>JALIGW010000006.1:2529428-2541928 GCA_023053685.1 Diadophis punctatus similis
ACATTTAGTACCGCATTTCCCTGAAATAAGCCCTAACCAGAAAATAAGCCCTAACCCGTCTTTTGGGGCAAAAATTATCACCAAAAAAAGATGGCGGCGCCCATGGACCAGCACCGACTGAACTGGATCTGTGATGCCATCGTCACGTCACCAGTGGGTCGCTAATGGTCCAGGCGATCTGGTCCGAACCGGGAGGAACCTACCCCTGGCGTGGCCCCCTTGAGCTTCGTTTTCACTGGCAGTGGATTGCAGGAGGCTGACACAGCCGAAAATGGAGCTCGGGAGCCCTTTTTTTGCTGGCAGAGCTTTCGGGCCACAACAGGTGCCCCCATCGACACGAGGGACATCAAGCTGGCCACGCCTACCCTGGTCACACCCACCACAGCCCCCTGAGGTCAAGCACAACCCTGATGCGGCCCTCGATGAAGTTGAGTTTGACACCCCTGATCTACAGGTTTGACGAACCCATCTCACCTCTCTAAGGGTTCCTCTAAGTCAAATGACACAAGACCGTTCCTTGCATTTCGCACTGGGATGTCATCTAGTAGAATCCATTCTTCTTCACTGTTTCTGTAGCCCAGGATTTTCAGTGGTTCCTTCAGGTTCTCCCTGTGTTTCCTTGGGGAGGCACTCAGACCTCTGGGAAAAATCACAAAGGTTGGGTAAAGAATATACATCCATCCATACCAGGGGTAGGTTCCACTTACCTTCCCCACCGGTTCGCATCGTGACAGAAGTGCGTGTTTTGCATGGAAATGACCCTCTGCACATGCCCAGAAGCCTTTGCACATGCACAGAGGTTTTTTTGCAAGCCACAGCGACCGGATGACCGGTTCGGGAACATGGACCGCCAGCCATCGCTGCTGGTTCGGCAAGCACAGCAAATTTCCGCTACCGGTTCTAAAGAACGGGTCCGAACCGGCAGCAACCCACCACTGATCCATACTTCTCTGTTTCTTCCGCTTTACTCATCTTTTTATGATCTGGGCTTTGTGATCCGAAACCAACTTTTCTTTTGAAGTAGATCCCCCTAGCCTTACCAACTAGAATTTCTTTAATTGCAACACATGTGTCTTAGCCAGAAAGACTAAAGAGAAAGGCAGCTGGGGATTATAGGATGTGAAAGCTGTTTTGGTATATTTTTAATTAAATTTTCATTATAGATTAAACCAGACATTTTCAAGAACGAGTGCCTTCTTATTTCTCACCGGAAATTATGAGTGCTTGCAACTCTGGGGATTGAAGCACTCGTTGCTCTTCCGGCGTCTGCCTCAATACCCTCTCTTCGTTTTTCTTGATTTGGAGGACAAGGTAGAACCACAGCCATAGCTCTGTTGAATGGCAGGTATGAAGAATATTCCAGGTGGACCAAAGAGCTGGTTGACATGACTGAATGATATTCATCATGTTTTGTTTTCAATATTGAAAGTGTGGATTGATCAATCGGCTGCACCTGCAAATAATTAATATTATTATGGGCTTGATTGTCATTATCTTTTATTCAAGGTAGGTTTGAATATTTGTTCACATATGCTGAGGGATCACTAGATCAATGGAATGACTAAGGAGTTTTACAAGAAGCAATGGATGGAAACCAGTGGTGGGTTCCTACCGGTACGGTCCACTCTATAGCACCGGTAGCGGCCCGCTGGTGACGTCACAGTACCGGTGAGGTCGGTTGCCGGTGCCTGGGCGCCGCTATTAAAAACAATGTTTTTGGGATTTTTAATTTTTTTTTTCTTCTGAGCATGCTTCCTACCCCACAGTGAGTCCAAGCAGGGGAGGTTGGCTGAGGGAGCGCGTGAGACACTGAAACAATGGATGGCAGGACCTATCTCAGTTCCCCTCCTTTCAGCAGTCTGAGATGTCACAAACGTGCGGTGATGATCCCTGGCATTTTCGCACATTCGAGGCTTCTCGAGCTGCTGAAGGGAGGGGGAACGGGCGGCAGGAGCCTAGGATCATCGAATGGGGAGAAGCATTCAGGCCAGACGGAGCCTCCTAGAAGAACCGCTGCCGCGGTCTTGCTGCTCCCGCTGCAGGGGCGGCATTGCAGGTGGGCAATGCCCCCCCTGCTTCTCCGGCCGCTGCCAAGCTCCCGAGGCCCACGCCCACCCAGTCACATGGCTGGCAAGCCACACCCACAAAATAAGCCATGCCCACAGAGTGGTAGTAAAAAAATTAGGAACCCGCCCCTGATGGAAACGCATCAAGGAGAGAAGCAACCTAGAACTAAGGAGAAATTTCCTGACAGTTAGAATAATTAATCAGTGGAACAGCTTGCCTCTACAAATTGTCTCATTTTATATACTACTGGCTTTCCCTCTCAGTGTTTGTGGAAAAATAAAGCAAGCCTCATTCGCTCCTAGCACTGATGATGTATAATGAAAAGAAGGACTAGGGGTGACATGATAGCAGCGTTCCAATATCTCAGGGGCTGCCACAAAGAAGAGGGAGTCAAGCTATTCTCCAAAGCACCTGAAGGTAGAACAAGAAGCAATGGGTGGAAACTAATCAAGGAGAGAAGCAACCTAGAACTAGAATTTCCTAATGGTGAGAACAATCAACCAGTGGAAGGAGACCTTCCAACTCTGTTATTCTATGTTTTATGTTCTATCACACACCACATATCACACACCACATATCTCACACCAATACACCAAAATAATAAAATTAAATCTTCACGCAGTGCAGCCCATATTTCTCTCAAGAACAAAGCTGTTTGATCATGCTGCTCAGTAGCGGGTTCTAAAACCCGTTGCTACCGGTTCGTTCGCGTGCGCGTGACGCTTCTGCACATGCGCAGAAGCCTTCCAGGCTGGTGGGCGGAGCCTCCCGCCGCTACCAGTTCACAGAAGCAGGCCGAACCGGGAGCAACCCACTGCTGATGCTGCTAATTGCAATGGGGATGGAGCAGAATTCTGGAACTCTCCGCTGATCCACCACTGACTTATTTCCCAAAGGAAGAAAAAAAATGAAGAAAAAAAGTTTTCTACTTAATTTCCGTGGCAGTTGGTTAACAGAAGCACAATTCAATCTTTGCAGCCAAGATTAATATCAAGGATAATGAAGAAGGACATGAAACATTGATTCAATTTCTCTCATTAGGTAAGGCAGAGATGTTTCTGCAGGGATCTTCATTAAATCTCCCTTCGGGATAAATTTGAAAAAGCCCGCTATACACTGGACAATGTTTGCAGGCAAAACAGAAAGGTTCGAGCAAATGAAGGTATAATTTGGAGTTAGAACTTAACTCTAGATAGGACAGATTTAAGGGGAAAAGGCTGTCTCAAAACTGATGGAATTATGCATGAAATTTTAAAAAAATACTTAACAGTCCCCCCCAAAAAAAATCAATACCAAAACCCCTAGAAAATTGGGGAGGTGTCAAACTGCAGCAGTTTTGCAGGTGAGGGTGGGGATATCCATCATATTTTCAATGAAAAACCCGTGGCATAGAAATTGAAGACTAGACAACAGATATGGATTCGCCAAGTCCCCCTTATCACTTAGATACTGTTCCATCAACATAGGAAAAACAACTGATGGTCTTAATTACTCAGTGGATTCAAGACCTGATATTACTTTTACTTGGCAAATAAGCTGTTTATCAAGATAATATCACTATGATGTTGAAATCAGCTTTGAATAGAGTGATGCTTGTTGGAGGTGCTGAGAGTTATGATCCGAGAGAGTTAAGAGCCGTGGTGGCGCAATTTATTTATTTATTTATTTCTACGCTCTTATAGGCTGCCCAATCCCATAGGACTCAGGGCGGCGTACAACATGGATAAGAAACGTACATTAAAAGCAATAGCAACAATTTAAAATAAAAATAAAACAATATTAAAACATCAACAAAACACCATTCATGGGGGAATATGATTTCCTTGTTCACCCCGCCTGTCGGAAGAGCCATGTTTTCACGGCTTTACGGAAGGCCAGCAGGGTGGGGATAGTGCGGATCTCTGGTGGGAGTTGGTTCCAGAGGGACGGGGCTCCCACAGAGAAGGCCCTCCCCCGCGGCCCCGCCAACTGACACTGTTTGGCTGACGGGACCCGAAGGAGGCCCTCTCTGTGGGACCTAACTGGTTGTAGGGAGGTATGTGGTAGGATGCGGTCCCGAAGGTAATCTGGCCCTGAGCAATGGTTAGAATGCAGTACTGCAGGCTAATTCTGCCAACTGCCTGCACTTCGAACCTGACCCACTGAAAGTTGACTCAGCCTTCCATCCTTCCGAGGTCGGTAAAATTGTTGGGGGCAAGAGGCTGACTCTGTAAACCACTTAGAGAGGGCTGTAAAAAGCACTGTGAAGCAGTATATACTGTATTTTTTGGAGTATAAGACGCACCTTTGTCCTCCCTAAAAGTGGCTGAAAATTTGGGTGCGTCTTATACTCTGAATGTAGCTTTTTCGGAGCTTTTTTCCCAGCCTTAACTAGGTGCTAACTATCTTCCCAGCTCTTACCTTGCAGGCTCTTTCACTGTTACTCTCTCAGAAGAATGTTTTTCCAGCCCTAAGTCTTTGCAGGGTTTTTTTCATTGCTCTACTTGCTCCGAATAAGGTTTTTCCAGCCCTAACTAGGTGCTAACAATCGTCCCAGCTCTTACTGGCTTGCAGGCTCTTTCATTGTTACTCTCTCCGAAGAAGGTTTTTTTTAAGTCCTAACCAGGGGATAAAATAATGTGCTGAAGCTGACCAGACTAAGGACGCTAGCCAGATGAATACCTGGTAGGCAAATTTTTTCCCCTATTTTCCTCCCCAAAAACTAAGGTGCGTCTTATACTCCGGTGAGTCTTATATTTCGAAAAATACGGTAAGTTAAAGTGCTAGTACTATTGCCCTTCCTTCCTTCCTTCCTTCCTTCCTTCCTTCCTTCCTTCCTTCCTTCCTTCCTTCCTTCCTTCCTTCCTTCCTCCTCTCTCCCCACTAGAATGAAGTATTGCAGACTAATTCTGCCGACTGTTCAATCCTGAGTTGGCTCAAGGTTGACTCAGCCTTCCCATCCTTCCGAGGTGGGTAAAATGAGGACCCAGATTGTTGGGGGCAAGAGGCTGACTCTGTAAACCGCTTAGAGAGGGCTGTAAAAAGCACTGTGAGGCGGTATACAAGTCTAAGTGCTATTGCTACTGCTATCCATATAACTGAATGATATCAGATTACTAATAGAAGAAAATGCATCTTGCTCTGTTGGTCTAGAGAGGAACATGAGTAGCATGCAGAAGTATATTTTCCTTTTCAACAGGGGAAAGAAAGTATTTCGTTTTTTTAAAAAATCATTTAACCTTATAAAGGAGAAGAAAGAGAATTCATGCAGGAACTGAACCGAATAACAGACATTCTGTAATGAATATCTTCCTAATCCTCTTTCATAAGCTATTGCTACCACCCAGGGATGAACTGAATGACAGTCTCTGTTTTTTTCATGTTAAAAAATTCCTTTAAGCATCTGCGGTACTCTAAACAAGGATGAGTGGGCAATCTATTAAAATCTCTTTTCAAATCCTTTTTGAAATGTGGCCAGAATTCCTCAAAGTGCAGAATTAGTTCCCCATCGTGTAGTTTCCAATCCCATTTGACGAGCTTGTTTCAAATAAATAAATAAATAAATGGTTAAGGTTATTGATTGTGCCTTTTCTTCTTCTTTTTTTAACTTTCAAGTTTCTCAGGTGGCCTCAAAATTGGACAGATGGGTAAATGAGATGGTCAAGATAGATGGGTGATAGATAAAAGGAAGGAAGGAAGGAAGGAAGGAAGGAAGGAAGGAAGGAAGGAAGGAAGGAAGGAAGGAAGGAAGGAAGGAAGGAAGATTTGATTTGGGGGAAGGAAGGAAGGAAAGAAGAGAGGAAGGGAAGGGAGGAGAGGGAGGAAGGGAAGGGAAGGGAAGGGAAGGGAAGGAGGGAAGAAAGAAAGAAAGAAAGAAAGAAAGAAAGAAAGAAAGAAAGAAAGAAAGAAAGAAAGAAAGAAAGAAAGAAAGAAAGAAAGAAAAAGATTTTGAGGAAGGGAGGAGAGAGGAAGGGAGGGAGGGAAAGAAGGGAGGGGATTCAGGGGAGGGGAGGGGAGGAAAGGGAAGGGAAGATTGATTTTGAGGAAGGAAGGGAAGAAGAGAGGGAGGGAGGGAGGGAAAGAAGGGGAGGGAGGGGAGGGGAGGGGAGGAAGGGAAGGGAGGAAGATTGATTTTGAGGAAGGAAGGAAGGAAAGAAGAGAGAGAGAGGGATGGAAGGAGGAAGGGAAAGAAGGGGAGGAAGGGAAGGATGGCTGGAAGGATGGAAGGAAGGAAGGAAGGAAGATTGATTTTGAGGAAGAAAGGAAAGAAGAGAAGAAGGGAGGGGAGGGGGAAGGGGAAGGGGAAGTGGAAGGGGAAGGGGAAAGGAAGGGAAGGGAAGGGAAGGGAAGGAAGGAAGGAAGGAAGGAAGGAAGGAAGGAAGGAAGGAAGGAAGGAAGGAAGGGAGAATGAGGTGAAGGAAGGAAAGGAAGGAAAGGTAGGAAGGAAAAGAAAGGGAAGGAAAATAGGAAGGGAAGGAAAGGAAAGAAGGAAGGAAGGAAGGAAGGAAGGAAGGAAGGAAGGGAGAATGAGGTGAAGGAAGGAAATGAAGGAAGGAAAAGAAAGGAAAAGAAAATAGGAAGGAAAGAGGGAAAGAAGAAAGGGATAATGAGATGAAGGAAGGAAGGAAGGAAGGAAGGAAGGAAGGAAGGAAGGAAGGAAGGAAGGAAGGAAGGAAGGAAGGAAAGATTGCATAGAGATCTGCTATTAAAGGACAATATTACCACTGACCTTAAAGTAGATCATTCAATTTACAAAAGCCTAGATATTTTTTTTCCCTTCACTGAAGGACGTCAGCCTCGGTATGAATTATTACCTATAAAAATTTTTTAATTCTAGATCTCTTCCAATCCAAATGTGTTTATGTATTTTGTTTGGTGAAAAACAAAGCCGTCTCGGAGAAGTCAAGCCATTTATTTCCCAAGCATACCTTTAGGTCCACGGTGACTCGAGAACTGAACGTTGACGGGGGATAGCAAAACGAAATTCTGGGATCCATGTTAAGCTTTCGTGACAGTCCTTTTCTTGGGATGGTCCACGTTTCCTTCTTCAAGCATGAAACCACAGAGAAGACACCAAGCTGGCAGGTTTTCACCACAGCGGCTGACCCCTGCATGAAATCAAAAGGAGAAAATAAAAAACCCGGCATTTAAGCTTTCTTCCTGCCCTACAGTTTAAGCAAGATATTGCTTTAAAGCAGTGGTTCTCAACCTGGGGGTCGGGACCCCTTTGGGGGTCGAATGACCATTTCCCAAGGGTCGCCCCAACATCCTCAGCTCCCCCCTCCCACTGCCACAAGCCTGGCCATATTGACTCAACTTGCCCGAGCCCTCCGATTGGTCGGGAGAGGTGCCATTCGGTGAGAGGCGTTTGTGACGCCTGGCGGCCGAGCTTTGACGGCATCAGCTAAGGGGCCAGCTTTGCTTTGAATTCTGGGAGTTGAAGTCCAGGCACCTTAAAAGTTCATGAGATTGAGAAATATTGCTGTACACTTGTTGGTTATCAAGTCTAAATACAGAAGTAGACTTGTTGTGGAAGATGATATTCCTTGTGCTCTTGCAAAGACTGGCCCGAGAATTTCTGATCTGGCATAATTACATATTGTTTTTGTGATTAATCGCTATGCTTTAATTATGTTCAATTTGTAACAATGAAAATATATCCTGCATATTAGATATTTACATTACGATTCATAACAGTAGCAAAATTGCAGTTATGTAGTAGCAACGAAAATAATCTTATGGTTGGGGGTCACCACAACATGAGGAACTATATTAAGGGGTCGCGGCATTAGAAAGGTTGGGAACCACTGCTTTAAAGAATTCACTCACCTTCTGGCTGCCTTGATGTCCTTCCAAAGAGGTAGGAGTTAAATAGGTGGACTGGAAGTTTACATCGCTCACTTTCACCATTACGTCTTTATACATTCCCCTGTAACGGGAAGTACATGGGATTGCGATGCTGATTGGAGAAATGTTGAGTTGGTCAACCGACGAACACTCGACGGATACGACATTGCTGACAAGTTCTTCTGCCTCATTCACAACGAAGGGGCTTAAATTATTGACAACGGTAACGGTGAGTTGTTCCAGAATCCCGCGAGGGGCTGTCACGCTACACGATAGTTCAGGTTCTCCCAGTTCGTTCGCTTCTGTGAAAAATCTACAGCCAAGAAATAACATTTGTGAGGGGGGGAAAAGAGAGAGCAATGGATAGAACACAGAATAACAACTAGAGGAGACCTTGTAGGTCTTCTAGTCCAACCCCCCTCGCTTGAGATTGTCAGGCAGTGATTTTATATTGCCTGTTACATGTATATGCAGGGAGATGCATCCCTATCAAATATAATGGTTTATTCCTGAGCACGTGATTAATATGTTCCTAGTACGCATGTGTACATTCCTTTCTTTGTTCTTCCCTTTCTCTTCAGCTTCTGTGAGAAGCAAGACCTGTTTTATAGCCAAGATGTGATTTATTATTTTTGTACTGAAATAAATATTTTATACTTTAGCATTTAAATTGCGGTTTCTTTTTATAATGTCAGAGTTTCAGGAAAAGATCTAATCTCTTCTTGAAAACTTCCAGTGATGGTACATCCATGGTTTCTCAAGGGCAACCCATTCCACTGTGGAATTGTCCTCACTGTCGGGAAATTTGTTGTGGCCTGTCGGCCGCCGGCCCCTCCAGCAGCTGAATCAGATGAGGAGGAGGCATGGGAGTCAGGGTCAGCATCAAGGCAACCCAAGAGTTTCAAGGAGGAAGAGGGAATGGAGGTGGCAGAGAGAGAGAGAGAGAGAGAGAGAGAGAGAGAGAGAGAGAGAGAGAGAGAGAGAGAGAGAGAGAGAGAGAGAGAGAGAGAGAGAGAGAGAGGCGGAGCCTGGGCCGTTCATCAGCCTTCAAGTGCAGAGTCAACAGCCCGCAGGTCTGGAGGTGGCTGATGAGGAAGGGGAGGAACAGCTGGGTCCAGTGCCTGACACACGGATGCACAGAAGGCAGAAGAGAGGAGAGCAGTGGAAAAATATGGGCCGGTCCTTGGGACGGAAGAGCCACCGCTGCTAGCGAAGCCCCACCATAGCTCTGGTGATAAAAGGCAGGGGGCGGAGATGAATAGGTGTGGCAGACAACTGTTCACTTCCCTGCCGGACAGACTTGTTAGCCTGCGGTGAGAGAGAAACTTTTTGCCGGAGCTGCTGGCACTCCTAATAAAGGAATCATTGATTTAAAATATAGAGGGTTTGTCGTGTTTGGGGAGATGGGTCAGAACAAAATTTCTCCTTAGTTCTAGGTTGGCTCTCGCTTTGATAGGCTTCCATCCATTCTTGACCTGCCCTCAGGTGCTTTGGAGAATAGGTTGCAGGGGTGAAATCCAGCAGGTTCTGGAGAACCGGTAGTGGAAATTTTGTGTAGTTTGGAGAACCGGCAAATACCACATCTGGCTGGCCCCAGAGTGGGGTGGGAATAGGGATTTTGCAGTATCCTACCGCTGCCACGCCCACCAAGCCATATCACGCCCACCAAGCCACGCCCACAGAACCAGTAGTAAAAAAATTGGATTTCACCACTGATAAATTGACCCTTTCCTCTCTGTGACAGCCCCTCAAGTACTGGAAGACTGCTATCACGTCACCCCTAGTCCTTCTCTTGTTAGACTAGATCAGGTGTCGGCAACCTTAAACACTCAAGGAGCCACAAAAGTCCTAACTGGAAGCTCCCCATTCAATTCTGGAGCCGACCGGAAGGCCGGTTCCCTCACCATAGATTCTCCTCCTAGCACGGCGTCTTTTCCTTTTACCAACCAGCAACAGGGAGCTGCAGCAGAGGGATGAAAGAGCCACATGCGGCTCCTGAGCAACGGGTTGCTGACCCCTGGACTAGACATACCCTTAGAATAATTATTTGAAACTACCCATATTTTTCGGAGTATAAGACTCACCGGAGTATAAGACGCACCTTAGTTTTGGGGGAGGAAAATAGGGAAAAACAATCTGCCTACCAGGTATTCATCTGGATAACGTCCTTAGTCTGGTCAGCTTCAGCACATTATTTTATCCCCTGGTTAGGACTTTAAAAAACCTTCTTCTGAGAGAGTAACAATGAAAGAGCCGGCAAGCCGGTAAGAACTGGGATGATCGTTAGCACCTGGTTAGGGCTAGAAAAAAACTTATTCGGAGCAAGTAGAGCAATGAAAAAAACCCTGCAAAGACTTAGGGCTGGAAAAACCTTCTTCGGAGAGAGTAACAATGAAAAAGCCTGCAAGTTAAGAGCTGGGAAGATTGTTAGCAACTAGTTAGGGCTGGAAAAAAAGCTAAAAAAAAAAGCTACATTCAGAGTATAAGACGCACCCAAATTTTCAGCCACTTTTAGGGAGGAAAAAGGTGCGTCTTATACTCCGAAAAATACGGTAGTTGAGGGATGGAACTGCATTAGATTTTTTCAACTGTAGGGTCCACACCTTGCCCTGAAGAAGAGATGACAGCTTTTACTTTAAAGAGTTACCTTGTGTGGCCTCGTAGCATCACTTATTCCCGAGAGTTGAATGAGGCTCACCAAGGAAGAAACATAGACATTCCCTCTTGCATTGTTTATAGAAGCAAGGAATACCTACGGATTGTGACTCTTATCCTTTTCTTTCTCAGCCTTATCTGCAGGAGTATAAATAATTATACCGACTACTTGGGAATGCAAGGCCACTGAAAAATCCTATTAAAATGTTAAGTATCATCTGGATGAAATATAATCCAGTTATCCAGCTTGGTTATAAATTTACAAAATCGTTAAAGGGAAATTGATTTTATTCCAGGTAATGACAAGGGTTTTTGTTTTTGCTTTTGTTTTTTAAATGCAACGGTAATAAGATAATGGCCTGCCTTAAATTGCAGCTGCGTAGTCTAGCTAAGGCTTCTAAATATTATGGGTTTCTTTCGCTAAGAAAATCTTGGGGGGGAAAAGATGCGGTTTTCTCGCACCTCTCCCTCCCCTTGAGTGGTCTGGGCTGAACCTATATATATATATAAATTGATTTCTCTTGATTAGTGGGTTAGAAAGAAAAACACCAGAATAAGTTTCCTCCATCAACAATGGTAGCATTTCCATGTTGTTTTTCTATGGATTTATAGCCCAAGGAAACAATTTAGATCAGAACTGATTTAGCTGCCCATATTTTGCTTGGAAAACATTTTCCTGCAGTGCTATTTTTCCCCCCAAGCCAGAGATTTTTATATCCAGTGGGTGACGTTGCTGGAACTGGGTGATGAAAAGAAGGACAAGGGGCAGAGGTGGGTTCCTCCCAGTTTGGACCGGTTCGCCCGAACTGGTAGCGACCCGCTAGTGATGTCACGATGATGTCATGGAACTGGTTCAGTCGGTGTCGGTCTGTAGGCGCCGCCATCTTTTTTTAATTTAATTTAATTTAATTTTTATTTTTTAAAAAATTCTGAGCATGTGCAGAAGCCGAGGTTCTGGCACTGTGCATGCAGTCGCCATCTTGTTTTCAGCTATTTTTTTTGAATTTTTAAAAATATTTTTTTCTTCTGAGCATGTGCAGAAGCCGAGTTTCCAGCACTGTGCATGCGGTTGCCATCTTGTTTTCAGCTGTTTTAATTTTTTTATTTTTTTCAGATTTTTTGGCACTGCGCATGCACGCGGCGTGAAGTGCACGCGCACCCACGAGGCGCGCCCACGTGACACGAGAGGAAGCGAACCGGCAGCGAGATAAGTTAGAACACACCCCCTGACTAGGGGTGACATGGTAGCAGTCTTCCAATATCTCAGGGGCTGCCACAAAGAAGAGGGAGTCAAACTATTCTCCAAAGCACCTGAGGGCAGGACAAGAAGCAATGGATGGAAACTCATCAAGGAGAGAAGCAACTTAGAACTAAGGAGACATTTCCTGACAGTTAGAACAATTAATCCGTGGAACAGCCTGCCTCCAGAAGTTGTGAATGCTACAACACTGGAAGTTTTTAAGAAGATGCTGTATAACCATTTGTCTGAAGTGGTATAGGGTTTCCTGCCTAAGCAGGGGGTTGGACTAGAAGACCTCCAAGGTCCCTTCCAACTCTGTTATTCTATTCTATTCTTGGAGGCTGATTGAAAAGAGGGTCCATTTATTGATGAACAGAACCACGTGTTTGTAGTTCTGGTGCAGCTGACCACATGGAGTTGAGAATGGTGGTTTTTTATATCTTCTCTTGGGCTTTGCACTTGAGCTTCCTATTCCTGTGCAAGAACATATATTCTATTGGCTGTTGTAGGGGTTACGTAGGGGTCATAGCTGGCTCTATTGGTTGTCTGAGCTCCCAGGTTTGGTTGAAGTTTGGTCTGCTCTGAGATGATGCAATGAAGGGGCTTGTGTTCTGAAAGGGTGTTGGGCAATTCCTATTATGGCTTAATGACTTTGTCCTGGTTTGGATCTTGAGTGAGGGGCTAATCCTATCACTTCTGCCTGTGTTCAGAC
>JALIGW010000006.1:2546928-2551928 GCA_023053685.1 Diadophis punctatus similis
ATCTATTTCTTTCTTTCTTTCTTTCTTTCTTTCTTTCTTTCTTTCTTTCTTTCTTTCTTTCTTTCTTTCTTTCTTTCTTTCTTTCTTCATTCATTCATTCATTCATTCATTCATTCATTCATTCGGTTGTTTTTATATGCCCTCCCCCACTCCCGTAGGACTGAGGGCGGTGTACAACATAATACAAAACAATTTATTAAGAAAAAAACACGACACAAATGATTAAAAGAATTACAAAAATTTAAAAACAAAATCACACCAACATTCGCACATGGGGGGATTGATCTTATTCTCCCACCCGCCTGCCGGAAGAGCCATGTTTTCACGGCTTTACGGAAGGCAAGTAGGGTGGGGATAGTCCTGATCTCTCCGGGGAGTTGGTTCCAGAGAGATGGGGCTCCCACAGAGAAGGCTCTCCCCCGCCGGTACCTTCCCTACCGGTTCGCATCAACGACCATTTCAGCTTCAACCGCAATAATACACGGGCAAACAATAGATACAAACTCAAGGTAAACCATTCCAAACTCGATTGCAGAAAATACGACTTCAGCAACAGAGTGGTCAATGCCTGGAATGCACTACTTGAGTCTGTTGTTACATCCTCAAACCCCCATAACTTTAACCTTAAACTGTCTACCGTGGACCTCACCCCATTCCTAAGAGGTCTGTAAGGGGGTGTGCATAAGCGCACCAGCGTGCCTACAGTCCCTGTCCTACTGTCCCCATTTATTTCTACTCATTTCATGTGCTCATGTCCATGTTTATACTTATACCTGTTATCTTGTACATGTTTGACAAACAATAAATAAAATAAAATAAAATAATAAAATAAAATAAAATAATAAAATAAAATAAAATAAAATAAAATAAAATAAAATAAAATAAAATAAAATAAAATAAAATAAAATAAAATAAAATAATAAAATAAAATAAAATAAAATAAATAAAATAAAATAAAATAAAATAAAATAAAATAAAATAAAATAAAATAAAATAAAATAAAATAAAATAAAATAAAATAATAAAATAAAATAAAATAAAATAAAATAAAATAAAATATAAAATAAAATAAAATAAAATAAAAATAATAATAAAATGAAATGAAATAATAAAATCAAATCAAATAAAATAAAATAAATAAAATAAAATAAAAAAATAAAATAAAATAAAATAAAATAAAATAAAATAAAATAAAATAAAATAAAATAAAATAAAATAAAATAAAATAAATAAAATAAAATAAATAAAATAAAATAAAATAAAATAAAATAAAATAAAATAATAAAATAAAATAATAAAATAAAATAAAATAGAATAAAATAAATAATAAAATAAAATAAAATAATAAATAATAAAATAAAAAAAATAAAAAAATAAAAAAATAATAATAAAATAAAATAAAATAAAATAAATAAAATAATAAAATAAAATAAATAAAATAAATAAAATAAAATAAATAAAATAAAATAAAATAAAATAATAAAATAAAATAAAATAATAAAATAATAAAATAAAATAAAATAAAATAAAATAAAATAAAATAAAATAAAATAAAATAAAATAAAATAATAAAATAAAATAAAATAAAATAAAATAAAATAAAATAAAATAAAATAAAATAAAATAAAATAAAATAAAATAATGAAATGAAATGAAATGAAATGAAATGAAATGAAATAAATAAGATACTGAATAACTTGCCTGGACAGCAGATGCTAAGCTCCCTTAAAATAAGAAGAAAACCAGGTTTAATGTCCTTTATCGCCATCTGCTGGCCATTGCTGCAAACAGACTCCTTGGATATAGATATCAGAATCAGAATCAGAATAGAGCTGGGAGGGATCTTGGAGGTCCTCTAGTCCAGCCCCCTGCTCAAGCAGGAAACCCTGTACCATTTCAGACAAGTGTCTGTCCAATCTTTTCTTAAAAGCCTCCAGTGTTGGAACACCCACAACTTCTGGATGCAAGCTGTTCCACTGGTTAATTGTCCTCACTGTTAGGAAGTTGCTCCTTCATTCCAGGTTGCTTCTCTCCTTGATTAATTTCCTTCCATTGAACCAGAATAGAGTTGGGAGGGACATTGGAGGTCTTCTAGTCCAGCCCCCTGCTCAAGGAGACCCTCTACTATTTCAGACAAGTGGCTCTACAGCCTCTTCTTAAAAGCCTCCAGTGATGAAGCATCCACAACTTCGGAAGGCAACTTCTGTTCCACTGGTTAATTGTCCTCAGTGTTAGGAAGTTTCTCCTTAACTCCAAGTTGCTTCTCTCCTTAATTAGTATCCATCCATTGTTTCTAGTTCTGGTGCTTTGGAAAATAAGTTGACCCCCTCTTCTTTGTGGCAGCCCCTCAAATATTAGAAGACTGCTATCATGCCCTCTACTCCTAATTCTTCTTTTCTCTAGACTAGCCAAACCCAAATCCTGCAACCGTTTTTCATAGGTTTTAGTCTCCACGTCTTTAATCATCTTAGTTGCTCTTCAAAATAATAAATGAAGTCTACCACAAATGGTAGAAAAAGAAATGAAGTTCTTCTTTAAAGAAAACAGAAAAGAAGAAACATCATTGCAAAAGCATATATGCGAGGACTAGCGATAACATATATACTAGCAAGAAGAAATAAGAAAAAAGAAACAACAGCAAAATATACTACAAGATGAGCTTAAAAGATTAGAGGCAGAATTGCAGAAAGACCCGCAAAAAAAAATTAAGAGAAAAAGGACTTAATAAAACACAAATTGAACTTAATAGTGCAAGATGAAATGGCACAAAAAATTAAAATGGCGAAACAAAACCAGGGCACTTGGCTGACTAAGTGCTTCGTTTTCTTAAGAATTTAATGTTTTCACTAAAATAGGCCATTTTTTGAGAGCAAATGTTCGTTCTTTTTTTAAATTTTTATTTATTTTGTCAAGCGTACAGTATATATGATTACAGACAAAGTATAAACATGATTGTGAATGCTTAAGATGTATAAGCATGGTTATGAGTACATGAGATGGTTACGAATACTTGGGGACCAGAGGTGGGTTGCTCCCGGTTCGGACCGGTTCTATAGAACCGGTAGCGGGAATTTCCCGCCGCTCACCGAACTGGGAGCAATCGCCGGTTGGCCACGCCCCCTAACCGGCTCTAATGGCAGCACCGTAGGCGCCACCATCTTGTTTTTGGCTTCTGTGCATGCGCAGAAGCTTGGTTTTCAGCACTGCGCATGCACACGCGCTCACACGGCATGGCCACGGGGCGCACAATGCGCATGCGCCCACGTGGCATGGGAGGAAGCGAACCGGCGGAGAGGTAAGTTAGAACCTACCCCTGATGGGCACATTAGGACAGGGACAGTAGGCACGCTTGTGTGCTTATGCACACCCCTTACAGACCTCTTAGGAATGGGGTTCTTCAGGAATTGGGTACTGCATGTCTAGTCTAATGAAAAGAAGGACTAGGGGAGACATGATAGCAGTGTCTGAATATTTGAGTGGCTCCTACAAAGGGTGTGTGTGTCAAACTATTTTTCAAAGCGCCAAAAGGCAAGACAGGAAACAATGGATGGAAACGAATCAAGGAGAGAAGCAACCTAGAATGAAGGAGAAATTTCCGACTGTGACAGCAATGAACCCGTGGAACAACTTGCCTTCAGAAGTTGTGGGTGCCCCATCTCTGCAGGCTTTCAAAAAGAGATTGGACAGGATTTTTTCTGCAGGTCAGAACTGATGTTCAGTCACAAAGGACCACGTGTTAGAGATACGGGATGACCCTGTGAGCGTGTATCGGTTTTATTTAGAGCCGAGGTGGCGCAGGGGTTAGAGTGCAGCACTGCAGGCTACTTCAGCTGACTGCTAGTTCAGCAGTTCAGCTGTTCAAATCTCACCGGCTCAAGGTTGACTCAGCCTTCCATCCTTCCGAGGTGGGTAAAATGAGGACCCAGGTTGTTGGGGGCAATATGCTGAACTCTGTAAACCGCTTAGAGAGGGCTGTAAAGCACTATGAAGCGGTATATAAGTCTAAGTGCTATTGCTATTTTCCCAGGAGAACTAGCTGAAGAAAAGCTCCCCCCCCCTATTTCTCCCTATGGCAAGACCTTCCTTATGAATTCTCCTGACGACATGGTGAGTTGTTTACTACCGTATCTAGAAGTCTGCAGCTACGTTCCAATAATGGTGAAATGGTTGAATGTGTGGGAGAGAGAGAAGGAGAAGGAGAGGGAGAAGGAGAGAGAGAAAGAGGGAGAGAGAGAGGGGGAGAGAGAGAAGGAGAGGGAGAAGGAGAGGGAGAAGGAGAGAGAGAGAAAGAGGGAGAGAGAAAGGGGGGAGAGAGAGAAGGAGAGAGAAAAGGAGAGGGAGAAGGAGAGAGAAAGAGGGAGAGAGAGAGGGGGAGAGAGAGAAGGAGAGGGAGAGGGAGAAGGAGAGGGAGAAGGAGAGAGAGAGAGAGAGAGAGAGAAAGAGGGAGAGAGAGGGAGAGAGAGAGAAGGAGAGGGAGAGTATCCTTCCCCTGGAGTGGGGAGGGAATGGAGATGTTGCAATATCCTTCCCCTGCCATGCCCACCAAGCCACGTCCACGGAACAGGTAGTTTAAAAAAATTGAATTTCACCACTGGGCCAGATAGTCCTCCCCCTACAACCATTTGAAGTTACAAATGTTACAATGATTCGCTTAGTGACCGTTCGACGCTACAACGGTTCTGAAAATCGTCTTTTTTCCTTTTCCTTTTTCCTTTTCCTGAAAAAAAAAGAAAGACTATTTTTCACTTCCTGCAACCACAGTCAGTGGGGAAGCCAGATTCATTCTACAGCCGTGTTACTAACTGAACAACTGCAGCGATTCGCTTAACAACAGCGGCAGGAAAGGTTGTTAAACGGGGCAAAATTCACTGAACAACCGTCTTGACTTAGCGACAGATGCGTTGGGCTCAATTGGGGTCGTAAGTCAATAACTGCCTCTACTTTCTCCATTCGGGGGGGAAAAACACCCCTAACCTCACTACTTACCTCACTTCTCCTTT
>JALIGW010000006.1:2556928-2591928 GCA_023053685.1 Diadophis punctatus similis
GAGCCTCCTTCGGATCGCAGCCTGCCTGCCTTGCCCGGAGGCCAGAGGGGAGCGCTCTACCCGTTGAACATCCGACTGGCAGAACTCTCGGAAGCCCCAGGAGCAGAAGCGGCAGCCGCCGCCTCCGAGCAGCTCCTCCGCCCACAGCCCACGCGGGGCTCCTGCGCGCCGGGAAGCTCGGCGGCGGCGTCCAGGTGGCCCTTCCGCCTCCGGCTGGCTTTAGGTGGCGTCTGCCTGCGCCTGGCCGCCCAGCCCTTCCTGGAGCGCTTGCCCGAAGCCGGCGGAGGATGGGCCCGGCCGGGAACAAATCAGGAAGGAGCAACCCAAGAGGAGAAAGAGAAAGTCAAGACTTCCTCGGAGTCACTTCCTTTCCCCCCCGCGAGGTCGGCGCCTTGCAAAAACCTCCAGGTAAGCAGGAAGACGCGGTCGGCTGCGTTCACACGACCCGGCGGGGGAACCCGGGTCCCGCTTCTCTCTCCGACGCGCCTTGAAGCCTTCAAGGATGCGAGCCAGCGAGCGAGGGAGGGAGAGGGAGAGAAAGAGAGAAAGAGAGGGAGAGAGAGAAAGAGAGAGAAAGGAAGGAAGGAAGGAAGGAAGGAGAGAGAGAGTGGGGATTGGGGAAGAGAGAAAGAGGGATAGAAAGAAAGAGAGAGAAGGAAGGAAGGAAAGAAAGAAAAATAAAGAAGAAAGAGAAAGAAAAGAGAGAGAGAGAGGAGAAAGGGGGGAGAGAGAGAGGAGTGACAGAGTGAGAGAGAGAGAGAGGAGAAAGGGGGGAGAGAGAGAGGAGTGAGAGAGAGAGAGAGAGAGAGAGAGAGAGAGAGAGAGAGAGAGAGAGAGAGAGAGAGAACGCCCTGGCAACGAACCCAGCGTCTCCACTCCAAAAGTTGGAGCCACTTTTACACACACCAAGTTGATTCAAAGGTTCGCTTCCGATGCTCTCTTTGTGGCTGAAGGGATCTTTTCTTCCTCTCTCGCCAATTAGGTTGCCCTGGTCACCTGGGATCCCTTGGGGGGGGGGGAAAGGAGACCTCCCTCCCTCCCTCCCTCCCTCCCTCCCTCCCTCCCTCTCTCTCTCTCTCTCTCTCTCTCTCTCTCTCTCTCTCCCTCCCTCCCTCCCTCCCTCCCTCCCTCCCTTTCTCCTCTTTCTCTCCCTCCCTCCCTCCTGCTGTAATGAATTGGCCCTTTGGACTCTGGCTGGCTTGAGGGATCTCAACTGGACAAAGTGGTCTCCAGTTAGTCAAACTTCTCTCTTTGATGGAGTGGGGGAGGGGGAGGAATCCTTGATGCTCTCTGAGCTTCTGTGTTTAATTGTGGGATGTTGGTCATCTACTTGGGCAATGAAACCTCTACAAGAAAACCATCAACTCAAAAAATTTGTTTCTCTCGCCATCTATTTATCTATTTATCTATTTATCTATTTATCTATTTATCTATTTATCTATCTATCTATCTATCTATCTATCTATCTATCTATCTATCTATCTATCTATCTATCTATCTATCTATCTATCTATCTATCTATCTACACACACACACAAACACACACATATATATGTATACATATATATATGTATGTGTGTATATACACACACACACACACACACACACACACACACACATATATATACATACACATAAACACACACACACACACACACACACACAAAGTAAACTGTGTTGTTTCTCCGTGTCATATAATATATGTTTGTTTGTTTATTGATTGATTGAGTGATTCATTCATTTTGTCAGGTTTATGTGGTGTATATTAGAGGTGGAGACCCTTAGAGAGCTGGGTCACTTCGGGCCAATCATTAGAAGGCTGAGAGTTCTAATCCCGCTTTAGGCATAAAAACCAGCTGGATGACTTTGGGTCAATCTCCAGGAGACTGTGAGTTCTTGTCCCCCGTTAGGAATGAAAGCCGGCTGGGTGATTTTAGGCCAATCACCAGGAGACAAGTGAATTTTAGTCCCACCTTAGGCATGAAAGCTGGCTGGGTGACTTTGTGCCAATCACCAGGAGACTGTGAGTTCTAGTCCCATGTTAAGGCATGAAAGCTGGCTGGGTGATTTTAGGCCAATCACCAGGAGACTGGGAGTTCTAGTCCCACCTTAGGCATGAAAGCTGGCTGGGTGACTTTGTGCCAATCACCAGGAGACTGTGAGTTCTAGTCCCACCTTAGATATGAAAGTGGGCTAGGTGACTTTGGCCCAATAACCAGGAGACGGGAGTTCTAGTCCCACCTTAGATATGAAAGTGGGCTAGGTGACTTTGGCCCAATAACCAGGAGACTGTGAGTTCTAGTCCCACCTTAGATATGAAAGTTGGCTGGGTGACTTTGGCCCAATAACCAGGAGACTGGGAGTTCTAGTCCCACCTTAGGCATGAAAGCTGGCTGGGTGATTTTAGGCCAATCACCAGTGAGTAACCCGGTTGTTAAGTGAATCGGGCTTCCCCGTTGACTTTGCTGGTTCATACGGTCGCTAAAGGGGAATCACGTAACCTCGGGGACGCTGCAGCCGTCATAAATATGAACCAATTGCCGAGTGGCCGAATTTGGAATCACGTGACTGTGGGGATGTAGCAACGGTCGTTAAGTGAGAAAAACGGCCACACGTCTCCTTTTTTTCAGGGCCATTGTAACTTTGAACGGTCACTAAATGGACAGTTGTAAGTCGAGAACTTTAATTCCCACCAGTGGCTATAGTGGTTTCAGCAGCTATCCAATGAATTCTAGCAACCAAGAGATTCAACCTGGAAGTGAGGAGAAACTTTCTGACGGTGAGAGCGATCAACCAGTGGAACAGCTTGCCAGCGGAGGTTGTGAGAGCCCCAACACTTGCGACCTTCAAGGGGAGACTGGACTGCCACCTGTCTCAAATGGTGTAGGAACTCCTGCTTGAGCAGGGGGTTGGACTAGATGACCTACAAGGTCCCTTCCAACTCTAATAATAAATCTAAATCTAAACCTTTTGCCCTATAATGGCTCCAGCCAGTAACTTAAAATAGCCCTTTGCCGGGAGAATTTCCAAAGTGGTGGAAAACCAGACACTTTGTTAAGACTTCTTAAAACAAACAAGCAACGTCCCAACAAAATGTATCTTTCCTGGTCAACGTGGGAAGTAGAAATTGTTTTGATCTGGAAAGTATTTCCTGCGAAATCTTTAGACTTTCCTGGCTGGCTGTGTTTGATGGTTTATTTTTGTTTCAATGGCAATTTTTAGTACAGCTTTTATCCAGCCTTCTGATACAGACAGACACACACACAGATACACACACACACACACACACACACACACACACACACACACACACACACACACACACACACACACAGGAAACCCTACATCACTTCAGACAAATGGTTATCCAACATCTTCTTAAAAACTTCCAGTGTTGGAGCATTCACAACTTCTGGAGGCAAGCTGTTCCACGGATTAATTGTTCCAACTGTCAGGAAATTTCTCCTTAGTTCTAAGTTGCTTCTCTCCTTGCTTAGTTTCCACCCATTGCTTCTTGTCCTACCGTCAATTACCGTAGGTAATACCTGTAATGCATTTCCTATGAAGCCAGAGTTTCTATTTTAGGCTTAGATCGAGATTGATTGCTGACGAAGGGGCGAGATTTGCAAACCTCGGTTGCAGAGGAACTGCAACTGATTAAGATTAAGGCATGGGAAAAGAACAATTTTCATGTTTTGCATTCATGAAAGAGAAGAGATGGTTATTGTGACCAGTGCAGGGCACTTTCTGTTTATTGATCCACCTGATCAGGATCACGTGACAGGATGTGTGAGCTCATGTCACTACCCTGTCACATCTTGCTGCTTAATCAGATCTGTCTTGCCCCGGCAAAGGCTGTATTGACATGCCTGCCGAGGGTGTCCATGTTTGCAATGCAAATTTTTTTAAACACTTATAACTAATCTCATTTGCAAAGGCAAAAATGCCCTCAAAAAGGAAGGGGGGATTTTGCCCAGAGTCATCTATTCCTACAAACCACAATGCTAACTGAGAATAGTGGGCCCCATCTGGGGGACAACCATGACCTAGACAACTGAGAATCTCTATAAACTTTTAGCTATGCAATTTGGGGTGAACACCCTTGGAATGGTGTGGGACAGGGTGGTGGTTCTAACTTACCTCGCTGCCGGTTCGCTTTCTCCTGCGCTGCGTGGCCACGCCTTGTGCAGTGCCACGCGCAGTGCCAAAAATTCAAAAAAAAAATTTTTTTAAAAAAAAGCTGTGCAGTGCCAGAAACTCACCTCCAAGTGGCCTCAAGGACTCTCTAAAAGGATGCAAATGACTAGCTGTCTGCAAGGAATATAAATCCTTCCATTCTCCACCATCCAGTCAGAGGTGACTCTTCCAGCTCTATTCTGATTTGAAAGCAGACCCTGGATTCCCAGTCCATAGGCATTTATAAACCATTTTATAAAACGATGTTTTCCCTCCCAAGGATGGAAATCCGATTGAGGCAACTTGCTATAAACCCTTCAACATGTATTTCCTGGGATATTGCTGTACGAGTCAAAACTCTTTGTTCCGATGGCCTTTGGGAATTGCGAAACAAGCCCGTTTTTGGAATAGCCGTAGTTTGAGCTCTGGGTCAAATGTCTGAACTATATATTTTCTAGAGAGCTGTTCTCTTGAAGGTTTACCAGGAAGGTTTGTGAGCAAATGCAGGCGCTTTTTATTTTTTATTTTTTTATATTTTATATTTTATATTATATTTTATATTTTTTATTATTTTTTATTTTTTATTTTTTATTTTTTATTTTTTATTTTTTATTTTTTATTTTTTATTTTTTATTTTTTATTTTTTATTTTTTATTTTTTATTTTTTATTTTTTATTTTTTATTTTTTATTTTTTATTTTTTATTTTTTATTTTATTTTTTTTTATTTTTTTTATTTTTTATCTTTTATCTTTTATCTTTTATCTTTTATCTTTTATCTTTTATTTTTTATTTTTTATTTTTTATTTTTTATTATTTTTTATTTTTTATTTTTTATTTTTTATTTTTTATTTTTTATTTTTTATTTTTTATTTTTTATTTTTTATTTTTTATTTTTTATTTTTTATTTTTTATTTTTTATTTTTTATTTTTTATTTTTTATTTTTTATTTTTTATTTTTTATTTTTTATTTTTTATTTTTTATTTTTTATTATTTTTTATTTTTTATTTTTTATTTTTTATTTTTTTTGTTTTAATAGTACAAAGTACAAACATTTTTCTCTTTTCTCCCCCCCTTCCCCCCTCCACCCTTCCCACCCCTCTTACCTTCCCCTCCACCCCCACCCCGACTTCCCAGAAAAAGCACAAGGTATAATTTCAAAAAAACATAAGAGCTAAAATATGCTAAAAAATTATTAATTCAAAAATTTTTCTAATTCTTAACTCCTTATTACTCAAAAACTTAAAAACATAATCTGAAAATTAAACATTTATCATTAATAAACTATTTGGGTCTTCTTAATCTGATACTTTTTTTGAATATAATCGGTCCACCTGTTCCATTCCAATATATATCTTTCATTTGAGTGATCCTTAAGATATGATGAAATTTTTGCCATTTCAGCCTAGTGTGTAACTTTTAATGTCCATTCTTCAATAGTAGGCATATCTTCCTTCTTCCAATACTGTGCCACCAGTAGTAACCTGGCAGCTGTTATTAGGTTCAAAACCAAGTTAGTCTCTGTAACAGAACAATCCGTGATTATTCCCAACAAAAAGAACTGTGGTGTGAACTTGATCTTTTTCTTTAAAATGTTTTGTATAATCCACCATATTTTTATCCAAAAAGCCTTGATTTTTTTACAAGTCCACCATATATGGAAATATGTAGCATCCTCACATTCGCATCTCCAACATTTAGGTTGTACAGTTGGGTACATACAAGCTAGGTTTTTTTGGGGTCTAGGTGCCATCTGTAAAACATTTTATAAAAATTTTCTCTTAAATTTTGAGCCTGTGTAAATTTAACATTTCTAACCCATATCTTTTCCCATGTTTCCATCATTATAGGTTCTCCAATATTTTGATTTTGTCCCATTTTATCATGCAATCCTTAACTAATTCTGTTTCTGAATCTAGTTCCAGTAAAATATTGCAAATGCAGGCGCTTTTGACGTTTGCCAAGGCATCCCGCTGAAAGGATTGCAAAGTCCACTTTGCCTGCTACTTGTGGGGAAGGTGGAAGTAATAATAATAAAAAAAATTCTGGTTCACTTCCATCTTTAAAAGCAGAGAAGCTGGTTTTTCCTTTCGGCCTTTGCTTTGGTTGCTAAATGAAAACTTGAGCCAAAACAGGGTGTGTTTTACCTGACAAAGAAAAAAATAGTTGCATAAAACATGAAGGGAGGTGGTTAAAGTTACCTGGCCAGGTTGACCTAGCATAATGTGGAATCCTATTTCTTATATTGCCTTATGGGCATCTCTGATGTTCTCCTCCTCCATTTGTCTTCCTGATTCTCAAGATCGAAAGAACTTCTATACAATGAATTGTTGAGGTGCTCAGATGTCCACAGGGAGTATTGATTACTACAAAGATTAAGAAGGATCCTCTCCACAACAGTCCAATGGTTGATTTGGAACAGAGTCAACAAAGCAATTGTTTTCCTGAATCAGGGTAATGTTAAAATCCGAGTGATGGACGTCAACTTTTGTCCTAGCACGCAAAAGAATGGTTGGTTTCATATGTCCAGGTCGATTACATTTGTGTGTGTGTGTGGGGGGGGGGGAATAAAGAGTTATTTCCTGCCAAGCAGCTTGGATCACCCAGCATACAGGGCTGGGCTGTCTAAGAAACAGAAAAGGACATTTTTCTCGAGTCAACCGATCAATTCCTTGACAACTTGTGAGCAATGAAAGCAGGAAACAAGCTGACTTATTCTCTGGTGACCATCTCATTTCCTCCTTCTTTTTTTCCCTCAGAAGGAATAGTGGGTAAGACTGCACAGGGGTTTTTAGGATCATGCTGTCGACTCTGAAGTTGGCCTGACTGAGGCCATCTTTGAGGCTTCAAGGGTTGCCAAAAACGGAGGTGAGGTTAGGGGAGGGGGGGAATTAGAGATAGCTGGGGGTTTGTAGCCAAAACAAAATACTTTCCCCTGGGAACCAAGGACATTCCAACAGAGAATGAAGAGAGGAGGAGCAGTGATGTTACCAAGCAACTGGACAGCACCCTAATTGAACCATGTGACTGCTTGCTTGGGAAGAGGGGAAAACTTTTACTTTTAATTAATTATTTAATTATTAATTAATTAATTAATAATTTAGGAGCCGAGGTGGTGCAGTAGTTAAAGTGCAGCACTGCAACCTACTTCAGCTGACTGCTAGTTCAGCAGTTCAGCTGTTCAAATCTCACCGGCTCAAGGTTCTCAGCCTTCCATCCTTCTGAGGTCGGTAAAATGAGGACCCAGATTGTTGGGGGCAATATGCTGAACTCTGTAAACCGCTTAGAGAGGCTGTAAAGCACGATGAAGTCTGAGTGCTATTGCTATTGCTATTGCTAATTCGGTGAAAACCGCAGGAACCTTTAGAGTCGGTTTTCACCAATCTGTGCCAATAGGATTTATCCAATAAAACTGTTCTTCGAGGAATCTACCTGCCTATCTGTTCTGTTTGCTATGGATGTATCACTTGGAACCTTGACATTAAACTGACTCTAAAGGTTCCCGTTTAGTTAGTTAGTTTTCCTAACTAAGCACACATAGAATTTCGAGAAGAAGCAAATTTGATTGATTGACTGATCGCACGGTATTCTCTTTTGCCAATTGTTCCAGGCGATGGGTGCCTTGTGTCGCCACTTCAACGTGTTCCTTAAATTTAAAATAATGTGTTGAGCTAACCTGCTCTGGATGCTATTAAGCGGATGAATAACATTACACAGAGCTATATGGTTGCCTCTTATTATTTAGAGATAGATTTCTAAACTTTAAAGTTTTGAGAGGTCACCTTTTGGTCTTAAGGTGCTTATACTGTGAAAATTCAATGCAAGGAGAAACCACAAGGAAGGGAAGGAATTAGTGGCACAATAAACAACAGTGGCTTATGAAATTGGTTCAGGGGACTGAGTTTAGGGATCTCTACCATAAACCTTTAGACCAGTGTTTCCCAACCTTGGCAACTTGAAGATGTCTGGACTTCAACTCCCAGAATTCCCCAGCCAGCTGGGGGTTGAAGTCCAGACATCTTCAAGTTGCCAAGGTTGGGAAACACTGCTTTAGACACCTTTATCTGTCTGTTTTTCCCTCCCAGTCATTATTAGTCATGTATGGGACAGGCTAAGAAAGGACGAAAAGCTGGTGACTCCCAACTTATAAAAGATGATCAGGTTGCTTGGAAACTGGGTGAACGGTTAATTGCAAATGCATGTTTGTCACTATATTTTTAATGTCTCCAGATCTCCTTCCTCGTATGTTCTTTGGATGTTGAGTGTTAAATGAAGGAAGAACCAGAAAGTTCAGAAAACTAAAGCAGAGAAGAAGAGTAGAATGTCAGGGTTCCAAATAGCATCCAAAACTAAATCAGAGTCCGAGGCTGAGTATTCCTCAAAGTTCCAATTTATTAAGAGAGCCATGTTGATACATCTGGGAGAAACCCGAATCTGAAGTCCCTAGGGTTTCTCCACCCAGTTTAAAGTTCGTTAACTTGACCCCACACCCACAAGTTCATCACATGGACCATTCATCTTCTGCCAACGTCCGGGCAGGTGCTGGACAAAGGATGACCTTGAGAATCTAAAAGGAATTTGTTATGACTGCATGCAGACATCCCTCATGCAATGACCCCTCCCAAATTCCCACAGCAACAACTACATTTTGAAATAGCATAAAGTGTGGCAGGCCAAGCTCCAGTCTAAGATGGCTTTGGCCTGACATAGAGATGAGATAGGATAGGATAGGATAGGATAGGATAGGATAGGATAGGATAGGATAGGATAGGATAGGATAGGATAGGGGAGAGGAGAGGAGAGGAGAGGAGAGGAGAGGAGAGGAGAGACTAATGGAATGAAGAATCGAATTGAATCGAATCGAATCGAACCTAACAGAACAGAACAGGAGGAAGGAATGGAATGGAATGGAATGGAATGGAATAGAATATAGAATAGAATAGAATAGAATAGAATAGAATAGAATAGAATAGAATAGAATAGAATAGAATAGAATAGAAAATATGGAATGGAATGGAATGGAATGGAATGGAATGGAATGGAATGGAATGGAATGAAATGGAATGGAATAGAATAGAAAATATGGAATGGAATGGAATGGAATGGAATAGAAAATATGGAATGGAATAGAATAGAATAGAATAGAATAGAATAGAATAGAATAGAATAGAATAGAATAGAATAGAATAGAATAGAATAAGAAAATAAGAATAAGAATAGGTTGACTTGGAAAGGACCTCAGAGGTCTTCTAGTCCAACTCTCTGCTTGAGCAGGAAAACCTATACCATTTCAGACAAATGGTTGTCCAGTCTCTTTTTGAAAGCCTCCAGTGATGAAGCACCAAAAACTTCTGAAGGTAAGCCGTTCCACTGCTTAATTGCTCTCACTATTAGGAAATTTCTCCTCCGTTCTAGGTTGCTTCTCTCCTTGGTTAGTTTCCATCCATTGTTTCTTGTCTTGGTGCAAACTATTGGAAAATCGTTTGACCTCCTTGTCTTTGCAGGAACTTCTCCCAGCAAGAGGTGAAAGACCAGATATTTGTTTACTCGACAGTATTTTCCTTGGCAATAAACCTCACCAAAGGACTTTGATTCTTGAGTATGAGTATGAGCGCAAATGTTGATTCTGGAATATTAAAACCAACGTTGATATATTGTCCTCTTTCCCTTCGTATTGTAGGACTGGAAAGCGCGTGGGATTGACTTGCACACCTGCTGCTTGTGGATGACATCTCATGCTGTGTAGGAGAAGGATCTTGTCCGGCTTTTCAGTATGACCCCATGGAGTCATGCCTCTTTGGGATTCTGATGGCAAAACCCACCCATGAAATTGCCGCTATGTCATTCAGGGAGACTGACCAAGATATCAGAGCCTTTTTAGTCAGCATCAACCTGGGACAGTACGTTTTAAACTTTAGGGACTTCGGCTACCACACTTTGCAAGAGTGCATGGGAATAAATGACAGCGTCCTTCAACACATCGGAATATCGCCTACGGGCCACCGTAGACGAATCCTCAAACACTTGGAGGCCACGTTTACCAAAATGCCAGAAACGTCTACCTCCGGTCAAAGTTGCTCTCCCAAGCATCTCCTCGATCCCAAACAGAAGGAAGCAGGTGGCGGGCCATCTGATGGACAGACCGATGCAGCTTGCGTCAGCAACCGTGAAAGAAACCCACACTACCCAACTCACGTCTTGTTGGGAAACAGAGCTAGTCCAGTTTGGGATCTGGACTCTTCTGACCCGCTGCTGGCAGATCTCGCCGTGGTGCCACGAAACTCACTGAAAAACGTGACGTCGGAGAAGAAACCTTGCACGGACGATGGTTCTCCTAAAAAGGAAGACCCAGAAACTTTGGAGGTTCAACTTAATGCCGCTCCCAAAGATGGATCTCTATCTTCTGCTTTCTCTCCTGCCGAAAAGAAAGCCAGCGAGGTGGAACATCCACTATTATCAGGGTTGGGAAGTTTGCTCAATGATCTGCAGGAGACGGCGTTCTTTGAGTTCAGAGGTGAAATGGTGGAAAACGATCTGTATTGCACCCAAAGTCCATCAAGAGTAGGCGCCAGGCCAACGCGATCTTTTATGCTTCGGCACCGTCCTGTTCCAGAGATCCCAGGTGTTTCCTCGGAGGCGACTTCAAATAGGTAAACTTTCCAGGTTGCTAAATGTTAAGTTGTACGTGGTAACTTTTTAAGCGTTGGCTACATTTCAATCTGTAGCGTTTCCGAAAGACGTGCAAGCTGAATCAGGCAAGGTGGGGCTTTGTTTTGTAAGGTTGCTGCCCAGCCGAGGTGGCGCAGTGGTTAGAGTGCAGCAATGCAGGCTACTTCAGCTGACTGCTAGCTGCATTTCAGCTGTTCAAATCTCACCGGCTCAAGGTTGACTCAGCCTTCCATCCTTCTGAGGTCGGTAAAATGAGCACCCAGATTGTTGGGGGCAATAGGCTGAACTCTGTAAACCGCTTAGAGAGGGTTGTAAAGCACTATGAAGCGGTATATAAGTCTTAAGTGCTATTGCTATCTCTTCTAGAAGGTTCATCTTGTAGAAGAGATGGGCAAGCGCGAGCATTTAAAAAAATAAATTTTGGGACTTAGCGAGGGCTGAACTCAAAAGTGAGTTGGGCTAAAAAGGAAAGGTGGGTGGCCTATGAAGAGAAAGGTAGAAAGATTGATCGATAAACCATGTTTATGAACAAATAACATTCAATGTTCAGCTAGATGTTTCTAAAGAGGTCATCTTCTTCAGACCAGGATTTCATAGTCAGCCCAAAGACGTTGAAATCTTCTCAGGGATGTTACCAAGTTAATTATAGTCTCTCAGAATACAACATATTATCAAAAGTTTCTGTTTCAAATACTAAATTATATTATTAAGACTGCAGGTAATACTCGGTTTATGACCACAGTTGACCCCAAAATTTCTGCCGCTCAGCAAGACGGTCGTTAAGTGAGTTTTACCTCATTTTATGACCTTCCGGGCCACGGTTATGAAGTGAAGTGAATCTGCCTTCCTCACTGACTTTGTTTGTCAGAAGGCCACAAAAAGGAGGAATCGCGTAACCTCGAGACACTGCGTCCGTCATAAATAGGAGTCAGTGGCCGAGCTCTGAATTTTGATCATGTGACCACAGAGATGCTGCAAGGGTCGTAAGTGTGAAAAATGGCCGTAAATCCCTTTTTTCAATGCCATTGTAACTTTGAACAGTCGCTAAACGAGTGAGTTGAGAACTCGCTGCAAAGAATGTTCCCTTGTAATAGCTGTAGACACACAGCTCTGAATTTATTGGCTTCTGGCTGACAGATCTTTGACTCTTCTCGAACCCCATATACAAAGTTAGCACCCACCCCTCTCCTAGAAGAATGAAATATTTTGAGAGATATTAAAAAGGCAGGATATTATATTTCCCTGGATGAGAAAAATGGAGAAACATGCTCTTGGAAAGCTGCCCCTGCCTTCCTTAATAGCCCACCGCAGATGCCAGCACTTAGTAGATAAAGAGATAGCTAGCTCTATTCATAAGCAAATTCCCTGCAGCAAGGTCTGAACAATGGTAGGATAAGCCCTCAGCCACAATAGGAATTGCCCAACAAGCCCCTTCATTGCATCAGCCAAACTTCAACCAAACATCAGTTCAGACAACCTCAACTATGACCCCTACATAACCCCATAAGAGTCTGACAACAGCCAAAAGAATACATGTTCTTGCACAGGAAGTTCAAGTGCAAAGCCCAAGAGAAGGTATACAAACCCCTCACTCTCAACTCCATATGGTCAGCTGCCTCAAACCCATGTGGTTCAGCTTCAGCATTAAACCATCTTTCCAATCAGCCTCCATGTTTCTAGTGTCTTTCTGCCGGCTTGGAACTGAACCAGGTGGATTTTTCTCCCAACACCCAAAAGTGACAAAATATGTAGCAGCAGCAGTAAAGGCACTGAGAACTGAACAGAATTAACATTTCTCACCTCGGGTGCAATGCATTTACATTTATTACTGATTTGCATGATATTATGTAAATTGTACCAGAGAGATGTTAATTCTGTTTAAAAATCTGTGTTAATGGGCAGGCGATAGCTTAACATGTTGATCTGGATGGGCCGTACCCTCATAGGAGGATATCATTTTTTTGAAAATGCCAGCTAAGGTGTATGTAAGAACTGCCAACACCATAAAATTGTAATAAGGTATTAGCAGCAAGTTAAGGAGAAGCTGTACCAGATTAATACCTGGTAGGAAACTATTAGGGAATTCCATAATTGTAAGCTAGTCTGTCTAGCTTACAATTATGGAATTCCCTAATAGTTTCCTATTAATCTGGAGCAGCTTCTCCATACCTTCTCCAATTTTGCCTCTCTTCTAGGGATAGTGTCAGTAACTCAGTTAAAAATACTTCATTACAGATTAGCAAAGTTGGAAGGGACCTTGTAGGTCATCTACAGGCCCCTATTATGTGGGGTGCCTCAGGGGTCGGTTCTCTCGCCCATCCTGTTCAACATCTACATGAAACCGCTGGGGGAGATCATTCGCAGACATGGGGTGTGTTTCCATCAGTACGCTGATGACACCCAGCTGTACATCACCATCCCGTCTGACTTCAGTGAGGCAGTTGATGTAATGTGACGGTGCCTGGACGACGTCAGGATCTGGATGGGGAGGAACAGACTCAGACTTAATCCCGATAAGACTGAGTGGCTGTGGATATTGCCTCCTAAGGACTACGACAACTGTCCCTCCGTAGTCCTTGAGGGAGCGAAACTGACTCCCTCGGACCAGGTCCGCAACTTGGGGGTCCTTCTAGATCCACAGCTAAAATTGGACCATCATCTTTCAGCTGTGGCTAGAGGGGCCTTTGCACAGGTTCTCCTGGTGCACCAGTTGCGGCCATATTTGGAGAAGGAGGCTCTACTCACGGTCACTCATGCCCTTGTCACCTCTCGCTTGGACTACTGCAATGCGCTCTACATGGGGCTACCCTTGAAGAGTATCCGGAGACTTCAGTTGGTGCAAAATGCGGCTGCGCGTGCTGTGGTGGGTGTGCCAAGGTACACCCACGTGACATCGATACTCCGCCAGCTGCATTGGTTGCCCATCGGTCTCCGGGTCCAATTCAAGGTGTTGATCACCATCTTTAAAGCCCTTCATGGCTTGGGACCAGGTTATCTACGGGACCGCATTCTGCCTCATACTTCCCTTCGACCGGTTAGGGCCCACAGAGTGGGCCTCCTCCAGGTCCCGTCGGCCAAACAATGCCGGCTGGCGGGCCCAAGGGGGAGAGCCTTCTCTGTGGCTGGCCCTGTGCTCTGGAACCAACTTCCACCAGAGACCCGAACTATCCCCACTCTGCTGGCCTTCCGGAAAGCTGTTAAGACATGGCTTTTCCTGCAGGCGGGGGGTAGAGCTTAATTCATTCGAGCCCACCCCCCAAGTATGTATGATGTTGAATGGTTGGTGATGATTCTTTTTATAGTGTGTTTTAATTTTTATATTTGCTTTTAATTAACTTTTTAGATTTTGGTTATTCTTGTATTTTCTCACTGTTGTACGCCGCCCTGAGTCCTTAGGGAGTTGGGCGGCATATAAGAATTCCAAAATAAATAAATAAATAAATAAATCTAGTCCAACCCCCTCCCCAAACAGGAGATCTTACACGATTTCTGACAGAGGGTAGTCCAGTCTCTTCTTGAAAGCCTCCAGGGATGAAGCTCCCACAACTTCTGAAAGCGACTTCTGTTCCATTGGTTGATTGTTCTCACTGTCAGAAAATTTCTCCTTATTTCCAGGTTGAATCTCTCCTTGATCAGTTTCCATCCGTTATTCCTTGTCTGGCCTTTGGGTGCTTTGGAAAATAGCTTGACCCCCTCCTCTCTGTGATAGCCCCTTAAATATTGGAAGATGCTATCATGTCTCCCCCGGCCCTTCTCTTCACTAGACTAGTCATGCCCAGTTTCTGCAACCATAATAATAATTGCATATTCATAATAATTGCAAATCCAGATTGGGAATACCAAGTACAATAGTACATGATAAACTAGATTATCATATGTAAGGCACGGAAGGAGCTATTTCCAAACTTGTAAGCTATTTTGAAATATTGCACTGGTTCAGCTGGAATTATGCGTCAGCGTTAGGATCTTCACTATCTATAGGTAGTCCTTGACTTACAACCAATTTGTTTAGTGACTGTTCAAAGTTACAACAGCACTCAAAACAGCGACTTATGACGCTTTTACCTTCAGCAGCCCCATGGTCGCATGATCAAAATTCAGACACTTGGCAACTGACTCACACTTATGACGGTTGCAGTGTCCCGAGGTCACGTGATTCCCCTTTTGCGACCGTCTGACCAGCAAAGTCAAAGGGGAAGCCAGATTCACTTAACAATGGTGTTGCTAACTTAACAACTGCAGTGCTTCACTTAACAAACAGTGGCGAGAAAGTCGTAAAAGGGGGCCAAACCAGGGGTCTGCAACCTTAAACACTCAAAGAGCCATTTGGACCCGTTTCCCACAGAAAAGAAAACACCGGGAGCCACAAAACCTGGGTGGGCGTAGCCAATTCGACGTCACTCACTCCCACTCAGTCACATGACCCCCTAGCCACGCTTACACAGCCGGTCATTAGGGCAGAGAACTGGTTGTAAAAAAACACCGGGAACCACAAAACCCCTTTTGACATCTTTCTCTCTCCCCCCTACCCTTCTCTCCCCACCTCTTTCTGTATCTCTCTATGTCTCTCTCTCTCCCCCTCTCTCTGTATCTCTCTGTCTCTTCCCCACTTCTCCATCCTCCACCATTGCCCTTCTCAGGCCAGCGAGGAGTGACTGGGAGGGGAGGGCGAGGGGCGGGGCCAGCTAGTGGTGGGATCACCTGACAGGGAACCACAGCAGAGGGTCCAAAGAGCCGCATGTGGCTCCAGAGCCGCAGGTTGCTGACACACGGGCCAAACTCCCTTGACAATTGTCTCACTTAGCAATGGAAATTTTGAGCTCAATTCTAGCCGTACGTCGAGAACTACCTGTGTGTGTAGCCTAGTTCTAGATCAGTCTTACTCAATGAAGATGCCTACCCAACATGCGGTTTCAACCATCCAGGATTATGCAACCAACGTTGTCATCGTTGGAAATTCTGGAACGCAAGAGGAGAAGGTGACTCAGGCATTCTGGGAAATCTGATGAAGCTATGACCAAGTTTGGCACTTTGTGGAACGTCTTCCTCATGACGTGGGCTATGTTCAACGAAACGAAGCTGAAATTCACAGTGTTGGAAAACTGTAGCTGTGAAGGCAATGGAAAGGTGGGGGAAGAATCAGGGGAAGTTGGGGGAGATCATTAGGGAAATGATTGAAGCCTGGGAAACGGGCCCCTTGTCAGTCAACAGGACGGTTGATTTACCACCAGCTTATCAAGTACTTAGGAGGCAAGAATTTGGTGGCACAAGGAAACAACAGCCAATTGCCAACCATCAATACACCAATCAACTAATAGAACATAGATTAATAGAGTTGGAAGGAACCTTGGAGGTCTTTTAGTCCAACCCCTAGATCCAGCAGGAGAGCTATACTGGTTCAGACAAATGGTTGTCTGTTGTTGTTGTTAATTGCGAAGTCATGTCCGACCCATCGTGACCCCATGGCCAACGTTCCTCCAGGCCTTCCTGTCCTCTACCATCCTCTGGAGTCCATTTAAGCTCACGCCAACTGCTTCAGTGACTCCATCCAGTCACCTCATTCTCTGCCGTCCCCTTCTTCTTTTGCCCTCAATCGTTCCCAGCATTAGGCTCTTCTCCAGTGAGTCCTTCCTTCTCATTTGGTGGCCAAAGTATTTGAGTTTCATCTTCAGGATCTGGCCTTCTAAAGAGCAGTCAGGGTCGATCTCCTCTAGGACTGACCGGTTGGATCGCCTTGCAGTCCAAGGGACTCGCAGGAGTCTTCTCCAGCACCATAGTTCAAAGGCCTCAATTCTTTGGCGCTCAGCCTTCCTTATGGTCCAACCTTCACAGCCATACATTGCAACTGGGAAAACCATAGCCTTGACTATACACACTTTTTTTGGCAGGGTGATGTCTCTGCTTTTTAGTATGTGTTGTCTAGTCTTTTCTTAAAAGCTTTCAGTGTTGGAGCACCCACAACTTCTGAAGGCAAGCTATTCCACTGGTTGATTGCTCTTGTCATTAGGAAATTTCTTGCTTCTCCCCTTAGTTTCCAAGGAAAAACCATGATTTCAATAGGAAGGCACCACATAAATACGACTCATAGAATAGCGCAAAGCATATATTCCAATAGAAAGAAGTTTAAGGGTGAAGGTTTGTTCTCTGAGCTTGTGGTTTGGTTTCCAAGCGTTTCGTTACCCGGCTAGGTAACATCTTCCATGAAGTTTAGGAGATGTCAGTATTCTCCTGTTTACAAGGGTTTCAGGTGCGGATGTGTCAAGTGAGGGTGTTGTGATGGGTCAGCTGTGAGTGAATCTTGTGATGGGTTTTGTGATAATGAGATTACATCAGGTTAGGGTCATTGGGAGAGGAACTTCTAGTGGGGGGTTTTTCATGGGTTGGTTGAGGGTCGGTGCTGTCTCCGGTTGGCTGTGTGGTTGATTTGGATTCTGAGGGATTCATAGGCTGGTTGTAGGCCAATGTGTCTGTTGATGGAATTGCTTGTGGAGTACCAGGCTTCAATGGACTCATGAGCGTGGTTGGTGGTAGCGTGGCCAATAATTTTTGTGTTGTTTCCCCAATGTACAGATCTGCACATGGCTCTCTGCCTTGTACTGCATATGCCAGGTTGCTCAGTTTGTGTCTGGGTGTTTTTATCCTTGGGGTGGACAAGCTTCTGCTGGGTTTGAAGTGGGCCTGTATGTTGGGTTTGCTGAAGATCCTCCTGAGCTTTTCTGATATTCCTGCAACGTATGGAATGACAATGTTGCTTCTGTTATTGTTCTCTTTGTTGTCTGTTATGGAGGAGCTCCTGTAGTGTCTTTTTTGAGATTTGATGAAGGGCCACCTGGGATAGGCACACCTTCTGAGGGCTTCCTTGAAAAAAGCACCTTTGGGACTACCAGGACCTGGACGACTGAGAATTTCCGTAGACAACCAACCTAGAACTAAGGAGAAATTCCCTGGCAGTGAGAACAATTAGCCAGTGGAACGGCTTCCCTCCAGATGTTGTGGGTGCTCCATCCAGTAGTGGGTTCCTGCTGGTATGGTTAATAGCTGTTGTTCGGCGCAGAGCCGAAAACGCTGCTACAAAAGAACACAATTGGCGGCGTCCATACGGGTGGGAAAAAGCGCCCGGGGAAAGCTCCCGCGCCGCAAACGGCAGCAGCGTCTTCGGCTCTGCGCCGAACAACAGCTATTAACCGTACCGGCAGGAACAGGCAGGGACCCACCTCTGGCTCCATCACTGGAGGCTTTTAAGAAGAGATTGAGCAACCATTTATCTGAAGTGGTATAGTATCTGCTGCTTGAGGAGGGCGTTGGACTAGAACAGCGGTCACCAACTGGTGGTCCATGGACCACTGGTGGTCCATGAGAAATTTTTGGTGGCTCAGAAAAATTATTTGCATTTTTTATATTGCACTAAATCAGGGGTCCTCAAACTATGGCCCCTGGGCCAGATACGTGCAATGAATGTTTGTGTTGCTGCAGAGAGTCTCCCCCTTCGGGGTCTTTTTGTGTTGGTCGGAGGGGGGCAGAAATTCCAACGGGGTCTGCTTCAGCCTCCTGGTGCGGGGCTTTGGGCGAAGGCTGGAGGGAAGTGCCGCTGGTTGTGAAGAGCCAGAGGGCCTTGTTCTAGTGGGACTGCATCATGGCCTGGAACTGGCTGACCATGTCCGTCCGCTGAGCCTCCAGGTGCCTGTACCTGGCCTTGCACTCCCGCAGGTCTTTCCTCTGCTTGGAAAGCCTATGCTCATAGTCCTCAGTGAGGTGCTTCTGCTGAGCCTCCTCCTCGGTCAGATCCAATTTGAACTGAGCTATTTTGCCAACTCTTTCTCATGGTGGCTACTTAGCTCCAACAACTGCTTCCTGTTGGGGCCCTAAGGAGCCCGGGCGGGGAGGCGAGGAGTGGCTGTCAGGGGAGGGGTGAGTAGAGGTCGGTGAGATGCTCCTTGATGTGAGTGACATCGAGTTGGCCATGCCCACCCAGTCACATGCCCACCTAGCCACGTCCACCAGGTCATTAGCCAGATCATATTAGTTGTCCGTGAGATTTAAAATTTTGAATTTAGTGGTCCCTGAGGTCCGAAAGGTTGGTGACCCCTGGACTAGAAGACCTCCAAGGTCCCTTCCAATTCTCTTATTCTGTTATCTTTAGGACCTGTGGACTTCAACTTCCAGAATTCATCCTGGCTCAGGAATTCTGGGAGTTGGTCCATAGGTCATAAAGGGGCCATATTTGCCCATCCCTTCACTAAAGACTTTATGAAAAAGCAGGAGTCCTCAAATCAATCTTTCCCAGCCTGTTGTGGCTTGCCCACGTCCCGTGCAGCTGCTCGAGGATCCGGAGGACCTAAGCCGCCCATGGCACAGCACTATCACCCTGTGTACCTGGCACCTGAGTCTGACAGCGATGAGGATTCAGTGTCAGAGGAGCAAGACCAGCCAGGGCCTTCTGCACCTTCTCAGCTGGTGCAGAGTGAGTCCTCAGAGGAGGAGGAGCCTCTGCTGGATGCTAGGGCTCGCAGAGCAGCCAGCAGAAGGGATCGGCTTTACAGCCAGAGGTCTCCTCGCAGGTAAAGCTGAGGGCTAATGGGCCACGCCCTCAGGCTATTTAGGACCGGTGCACTCAGCACTTGGTGCTGGAAGCAACACACCTGTGTTCTGCGAGCACTTCAGAGTCATTTTGCATCGGAATTCCTGTTTTGAATCCTGTGTTTGGAGATAGCAGCTTCTGGAATGCTTATTCCTGGGATGCCAGCCAACTCGAGTGAGTGAAAGAGATAAGAAGAGACTTAATTGGTATTTGTTTGGACATTTGAACTTTGACTAATAACTCATGAAGAGATGAAGGAACTTTATTCCCCGAGACTCTCCTTATGTTTGTTTATGGACTTTAAACCCCTGCGCTTTTACTAAGCACTTTCATTAGTAAAAGGACCCCTCTTGTAGCAAACAGTTGTGTGTGTGTGTTTCTGTGGGTTGCGGTGCTGGGACACAACACAGCCTCTCTGCTTCTGTATCGTCTGAAATAAAATTTGCAGAATTCCTTGCCCCCTATGATGGAATTCTGACTTCCAATATATGTGAACGGCGTTCGATGGGGAAGACTGGTCTAGATCAGCAATTTACAATGTTATGGAATCTAGACTGAACGGTACAAAAGATGAAAACGGTTTCCCAGGTCAAAGAAACCATGATAACTTGGTGTAGAGATTTTGGGTTTAATATAGTTCTAGAAAAATGGCAAGACCTATGGCAAAGAAACCGAAAATTGACACTGGCTACTTCATATAAGGAGAACTTATACAAGATGTTTTACAGGTGGCACTTCCCACCAACAAGATTAGCCAAAATGGGTACACATCTTTCTTCATTATGTTGGAAATGTAAAATGCAACCCGGCACATATTATCATATGTGGTGGGAGTGCCACAAAGCACGAGAATTCTGGACAACAATCAAACAATGGCTGGAAGAAATATTAAACATAAAATTGGACCTCAAACCGGAACTCTTTTTATTAGGGATAACATTAGATAAATATGACAAAAACATAATATACTTAATGCTACATATATTGACTGCCGCAAGATTAACTTTTGCTCAAAATTGGAAAAAACAAAACATACCCACAGAAGAAGAAATTTTACGCAAAATACTAACATGTGCTGAAATGGATAGGTTAACGTCAGAAATGAAGGGAAAAGACGAAACTGAATACATTGAAACCTGGAACAAATTATATCATTGGTGGGGAGAAAGGAGAACCAAGATTAAAAATTAAAATGGTGGAGATGAAAAGAAAAACTATAACTCATTCTTTGCAATTTAAGATACCGTATTTTTCGGAGTATAAGACGCACCTTAGTTTTGGGGGAGAAAAATAGGGAAAAACAATCTGCCGACCAGGTATTCATCTGGCTAGCATCCTTAGTCTGGTCAGCTTCAGCACATTATTTTATCTCCTGGTTAGGACTTAAAAAAACCTTCTTTGGAGAGAGTAACAATGAAAGAGCCTGCAAGCCAGTAAGAGCTGGGAAGATAGTTAGCACCTGGTTAGGGCTAGAAAAAATCTTATTCGGAGCAAGTGGAGCAATGAAAAAAACCCTGCAAAGACTTAGGGCTGGAAAAACATTCTTCTGAGAGAGTAACAATGAAAGAGCCTGCAAGCCAGTAAGAGCTGGGAAGATAGTTAGCACCTGGTTAGGGCTAGAAAAAAACTTCTTTGGAGCAAGTGGAGCAATGAAAAAAAACCCTGCAAAGACTTAGGGCTGGAAAAACCTTCTTCTGAGAGAGTAACAGTGAAAGAGCCTGCAAGGTAAGAGCTGGGAAGATCTGTTAGCACCTAGTTAGGGATGGAAAAAAAGCTACATTCGAAGTATAAGACACACCCAAATTTTCAGCCACTTTTAGGGAGGAAAAAGGTGCGTCTTATACTCCGAAAAATACGGTAAATAACAATGTATAAATTAGCGGAATGTAAATATGTATACTAGATTACGATTCGTCATGTACTTGTTCTTTACGTTTATTGTATGTTTTGTCTCTTTGTTCTTTTATCTGTTTTATAAATAAAAAACTTTTTAATAAAAAAAAATCGAAAACGGTTTCCCAGCATGAACAGGGTACTTCTTTTCTACTCATTAAAGCACCTACATCTTTGGCAAGACATGGCTGCTTTGAAAACCATCTCCGCCTTTATCCCCAGTGGCCGTACATTCAGGATGCCGTACATTTCCAAGATTGGGGGGAAAAAAATCCCTGACGTGCTGTGAGCATGCTGAGATTTCTCACAAGTCAGAAACTCAAGTTACCTCGCCCTTATCAGATATGGGTGCTTTAAAAACTTTATTATTGTGTAAACAGTTTTGAAAGTTCAAGTTTCAAGATTCTTTTTCTTCTGTTGACCCTGAAACAAAATACAGGGAGTTGCATTTACGAATTGTTTTCCCTTCAGGCAAACCGTAAGTTTGAATTGAATAGAAACACAAGTACACCCGTTTTGGAAGGGTGTGTGTGTGTTTATTTTGACTGAGTGATTTTTAAGCTTCAGGGCTAGGTTATTTTCCCTTAACTTTATGCTCAGATTCTTGTTGTCGGCAGTTCTGGGACACAGACCAAGGTTTGTTTTCTATGTCTTATCTCAGCTCGGTTTGTAGGCACTTCCTAAATATGCACTTATCTTCCCATAGCTCAGGGGTGTCAAACTCGATTTCATTGAGGGACGCATCAGGGCTGTGTTTGGCTTCAGGAGGTGGGGGTGGCCAGGGTGGGCGTGGCCAGCTCACTCATGTCGGGGGCGCCTGTGGTGGGCAAGTTCTAAGGCAGGACTTCTTCCAGACCCTCCCCCCCTCATTATAATCTTCCTTCCTTCCTTCCTTCCTTCCTTCCTTCCTTCCTTCCTTCCTTCCTTCCTTCCTTCCTTCCTTCCTTCCTTCCCTCCCTCCCTCCCTCCCTCCCTCCCTCCCTCCCTCCCTCCCTCCCTCCTTTTCTTCCTTCTCCTTCCCTCTTCATTCTCCTTTCTTCTTCCCCTCTTTCCTTCTTTTTTCTTTGTCCTTCCTCTTTCCCTTTCTCCTTTCCTGTCCCTTCTTGGATGCTCAAATGCAAAAGGGGAAAGAAACATTTCTCCTTTTGTTTTGTTTTTAGTTTGTTTTGTTAGCCTTCTGCCAGCGAAAACGGAGCCGGTTTTCGCTGGCAGAGGGCTGCAGGAGGCCGTCGCGGCCGAAAACAGGTCAGGGGAGGCCGCACCTGGCCCTCCCGAGCTCTGTTTTCGCTAGCAGAGGCACCGTAGGCTGGTCCTCTGCTGTTTCCATGGCGGCCCCGCGGGCCATATTTAAGCACCCCGCAGGCCAGATCCGGCCTGCATGCCTTGAGTTTGACACCCCTGTTCTAGGATGTCTTTTCTAAACAATGAATATGGGTTCAAACCTCCAATACTCAATTTGTTGTTGTTGTTGTTTTAACCTCAGGAGGTAGAGAGGCCCTTGATCCAAGCTTGGTTACTAGTTACTACATATAGACATCTGTGCAGTTTCTGGCAGTTGTTTCAGAAGTAGTTTGCTCTTATCTTCTGGATAAGGAGGTCTCCAACCCTTAGCAACTTTAAGACTTGTAGACTTCAACTCCCAGAGTTCCTCAGCCAGCAAAGCTGGCTGAGGAATTCTGGGAGTTGAAGTCCACAAGTCTTAAACTTGCCAAGGTTGGAGACCCCTGTTCTATGCCTTGACCTTCCAGTCTAGCCCAGACCTTCTATGCCTTGACCTTCCAGTCTAGCCTACAACCTTGTAAATCCTCACAAAGTTCTCCACTCAAGCCTATTTCTTCCAACTTTAGACAAGATCATCCAGTACTTAAAGCTTGATTTATGCCTCTCTAAATGTCAAGCGTTGTGTTATGTCGGTGTTACGTGCGCATTAATGTGTTGTAGTTCCTTGTTGAGGCAGGAGTTTGCAATTAGTGGCCTCGCTGGTAGTGCGACTCTCTTAATTATGTATAAATCCACAAACAATGCAATCATATTAGTTGGGAGGGTGAGGTTCAAACCTCTTTGCTGATTTCTGCAGCCTAACTTGGTGACTGTCAGCTATTTCCACTTAGGGCATTCCTTTGTATACCAGCACAAGACAAGCCCACTTGTTCCTTGGCCCCTCCACAACGATGGCGCCCTAAAATCAGAGAGCAGAAATCTTGAAATTCAAGATGCACATGAGTTCAAAGCCCACCCACCCCACAAATAATAAATTTGGGTGACTAGAATCATAGAGTCACAGGGCTGGAAGGGACCTCGGAGGCCTTCTCTGCCCGAGGCAGGAGACCTTATTTATACCAGGGTGTCAAACTCGATTTCATGGAGGGCCGCCTCAGAGTTGTGTTTGACCTCGGAGGGCCAAAGGCTGGGGTGTATAGCCATGGGGAGCGTGGCTGGGGTGTGGCCATGAGGGCCGTGACACGGGATTCATGGCGGGGCACCTGTGGATTTCATGGAGGGCCGCCTCAGAGTTGTGTTTGACCTCAGAGGGCCAAAGGCGTGGGGAGTGGCTGGGGTGTGTAGCCATGGGGAGCGTGGCTGGGGTGTGGCCATGAGGGGCGTGACACGGGACTCGTGGCGGGGCACCTGTGGTGGCCAAGTGCTAAGTCAGGACTTCTCTCAGACCTTCCCTCACTCTCATTATAATCAACCTACCTTCCTTCCTTCCTTCCTTCCTTCCTTCCTTCCTTCCTTCCTTCCTTCCTTCCTTCCTTCCTTCCTTCCTTCCTTTTGTTTTCCTTCCCTCTTCCTTCTCCTTTCTTCTTCCTTCCCCTCTTTCCTTATTTTTCTTCCCATGCTCTCTTCCCATCTTCCCATCTTATTTTTCTTTGTCCTTCCTCTTTCCCTTCCTCCTTTCCTGTCCCTTCTTGGATGCTCAGATGCAAAAGGGGAAAGAAACATTTCTCCTTTTTTAGTTTGTTTTTAGTTTTTTTAGTTTGTTTTCGGAGCCCTCTGCCAGCGAAAACGGGGCGCAGGAAGCCCGCATGCACACACACACCCCAGCTCCATTTTCACTAGCAGAGGCACCGCGAGCAGATCCTTTGCTGTTTCCAGACTGGCACTGCGGACCAGATCTAAGCATCCTGTGGGCTGGATCCAGGGGTGGGCTTCAAAAATTTTAGCAAAGGGAAAGAACTACAGGAAGGGTATTAAGAGAAACTAGAACAACAAGGAAACAATATAAATAAAAAATGAGAGAAGAAATCAAATTGATTTCTATTAACATAAATGGACTCCAATATACTAAAAAAGAGAAATAGAAATGAAGCTCTGAAAATTAGACATTGATGCAATACATACATACATACATACATACATACATACATACATACATACATACATACATACATATATATATATATATATATATATATATATATATATATATATATATATTTCTAGCAGATAATAAAATATATTAAAGAGTAGTAGAGTATAAATTATATGACACATGGTGAGAAATCTACTAATTTATATAAACAATAGTGTTGTGGCATTATGAAATGTATGGTAAAGACAGGTTAGATATACAGTATATGTATATTGGTCTCTACACAATGGAGAAGATAGATTCCTAAATAAATATAATTAGAACTAGAGGGTTGAGTATGTATTAAAGAAATTTATATGGGAGTTAGATGAAATGGGACAGAAAGCTAATTAGAAATTAGAATATTTTATGTCGTGATATAATAATAATAATTAAATGAGATTAAATATTGAGTAATATTTAATTCAATATTATACTATTATACTATTATATAATATAGAGAATTGTTAGATAAATTATAATAGAAGTAAGGATTTAGTAAATAAGATAACTTACACTGACAAATATATGGATGAAATGGATACTGAAATGAATGTGAACCCCCAGCAGCCCACCCCTGGCTTGAGTTTATTTGACACCCCTGCCTTATACCTTCCCAGACAAATGGATATCTAAACTTTTCTTCAAGACCTCCCAGTGGATGGAGCACCCACAACTCTGGGACACAAGCTGTTCCATCGATTAATTCTTCTTCCCGTCAGGAAATTCCTCCTTATCTCCAAACTGGATTTTCCTCGGATGAGCTTCCACCCATTGCTTCTTGCCCTGCCTTCAGCTGCTTTGGAGAAGAAGTCAATGCCCTCTTCTCTGTTTTGGGAACAGAAGACGGTGCCTATGCCACAATTGTCCAACAGTGGCCTTAATTTCACAAAGGGATAAAAAGAGCTTTGTTAAAGATGCTTATGCCTGAAGCTGTAACACTGTAAACTGTAGATAACAGGTACCTTACGAATATAAATTTGTTCTAATGTGTAATTTCTTCCCTTTGATATGGTTCCAGCTCTCTACACGAACGGAGAAGCACGAATGGTTTAAGTATCCGTTGTCCTGAGAATTGTAATTCAGGAAACAGTGAGTAAAATTTTGTGACTAATTGTAATTCATACTTGAAAGGTGATCTCAAGTGTCTTATTTGGGAATTTAGAATGTCAAAAGGCTGTAATTATAAAGAAAGGCTTTTATAGATGCAAAAGTAGAACATCTTATAATGTGTTTTTTTTTTAAAAAAGAAGGAAGTAATGTTTCCAACTGGTAGCAGAGATTTGGCCTAGTTATGAAACCATGATTGGGACCATTTTCAGGGTAAGAAAGGGACTAGAAGACCTTCAAGGTCCCTGATAACTGTGTTATTCTATTCTATTCTATTCTATTCTATTCTATTCTATTCTATTCTATTCTATTCTATTCTATTCTATTCTATTCTATTCTATTCTATTCTATTCTATTCTTCCATTCCATTCCATTCCACCCCTCCGCATCCCATCCCATCCCTCCCCATCCCTCCCCATCCCATCCCATCCCATCCCTCCCCATCCCATCCCATCCCATCCTCCCCATCCCATCCCATCTCATCCCTCCCCATCCCTCCCCATCCCATCCCATCCCATCCCTCCCCATCCCATCCCATCCCATCCCATCCCTCTCCATCCCATCCCATCCCTCCGCATCCCATCCCATCTCATCCCTCCGCATCCCTCCCCATCCCATCCCATCCCTCCCCATCCCATCCCATCCCATCTCATCCCTCCCCATCCCTCCCCATCCCATCCCATCCCATCCCATCCCATCCCTCCCCATCCCATCCCATCCCATCCCATCTCATCCTTCTCCATCCCATCCCATCCCTCCGCATCCCATCCCATCCCATCCCTCCCCATCCCATCCCATCCCATCCCATCCCATCCCATTCCTCCCCATCCCATCCCATCCCATCCCATCCCATCCCATCCCATCCCATCCCATCCCATCCCATCCCTCCCCATCCCATCCCATCCCTCCCCATCCCATCCCATTCCATCCCATCCCTCCCCATCCCATCCCATCCCATCCCTCCCCATCCCTCCCCATCCCTCCCCATTCCATCCCATCCCATCCCATCCCATCCCATCCCATCCCATCCCATCCCATCCCATCCCAGCAGTTCTATTAATTAAAGTCATGTTCTACCAGAGAGCACAAGCATTAAGAAGAAATAATAGTGCTCCACTTCTTTTGGCAAGGGCTTAATGGAGTGGCTGAGCTACCTGGGTGAACTTTTGACTTAAGGTGTACTCACGCATGTTTAGACACATTCTGTACTCCATCAAGTGGCCTAGTTGTTGTCAGCTGTAAAAACCATGAAAGCTTTTATCGCCTCTTTCTTCTCTTTTCATACTTCGGAAACTAAGATACTTGGGAGGTGGTAGGTTATTTTGATTTTCATTTTTTTAAAGAGTTGGGAATCCTTTTAGACTTGTTTACTTGGTCAGTTTGAAAATTAAGGGGTACAGTCTAAAAAAAATGACTAGTAGCTTTGCAATACGAAAGTCTCTCGCACGTGATGCAGGTAAGTCCTCGACGTACGACTATAATTGAGCCCAAACTTTCTGCTGTTAAGTGAGTTTTGCCCCATTTTACGACCTTTCTTGCCGTAGTTGTTAAGCGAATCACTGTAGCTGTGAAGCGAGTAACATGGTTGTTAAGGGAATCCGGCTTCCCCGTCTACTTTGTTGGTCAGAAGGTCTCAGAAGAGGATCACATGACCTCAGGAGACTGCGACCGTCATAGTCAGTGGCCGAGTCTTCGAATTTTGATCATACGACCATGGGGATACTGCAGTGGTCGTAAGTGTGAAAAATGGTCATGCATCCCTTTTTTCAGTGCCGTTGTAACTTTGAACGGTCACTAAATGAATTGTTGTAAGCCGAGGACCTGTAAGTGGGAGGGAAGGAAAGAACTAGGTGGTTGAAATTATACAATAGGTTGACCTCCTAGGTCAGTGATGGCGAACCTATGGAACGCGTGCCACAGGTGGCACATGGAGCCATATCTGCCGGCACGCGAGCTGTTGCCTAGCTCAGCTCCAGCGTTCATGTGCGCGCCGGCCAACTGATTTTTGGCTCGCATGGAGGCTCTGGGAGGGCGTTTTCGGCTTCCAGAGTGCCTCCGGGGGGACAGGGGAGGGCGTTTTTGCCCTCCCCAAGCTCCAGGGAAGCTTCTGGAGCCTGGGGAGGGTGAAAAATGGGCCTACTGGGCCCACTAGAAGTTGGGAAATGGGCCATTTCCGGCCTCCAGAGGGCCTCGGGGGGGTGGGGGAGGCCGTTTTTTGCCCTCCCCAGGCATTGAATTATGAGTGTGGGCACTCGCACATGTGCGTTAGCACGCGTGCATGCACATTCGGCACCTGAGGAAAAAAAGGTTTGCCATCACTGTCCTAGGTCAATCCTTTTCTTCTGTACTGTATATGTAAATGTACTGTATAGTACCGTGATGGTGAATCTATGGCACGAGTGCCACAAGTGGCACGCGGAGCCATATTGGTGGGCACGCGAGCTCAGGTCTACGCCGGCCAGCTGTTTTGCGGGCCTTCTGGGCCTAGGGAGGGAGCCTTCCTTACCCCCCCCCCCCCGAGGTCCTCCAGAGGCCGAAAATGTTCCATTGCCGACTTCCGGTTGGACCGGAAGTCCTGTTTTTTTGCTATCCCCAGGCTTCAGAGCCTTTCTAGGAGCCTGGGGAGGACGAAAACTGCCTTCCCCACTCCCCCAGAGGCCCTCCGGAGGCCAGAAATGCCCGGTTCCCCACTTGAAATAGGCCATTTCTGGCCTCCGGAGGGCCTCCGGGGCGGGAGAGGCCGTTTTCGCCCTTCCCAGGCTCCTAGAAAGGCTCTGAAGCCTGGGGAGAGCAAAAAAACAGGCGTGCCAGGAGCGGGGTGTGTGTGTCACACACGTATGCGTGGGGGGGGGGGCGCATGGAATTTTGGGTGTGTATGTGACCCCCACACACACTCCCCCCCCCTTTGGCACACGATAATACTGGTATAGTATTAACTTTCCACCAAGGCAATTCCTGAATTCAAATTGAATCGAATGCAAAGTTTTCAAATGGGTTCTTGCTTGAATTTTGCTAACATCACTATTATCGAGTGCGTACAGCAATTGGCCCTGGCTGATTTCAAAGAAAGCTTGAGCAGGTTCAGACTTGGTTAGCGCCTGGAATGAGGATTAGCAGGAAATCATACTAGCTAATCTAGCTGGGCAGAATAAAATGCATCGTCTCAGCAGCTTCTATCTTGTTGCTCAGAAATGTCAGACAGAACTGACTTTGATGTGAAGGAGATTCTATCAATCAATCAGAATAGAGCCGGAAGGGACCTTGGAGGTCTTCTAGTCCCGCCCGCTGCTCAAGCAGAAGACCCTATACCAGGGGTCAGCAACCCGCGGCTCTGGAGCCGCATGTGGCTCTTTAATCCCTCTGCTGCTGCTCCCTGTCACTCAAAATATGCGTCACAACTGCCAATGTGCGACACCCACCGACATGCAATTTATTAAGCTTTTCGACCCCCCGGTAGGCCAATCATGGATAAATCCAAGAAAAGAAAAGTTTCTGAAGGAAACAGAATCTTTAATTCAACTATATATGCTAGTTTTGTGGCCGCTCAGGAAATAGTCACAGGAAGGGTTTTGTGGCTCCCGGTGTTTTCTTTTCTGTGGGAAATGGGTCCAAATGGCTCTTTGAGTGTTTAAAGTTGCCGACCCCTGCCCTATTCCATTTCAGACAAGTGACTGTCCAGTCTCTTCTTAAAAACTTCCAGTGTTGGAGCATTCACAACTTCTGGAGGCAAGCTGTTCCATTGGTTAATTGTTCTCACTGTCAGGAAGTTGCTACTTAATTCCAAGTTGCTTCTCTCCTTAATTAGTTTCCATCCATTGTTTCTTGTCCTGCCCTCTGGTGCTTTGGAAAATAAGTTGACCCCCTCTTCTTTGGGGCAGCCCCTCACATATTGGAATATCCCACAGAGTTGGTCTCCTCCAGGTCCCATCGACCAAGCAATGCCGGTTGGCGGGGCCTAGGGGGAGAGCCTTCTCTGTGGGAGCCCCCTCCCTGTGGAACCAACTCCCTCTGGAGATCAGGGCCATCCCCACCCTGCTGGCCTTCCGTAAAGCAATAAAAACTTGGCTCTTCCGGCAGGCGGGGTGAAAGTGAGACCGAGTAGATTATCCTGGGGTCTCCCCCCTTTAGTTATGAATGTTGGAGATCTTCTTTTAATTTTTTTATCTTTTTAATTGTTATATGTTTTTTTATTGTAATGGATTTGACATGCTGTGAGCCGCCCAGAGTCCCCCGGGAGTTGGGCGGCATACAAATCTATTAAATTAAATTAAATTAAATTAAATTAAATTGCTATTATGTCCCTGCTGGTCTTTCTTTTCTCTGGACTGGCCATGTTTTCTTTGAAGAAGTTTTGCTTCTCATCCAAGAAGCTTCTTCAGCTCCGACTAGATGGTGGGGAATTTATATTGCTTGCAGACAGCTGGTCATTTGCATTCTTTTAGAGAGTCATTGATGCTACTTGGGGGTTTACCTGTGTCCTCAGAGTCACCTGAGTAGCGCTACTCAGTTCCTGGTTCCTGCAGTCTGTAATTTTTCTGGCAATCCATTCCTGCTGCCACACCATTCGAAGGGTGTTCATCCCAAATTGCATAGCTAAAAGTCTATAGAGATTCTCAGTTATCCAGGTCATGGTTGTCCCCCCAGATTGGGCCCATTGTTCTCAGTTAGCATTGTGGTTTGTAGGAATAGATGACTCTGGGCAAAATCTCTCCTTTCTTTTTGAGGGCATCTTTGCCTCTGGGATTAGTTATAAGCGTCAAATTTTCTGTATTGCAAATAGGGACACCCTCGGCAGGCCTGCAAAGTCAATACAGCCCTTGCTGCGGTAAGACAGATCTGATTAAAAATATACGCAGTAACAGCTTGCTGGGTTTTTAGTTCACCTAATTAAGAGTTCAGGGCAAGTTTCAACAGCTTTGCCAGCCGATCTGAAATCTGACACGTTGCTTGTCTGCAATTCAAGGACGTCAGTTTATTTCGCTTGCAACTTCAAGCACGGAGGTATGGATTTAATTTTTTTTAACCTTTTATTCCTCAACAGAAGGGAAGGAATAGATTTAAAAGGGCAAAAAAAAAGAGGGAAAAGAATAAATCAATAGCACGCATGTGTGTCTAAGGTCTTCTCCCGCGTGACTATCAGGGAAAAAAAAATCCACAGGGCAATTTCAGTAAAGGGTTATCATATTTCATTGTGATCATCCGTAAATAATCTGTGTCCAGAACCAACTGGACTGGAATCAAGATCACGTGAAGTTTTAATACCACTTTATAATGCCTTGGTAAGGCCACACTTGGAATACTGCATTCAGTTTTGGTCGCCATGATGCAAAAAGGATGTTGAGACTCTAGAAACAGTGCAGAGAAGAGCAACAAAGATGATTAGGGAACTGGAGGCTAAAACATATGAAGAACGGTTGCAGGAACTGGGTATGTCTACTTTAATGAAAAGAAGGACCAGGAAGACATAATAGCAGTGTTTCAATATCTCAGGGGTTGCCACAAAGAAGAGGGAGTCAAACTATTCTCCAAAGCACCTGAGGGTAGAACAAGAAGCAATGGGTGAAAACTAAACAAGGAGAGAAGAAACTTAGAACTAAGGAGGAATTTCCTGACAATGAGGACAATTAATCAGTGGAACAGCTTGCCTCCAGAGGTTGTGAATGCTCCAACACTGGAAGTTTTTAAGATGTTGGATAACCATTTGTCTGAAGTAGTGCAGGGTTTCCTGCCTGGGCAGGGGGTTGGACTAGAAGACCTCCAAGGTCCCTTCCAACTCTGTTACTATTACTAACTCATTTATATGTTGCAAGTAATATCAGATCTATACGGAGCAATGGGAGCCATAGATATAACTTGTCCACGTTGAAGTCCGAAAGGCCTACAAAATCCATTTCTGTTTTCCAAAATACTTAAACTTTGTTTCAAAGCCAAATTCATAAATGCAATTACTTCTTCCTGGAATGTGCCAACTTTAGGGCTTGCAAAAACCTATATTTGACCGGAGCACTATTCTGGAAAGAGGGCAGAGAAGAGCAACAAAAATGATTAGGGGGCTGGAGGCTAAAAACGTACGAAGAACGGTTCCAGGAATTGGTTATGTCTAGTCTAATGAAAAGAAGGACTAAGGGTGACATGATAGCAGCCTTCCAATATTTGAGGGGCTCCTACAAAGACGAGGGGGTCAAACTACCCGTATTTTTCGGAGTATAAGACACACTGGAGTATAAGACGCACCTTAGTTTTTGGGGAGGAAAATAGGGGAAAACAATCTGCCTACCAGGTATTCATCTGGCTAACATCCTTAATCTGGTCAGCTTCAGCACATTATTTTATCCCCTGGTTAGGACTTAAAAAAACCTTCTTCTCAGAGAATAACAATGAAATAACCTGCAAGCCAGTAAGAGCTGGGAAGATTGTTAGCACCTGGTTAGGGCTAAAAAAAACTTATTCAGAGCAGCTTCAGCACATTATTTTATCCCCTGGTTAGGACTTAAAAAAACCTTCTTCTGAGAGAGTAACAATGAAAGAGCCTGCAAGCCAGTAAGAGCTGGGAAGATCGTTAGCACCTGGTTAGGGCTAGAAAAAAACTTATTCGGAGCAAGTAGAGCAATGAAAAAAAAATTCTGCAAAGACTTAGGGCTGGAAAAACATTCTTTGTAGAGAGAGTAACAATGAAAAAGCCTGCAAGGTAAGAGCTGGGAAGATCTGTTAGCACCTAGTTAGGGCTGGGGAAAAAAAAAGCTACATTCGGAATATAAGACGCACCCAAATTTTCAGCCACTTTTAGGGAGGAAAAAGGTGCGTCTTATACTCCGAAAAATACGGTATTTTCTAAAGCACCAAAAGATAAGACAAAAGACAATGGTTGGAAACTAACCCAGTGAGGAGCAACCTAGAACTAAGGAGAAATTTCCTAAAGGTGAGAGTTCATTAACCAGTGGGACAACTTGCCTTCAGAAGTAGTGGCTGTTCCATCTGTGTAGGCTTTCAAAAAGAAATTGGTCAACCATTTGCAAGCCAGGATTTTTCTGCAGGTCAGCACTGATATTCAGTCACAAAGGACCATGTGTTAGAGATACGGGATGGCACTGTGAGCGTGTCTGTCTGTTTTATTTTTTTCAGGAGAACTAGCTGAAGAAAAGCTACCCCCCATTTCTCCCTATGGCGAGACCTTCCTTATGAATTCTCCTGAAGACATGGTGAGTTGTTTACTACGTTACGTAGCCAATCTTTTTTTCTCATTCTCCCATTTCAAGAGATGTTCTGGCAAAACCGAAACCAAAACAAAGCCGTCCGTGCCAATATTTGTACTCTGTTGCACATTTCTTGTTCAGAAACATCCTCCTTTTTTTTAATTTAGAAGAACATGTGTAGGTTGGCGACTTCCTTCCTTCCTTCATAATTTCCTCACAGCATGCATTTTGATGCACCCTTTTCTTTAAGGCAAAAACACCCAGGGTGCTAAAATACACCACAACGCTCCAAAATGGGCATATTTTCAATGCACAAGGAAAGTTCAACCAGACGTCACAAATTGAATATATTTGTGTGTGTGTGTGTGTGTGTGTGTGTGTGTGTGTGTGTGTGTGTGTATGTTGTTGTTGTTGGTTGCAAAGTCAAGTCCTACCCATCGCGACCCCATGGACAACGTTCCTCCAGGCCTTCCTGTCCGCTACCATCCCCCGGAGTCCATTTAAGCTCACGCCGACTGCTTCAGTGACTCCATCCAGCCACCTCGTTCTCTGCCGTCCCCTTCTTCTTTTGCCCTCGATCTTTCCCAGCATTAGGCTCTTCTCCAGTGAGTCCTTCCTTCTCATTAGGTGGCCAAAGTATTTGAGTTTCATCTTCAGGATCTGGCCTTCTAAAGAGCAGTCAGGGTTGATCTCCTTTAGGACTGACCGGTTGGATCGCCTTGCAGTCCAAGGGACTCGCAGGAGTCTTCTCTAGCACCATAGTTCAAAGGTCTCAATTCTTTGGGGCTCAGCCTTTCTTATGGTCCAACCTTCACAGCTAAACATTGCAACTCGGGAAACCATCGCCTTGACTATACGCACTTTTGTTGGCAGGGTGATGTCTCTACTTTTTTGTATGCTGTCTAGCTTTGCCATGGCTTTCCTCCCCAGGAGCAAGCCTCTTTTAATTTATTGGCTGCAGTCGCCATCTGCAGTGATCTTGGAGCCCAAGAAAATAAAATTATATATAGGAAGCTGTGGTGTTTCCTTCCATACAGCAGGATGACTCGACAGAAAAAACATATATAACCCTTTCCTGGTGAAGAGCTGATAGGGAAGAGAACCTGGCCTAGAGGTTAGAACTGCTACCTTACAAGCAGACTGCCCAGGTTCAAATCCCACTAAGGGTATGGCTATCTGACGAGAGCAAAATAGCTCGAAATAGATCTATAATAGTCTCCCTTTATTTTCATTTATAGCAAAAAAGTTACACACACACACACACACACACACACACACACACATACATATATGACACATATATATAAGATACACCCACGTAACACCTATTCTCCACCAGCTGCATTGGCTGTCCATTAGTCTCCGGACGCAATTTAAGGTGTTGGTTTTGACCTTTAAAGCCCTACATGGCTCAGGGCCAGGTTACCTCCGGGACCGCATCCTACCACATACCTCCCTATGACCGGTTAGGTCCCACGGAGTTGGTCTCCTCCAGGTCCCATCAACCAAGCAATGCCGGTTGGTGGGACCACGGGGGAGAGCCTTCTCTGTGGGAGCTCCGTCTCTCTGGAACCAACTCCCTCCAGAGATCCGGATTATCCCCACCCTGCTGGCCTTCCACAAAGCCGTGATTACATGGCTCTTCCTGCAGGCGGGGTGAAATAGATCTTAACTCCCCCATGGTTGACTGGTTTTTAACTTTTGTAATTTTTTAAATTGTTTTTTTATTGTACTCTATTCTAATTGTTCTTCGCTCTGTTGTACGCCGCCCTGAGTCCTACGGGATTGGGCGGCTTATAAGAACATTAAATTAAATAATTAAATTAAATTAAATTAAATTAAATTAAATTAAATTAAATTAAATTAAATTAAATTAAATTAAATTTTAAATTAAATTTTAAATTAAATTAAATTAAATTAAATTAAATTAAATTAAATTAAATTAAATTAAATTAAATTAAATTAAATTATTAAATTAAATTAAATTAAATTAAATTAAATTAAATTAAATTAATTATTAAATTAAATTA
>JALIGW010000006.1:2596928-2644428 GCA_023053685.1 Diadophis punctatus similis
AGTTTCGCCCCGTTTTACGACCTTTCTTGCCACCACCGTTAAGTGAATCACTGCAGCTGTTAAGTGAGTCATGCAGTGGTTAAGGGAATCTGACTTCCACCACGCCTTGGTTTGTCGGAAGGCCGCAAAAGGGGATCCCATGAATCTGGCGACACGGCCACCGTCATAAATACGAGTCAGTTTGATCGCGTGACCCTGGAGAGGCTGCAGATTTTCGTAAGTGTGAAAAATGGTCCCAAGTCACTTTTTTCAGCCCCGTCGTAACTTTGAACGCAACCTGGAAATAAGGAGGAATTTCCTGAGAGTGAGAAGGATGAATCAATGGAACAGCTTCCCCTTTGGATGCGGATTCTCCATCACTGGAAGGGTCTTTCAAAGAAAAGACTTAGATTTGTCTTAGACGGGATGAGAACTTCCGTCTTGAGCAAAAGGCTGGGCTAGAAAACCACTGAGATCCAGCCTTAGGATTCTATGATTTTATGACTCACAAGGCTTCAGGCAGAACCAAGAACAGGTATGGTAAATCAAAGACACTTCAGTATAGAAATAGCCATCCCACAGTGTTCTGAATAATCGTATAGCAGAATAACAAAGTTGGAAGGGACCTTGGAGGTCTTCTAGTCCAACCCCTTGCTGGGCAGATGGGATGGGACGGAACGGAACGGAACAGAACAGAACAGAATAAAGAAACAGAGTTGGAAGGGACTTTGGAGGTCTTCTAGTCCAACCCCCTTCCCGCTCAGGCAGGAAACCATTGGATGGTTGGATTCGATAACCATTTCAGATAAATGGTTATCCAATCTCTTCTTGAAAACTTCCAGTGTGGGAGCATTCACAGCTTCTGGAGGCAAGTCGTTCCACTGGTTGATTGTTCTAACTCAGGGGTAGGCAAAGTTGGCTCTTCTATGACTCATGGACTTCAACTCCCAGAATTCCTGAGTTAGCATGATTGGCTCAGGAATTTTGGGAGTTGAAGTCCACGAGTCATAGAAGAGCCAACTTTGCCTACCCCTGCCCTAACTGCCAGGAAATTTCTCCTTAGTTCTAAGTTGCTTCTCTCCTTGATTAGTTTCCATCCGTTGCTTCTTGTCCTGCCTTCTGGTGCTTTGGAGAATAGCTTGACTCCCTCTTCTTTGGGGCAATCCCCTGAGATATTGGAACACTGCTATCATGTCTCCCCCTGGTCCTTCTTTCCATTAAACTAGACATACCCACTTTCACCAACCATTCTTGTTTTAGCCTCCGTTCCCCTAATCATCTTTGTTGGTCTTCCTACTCTTTCTAGAATCTCAACATCTTTTTTATTTTACATTTTCCAGACTTTGCTAAGAGGAACAAAGTCATCGTCTGCATTGCTGGCAGAATGTTTTTCTCTTCTCCTGGAGCTCATTTCTAAATCCCTGATAGGAAGGAAGGATTAAAAGCAGCATCTGTTTTGTTACGTTTGGGTTAGGGGAGGTGTGTGCTTACATTTTTATGCCAAGTTCAAGAAGAGAAGCAGCAGGATGCATGGTGCTAATTCAATTTCCTCCATGGGTTGAAATAATAATATGTCTTTGTTAGCTTCCTGGGTTCTTTTGAGCTTGCTTCTCTTCCTGCGGACAACATCAGGCTAAGTAACGTCATCCGTTTCTTAGCCAGGTAATGAAACATCTTCAGATTATTTCAAAGAATGCCAAGAACTCAACAGTTCAACCAGTGGTGGGATTCAATTTTTTTTTACTACTGGTTCTGTGGGCGTGGCTTGGTGGGCGTGGTATGGCTTGGTGGGCGTGGCTTGGTGGGCGTGGATACTGTAAAATCTCCATTCCCTCCCCACTCCAGGGGAAGTTTACTGCAAAATCCCCATTTCCTCCTGATCAGCTGGGACTCGGGAGGCAGAGAATAGATGGAGGCGGGGTCAGTCAGAGGTGGTATTTTCCGGTTCTTCGAACTACTCAAAATTTCCGCTACCAGTTCTCCAGAACTGGTCAGAACCTGCTGAAACCCACCTCTGAGTCAACCCTGAACTGCATCTTGGGGACAAAACATTAGATAAGATATATGGGTGAAGCAAAGCCGAGGTGGCGCAGCGGTTAGAGGCAGGTACTGCAGGCCACTTTAGCTGACTGTGATCCGCAGGTCAGCGGTTCAAATCTCACCGGCTCAAGGTTGACTCAGCCTTCCATCCTTCCGAGGTAGGTAAAATGAGGACCCAGATTGTTGGGGGCAATGTAAATATTGCTTACTGGTGTAAACCGCTTAGTGAGTGCTTGCACTGTGAGGCGGTATATAAATCTCACAAAATAAATAAATAAATAAATAAACAGACTTCCTGGAATGGCTGAGTTATAGAATTTTGGAATATAGCTTGGATGTTTCTGTAGAAGCATCCAGAAGAATTCCACTGTTTTACTTCCATCATTGATTTTCTCCAGGTGGCTTAGACCAGGTACAGTACTTCACAGAAAATCCATAACATCTGAAATGAGATTTTAGCCACTAGGGAGTAGTTAGCCACTAGGGAGTAGTTGTTTTTTTTTTTTTTACAAAGTCATGGCAATGCAGGACTTTCAAAGAAGATTAGTTGGAGCAGAGATGGTAGAATCAAACCTAGATCTCTAATGAACTCAGAGGACAATTCTTAGAAATTTGGACCGAGCCATATGGCCACAGATCTGGGTATCACAGGTTAATATGGCTTACATGGCTTAGGACCAGTTTACCTCCGAGACCACCTTCTCCAACATACCTCCCTAAGACCGATTAGAGCGCAGAGTTGGTCTGCTGGTGGTCCCGTCAGTCAAACAATGTCAGCTGGCGGGCCCACGAACGAGGGCCTTCTCTGTGGCAGCACCGGCTCTCTGGAATACACTACCCCTCCGAGATCCGCATTATTCCCACCCTGCCAGCCTTCAGAAAAGCAGTAAAAACCTGGCTTTGTTGACAGGCCTGGGGCCAATGATTTTAATATAACATCGAGCACTCTTGGCCCCATGAATGAGTTATTGTATGGGTTTTTAAATTGTTGCTTTTAATGGTTTTTTAAAGTTTTAATAACCATTGTTTTTAACGCTTTTTTTATATTAATTGTTGCATGTAAATTTTTATTGTTGTGAGCCGCCCAGAGTCTCTGTGGAGTGGGTGGCATACAAATGCGACAAATAAATAAATAAATAAATAAACAAATAAACAAACAAACAAACAAATAAATAAATAAATAAATAAATAAATAAATAAATAAATAAATAAATAAATAAATAAATAAATAAATAAATAAATAAATAAATAAATAAATAATATGGTCAGGAAATATTCTCTCTGATTCCCACTTTAAAACACAGGCTAATAAAAAGTAAAAGCAGAAAAGAGGAAGAAAGAAAGGGAAAGAGAAAAGAAAGAGAAAGAAAGAACAAAAGGAAAGGGAAGAAATAGAAAGGAGAAGCTTTCCATTTCCTTTGCAGAAAATCTAAGGACAATAACAAAGTTATTCTGATTACAAAAGAAAGCTCACACTGTTATTTATTTTTTATCTTTTATTTTTTATTTTTTTATTTTTTATTTTTTATTTTTTATTTTTTATTTTTTATTTTTTATTTTTTATTTTTTATTTTTATTTTTATTTATTATTTATTATTTATTATTTATTATTTATTATTTATTATTTATTATTTATTATTTATTATTTATTATTTATTATTTATTATTTATTATTTATTATTTATTATTTATTATTTATTATTTATTATTTATTATTTATGTTTATTATCCTAATCTTCGAAACCACAAATCATAAGGTATTTTTTTTTTCATTTTAGCCCTCAGACTTATATATCGCTTCACAGTGCTTTACTCTCTAGGAGGTTTACAGCCTATTGCCCCCAACAATCTGGGTACTCATTTTACCCACCTCGGAAGGATGGAAGGCTGAATCAACCTTGGGCCAGTTATGATCAAACTGATGGCAAATCGGCAGAGTTAGCCTGCAATACTGCATTCTAACCACTGAGGGAGGGAGGGAGGGAGGGAGGGAGGGAGGGAGGGAGGGAGGAAGGAAGGAAGGAAGGAAGGAAGGAAGGAAGGAAGGAAGGAAGGAAGGAAGGAAGGAAGGAAGGAAGGAAGGAAGGACAATAGCAATAGCACTTAGACTTACAGTATATACCGCTTCATAGTGCTTTACAGCCTTCTCTAAGCGGTTTACAGAGTCAGCCTCTTGCCCCCAACAATCTAGGTCCTCATTTACCCACCTCGGAAGGATGGAAGGCTGAATCAATCTTGAGCCGGTCAGGATCGAACTGCTGGCAGTGAGTGTTGAGAACCATCAATAAGGGATTTGCAGTCAACCATAAATGTAGATTTTGCTTTCTCCATAATCAAGAAGAAGTCCATTTAGCCATCTCTGCCAGTTTCAACCATCTTCACCAACCATTTCTATCTATTGTGAGCACTCGTGAAGTTTCCTACTTTTTGGCTTATAGTAGTCTTGCTGTAGTTGTCATATACAAAAGCAAAGCTTTAGTTTAGTTTTTCTAGTTGCAGAGAAAGCGAGATTTCCATCCGTCTCTGTAAGCTTTGCATGAATACTATTCTTCGATGCTTTTCCGAGTAGCAGATTTTTTCCTCTATTTTGAAGCTGGAGAACCAGTGTTTCTTGAAAATGTTGCTAAATTAACTTGCTGCAGTCAACTCTGGCCATGAGGAAGGATACAAAGGTAGTGATGATGTTTGGTCTGGAGAGCAACCTGTGGTCCATCTCTGCTTTATTTAATCTGGGTATCATGGCTAAGGTATCATAAAGTATCATAACCTGGCCCTAAGCCAGATAACATGGCTTAGGACCAGGCTATCTCCGGGACCGCATCCTACCTCATACATCCCTACGACCAGTTAGGTCCCACAGAGTTGGCCTCCTCCAGGTCCCTTCAACCAAACAATGCCGGTTGGCGGGCCCTAGGGGGAGAGCCTTCTCTGTGGGAGCTCCGACTCTCTGGAACCAACTCCCGCCAGAGATCCGAATCATTCTCACCTTGCTGGCCTTCCGGAAAGCCATTAAGACATGGCTCTTCCTGCAGGCGGGGTGATTGTGACTCTTGATTGTATTGTTTTTTATTGTTTTTAATCACTATTTTACTATTGTTGTTTTTATTGTATTTTTTGATACTATTTAGCTGTTCTTATATATGTTGTACGCCGCCCTGAGTCCTCAGGGAGTAGGGCGGCCTATAAGAATTGCAAATAAATAAATAAATAAAATCCACATGCAGGTCTAAAACAAGGCCAAACTTGGTAGGTCGTTGAAAAGAATTGTTGAATTGTAGCTGTTATCACTCTCTTTTCCTGTACTGTTAAGCTGATCATAAATAGCTCTCTGCTTTGGAAAGAAGCTTTTGTTATTTGAAATGAAAAATATATATATGTTGAGACTCTAGATAGAATGCAGAGAAGAGCAACCAAGATGATTAGGGGACTTGAGGCTAAAACATATGAAGAACGGTTGATGGAACTGGGTATGTCCAGTTTGATAAAAAGAAGGACCAGGGGAGACATGATAGCAGCGTTCCAATATCTCAGGGGCTGCCACAAAGAAGAGGGAGTCAAACTATTCTCCAAAGCACCTGAGGGTAGAACAAGAAGCAATGAGTGGAAACTAAACAAGGAGAGAAGCAACATAGAACTAAGGAAAATTTTCCTGATAGAACAATTACTCAGTGGAATGGCTTAACTCCAGAAGTTGTGAATGCTCCAACACTGGAAGTTTTTAAGAAGAGATGAGACTTCAGGGAGGCCTGCTAGGCCCAAAACGGGGTGCGGGGCATAGTACGTGCATGTGTGGGAGAGCGCAGGGGGGTTGCACATGCATGCACAGGGAGCAGGGAAGTGCGGGGGGTCGCACGTGTATGCGCAGGGGGTGGGGCACGGGGGGCATTGAATTATTGGTGTGGACGCGCCCGCACTTTCGTCACCCGAGGAAAAAAAAGATTCGCCATCACTGACCTATGATGTTGTATGTCATGTGTGCAGAATCACCAGGTGCCAGCATCTCTCAGGAGCCAAATGGGATGCTAGAAGTAACTTTGTCTTTCTTCTTCTTCTTCTTCTTCTTCTTCTTCTTCTTCTTCTTCTTCTTCTTCTTCTTCTTCTTCTTCTTCTTCTTCTTCTTCTTCTTCTTCTTCTTCTTCTTCTTCTTCTTCTTCTTCTTCTTCTTCTTCTTCCTTCTTTCTTCTTTCTTCTTCTTCTTCTTCTTCTTTCTTCTTCTTCTCCTAGTAATCAAAATCAGAAAACCTCCGAAAACGTAAAAGACTCTGAATTGACATCCCAAGGGGACCAGAGTCCCATTCCGAACAGATTTGTCGGCGAAGCTGAATCCTCTTTATTGAAAGAATGTTCTCGCTACGCTTGGAGAGGAAAATATAAACCGACAAGGGGCCTCGGAGAATTCAAAAGTGGGAGTCTGGATGTCGATGTGAAAGACCAGATGTTTTCTTCCCCGGCTGTTTGCGGTGATGAATTAATCCCTGGCTCCAAAGACACAATCACACCTTATGCCTGCTTTTACGCTCCGGCAGCGAAGAAGGTTAAGGAAGGTTGGCTGGATAAACTCTCTCCTCAAGGGTACGTAGCCGAAAAGAGTCCGTTATAATGATTATAATGATTTTACAGACTGTAGCGAGCCAGTTTGGTCTACGGGTTGAGGCGCCAGGCTAGAATATGGGAGACAGTGAGTTCTAGCACCACCTTAGGCAGGAAAGCAGATTAGGTGATTTTGAGTCAGTCACCAGGTAAGGGTGAGTTCTAGTCCCGCCTCAGGCATGAAAGCTGGCTAGTTCACTTTGGGTCGATCACCAGGAGACAGTGAATTATAGTACCCGCCCTAGGCATGAAAGCAGCTAGGTGACTTTGGATCAATCACCAGGAAATGGTGAGTTCTAGTCTCGCCTCAGGCATGAAAGCTGGCTAGTTCTAGTTCTAGCTGGCTAGTTCTAGTCTCGCCTCAGGCATGAAAGCTGGCTAGTTCACTTTGGGCCGATCACCAGGAGACAGTGAATTCTAGTACCGCCTTAGGTATGAAAGCAGCTAGGTGACTTTGGGTCAATCACCAGGAGATGGTGAGTTCTAGTCTCGCCTCAGGCATGAAAGCTGGCTAGTTCTAGTTCTAGCTGGCTAGTTCTAGTCTCGCCTCAGGCATGAAAGCTGCCTAGTTCACTTTGGGTCAATCACAAGGAGATGGTGAGTTCTAGTCCCGCCTCAGGCATGAAAGCTGGCTAGTTCACTTTGGGTCGATCACCAGGAGACATTGAATTCTAGTACCGCCTTAGGCATGAAAGCAGCTAGGTGACTTTGGGCCAGTCAGCTCTCTCTCAGGCCAACTCACCTCACAGAGTGGTTGTGGGAGGGAAAACAGGAGGAAGAAGTGTGTGGCATATGTTGAGTTGTTTATAAAAACAAATGATGTTTTTATTTTTATAGTTAATAATGTACAGTGAAGGCGGCATTTAATTTCATTGTACCATGTGCAATGACAATAAATGTAAACTAAACTAAACTAAACCAAAGGACGGATATAAATAAATAAGTAAATAAATAAAAATAAAGGGCAAGCTATTCCTCACAGAGGTCTTCCTTTTCTGTCATGAAAGGCCCATTTCATGACAACTGAATTCAGAGAAGAATGTGTGATGTTGCAACTCCTTTAGTGTGAGGGTTACTGAACGAGAGGAACTCGTGTGCTATTTTTGCCCTCTGTAGACTTTACTGACTAGACAGGAAAGGAAATTTGTGTAGCAGGTCTCCTCCCCCTCCCCCTCCCCCCTCCCCCCTCCTCCTTTTCCTCCTCCTCTTCCTCCCCCTCCCCCCCTCCCCTCCTCCTCCTCCTCCTCCTTTTCCTCCTCCTCCCCTCCCCCTCCTATTCATCTTCTTTCTCCTCCTCCTCCTCCCCTCCTCTTTTTCGTGTTCTTCCTCCTTCTCCTCTTCCTTCTTCTCCTCGTACTCTTCTTTCTCTTCTTCCTCCTCTTCCTTCTCCTCCTCCTCTTCCTTCTTCTCTTCCTCTTCCTCTTCCTGCTCCTCCTGCTCCTCCTCTTCCTCCTCCCCATCCCCTCCTCTTTTTTGTGTTCTTCCTCCTTCTCCTCCTCCTGCTTCTCCTCGTTCTCTTCTTCCTTCTCCTCCTCTTCCTCTTCTTCTCTTCCTCCTCATCCTCTTCCTCCTCCTGCTCCTCCCTTTTTAAAATTGCTTTTGACTTTCTTCCCATGTAGGAAACACGTGTTTCAGAAACGCTGGGTGAAGTTTGATGGCGAAAGCATGGCTTATTATAATAATGACAAGGTAAGACTGTTGCGTTAAATAATATATATTTCATTCTGAGCAAATTATTAGTGTGGACTTAGCCGTAGACAACTGCTTAAACATAGGTTTTGGGTAGCAGGGTCACTCATGGTCTGGTCCTCATTCTCCCTTCCCCTCTCCCCTCCCCCTCATTTCCTTTCTCCTTTCCTCCATCTCTCCCCCTCCTTTCACCCTCTGATCCCTCCCTCCCTCCCTTCCCTCCCTCCCTCCCTTTCTTCATCTCATTCTCCCTCCCTCCCTCCCTTCCTTCCACCCTTCCTTCCTTCTGATTCATCTAGCTAGATTCCGCCCTCCCTTCATCCATTTCTTCATCTCATTCTCCCTTCCTTCCTTCCTTCCTTCCTTCCTTCCTTCCTTCCTTCCTTCCTTCCTTCCTTCCTTCCTTCCTTCCTTCCTTCCTCCCTCCCTCCCTCCCTCCCTCCCTCCCTCCCTTCCTTATTCATCTAGCTAGATTCCTTCCTCCCTCCTTCCCTTCCCTCCCCCTTCCTTCCTTCCTCCCTTCCTCCCTTCCATCCTTCCTTCCTTCCTAATTCATCTAGCTAGATTCCTTCCTCCCTCCCTCCTTCCCTTCCCTCCCCCTTTCTTCCTCCCCCCCTTCCTTCCTTCCATCCTTCCTCCCTTCCTTCCGATTCATCTAGGTAGATTCCTTCCTTCCTCCCTCCCTCCTTCCCTTCCCTCCCCCTCCCTCCCTCCCTCCCTTCCTTCCATTCTTCCTTCCGATTCATCTAGCTAGATTCCTCCCTCCCTCCCTTTCTTCATCTCAATCTCCTTTCCTTCCTTCCTTCCTTCCTTCCTTCCTTCCTTCCTTCCTTCCTTCCTTCCTTCCTTCCTTCCTTCCTTCCTTCCTTCCTTCCTTCCTTCTGATTCATCTAGCTAGATTCCTCCCTTCCTCCCTCCCTCCCTTTCTTCTTCTCATTCTCCCTTCCATCCTTCCTTTCTTCCTCCCTCCCTCCCTCCCTCCCTTCCATCCTTCCCTTCTGATTTATGTAGCTAGATTCCTCCCTCCCTCCCTTCATCTCATTTTATGTACACTGAGAGCATATGCACCAAAGACAAATTCCTTGTGTGTCCAATCACACTTGGCCAATAAAGAATTCTATTCTATTCTATTCTATTCTATTCTGTTCTGTTCTGTTCTGTTCTGTTCTGTTCTGTTCTGTTCTGTTCTGTTCTGTTCTGTTCTGTTCTGTTCTGTTCTATTTTCTATTCTCCCTTCCTTCCTTCCTTCCTTCCTTCCTTCCTTCCTTCCTTCCTTCCTTCCTTCCTTCCTTCCTTCCTTCCTCCCTCCCTCCCTCCCTCCCTCCCTCCCTCCCTCCCTCCCTCCCCACAAATTTTCTAGTGCAGGCCAGCTGTCTCCTTCCTTGGGTCTACCTGACACAATTCCCTTGCCACATTTCTGAATCGCTTACCCTTCTGTTGCTTACAGGAGAAGCTCTCCTTTGACTTTACACCTCTGTGTTTAAATTACTCCTATGCTCTGCTCCCCTCACCTTCCGGAACGAGGGCCTGAAAAGCTCATTCCTTCTTCTTTTCAGACCGAAAGTGACTTAATGTCCCTTTTTCTCATTTAAGGATGATTTGAAAGGCCGGTTCCGTAGTAAGATCATGAGGGTTCACCCTGCCCACTCCAAATGCTTTCGTTTCGGATAGAAGCTCCTTTTTCTAAGAATGGAGACTTTAGGAGCTGGTAAAAGGAAGAGAGATGGTGGATGTCAAAAATCTAATAAATAGACACCAACTGCAGTTCCAGCTCTAGTCAGTAGATGCCTGTAGATGCCAGGATATAATTTCCGGATGGGAAAAAAAAACCGCCATGAATTTTGCAACCGGAGTTAGATCATTCCGATGAAATGGAGAGAAATTTCCTCTGTAGCAAAACCTGATTGCATCTCTAAAACTGAGCAATATGAGAATATGATTGAATGTAAGCAGGCATGGATTTTAACCCACGAGATATTTGGCGGTCAAATTCACCAGTTTCTTTGTGCGACTATACAAAAACATCCGGGAAATAAAACACTCTTTGTAGTAAGAATCTTTGGACCATGTCCTGGTTTCATTTTTTTCTGTTGCATGGCACGTACAGTTAGTCCTCATCATACAACAGTTTATTTTATTTATTTATTTATTAGTTTGTTTGTTAAACATGTACGAGATAGCAGGCATAGGTATAAACATAAACATAAGCAAAGCAAATACAGATAAATGAGGACAATGGGACAGTAAGACAGGGACGGTAGGCACGATGGTGCGCTTATGCACGCCCCTTACAGACCTCTTAGGAATTGGGGTGAGGTCGACAGTATTTATTTATTTATTTTGTGAGATTTATATACCACCTCACAGTGCAAGCACTCTCTAGGCGGTTTACACCAGTAAGCAATGTATATTTATATTGCCCCCAACAATCTGGGTCCTCATTTTACCTACCTCGGAAGGGTGGAAGGCTGAGTCAACCTTGAGCCGGTGAGATCTGAACCGCTGACCTGCGAATCAGTCAGCTAAAGTGACCTGCAGTACTGCCTCTAACCACTGCGCCACCTCGGCTCTTATAAAGTAGACAGTCTAAGGTTAAAGTTTTGGGGGTTTGGGGAAGAAACCACAGAGTCAGGTAATGCATTCCAGGCATTGATCACTCTGTTGCTGAAGTGGTATTTTCTGCAGTCGAGTTTGGAGCGGTTTGTATCTATTACGTGCTCGTGTATTGTTGCAGTTGAAGCTGAAGTAGTCATTGACAGGTAGGACATTGTGGCAGATGATTTTATGAACTACATTTAGATCAGATCGAAGGTGATGTAGCTCTAAGTTTTCTAAGCCCAAAATTTCAAGTCTGGTGGAATAAGGAATTCTGTTGCGAGTAGAAGAGTGGAGGACTCTTCTTGTGAAATATTTCTGGACTCTCTCAATTGTATCAATGTCCGATATGCAGTGCGGGTTCCAGACAGGTGAGCTGTATTCGAGAATTGGATTCTAGTGACTAGTTCATCTAGTGACCTTCCAAAGTTACAACATCGCTGAAAAAAGTGAGTTATGGCCGTTTTGTCACACTTACGAACATTGCCACGTCCCCACGGTCACGGGATCAAAAATCAGACGCTTGGCAACTGACTCACATTTATGACTGTTGCATTGTTCCTGGGGGTCATGTGATCCCCTTTGGCAACTTTCTGACAAACAATGTCAATGGGGAACCCAGATTCCCTTAACCACCATGTTGCTAATTTAACAATTGCAACTGCGGCACGAACGGTCATAAAATGGGACGAAACTCACTTAACAAATGTCTTACTTAGCAATTTTTAGAACGGTTGCAGGAACTGGGTATGTCTAGTTTATTGAAAAGAAGGACTAGGGGAGACATGATAGTGTTCTAATATCTCAGGGGTTGCCACAAAGAAGAGGGAGTCAAACTATTCTCCAAAGCACCTGAGGGTAGAACAAGAAGCAATGGGTGGAAACTAATCAAGAAGAGAACCAACCTAGAACTAAGGAGAAATTTCCTGACAGAACAATTAATCCGTGGAACAGCTTGCCTCCAGAAGTTGTGAATGCTCCAACACTGTGAATGTTTCCCCTCCCCCGGTGCAGGTAGTCCTCGACATGACCATTCTTTTTGTGACCGTTCAAACGGCGTTGTAGAAAGTTAGCACCCACCCTTCTCCTAGAAGGACAAAATAGTTTGAGAAATATTAAAAAGGCAGAATATTACATTTCCCTGGATGAAAAAACAGAGAATCGTATTTTTTTAAAGAGGGAGAAAGCAGCCCCCACCTTTCTTAATAGCCCTGAGCAGATGTCAGCACTTTAGAGATAAAGAGATAGATAGCTCTATTCATAAGCAAAGCAAATACTGCCGGCAGAAATCCAGAAGTTGTAAATGCTCCAACACTGGAGGTTTTTAAGAAGATGTTGGATAACCATTTGTCTGAAGTAGTGTAGGGTTTCCTGTCTAGGCAGGGGGTTGGACTAGAAGACCTCCAAGGTCCTTTCCAACTCTGTTGTTGTTGTTGTTGTTGTTGTTGTTGTTGTTAACTTACATTTTGGGCTCAATTGCGGTCCTAAATTGAGTATTTGCTGCCTTGATAGTGAGAAAGAGGAATTTTAGTCACAAGTTTACTAAGCATTAGCAGTAGCCCGCTTCTGAAAATTTGCCACTGGACTGTGTATGTGGGTGGTAGCTTTTTTTTTCTTTTCTCACTTGAAATGTATTTATCTATTTCTTAGGAAATTGTTTTTTTTAAATGCAAGCTAGTTCTTGCTGTGAATGTGGTTGGTGGTGCTGCTGCCTTGAAATAACTATTTTTTTTAAAGAAAAAAAATCAACTATAAGTCGAAGTGGACTATTTGTGACTTACATAAAGACATCCTTGCAGTTTTGCTAGTATGAGACGGAGGTTTTGGGTTGTTTTGATTGATATCTTAGTCTAGCCTACGGTCCTCGGGCTTCCAATAGTCTAACCAAGCCAAGCGTGGTTTGCTCAGTTTAAAAATAAACCCGATTGCAAAATAAAGGAGGAGGAGGTGGAGGAGAAACAACAGCTTCCTACCACCCAGTTGAAGTTCTGTACTTTTTTCTCCTGCCTCCTTTATCATTCTGTACAACAAGTGCCGCTGGTTTCCTTTTTGTATTCACCCTTATATTTCAGAATAGAATAGAATAAGAATAAGAATAAGAATAAAATAAGAGTAAGAATAAGAATAAGAATAGAATAGAATAGAATAGAATAGAATAGAATAGAATAGAATAGAATAGAATAGAATAGAATAATGGAAAGTAGAGTAGAGCAGAGCAGAGTAGAGTAGAATAATGGAAAATAGAATAGAATAGAACAGAACAGAACAGAACAGAACAGAACAGAACAATGGAGAATAGAACAGAACAGAACAGAAGAATAGAATAGAACAGAACAGAACAGAAGAGAACAGAAGAATAGAATAGAATAGAACAGAACAATGGAAAATAGAATAGAGTAGAATAGAATAATGGAAAATAGAGTAGAATAGAATAGAATAGAATATAGAATAGAATATAAAATAGAATATAAAATAGAATAGAATAGAATAGAATATAAAATAGACTAGAATAGAATATAAAATAGACTAGAATAGAATAATATAGAATAGAATAGAATAGAATAGAAAATAGAATAGAATAATATAGAATAGAATAGAATAGAATAGAAAATAGAATAGAATAGAACAGAAAATAGAATAGAATAGAATAGAATAATAGAATAGAATAGAATAGAATAGAATAGAATAGAATAGAATAGAATAGAATAGAATAGAATAGAATAGAATTCTTTATTGGCCAAGTGTGATTAGACACACAAGGAATTTGTGTCCTGTGCAGAAGCTCTCAGTGTACATGCAAAGCAACAGAGTAATAATAATCATAATTTGATACCAATAAGAGGAAGTAGTAGAGAAGACGAGAATAATAATAATAATAATAATAATAATAATAATAATAATAATAATAATAATAATAATAATAATAATAATAATAATAATAATAATAATAATAATAATACAGCCATATAACATGGGTCAATATCCTTAGACATAATACAATACTGTGAGGATTGGGTGTTGAGCAGAGTGATGGCACAAGGGGAAAAAAACTGTCCCTGCGTCTAGATGTTTTGGCATGCAATTCCCTATGGCGGCGTGCTGAGGTGATATTCCATATTTTGTTGTTAGTTGCGAAGTCGTGTCCGACCCATCGCAACCCCATGGACAACGTTCCTCCAGGCCTTCCTGTCCTCTACCATCCCCCGGAGTCCATTTAAGCTCACGCCGACTTCAGTGACTCCATCCAGCCACCTCGTTCTCTGCCGTTCCCTTCTTCTTTTGCCCTCAATCGTTCCCAGCATCAGGCTCTTCTCCAGTGAGTCCTTCCTTCTCATTAGGTGGCCAAAGTATTTCAGTTTCATCTTCAGGATCCGCCCTTCTAAAAAGCTGTCAGGGTTGATCTCTTCTAGGACTGACCGGTTGGATCGCCTTGCAGTCCAAGGGACTTGCAGGAGTCTTCTCCAAACAGGAGTTAGAACTTCTAAAATTACAAGGGAAAGATTAATTTTATTATTAGATCACTGTAACTTATTAATTTTGATTAATTTTGATTAGTATGAACAATAAATATGCATTAATATTGTGAGGGGAAAATCACTGTCATTATGAGATTACTATTAGAGAATACTATTATTATTACTGTGATGAATATTAGTCAAAAGAATTGTAACCAGACAACACACTGTTTAGATGGATTTTGAATATGTTGCTCTTTCTATTTACCATATTTTTTGGACTATAAGACACACCATTTTTCCCCCTAAATAAAAGAGGATGAAAATTTGGGTGCGTCTTATACTCTGAATGTAGCTTTTTCGAAGCTTTTTCCCCCAGCCCTAACAAGGTGCTAATGATCTTCCCGGCTCTTACCGGCTTGCAGGCTTGTTTTCATTGCTATTCCCTCCGTAAAAGGTTTTTTCAGCCCTAACGTGGTGCTAATGATCTTCCCAGCTTGCAGGATTTTTTCATTCCTACTCCCTCCGAAGAAGTGTTTTTCCAGCCCTAAATCTTTGCAGGCTTGTTTTCATTGCTATTCCCTCCGAAAAAGTTTTTTTTCAGCCCTAACCAGGGGATAAAATAATGTGCTGAAGCTGACCAGACTAAGGACGCTAGCCAGATGAATACCTGGTAGGTAGATTTCCCCCCCTATTTTCCTCCCCAAAAACTAAGGTGCGTCTTATACTCCGAAAAATACGGTATATTAATAATAAAAAAGGTTTATAGGGGTCCCCTCTGAGGGGACTTACAAATCTGCAGGACAACAATTGTCTCATTTTAAGCAACAGATTGTCCACACACCAAGCTCTGGTGTGGTTTGTCACCTGGAAAGTGTAGTCCGAGCACCTGGAGGGTTTTCTGGAGGCCATTTTTAGACCCAGGTAGACCATCCGGAAAAATATTTCCCATACACCAAACGCACCGTTTCTTTTTCTTGTGTATTCTTTGGGGTCTCCAGAGGTCTCAGTGAAGTCAATATTTTGCAATGTTCCAAGCATTTCTACAATGACCCCCCTTTTTGCAAATGCTCCAAGGTTTATCAAGGTTTCATTACAGGTAGCCCTCAACTTATGGCAAGCATTAATGGCCCATGAAACAGTTCTGGCCATTGTAAAACGTTGTGCACCCTCCCCGAGTTATGTGTGCAGTCTTGCCTTTTGGGGAAGGGACCCTTGTATGCGAATAAGCTTACTGTATTTTTCAGAGTATAAGACGCATCGGAGTATAAGACGCACCTTAGTTTTGGGGGAGGAAAATAGGGGAAAACAATCTGCCTACCAGGTATTCATCTGGATAGCGTCCTTAGTCTGGTCAGCTTCAGCACATTATTTTATCCCCTGGTTAGGACTTAAAAAAACCTTCTTCGGAGAGAGTAACAATGAAAGAGCCTGCAAGCCAGTAAGAGCTGGGAAGATAGTAAGCACCTGGTTAGGGCTAAAAAAAAACTTACTCGGAGCAAGTAGAGCAATGAAAAAAAATTCTGCAAAGACTTAGGGCTGGAAAAACATTCTTTGGAGAGAGTAACAATGAAAAAGCCTGCAAGGTAAGAGCTGGGAAGATCTGTTAGCACCTAGTTAGGGCTGGAAAAAAAGCTGCATTCGAAGTATAAGACGCACCCAAATTTTCAGCCACTTTTAGGGAGGAAAAAGGTGCGTCTTATACTCAGAAAAATATGGTATATTTATGCTTTTGATATAGGACATCTACTCCAAGGGCGTAATTCTTCTGTCTGCGATAGCTACAGTCCGGATGCACGGAGACAACAAGTTTGAAGTGGTGACAGCACACCGAATATTTGTCTTCAGGGCCGAAAAGGAAGGTGAGACTCATTTCTGGCTTCTGGCTGCAGATAATTTGATTCTTTTTCAGATCAGGGGTGCCAAATCTTGATGATTCCAGGGACAGAAAAAAGCAGAAACTTCTAGAATTATAGCACGGGATTACTATCTTCAACAACAACAACAACAACAACAACTACAAGAGGAATCAATGAGGAGAGTTGTATACATTGGTTCCCTTAATAATGGCATCAGTATTTTATTCATTCTGTAAATCTGACAGTTCTTCCTAAACCAAGTACCAAGGCCAAGATTGTGTGGTGTTTGTAACATTGTGAAGGAGATCCAGTCAATTTTTCATGTGATGTTCTTCCCATCACTTCGGCTGCTTCCCTAAAGAAATTGAAAATCGAATAGCCCTCTCTAAACAGAGGGGGAGGGATAAGACATCATCTGTCTCCAGTCTACAACACGGTCCTCCCAGCAGTTGCAAGAAGGCTCCTCACACCCATTTGCACTACTCAGGTGGCGCTGAGGACACAGGTGAACCTCCAAGTGGCCTCAATGACTCTCTAACAGGATGCAAATGATGAGCTCTCTGCAAGGAATATAAATCCTTCCATTCCCCATCATCCAGTCAGAGCTGAAGAAGCTTCTTGGGTGAGATGTCTTCAAAGAAAAACCAGAAAGTCCAGTTGCCTCCTGAAAAAAGCACCTTTGGGACAACCATGACCTGGATGACTGAGAATCTCCATAGACATTTCTGTCTTCCAGTTCTAGTTATAAAGTAAGTATGTGTGCATGTGTGCGTCTGTGTACAGTATGTATGTATGTATGTGTATATATGTGTGTCTTCAAAGAAAAACCAGAACGTCCAGTTCAAATCACCAGGTTCAAATCACCAGAACCAGATGGACTACACCCCAAGGTTCTGAAGGAAGTGGCAGATGTGATCTCAGAACCACTGAACTAAATCTTTCAAAGATCCTGGAGCACCGGGGAACTGCCAGAGGACTGGAAAAGAGCTGATGTAGTTCCCATCTTCAAAAAAGGGAAAAAAACAGATCCAGGAAACTACAGACCTATCAGCCTGACCTCAATGCCAGGGAAGATAATCAAGCAACGATCAGTGAACACCTAGAAGCAAACAAAGTAATAACCAAAAGCCAACGTGGGTTTGTCAAAAACAGATCATGCCAGACTAATCTTATTGCATTCTTTGACAAAGTGACAAAATTAGTGGACCAGAGGAATGCTGTCAATGTAATTGACTTGGACTTCAGTAAGGCATTTGATAAAGTAGACCATAACTGGCAACTGGACTTTCTGGTTTTTCTTTGAAGACGTTTTGCTTCTCATCCAAGAAGCTTCTTCAGTTCTGTAGTGTATAGCTAAATGTCTATGGAGATTCTCAGTCATCCAGGTCGTGGTTGTCCCAAAGGTGCTTTTTCAAGAGGCAACTGGACTCTCTGGTTTTTCTTTGAAGACATTTAACTTCTCAGCCAAGAAGCTTCTTCAGTTCTGTAGCGTATATGTCTATAGGTGCTTTTTCAAAAGGCAACTGGACTTTCTTGCTATTCTTTGAAGACTTCTCACCCAAGAAGCTTCTTCAGCTCTGACTGGATGGTGGGGAAATGGAAGGATTTATACTCCTTGCAGACAGCTGATCATTTGCGTTCTTTTAAGAGAGTCGTTGAGGCCACTTGGAGGTTTATCTATCTTCTGACAAGCAACGTCCATGGGGAAGCCAGATTCACTTAACAACCTTGTTACTGACTTAACAACTGCGTTCATTCGGTTCATGACTGTGGCAAGTAAAAGTCCTTAAAAACGGGGCAACACTCACACAACGCAACCATCCATTCACTTAACAAGCGTGTTCCCGAGTTTTAACAACCACAGTGTTTCGCTTAACAACAGCAGTTGCAGCGTCCTGGGGAATCACGTGATTTTACGATCTGACAAGCAAAACCAACGGGAGAAGCCAAATTCACTTAACAACCAGCTTCCTAACGGATCCACTGCGGCGATGCCTTTAACAACTGTGCAAAAGAATGGGTGCCAAACTCCCATCGCAACTGTCTCGCTTAGGAACGGAAATGTCAGGCTCAAATGTGGTTGCAGGTCGAGGACTCCCTGTATCTCAACAAGCGTGAAGGGTGTATGGGTGGTGGCCTGCGTGGATGTTTAGCATTGTGTCATTATTTTTTGTGCGCTTATTTCTAGAAGAACGGAACAACTGGGTAACCATCCTCTTTACTGCTCTGGGATCCCTCCCGGCAATTTCTCGAGCGCGGACGGCAGTTCCTCCGGAAAAAAGCGGCTATCTGGAATTGAAAGGCTATAAAACCAAAATCTTTACTCTGCTGCAAGGGAACAGCGTGTGGATTTGCAAGAACAACCAGGTACGCCTGCAATTTTCTTTCTTTTTCTTTTCCTGATGGCCCCAAATCCGAAGTATTGTTTGTAAGGTTGCTGAGAAAAATTATGAAGCTTGGACTGATTGTGTATTTAAAAAATAACATCCTACTTCTCCTCCTCTCCCCTCCCCTCCCCTCCCCTCTCCTCGTCCTTGTCCATGTCCACATCCTTTTCCATTCCATTCTTCATTCCTCTATTCTTCATTCCATTATTCCATTATTCCACTCCACTCCACCCCACCCCACCCCATTCCATTCCATTCCATTCTATTCTTTTCTTTTCCACTCCACTCCACTCTTCATTCCTCTATTCTATTCCTCACTCCATTATTCCATTATTCCATTCCATTTTGTTATTTTCCACTCCACTCCACTCCACTCCACTCCATTCTTCATTTCTCTATTCTATTCCTCATTCCACTATTCCACTATTCCACTATTCCATTATTCCATTATTCCATTCCATTATTCCATTCCGTTATTGCATTCCATTCCATTCTATTCTATTCCACTCCACTCTATTCCACCCCACTCCATTCCATTCTTCATTCCTCTATTCTATTCCTCATTCCATTATTCCACTCCATTCCATTCCATTCCATTCTTTTCCACTCCACTCCACTCCACTCTTCATTTCTCTATTCTATTCCTCATTCCACTATTCCATTATTCCATTATTCCATTATTCCATTATTCCATTATTCCATTCCATTATTCCATTCCGTTATTCCATTCCATTCCATTCCATTCTATTCTATTCCACTCCACTCTACTCCACTCCACTCCATTCCATTCTTCATTCCTCTATTCTATTCCTTATTCCATTATTCCATTCCATTCCATTATTTTCCACTCCACTCCATTCCATTCTTCATTATTCTATTCCTCATTCCATTATTCCATTCCATTCCATTATTTTCCACTCCACTCCATTCCATTCTTCATTCCTCTATTCTATTCCTCATTCCATTATTCCATTCCATTCCATTATTTTCCACTCCACTCCATTCCATTCTTCATTCCTCTATTCTATTCCTTATTCCATTATTCCACTCTATTCCATTCCATTCCATTCTTTTCCACTCCACTCCACTCCACTCCACTCCACTCTTCATTTCTCTATTCTATTCCTCATTCCATTATTCCATTCCATTCCATTATTTTCCACTCCACTCCATTCCATTCTTCATTCCTCTATTCTATTCCTCATTCCATTATTCCACTCCATTCCATTCCATTCCATTCTTTTCCACTCCACTCCACTCCACTCTTCATTTCTCTATTCTATTCCTCATTCCACTATTCCATTATTCCATTATTCCATTATTCCATTATTCCATTCCATTATTCCATTCCGTTATTCCATTCCATTCCATTCCATTCTATTCTATTCCACTCCACTCTACTCCACTCCACTCCACTCCATTCCATTCTTCATTCCTCTATTCTATTCCTCATTCCATTATTCCATTCCATTCCATTATTTTCCACTCCACTCCATTCCATTCTTCATTCCTCTATTCTATTCCTTATTCCATTATTCCACTCCATTCCATTCCATTCCATTCTTTTCCACTCCACTCCACTCCACTCCACTCTTCATTTCTCTATTCTATTCCTCATTCCACTATTCCATTATTCCATTATTCCATTCCATTATTCCATTCCGTTATTCCATTCCATTCCATTCTATTCCATTCTATTCTATTCCACTCCACTCTACTCCACTCCACTCCATTCCATTCTTCATTCCTCTATTCTATTCCTTATTCCATTATTCCACTCCATTCCATTCCATTCCATTCTTTTCCACTCCACTCCACTCCACTCCACTCCACTCTTCATTTCTCTATTCTATTCCTCATTCCATTATTCCATTATTCCATTATTCCATTCCATTCTATTATTTTCCACTCTACTCCACTCCACTCCACTTCACTTCACTTCATTCCATTCCATTCTTCATTCCTCTATTCTATTCCTCATTCCATTATTCCATTATTCCATCATTCCACTCCACTCCATTCTAAACTATTCTATTCTATATAGAGTGGTAACACAAATACTTGTGAACATACCCTAGGTCAGGGGTCAGCAACCCGCGGCTCTGGAGCCGCATGTGGCTCTTTCATCCCTCTGCTGCGGCTCCTTCGCTCAAAATATGCATCACATTGCTAATGTGCGTCACTCACCGACACACAATTTATTAAGCTTTTTGACCCCCCGGTAGTCAAACCATGGATAAATCCAAGAAAAGAAAAGTTTCAGAAGAAAACAGAACCTTTAATTCAACTCTATATGCTAGTTTTGTGGCCGCTCAGGAAATAGTCAGGCACGGGAAGAGTTTTGTGGCTCCCGGTGTTTTCTTTTCTGTGGGAAACGGGTCCAAATGGTGCTCTGAGTGTTTAAGGTTGCTGACCCCTGACCTAGGTAGATGGAACAGATGGCATATTTCTATGTCTGTCTGTGTACACACATACTTAGCTCCATGCATAAATGTACAGTATGTATAATATATACAGTACGTACATCCACCCACAGGTAGCAACAGGATATCACTTTCATGTTTCTCAATTTAATTTCTGACATCAAGATATTTTCAGTGAGAATTGCTAGGTGTAAGAGCTGCTTCTTGGAAAGGTAAAGAAGTTAGTTTCCAAAACAGTTAACATTTATGGGCCGGCCTTTTCCTCCTTAGATCAAAGGAATGTGAGACAAGAAAACAGTTTTCTTTTCAACTGTCTTGATTTGTCTATGTACAGCTTAGACTTGCAGTTTGACCTCAGGTGTGTTGAACAATGTTCTGTTTTTGGTTTCTTTAGTTCTTTTGGTATTGGATGGTATTTGCCACCCCAAAATTAGAAGTTGGACTGCCATACAAAAGCAAGGGGGGGAGGAAGGGGGAGGAAGGAGGGAAGGAAAGAAGGAAGGAGTGAATCAGGAATGAAGGAATCTAGCTATATGAATTGAAGAAAAGAAGGAAAAGGAAGGAAGGAAAGAAGGAAGGAAGGAAGGAAGGAATCCATATAAATTGAAGCTATATGAATGAAGAAAAGAAGGAAAAGGATGGAAGGAAGGAAGGAAGAAGTGAATCAGGAAGGAAAGAAGGAAGGAATTCATATGAATGGAAGGAAAGAAGGAAGGAGTGAATCAGGAAGGAAGAAAGGAATCTAGCTATATAAGTGGAAGGAAGGAAAGGAAGGAAGGAAGGAGTGAATCAGGAATGAAGGAATCTAGCTATATGAATTGAAGGAAAGAAGGAAAAGGAAGGAAGGAAAGAAGGAAGGAAGGAAGGAAGGAAGGAATCCATATAAATTGAAGCTATATGAATGAAGAAAAGAAGGAAAAGGATGGAAGGAAGGAAGAAGTGAATCAGGAAGGAAAGAAGGAAGGAATCCATATGAATGGAAGGAAAGAAGGAAGGAGTGAATCAGGAAGGAAGAAAGAAATCTAGCTATATAAGTGGAAGGAAGGAAAGGAAGGAAGGAAGGAGTGAATCAGGAATGAAGGAATCTAGCTATATGAATTGAAGAAAAGAAGGAAAAGGAAGGAAGGAAAGAAGGAAAGAAGGAAGGCATCCATATGAATTGAAGCTATATGAATTGAAAAGAAGGAAAAGGAAGGAAGAAAGGAAGGAAGGAAGGAAGGAAGGAAGGAAGGAAGGAAGGAAGAAGTGAATCAGGAAGGAAAGAAGGAAGGAATCCATATGAATGGAAGGAAAGAAGGAAGGAGTGAATCAGGAAGGAAGGAAGGAATCTAGCTATATAAGTGGAAGGAAGGAAAGGAAGGAAGGAGGGAGGGAAGGAAGGAGTGAATCAGGAAGGAAAGAAGGAAGGAAGGAGGCAGGCAGCGAGGCAGGGAGGGAAGGAAGGAAGGAAGTGAATTAGGAAGGAATCTAGCTATATGAATGGAAGGAAAGAGGGAAGGAAGGAAGGAATCTGGCTCTATGAATACAAGGAAGGAAGGAAGGAAGGAAGGAAGGGCAAGAAGAAAAGCACATGGCATGGCATTCTATGCTTGAGAGAAGCCACGGATGGCATGTTCAAGATAGTTCCGTTACGTACAATTGAGGCACATAGTGGGAAGACCAAAGAGTACTAGAAGAGAAATGACAAAGCTGAATCAATTACAGGAAATTGGAAGTCCTATTCAGGTGAATTCAGACCTAATTGCCTGCAATTTTTTAAAAAATGGATGATTCAGAGAACACTGAGTTTTGATGGAGAGGAATAAACTTAATAAGGCCTGAAGGAGCTACTTTGGTGACGCACATGGCTACGAGACAAATGCATTCATTTTGTTAAGAGCCAAGTACGAGGCCTCTGCTGATGAATTGGGGACCATAGAGTGGACAGATCCATGCAGGAAATTTCTTCATCGAGTGCGGAAGGGACGCTCGCCAATTTAGATATTAAGCCAAGTTGATGAGATGACCTTGCATGATCTCAGTAAGTTGAAGGAAGGCCGGGCCTTGTTAGAACTTGGAAAGACTTTGCACAGGAAGCCAACCGCTGTAACCTGGACGGAGAAGTTGAAATAGGTCTCCGAAGTTCTGTTCCAGCCAAAACGTCCCACGTACTGTAGTTGTGTTCATCAAATCACCAGGAATGGAACCCAGTTTGAAGACTTTTTTTTTACTTTTTCCCATATACTTTTGCACGGGGAAACACAAAAGATACTTGATGCCTTTTTGGAGGTACCCATGTTGACTATTGATTTGTTCCTCCCCTTATGAAAGGGCAATGGGAGGATGTATGATACAGAAATGGCTATATGAAGTTATAGGATAGGATAGGATAGGATAGGATAGGATAGGATAGGATAGGATAGGATAGGATAGGATAGGATAGGATAGGATAGGATGATAAGATTAAGATTAAGATTAAGATTAAGATTAAGATTAAGATTAAGATTAAGATTAAGATAAGATGAGAAGATGAGAAGATAAGATGAGATGAGAAGATAAGATAAGATAAGATGAGATAAGATAAGATACTATATTTTTCGGAGTATAAGACGCACCGGAGTATAAGACGCACCGGAGTATAAGACGCACCTTAGTTTTTGGGGAGGAAAATAGGGGGGGAAAATCTGCCTACCAGGTATTCATCTGGCTAGCGTCCTTAGTCTGGTCAGCTTCAGCACATTATTTTATCCCCTGATATGGGCTGAAAAAAAACTTTTTCGGAGGAAATAGCAATGAAAACAAGCCTGCAAAGATTTAGGGCTGGAAAAAACCTCCTTCGGAGGAAGTAGCAATGAAAATATCCTGCAAGCCAGGAAGATCGTTAGCACCTCGTTACGGCTGAAACTCCCTCTTTTTTGGAGGGAGTAGCAATGAAAACAAGCCTGCAAAGACTTAGGGCTGAAAAAACTCTTTGGAGGAAGTAGCAATGAAAAAATCCTGCAAGCTGGGAAGATCGTTAGCACCTTGTTAGGGCTGAAAAACCTTTTTGGGAGGAAGTAGCAATGAAAAAATCCTGCAAGCTGGGAAGATCATTAGCACCTTTTTAGGGCTGAAAAAACCTTTTTCAGAAGGAGTAGCAATGAAAACAAGCCTGCAAGCCCGGGAAGATAGTTAGCACTTCATTAGGCTGGGGAAAAAAAGCTTCGAAAAAGCTACATTCGGAGTATAAGACGCACCCAAATTTTCAGCCTCTTTTAGGGGGGGAAAGGTGCGTCTTATACTCCGAAAAATATGGCAAGATAAGATGATAAGATATGATAAGATAAGATATGATATGATAAGATGATAAGAGATAAGAGATAAGAGATAAGAGATAAGATAACATAAGATAAGATGATAAGATAAGATAAGATGATAAGATGATAAGATAAGATAAGATCTATCTGAAGAGAACTGAAGAAGCTCCTTGGATGAGAAGCAAAATGTCTTCAAAGAAAAAGAAGTCGCCTCTTGAATAAGCACATTTGGGACAACCATGACCTGGATGACTGAGAATCTCCATAGACATTTAGCTATATACACTACAGAGCCGAAGAAACTTCTCGGACGAGAAGCAAAACGTCTTCCAAAGAAAAACCAGAAAGTCCCAGTGGCCTCTTGCAAAAAGCACTTTTGGGACAGCCGTGACCTGGATGACTGAGAATCTCCACAGACATTGAAATCCCCAGTGGAACTATTATCTTGGGGCTTGTCAAAATGGCAAAGGGCTGGATGGAAGGATTGTTTTCATGGACTTGCGATTCTATTATCTTTTCATTATTGCTGGCTGTTAAGCAAATGCCAGTCACTGATATTGACTCCGAGCTGAGCCAGGGGGGGACATAATACGATCACAATTGCTGGAGTCCATTAGCTAGCAGAGTGTGAAATTTTGAATAAGCCTTGCTTAATTATTACAGTGTTCAGCCGCGTTGAAAGCAAAGCAAAGCAAGGCAGAAAAACACTCACTGTGCAAAAAAATAAAATTAAAAAATAAAATAAAAATAAAAAGGCGGGGGAGGGGGATTTTTTTTTTTATTGCGGCCAAACTGTTATTTTCCTGCTGTGGACTACCTAGTTTGGCTGTTGGGAGAAATTGAGAAATCAGAAATTATTTGGGATGTCACCGGCTCAAGGTTGACTCAGCCTTCCATCCTTCCGAGGTAGATAAAATGAGGACCCAGATTGTTGGGGGCAATATAAATATACATTGCTTACTGGTGTAAACTGCTTAGAGCAATGGTTCCCCACCTGTGGTACGTGTACCACTAGTGGTACGCGAGGGCCTTCCAGGTGGTACGCGAACACTTTCGGGGTCATGAACGATTTTTAGTTAGTTATTCTTTACTTCACAAAAATGTTTACTGCCTAACACAAGATAATCTGGCAACGATTTGCAACTGTTGCCACACGCCACCCACCTGGTCCCAGCGGCCCGAGAATCCAGTTGCTGGATGCGCGGGGCCAAAAAAGGAACGGTACAATTATGGAAATAAAGTGATATCTGATCGAATTTAGTTTCTCTGGAACCAGGTGGTACGCGGCGACTGTACGGGACCTCCAAGTGGTACTCGATCACAAAAAGGTTGGGAACCACTGGCTTAGAGAGTGCTTGCACTTTGAGGCGGTATATAAGTCTCACAAATAGATAGATAGATAGATAGATAGATAGATAGATAGATAGATAGATAGATAGATAGATAGATAGATAGATAGATAGATAGATAGATAGATAGATAGATAAATATCCACAAAATGAATTAATCTGCGTCCTTGTGAGTCTGTCTCTGTAGTGTTGCCTCTTGCTTGTTAATCTCTGCCATTAAGGTTTCTGTTGAAGCGATGGGCGGAAAAAGCACTTCGTTTTTAAATAGCCTGATAAATGCACCATGTTCTCTCGAAATAAAGTTAATTACAGCAGGTATATGGCAAGGTAAGTATTCCCATCAATGTCCATCATAGACCTCATTATGGTTGGGACGGAAAGTACCTCTCTCAAGCTTGGACATTATATTCCCTTGAAATCATACTGCCGGATACACAGTTAAGAGTTTAAGAGAGTAATATTTCTATAGGTGAGCTATTCTAAAAAAAAAAAAAGCAGATGTTTACCTTGTTCCTGTGATAGATCTGAGTTGCTGCCACAGAGTGTCACTGCAGACCAAAGTCTAGAAGTGACGAAAAACAAATGTGCATCTCTCTGTGACTTACCGTATTTTTCGGAGTATAAGATGTACCAGAGTATAAGACGCACTTTAGTTTTGGGGGAGGAAAATAGGGAAAAAAAATCTACCTACCAGGTATTCATCTGGCTAGCATCCTTAGTCTGGTCAGCTTTAGCACATTATTTTATCCCCTGGTTAGGGCTGAAAAAAATCTTCTTTGGAGGCAGTAGCAATGAAAACAAGCCTGCAAAGACTTAGGGCAGGGAAAAAACTTCTTCGGAGGGCGTAGGAATGAAAAAATCCTGCAAGCTGGGAAGATTGTTAGCATCACGTTAGGACTGAAAAAAACCTTTTTCGGAGGGAGCCTGCAAGCCGGGAAAACAAGCCTGCAAGCCGGGAAGACTAAACCAAGATAAAAAAGTCTTTATTGACTAGAGGTGTATCCTCATTTTCTTAGGATATAGCAATAGCACTTAGACTTATATACTGGTTCACAGTGCTTTACAGCCCTCTCTAAGCGGTTTACACGGTCAGCCTATTGCCTCCAACAATCTGGGTCCTCATTTTACCGACCTTGGAAGGATGGAAGGCTGAGTCAACCTTGAGCCGGTCAGGATCTTACTCTTGGCTATGGGCAGAGTTAACCTGCAATACTGCATTCTAACCACCGTGCCACCATGGCACCGAGATGGCGCAGTGGTTAAATGCAGCACTGCAGGCTACTGCTAGTTCAGCAGTTCAGCTGTTCAAATCTCACCGGCTCAAGATTGACTCAGCCTTCCATCCTTCTGAGGTGGGTAAAATGAGGACCCAGATTGTTGGGGGCAATATGCTGAACTCTGTAAACCGCTTAGAGAGGGCTGTAAAGCACTATGAAGCGGTATATAAGTCTAAGTGCTATTGCTATTGCTATTGCCTCTCACATATTTTTGAAATATCCCTCCCTCCCTCCCCTTCTCTCTCTCTCTCTCTCACACACACACTGACGTCAAACTCATAGAAAAATCTAGGGAAATACATTGTGTGAAATCTGCTGGGTAGGTCGTTAAAATTGTAATTCACAGGACGATTGGGCTAAGCAATCTTTAATGCAAGTAATAAAGGAACCGTCACACGGCTATGTATTCTGCAGAGACCTTTCCCACGCAATTCTGTTTTCAAAATACATTTCATCCGATGTTTTTTTTTCTTTTTTCTTTAAAAAAAAGACCTGATCCTGATGTGCTTTTTCTTCCCTACTTCAGGATTTTAAATCTGGCTATGGCATTACAATCATACCGATGAACTTGGCTAACGTGAAGCAGATTGATCGGACCGCAAAACAATGTTTTGAAATAATTACACCTTATCGAAGCTTCAGGTAAGACCGCTGAATTGCTGGGTTTTAAACATGTGTGGCAGAATTTTTGGAGGCAGAATTTTTGGAGAACAGATGAAAATAAATGCTTACTCTTGCACGAAATGGAGGTATTCCCTGATTTACAACAGTTGATTCAAACTTACAACGGGACTGAAAAACTGACTTATGGCTATTTTTCACACTTACAAGCATTGCAGCATCCCCATGGTCACATGATCAAAATTCAGACGCTTGGCAACTGACTCGTATTTATGACGGTCGCAGTATCCCAGGGTCACGTGATCCCCATTTGCGGCCTTCTGACAAGCAAAGCCGATGGGGAAGCCAGATTCCCTTAACAACCAGTGTTGCTAACTTAACGACCGCAGTGATTCACTTAACAAGAAATGTGTGGCAAGAAATGTCATAAAATGGGGCGAAACTCAACAAACATCTCGTTTAGTAATAAATTCAGGCTTAATTCTGGTCGTAAGTCGAGGACAACCTGTAATGGCTATTTCAGTATTACAAAGAATGACAAAGAGCGAATATTTTTTGTTGCGAATTGGTTTGAACAATAAATAGCCCGCTTCCTTTTCGTTCTCTTACGTCATTTTTTTTATGCCTTTCATTTTTATTGCATAATGTTTCTTTCTTCCAAAGGGAAATAGTGTGATATATATATATATAGATCACTAAAAGTAATTTGTGCCAACTTGACAACTTTAAGACTTGTGGACTTCAACTTCCAGAATTCTTCAGCAGTCATGTTGAGGAATTCAACATGCTGCCTGAGAAATTCCGAGAGTCGAAATCCCTATACTGGCTGAGGAATTCCGAGAGTCAAAATCCCTGTGCTGCCTGAGGAATTCCGAGAGTCGAAATCCCTATACTGGCTGAGGAATTCCGAGAGTCAAAATCCCTGTGCTGCCTGAGGAATTCCGAGAGTCGAAATCCCTATACTGGCTGAGGAATTCCGAGAGTCAAAATCCTCGTGCTGCCTGAGGAATTCCGAGAGTCGAAATCCCTATACTGGCTGAGGAATTCCAAGAGTCAAAATCCCCATGCTGGCTGAGGAATTCTGAGAGTCAAAATCCCCATGCTCACTGAGGAATTCCGAGAGTCAAAATCCCCATGCTGGCTGAGGAATTCCGGGAATCAAAATCCCCGTGCTGCCTGAGGAATTCCGAGAGTCGAAATCCCCATGCTGGCTGAGGAATTCTGAGAGTCGAAATCCCCGTGCTGCCTGAGGAATTCCGAGAGTCGAAATCCCCATGCTGGCTGAGGAATTCCGAGAGTCAAAATCCCTATACTGGCTGAGGAATTCCGAGAGTCAAAATCCCTATACTGGCTGAGGAATTCCGAGAGTCAAAATCCCTATACTGGCTGAGGAATTCCAGGAGTCAAAATCCCTGAGCTGCCTGAGGAATTCCGAGAGTCGAAAACCCTATACTGGCTGAGGAATTCCTAGAGTCAAAATCCCTATACTGGCTGAGGAATTCCGAGAGTCGAAATCCCCATGCTGCCTGAGGAATTCCAAGAGTCAAAATCCCTATACTGGCTGAGGAATTCCGAGAGTCGAAATCCCCATGCTGCCTGAGGAATTCCAAGAGTCAAAATCCCTATACTGGCTGAGGAATTCCGAGAGTCAAAATCCCCGTGCTGCCTGAGGCATTCCAAGAGTCAAAATCCCTATACTGGCTGAGGAATTCCGAGAGTCAAAATCCCCGTGCTGCCTGAGGAATTCCGAGAGACGAAATCCCAATGCTGGCTGAGGAATTCCGAGAGTCGACATCCCAATGCTGGCTGAGGAATTCCGAGAGACGAAATCCCTGTGCTGGCTGAGGAATTCTGACAGTCGAAATCCCCATGCTGGCTGAGGAATTCTTTGAGAGTCGAAATCCCTATGCTAGCTGAGGAATTCTGGGAGTTGGAGTCCACAAGTCTTAAAGTTGCCAAGTTTGGAGAGCCCTACACTAGACCATACTGGCTCTAAATTAATGCATTTCAGCTTTACTGCCGAATCCGAGAGAGAAAAGCAGGATTGGATTGAAGCTCTCCAGCAATCCATTGCAGAAACACTCTCCGACTACGAAGTAGCTGAGAAGATCTGGTTCAACGACTCAAACCGAATTTGTGCCGATTGTAAAACTCCTGATCCTGACTGGGCCTCCATCAATCTCTGCGTCATCATTTGCAAGAAGTGTGCAGGTAATTAAGAAACTCCGAGGATTCTCCTGAGCCAGTATGGCAACTTTAAAAATTAGGGGCATGCCTAAAGCCGATTTACATTCTTTTACTATGGGGTTCAAAATCACGTTCGTGATTTCAAGCTGCACGTACCATTTGTGTCACCGAAGCTGTGGTAGTAACACCGCAGTTGTGCAGATAGAAGAGAATATATTTAGCTCAGGGTTGAACTGCGGGGTCCTTGGTGCTCTCTGAGCTTGGTGGTTTTCTTGCAGACGTTTCATGACCCAATTAAGTAACAGCATCAGTGCTGGAAATATACTGGTAGCCACTTGTAGAGAAACAGAAAGCAAAACCCCACTTCCTTCGAGCACTGATGATGTCACCTAGTTGGGTCATGAAACGTCTGCAAGAAAACAACCAAGCGCAGAGACCCGCCCTCCCCCATGCTATCAAGATCTGATCACCCCAATATTGAAAGATGATCATTGTTACCAACTCTTTTGTAGGCTTATCTCAAAGTATTATTCTTAAATTTGAAAGCAAGTCATGCATTTTTTTTTCTATTGAGGACTGCATTTTCTTAAGAAATAGGTTGGGAGCTGCATGACAATAATTGATGACCCCAAATCAATCAATACTTTTTCCTCCCTCCCTCCCTCCCTCCCTCCCTCCCTCCCTTTTCTTTCTTTCTTTCTTTCTTTCTTTCTTTCTTTCTTTCTTTCTTTCTTTCTTTCTTTCTTACTTTCTTTCTTTCTTTCTTTCTTTCTTTCTTTCTTCTTTCTTTCTTTCTTTCTTCCTTCCTTCCTTCCTTCCTTCCTTCCTTCCTTCCTTCCTTCCTTCCTTCCTTCCATCAATTTCCCCTTCCTTCCTTTGTTTCCCCTCCCTCCCTCCCTTTCTTTTTCTTTCTTTCCTTTTCTTTCTTTTTCTTTGTCTCTTTCTTTGTCCCTTTCTTTCTTTGTCCCTTTCTTTGTCCCTTTCTTTCTCCCTTTCTTTCTCCCTTTCTTTCCTTCTTTCCTTCCTTCCTTCCTTCCTTCCTTCCTTCCTTCCTTCCTTCCTTCCTTCCTTCCTTCCTTCCTTCCTTCCTTCTTTCTTTCTTTCTTTCTTTCTTTTCTTTCTTTCTTTCTTTCTTTCTTTCTTCCTTCCTTCCTTCCTTCCTTCCTTCCTTCCTTCCTTCCTTCCATCAATTTCCCCTTCCTTCCTTTGTTTCCCCTCCCTCCCTCCCTTTCTTTTTCTTTCTTTCCTTTTCTTTCTTTTTCTTTGTCTCTTTCTTTGTCCCTTTCTTTCTTTGTCCCTTTCTTTGTCCCTTTCTTTGTCCCTTTCTTTCTCCCTTTCTTTCCTTCTTTCCTTCCTTCCTTCCTTCCTTCCTTCCTTCCTTCCTTCCTTCCTTCCTTCCTTCCTTCCTTCCTTCCTTCCTTCTTTCTTTCTTTCTTTCTTTCTTTCTTTCTTTCTTTCTTTCTTTCTTTCTTTCTTTCTTTCTTTCTTTCTTTCTTTCTTTCTTTCTTTCTTTCCACCCTCACCTCCCATTTTTGGCCTAGCAGGATTCAAGGAAGCCTGCTGGGAGCAAAAACAGACCCCAACCTCCCCCATTTTTGGCCTGCATCACTCCATTTTTGCCCTAGCAGGCTTCAGGGGAAAAAATTGTTCTGAAGATCAGCTGTGCGACGTGCGATCGTCGGAACGTTATTTAAAAAACTTTTTAAAGTATTTTTTTCTACCGGTTCTGCAAACCAGTAGCATTTTTTACTACCGGTTCGGGAGAACCGGCCCGAACCGGTAGCATTTCACCCCTGATCCACATGGTTTGAGGCAGACATGCTTGACCCAGCAACACATGCTCCAATTGTGTTGTCTGATTGCTCACACACGCTCACTTGAATGTGTGGGCACTTTTGTGAATGCTTCTCCATGATAAAAACTACATCAAATGTTTCCGTTCAAGCTTATTCCATGCCAGTTTGGGTTTTATTCGCCTCCAAATTCCTCTCCTCTGTTACTGATCTTCAAGTATGTTTTATTTTTCTGTTTGTCCCAGGGCAGCACAGATCGCTGGGACCCAGGGATTCAAAGGTGCGAAGTCCTCAAAATGGATGCCAGCGTTTGGACCAACGAACTCATCGAGGTAGGAAAGGAGATGGTAGGACAAAGAAGAGCAGGAGAAGTCCATTTGACTTGGAAACTCATGACCTTTGATTGCATATTTTACAACAAGTAGTAGTCCTAGCAGACGATCACTTAAAGATTTGCCAGCCGTGTGCTGCAGCTGCCAAAAAAGCCAACACAATCCTAGGCTACATCAACAGAGGGATAGAATCAAGATCATGTGAAGTATCAGTACCGCTTTATAATGCCTTGGAATATTGCATCCAGTTTTGGTTGCCATGGTATAAAGACTGTAGAAAGAGTACAGAGATTAGACATTTTCTGAAGAAAAAATGCACCCAATCAAAAAACCGTGTGTGTGTGTGTGTGTGTAAAACTGATTTGATATATGTGTGTGTGTGTGTGTGTGTGTGTGTGTGTGTGTGTAAAATTGATTTGATTGTGGTCAAATAACAAGTTCTTATTTCTGCAGAGGCTTCCTGGTTTTATATATATATATTATATATATATTTTATTTTCATTTATCAGCAAAAAATCCTACATATATATATATATATATATATAATATATATATATATATATATATATATATATATATATATATATATATATATATATATATATATATATATATATATATATATATATATATATATATATATATATATATATATATATATATATATATATATATATATATATATACATACACACACACACACACACATACATACATACACACACACACACACACACACACACACACACACACACACACACACACACACACCGTATTTTTCGGAGTATAAGACGCACCGGAGTATAAGATGCACCTTAGTTTTTGGGGAGGAAAATGGGGGGGGGGGGAAATCTGCCTACCAGGTATTCATCTGGCTAGCATCCTTAGTCTGGTCAGCTTCAGCACATTATTTTATCCCCTGGTTAGGACTTAAAAAAAACCTTCTTCGGAGAGAGTAACAATGAAAGAGCATGCAAGCCAGTAAGAGCTGGGAAGATCATTAGCACCTGGTTAGAGCTAGAAAAAAACTTATTCAGAGCAGCTTCAGCACATTATTTTATCCCCTGGTTAGGACTTAAAAAAACCTTCTTCGGAGAGAGTAACAATGAAAGAGCTTGCAAGCCAGTAAGAGCTGGGAAGATAGTTAGCACCTGGTTAGGGCTAGAAAAAAAATTATTTGGAGCAAGTAGAGCAATGAAAAAAAATTCTGCAAAGACTTAGGGCTGGAAAAACATTCTTCAGAGAGAGTAACAATGAAAAAGCCTGTAAGGTAAGAGCTGGGAAGATCGTTAGCACCTAGTTAAGGCTGGAAAAAAAAAGCTACATTCGAAGTATAAGACACACCCCAAATTTTCAGCAACTTTTAGGGAGGAAAAAAGTGTGTCTTATACTCCAAAAAATACGGTATGTGTATATATATGTTATATATATATATATATGTATATATATATATATATATATATATATATATATATATATATATATATATATATATATATATATATATATATATATGTGTGTGTGTGTGTGTGTGTGTGTGTGTGTATGTGTATGTGTATGTGTATGTGTATGTGTATGTGTATATATATATATATATATATATATATATATATATATATATATATATATATATATATATATATATATATTCTTCATGCCCACCATTTTTAAGTCCTTTTTTCTTCTAATATCCTTGCATCATCTCTTGAAGTTCTTATCGCCTTTATAATTTCTACAAAGTAACTCCTGTAAATCTCTCTATATATAAAAGCCAAATGCCACTCACTCATCACAAAATCTCCAGAACTGTAAAGCCTACAAACTTGAAACTTGTCACGTATGTTCCTCTTGGCTTCTAGGTGCCCGCTAAGAAAGGATTTTTTGAAATGACCATCAGATCATTAGTGTTTCTTATATAGTATTATATTAACACGCTCTGATGCTAAGGAGTTAGACATTCTACTCCCCCTCCCCACCTGAAAAGAACTCTGTTCCAACTGCCAGTTGCCTTATATTAACTAATGCTAAGGAGTTACACATTCTACATAAATTTTCAAGCTTTAAGTGTCAATGTATCAAGCCCGATGGTAACTACTCATTAATTTTCAAGCTTTAACTGTCAATTAATCAAGCCCGATCACATAGTTTCATAGGGAAGCATGGATATCCAGCTACTAATCTCTTATATTTCAATTAAAAGGGTAGTCAGAGTTGTTGTGATGTTCTTTATTTGTACATCATTTTTTTCCATTTTTAAATGATCATCCAGTTGTATCTGTGAATCCGGTATTTCCATCTTGTTCTTTTAAGTTGTAATTTTAAAATCCACCTTAGCACCCAATTCAATTTTCTCCAGAGGTATTTGTTCATCTTCAAAAGTAACTTTTGGTTGCAGTAAAGAATGTAAAAGTTCAAGCCATCAAACATTTCCTTTAAAGTAGCCATCTTGTACTCTAGTAATCGACTTTCAAAGCCTTATTTTACAATTGATATGTAAACAAGGTAGATTCCCCCCCCCCCACACACAAGAAGCTCTTTCTAATTAGCTTCAAAGCTTTTAAGTCAACTTCACAAAGCCTTTACAAAGCTTGGCAGAAACAACTCCGAAATCACCTCTTTGCTGCGTATTGCAAGAAATTACCAAAAATTAAGATCTTACAAAGCTGGAATGAATAGAATAAATAGAATAACAGAGTTGGAGGGGACCTTAGAGGTCTTCTAGTCAAACCCCATGCTTAGGCAGGAAACCCTACACCACTTCAGACAAACGGTTATCTAATCTGTTCTTAAAAACTTCCAATGTTGGAGCATTCACAACCTCTGGAGGCAAGCCGTTCCACTGATTAATTGTTCTAACTGTCAGGAAATTTTCTCCTTAGTTCTAAGTAATTCCTCTCCTTGATTAGTTTCCACCCATTGCTTCTTGTCTTGCCTTGTGGTGATTTGGAGAATAGCTTGACTCCCTCTTCTTTGTGGCAGCCCCTGAGATATTGGAACACTGCTATCATGTCTCCCCTAGTCCTTCTTTTCATTAAACTAGACATACCCAGTTCCTGCAACCGTTCTTCATATGTTTTAGCCTTCAGTCCCCTAATCATCTTTGTTGCTCTTCTCTGCACTCTTTCTAGAGTCTCCACATCTTTTTTACATCCTGGCGACCAAAACTGGATGCAGTATTCCAAGTGTGGCCTTACCAAGGCATTATAAAGTGGTGTTAACACTTCGTGTGATCTTGATTTTATCCCTCTGTTTATGCAGCCTAGAACTGTATTGGATTTTTTGGCAGCTGCTGCACACTGCTGGCTCATATGTTGAATGATGTGAATGATGGGATTTCGTTTCGTTTTAAATGGATTTGAAGAGAATCCCCACCCAGCAACTGGTGGACTTGTGATTCCGAAGATTTTTTTCGGTCTTAAATGAACAATAAGAAAACTAAAACTGCAAAGTGATTAAAATGATGAGGTTGGGTCCAATCTTAAATCCTGAAAGGGTGCGTTTAAAGCTCAGATCGTGATAGAATCCACTGACTCACATTTATGACGGTTGCAGCATCCAGGGGTCATGTGGTCCCCTTCTGTGACCTTCTGACAAGCAAAGTCAACGGGGAAGCTCGATTCACTTAACAACCGTGTTACTAACTTAGCAACTGCGGTGATTCACTTAATGGCTGTGGCAAGAAAGGTCATAAAATGGGGCAAAACAGAACTTTTGGGCTCAATTGTGGTCATAAGTCAAGGACTAACTGCATTTTGCTTTAATTTAATTTTCTGAATAAAATAAAAAATATATATTAAAAAAAAAGTTCCTTTCCAAGCTCCCTTAATCTCATTCCCTCCCTCCCTCTGATTAATGGATTTTCTTTCTTTCTTTCTTTCTTTCTTTCTTTCTTTCTTTCTTTCTTTCTTTTCTTTCTTTCTTTCTTCTTTCTTTCTTTCTTTCTTCTTTCTTTTTTTCTTTCTTTCTTTCTTTCTTTCTTTCCTCCCTCCCTCCCTCCTTTCTTTCATTCTTTTTTCCTTCCTTCCTTCCTTCCTTCCTCCCTCCCTCCCTCCCTCCCTTCTTTCCTTCCTTCTTTCCTTCCTTCCTCCCTCCCTCCCTCCCTCCTTTCTTTCTTTCCTTCTTTCCTTCCTTCCTCCTCCCTCCCTCCTTTCTTTCTTTCTTTCTTTTTCTTTCTTTCTTCCCTTCCTCCCTCCCTCCCTCCTTTCTTTCATTCTTTTTTCCTTCCTTCCTCCCTCCCTCCCTTCTTTCTTTCCTTCCTTCTTTCCTTCCTTCCTTCCTTCCTTCCTCCCTCCCTCCCTCCCTCCCTCCCTCCCTCCTTTCTTTCTTTTTCTTTCTTTCTTCCCTCCCTCCCTCTCTCCCTCCTTCATTCTTTCTTTCTTTCATTCATTCTTTCATTCTTTCCTCCTTCTTCCCTCCCTCCCTCCCTCCCTCCCTCCCTCCCTCCCTCCCTCCTTCTTCTTCTTTCTTTCTCTTTCTTTCTTTCTTTCTTTCTTTCTTTCTTTCTTTCTTTCTTTTCTTTCTTTCTTTCTTTCTTTCTTTCTTTCTTTCTTTCTTTCTTTCTTTCTTTTCTTTCTGTAGCTTTTTATTGTGATAGGCAACGAAAGATCCAACAGCTTTTGGGAAGGTAATCTGCCACCAGATGAAAAATTACAAGTGGATGCCCCAGCTGATAAGAGGCTAACTTTTATTACCCAAAAATACAAAGAAGGGAAATTCAGAAAAATTACGCGGCTGTCTAAAACCAAGGATGAATTAAATAAGGTAGTTGCTGGTGGAAATGATGAGGATGGGAAGAATTTGGGGTCCTTTTCGCTTTTTTGTTGAAAAAAAATCTAAAATGTTTGCAAGATAAAACTAGAATTTTGTGTTACGTGTTGGGATTAAACGGAGCACGGCTTTCCTAATGAAAAGGAATGGATTGTGATGGATTGCAACGGGATGAAATAAATGATCACAACCCATAATGGCACTGAGCCTGAAGGATGTCGTTTCTACTCGTGTAGGGTAATATGACAATACAATATAGAAGATTATTACATTAAGATAAAACCATAACAAAATTACCATAATATGGAGCCATAGAATAGGATAGGTGTAATAATTTGATTGCTAAGGAAAGTAATCATCTAACTGCTTCTGGTGTGGAATGGGGCAACTTGCCATAGCCAACTCGCAGCGGCCAATTGCCATGGCCAACTCACCATGGCCAACTCTCTATGATCAACTCACCATGGCCAATTCACAATGGCCAACTTACCATGGCCAACTCACCATAGCCAATTCACCATGGCCAACTCTCTATGGCCAACTCACCATGGCCAACTCTCTATGGCCAAATCCCCATGGCCAACTCTCTATGGCCAACTCAACATGGCTAACTCACCATGGCCAACTCTCTATGGCCAACTCACCATGGCCAACTCACCATGGCCAACTCTATGACCAACTCTATGGCCAACTCACCATGGCCAACTCTCTATGGCCAATTCACCATGGCCAACTCACCATGGCCAACTCTATGGCCAACTCACCATGGCCAACTCACCATGGCCACATCGCAGGCTGGATCTGGCCCGCGGGCCTTGTGTTTATCACCCCTGAGTTAGGCACTTGAGAGCACCATGGTGACTACAACTTTTTTCTGTAGGCTCACACTTGTCTTTGTGAGCGACCCCATTCAATTAAGAAATGTCAATCTCTTCTTCTGGCATTCTGTTCATGCTTTTCATCTTTGTGATCAGGCGCTGTGTGCTGCAGTTATTAAGCCGGATGTCTTGGAGACCATGATGTTGTTGTTCAGTGGAGCAGATGTGATGTGTGCAACGGGCGATCCTGTGTTCAGCACCCCGTATTTGTTAGCCAAAAAATCTGGGCAGAGATTGCAAATGGAATTCCTCCACCACAATAAGTTTTCAGGTACGGTTTTCAGGTAGCGTGTGCCTCATAGGGGCTGTGTGTGTGTGTGTGTGTGTGTGTGTGTGTGTGTGTGTGTGTGTGTGTGTGTGTATAATTCAATGAACACCGATTTCAGATTAGCAGAAGCTGTGTGGGGCTGTGAATAGAGGTTGTGTGTCTGTGTACAATTCAATAAACACCGATTTCAGGTTAGCAGGGGCCCACAAATAGGGGAGCAAGCATATATTTATTATTTATATATTAAGAAAATTTATAGGACAACATCACAGTGAATCTGAGTGGCTTACAAAAACAAACCTCAATAAACCCACATATCCGGTTCTGTCTGGCATGCATGAGCCGTTAGCGGCGGCGGTGTGTGATTCGGAGAACCGGTAGCGGTGTCAGCATGTGGCTCCGCCCACCAGCCTGGACATCGGTTACTTCCTGGTTTTTGACCCACTGCGCAAGCGCAAAGCCTTCTGCGCATGCGCAGTGGGTCAAAATCGGACGTGATGTCGGCACTCACACTTCCGGACCGGTAGCAAAGATAAGTAGATTTCACACCTGCCACATACTCCTAGTGGCAGCAACCAGATCAGTCTCTTGATGGACTGCATATTGCCCTGGGATCACCAGGCCCATTGGCAGAATGAACGATTCTGGAGCCGACCGGAAGTCCGGTTCCCCCACCATAGAGTCTCCTCCTAGCGCGGCGTCCTTTTTCCTCTACCTGTCCTAACCGAAAGCCTTATCAATTGTGGAGCCGACCAGCGACAGGGAGCCGCAGCAGAGGGATGAAAGAGCCACATGCGGCTCCAGAGCCGCGGGTTGCTGACCCCTGACCTAAGCTTTCTAGCTTCCCGCTCTTCAGAGCAAGTAGTCTTCAGCAATGATTTGAAAATCAACTTCCATAACTAATAGTTCTTCATTGCATTACTTTATAGATTTTTCCCACTGTGATGGCCGCTGCAACCCCACTTCCTCTCCCGATTCAACCTTACCGTCCTTCCTTTATGATAGTTTATACATGGTTTCCTTCAACCCTTCCAAGCTGTTTTGTGAGAGAAAAATTAAAGAAGGTATGTTGGTCTTTCTTTCTTATCTATGGCTTGGGTATCCTGGTACTATGTTGGCCAGATGCTAGATTTCAGAAACCATAGCTTGAGCCAAGGACGAAGAAGGAGAAAGTTGGTCTCCAGTAGAAAACATGTCCCTACCAAGTATTTTATTTATTTGTTTGTTTGTTTGTATTCTTTTGGCCACCCAACAACAACTTAAACAACTAAACTTAAAAAGACATAAAACTGCCGCAGCTATTAAATTCAATAAGCAACCTGGACTACAATGTTCTAATACGAAGTCCACAAAACAAAACAGCAGCCATTGTCATGTTGACTGTGGTGGGATAAATCAGATAGATGGATGGATGGATGATAGGAAGATAGATGATAGATGATAAAGATAAGAGCTAGTTTACGCTGTACAGTATATGTAGGATGGACGAGAGATTAACTAAGAAAGAGAGAGATGCAGATGATAGTTCCTGAAGAGAGAAAAAAAGAAATAGAATGGAAAAGAGAAAAAAGAAAGAATAGAATAGAATAGAATAGAATTCTTTATTGGCCAAGTGTGATTGGACACACAAGGAATTTGTCTTTGGTGCATATGCTCTCTGTGTACATAAAAGAAAAGATACATTGGTCAAGAATGGTTGTCATAGGGTTCAAGTAAGCAATCAGGAAACAATCAATATTAATATAAATCGTAAGGATACAAGCAACAAGTTACAGTCATACAGTCATAAGTTGGAGGAGATGGGTGATAGGAACAATGAGAAAAACTAATAGTAATAGTAATAGTAATAGTAATAGTAACTATTCAGCAACTAATAGTAACTATTCACAGCCTAGTGAATAGTTTGACAGTGGTGAGGGAATTATTTGTTTAGCAGAGTGATGGCATTCGGGAAAAAACTGTTCTTGTGTCTAGTTGTCTTGGTGTGCAGTGCTCTATAGCGTCGTTTTGAGGGTAGGAGTTGAAGCAATTTATGTCCAGGATGCGAGGGGTCAATAAATATTTTCACGGCCCTCTTTTTGAAGAAAGAAAAAGAAAGAAAGAAAGAAAGAAAGAAAGAAAGAAAGAAAGAAAGAAAGAAAGAAAGAAAGAAAGAAAGGAAGGAAGGAAGGAAGGAAGGAAGGAAGGAAAAAAAGAAAAAGAAAGAAAGGAAGGAAGGAAGAAGAAAGGAAGAAGAAAGGAAGAAGAAAGGAAGAAAGAAAGAAAGAAGGGTGAATGGATGGAAAAGAGGAAGGAAGGAAGGAAGAGTAGGAGGGAAAAAGGAAGGAAGGAAGGAAGGAAGGAAGGAAGGAAGGAAGGAAGATCTGCAGTCTTCTTCCCTTTATGCATTTTAAGAACATAAGAGTAACATTGATCAGTTTTAACACTATAGGAAATCTTGCATGGTTATATTTATTACAAATCTGATCAAAATACATTTGGTGGGGTGATTTTTTGAGGCTCTTTTTTTCTCCCTTCCTCTCTCCTCACCCCACACTATAGCTTGTCTTCCTTAGCTTTGCCCCACTGAGCAGGCTTTCTACCCTGACTTCCACCAGCGTAAAATAGATTGACCCTAGCCTTGACTTATCTTGCTATCCCTTGTGGTGGGTTGGGATGAAGAGCTGTCCCTTTTAGCTTTTTGCGCGTGCTGTGGTGGGTGTGCCAAAGTACACCCACGTGACACCTATACTCCTCCAGCTGCATTGGTTGCCCATCGGTCTCCGGGTACAATTCAAGGTGTTGATCATCATCTTTAAAGCCCTTCATGGCTTAGGACCAGGTTACCTTCGGGACCGCATTCTTCCTCATACTTCTCTTCGACCGGTTAGGGCCCACAGAGTTGGCCTCCTCCAGGTCCCGTCAGCCAAGCAATGCCGGCTGGCGGGCCCTAGGGGGAGGGCCTTCTCTGTGGCGGACCCCGCGCTCTGGAACCAACTTCCCCCAGAGACCCGAACCATCCCCACCCTGCTGGCCTTCCGAAAAACCGTCAAGACATGGCTTTTCCTGCAGGCAGGGGGTGAGACTAGTTCCACCTGAGCTCTCCCCCGGGTATGTCTGGCCGATGGATGTTTTTTAATAATTAATTTTTAATTTTTGTATTTGCTTTTAATCAATGTTTATTTGTTGGTGCTCTTGTATTTTTGCTGTACGCCGCCCTGAGTCCCTCGGGAGTTGGGCGGCATATAAGAAAACCAAAATAAATAAATAAATAAATACACCCAAACCCTTCATTTTGCAACCAGCTTCTGTCAAGCTACAGTTTTGTTTCCCCGTGGCTTTCATTTCTGGTTCAGTTCGGAGGGTGCCTTATTTTTCTGCGTACGTTTTCTTTCCCTTTTTTTTTGTCTCCCGATCTCTCGTGTTTGCATCTTGATGGTTTCTGTACATCTGCAATTGGCGACTGCAATACAACGCTTTTAAAAGCCTCTTGTTTTTCTTTGGTTATTTATTTTTAAAAAAAACCACGCCTGCGTCATTTCAACGAGGCTATTTAAAAATATCAAAAGGAAGGGAATAAGCTTTCCTAGGCTTATTCACATTAATCACCAAAACATCCCCTTGTTTAAGTTGAAAGCTTTGGTTGAAATTGGACTGGCTACTTACATGGGCCTAGATAGGAAGCGGAGTAATTGACTTAATTTACAAATCTGATTATTTCCGTTAGGGATGGAAGTTCAAAGAACTTTATTTGGTGCAGAGGTGTAGGTAAAATACATAGGTTCAGGACGTCAAATGTGAAATGTGCAAATATTGACTTTGGATCCAGGCAAGATTTTACTTCATCTATGCTCACCTGATCTCCCGTTTTATGCATTCTGTGTTAGGTGTCTCAATATGCTTATCTGTACCTGTCTTATTTGAATTCCCAGCCTGTATGGGGACTGGATTTGTAAAAGCATTATTAGTGAGCCGCGGTGGCACAGTGGTTAGAGTGCGGTACTGCAGGCTACTTCTGCTGCCTGCCGGCTGCCTGCAGTTTGGCAGTTCGAATCTCACCAGACTCAAGGTTGACTCAGCCTTCCATCCTTCCGAGGTGGGTAAAATGAGGACACAGATTGTTGGGGGCAATAGGCTGACTCTGTAAACCGTTTAGAGAGGGCTGTAAAACACTGTGAAGTGGTATATAAGTCTATTGCTAGTCCTCCCTCCCTCCTTCCCTTCCTCCCTCTTCCTTCCTTCCTTCTTTCCTTCCTTCCTCCCATGGTGGCACAGTGGTTAGAATGCAGCATTGCAGGCTAACTCTGCCCACAGTCTGGAGTTGATCCTGACCAGCTCAAGGTTTACGCAGACTTCCATCCTTCTGAGGTGGGTAAAATGAGGACCCAGATTGTTGGGTGCAATAGGCTGACTTTGTAAACCACTTAGAGAGGGCTGCAAAGTGGTATATAAGTCTATGTGCTATTGCTATTATGACCCAATTAATGTCAATTATCCCGCAGAATGTAGCGTCCAATTCTTATCTTTCTGTCTTAAAGATAAAATAATTTTGCAAAACGGTTTGATCATTAAAAGCAGAATCCCTTGCAGGTCGAAATAACAGGTATAGGATAACTTGCCATGGCCAACTCACCCTGGCCTTTTATCCGCCACTGTTTCTTAGACATTATTTTAATTTTTGTCATCCCCATTTCGTTTTGTCCCTCCTTTGGCATCCTGACTTTAAGGATTCTATTCCACCATTTCTTTGATGTATACAAGAATTACACTAGTATGAAAGAAATGGTGGAATAGAATCATTAAAGCAAGGATGCTGAAGGAGGGGCAAAATGAAACGGGAATGACAAAAATTAAAATAACGTCGGAGAAACAGTGACAGATAACAGTGCAGTTATGTTAAATTATCCCGTGTTAAATTCTACTGCATCAAGTTGGCCGAGTTGACTGGCATGAGTCAGCCACGGCGAGTTGTCCCAAAATAACAGTTAGCAAATTGGTTGTGCATCACTAAATCACAGAATCCTTTGATAAAGGCAGATGGAAGATCGAAGTTTGGAGAATAAGAATGTGTATGTTAAATTAGTATACTAGAACTAAATAATTTTGAATAAATTGTTTTTTGTGGTGATAAGAATAAAATAATAATAATAACACTTTTTAATACAAGATATGAATATAGAAGAGCTATAATGTGGAAAAAATAACCTGTATGAAATATTATGTAGAAATGAAACTATAAAATAACATTAAAAATATGAAAATGGAAAATTGGTGATTTTGAAATGTGATTTATGTAGGACATAAAAGATAAGAATTAGTTTTTGAACAGATAAAGTGATAGGTGATAAAGTGATAGAATTAATAGTTAAGAAGATAAAATTAGTTTGTATTAAAGAGTAAAAATGATATGTAGAAGTGAAGTTAAATATTTTAAAGTTATAAATGTATGTATGTATATTAGAAATGTACAAAGTGGGAAAAGACCACATTTTTGATTGTTGGAAAGGAAGGAGAAGAGTAGGAAAAAGGGGAAAGAAAAGAGGATTAAAATAGAAATAAAATAAGAGGGGAAAAAGACTGAAAGATAGATATTAAGATGAAAAGAAACATGATAGATGTATCAAAAATGAAATAATAATGAATTATAACTATAACTATAACTATAACTATAACTATAACTATAACTATAACTATAACTATAACTATAACTATAACTATAACTATAACTATATATATATATATATATATATATATATATATATATATATATATATATATATATATATATATATATATATATATATATATATATATATATATATATATATATTGTTAAGACTATTGTATGGATGTATGAAACTCAGAAAGCAAATGCTCACAGCATAAGATGTTGAAAGACCAAAAAATAAATAAAACTTATTGGAGAAAAAAAAGACCAGGCTATACCTGTTTCCATCATGGATTATTTGCTAATTGTTCTGTGATAATGGTTAACTCTCCAGTTAATAAATAAATCCATCTTTAAATATAGAGTGCAGTAAGAGATGGTGCGTGTTGGAAAGTGGCTTTTTGAGTTACTATGAGAACGAGAAGATGGCCACCCCAAGTGGGACGTTGGACATCAGTGAAGTCATCTGTCTTGTCATTCATAAGTTGGAAGACACCTCACCCATGGGGTAAGTCCAAAGTCTTTGTTGGTTTGGGTTAATGATTTGCTCTGTCGGCGTTGATATTATTATTATGGTGGTGGTGTTTTTTTACAAAGCAACTTTTTATAATGGTTGTAACATTCTTACTGTGGAAGTTTTAATTCTGGATTTCTCATTGTAAATTGCTGGGAGTTCATGGTAGATCTAAAGATAAACAAATATAACATAGAACCATAGAGCTGGAAGGAACCTTGGAGGTCTTCTAGTCCAACCCCCTGCTCAAGCAGGAGACCCTATGCCATCCCAGAGAAATGGCTGTCCAGTCTCTTCTTGAAAGCCTCCAGTGATGGAGCACCCACAACTTCTGAGTTCTACTGGTTGAGGGAATGGAATGAATGAATGAATCAGTGGATGAATTAATGATTGAATCAATGAATGAATCAATGAATGGAGTGAATGAGTGAGTGAATGAATGAATGAATGAATGATCTAAATCAATGAATGAATCAATGAAAGGATCGAGTGAGTAAATGAATGAATGATCTGAGAAATTAAACTCACACAATGAATGAATCAATGAAAGGAGTGAGTGAGTAAATGAATCAATGAATGATCTGAATCAATGAATGAATCAATGAATGAATGGAGTGAGTGAGTGAGTGAGTAAATGAATTAATGAATGATCTGTGAAATTAAACTCACACAATGAATGAATCAATGAATGGAGTGAGTGAGTAAATGAATCAATGAATGATCTGTGAAATTAAACTCACAATGAATGAATCAATGAATGGAGTGAGTGAGTAAATGAATCAATGAATGATCTGAATCAGTGAATGAATCAATGAATGGAGTGAGTGAGTAAATGAATCAATGAATGATCTGTGAAATTAAACTCAATGAATGAATCAATGAATGGAGTGAGTGAGTAAATGAATGAATGAATGATCTGTGAAATTAAACTCACACAATGAATGAATCAATGAAAGGAGTGAGTGAGTAAATGAATCAATGAATGATCTCAATGAATGAATGAATGAATGAATGAATGAATGAATGAATGAATGGAGTGAATGAGTAAATGAATGAATGAATGATCTGAGAAATTAAACTCACAATGAATGAATCAATGAATGGAGTGAGTGAGTAAATGAATCAATGAATGAATGATCTGAATCAATGAATGAATCAATGAATGAATGGAGTGAGTGAGTGAGTAAATGAATGAATGAATGATCTGTGAAATTAAACTCACACAATGAATGAATCAATGAAAGGAGTGAGTGAGTAAATGAATCAATGAATGATCTCAATGAATGAATGAATGAATGAATGAATGAATGAATGGAGTGAATGAGTAAATGAATGAATGAATGATCTGAGAAATTAAACTCACAATGAATGAATCAATGAATGGAGTGAGTGAGTAAATGAATCAATGAATGAATGATCTGAATCAATGAATGAATCAATGAATGAATGGAGTGAGTGAGTGAGTAAATGAATGAATGATCTGTGAAATTAAACTCACACAATGAATGAATCAATGAAAGGAGTGAGTGAGTAAATGAATCAACGAATGATCTCAATGAATGAATCAATGAATGAATGAATGAAGTGAATGAGTAAATGAATGAATGAATGATCTGAGAAATTAAACTCACACATTTTGGACAGCATGAGGACATTGAATTTTCTCTCTTCCAATAAAACTTTACTCTTAATGAAATTAATGAAATTAAAATTACTTGATATTAATCAGTCTTTTTAAATCAGTGGATCTAGGAGTTCATGGCAGATATGGCAATATATAAATGGAGCAAGTGAGAGAGAGAGTGGATGGATGGATGGATGGATGGATGGATGGATGAATGAATGGAATGAATGAGTGAATGAGTGAGTGAATGAATGAATGAATGATCTTCTGAGAAATGAACCTTACGCTTTATAGGCAGTGTGAAGACTTTGAAATTGCTCTTTCCCAATAAAACTTTACTCGTAATGAACGCAGTGAAATTGAAATTCCTTGGTATTCATTGCTCTTTTTAAATCGGTGGAGCTTGTAAAAATTACAAACTTTCCCAGAGGTGTGAGGATATTCCTGTCAATTTTTTAAAGCCAGGATTTGCATCTCTGATACCGTGTTTCCCCGAAAATAAGACCCTGACTTATATTTTTTGAACCCTGAAATAAGCGCTTGGCCTTATTGCCATGCACTCAAAAGCCCGATTGGGCTTATTATCAGGGGGTGTCTTATTTTTTGGGGGGGGAACAGGGTAACTCAGGGGTACTTTTTCCGGGAGGGGAAGCAGACTTGAAAGGGTGTTAGTTCTGTGTGTGAAAGAATCATTTTTTTTTACAAATTAGGAGGTGGAATAATTAGAAACATCTGTAGCAATTTCTCCCCTGCTTCCAAGTAAGGCTGAACCTCCCGACGCCCTAGATTTGCCCAGATGGGAAATTCTTATTCTTTCCCTCTATTTATTCCAGTTGGAATGGAAAAAGGATAAATTTCGATCTTTTCTTAAAGCCCAAACTTAACAGCCTTCTGCCAATTCTGCAACACAAGGAAGGTAGCTAAGCAACCACGTAGCCTTCCGCATGGAGGCTGCGATAATCCATTTCCCTTGTGTTTGAATCCAGGTATCTAGATATAAAAAGGAATCCGTGGGGCAAATGGGAATGTAAGGGAGAGGGGAAAAAAGAAGGGAAGGCAACAAGGCACATGCACAGAATTCCGAAATCAACAGAGTTCGCCTAACTAAACTAGTTATGTTATCTCCTTAAATAAGGTATTGGGATTTAGTTTATGTTCACTGTTTCCTGCATAAAAATGCATAGAGAGGGATAATCTGGGCTTCCTGTTTGGATTTTAATAGTCTTCCTCCCTCCCTCCCTCCTCCTTCTCTTCCCTCCCATTTCCCTCCTTTTTTCCTTCCTTCCTTCCTTCTTCCATCCATCCATTTATCCCTCCCTCCCTCCCAAAAATGCAAAGACCTGCAAATAGAAGTAGAACGATTTAGGCAAAAGAAAGCAAAGGTAGTAACAGACAACTTGGGTACCATCCCCAAACATCCAGAACACCTCTTGAACACCATCGGCATTGATGGAAATCACCATCGGTCAATTGCGAAAGGCAGCTTTACTTAGAACAGCTTACACTCTTCGATGTGACTTCCAACATCATTAAACAACATCTGTCTATCCCAGGCCGTTGGGAAGGACTCGGTCAGTGGATAAAAATGCCAAATCCAGTCTAAACATCTGGCTGGCTGTGTGACCAACCGTAACCAGGTTAGGGATAAAACTGGCAAGACTAGGATAGGATGAAGTTAGTTGCTTGAGGTGCATTTTCATAATATCCCTTCTATGTTCATGAGAAGACCTTTTGCAGTGCCTGAAAAAAAATGGTGGACCTTTAAATCTGTCAGTAAGATTGGAGTGGAGTGGAATGGAATGGAATAGAATGGAATCAAATGGAAGAATAATGGAATGGAATGGAATGGAATGGAATGGAATGGAATGGAATGGAATGGAATGGAATGGATTGGGATGGAAAGGAATGGAGGAGTGGAGTGGAATGGAATGGAATAGAGGAGTGGAGTGGA
>JALIGW010000006.1:2649428-2674428 GCA_023053685.1 Diadophis punctatus similis
GTGGAGTGGAATGGAATGGAATGGAATGGAATGGAATAGAGGAGAGGAGAGGAGAGGAGTGGAGTGGAACGGAATGGAATAGAGGAGTGGAGTGGAATGGAATGGAATGGAATAGAGGAGTGGAGTGGAATGGAATGGAATGGAATGGAATAGAGGAGAGGAGTGGAGAGGAGTGGAGTGGAACGGAATGGAATAGAGGAGTGGAGTGGAATGGAATGGAATGGAATAGAGGAGAGGAGTGGAGTGGAGTGGAATGGAATGGAATAGAGGAGAGGAGTGGAATGGAATGGAATGGAATAGAGGAGAGGAGTGGAATGGAATGGAATAGATGAGTGGAGTGGTGTAGAGTGGAGTGGAGTGGAGTGGAATGGAATGGAATAGAGGAGTGGAGTGGAATGGAATGGAATAGAGGAGAGGAGTGGAATGGAATGGAATAGATGAGTGGAGTGGTGTAGAGTGGAGTGGAGTGGAATGGAATGGAATGGAATAGAGGAGTGGAGTGGAATGGAATGGAATAGAGGAGAGGAGTGGAATGGAATGGAATAGATGAGTGGAGTGGTGTAGAGTGGAGTGGAGTGGAATGGAATGGAATGGAATAGAGGAATGGAGTGGAATAGAATGGAATAGAGGAGTGGAGTAGAGTGGAGTGGAATGGAATGGAATAGAGGAGTGGAGTAGAGTGGAGTGGAATGGAATGGAATGGAATAGAGGAGTGGAGTGGAGTGGAATAGAATGGAATGGAATAGAATAATAATGGAATGGAATGGAATGGAATAGAATAGAATAGAATAGAATAGAATAGAATAGAATAGAATAGAATAGAATAGAATAGAGGAGTGGAGTGGAGTGGAGTGGAGTGGAGTGGAGTGGAATAGAATGGAATGGAATAGAATAATAATGGAATGGAATGGAATAGAATGAAGAATGAATGGAATGGAATGGAATGGAATGGAATGGAATGGAATGGAATGGAATGGAATAGAATAGAATAGAATAGAATAGAATAGAATAGAATAGAATAGAATAGAATAGAATGGAATAGAGGAGTGGAGTGGAGTGGAATGGAATGGAATAGAGGAGTGGAGTGGAGTGGAGAATAGGACAGGACAGGACACAAGAGAATAGAATAATAACTTTATTGTCACTTTGAATGTACACTAATTGGCATACATTAAAATGAAATTTCATTGCATGCCGCCCACAAAGGGTCACCACCTCCAATATACACTACTTAAACCCGACAGAATCAATAAATAAGTGCAAAATGATGTATACACCCACATATATTATACGGCACAGAGAAACAACACAGTCTTGTTTGGATGTGTGCGTGTACATGGCGAGAATTTTCTGAAGTAGATGGGGCCTGTTTGTGTTTGAATTCTCATGCGCGTCGTCTGAAGACACCATATTTTCCATTTCAGTTCTAAAGGCATAGCTAAATGTAATTCCGAAGACTTATCTCCCCCTCCCCCAGTTTAAAATAGAGTCTCAATTTGATCAGGCAACATGTTGACTATTGTTCTTTCCCCCACCTAAATTATTGGGTTAGTTCCATTATTTTAGCTTTTCGTTCCCTAGTCTAGTTTACCCCTTCTCTGTTCCTCTTCATTAGGTTATCAAATGCATATTGATTCCCCATTATCTTCCAAACAAATGCAAGACAAATAAAGCACTTTAGAGAGCAAAAATCTTGCTATTTGTTTCCAAGACGAAAGGAATAAGGTCTGAGAACAAACTGTACCCCTTTATTGTTTTCCTTTTGCAAAGCTAATGCTAAATAAATTTGATTCATCTTCTCCTTGGCAATTTTAGAGCGATGTTTACTTTTGAAATCTACTTACTGTCAGAACGCGCATTTCTCTTTGGAGCCGAAACGGCGCATTCTCAACGAAAATGGACTCAGGCAATTGCTAAGGTAATTTTTGTAATTATCTGTTCACGTTAAGACAGACACCTTTAAAGGAAATGGGGAGAAAAGTTAAAACTTTTGTTTTAACAAGGAGTTCTCAGACAAAGCGGGTTTTTTTTTTTAATGGAAGCAAATTCAGATTGCAAAGAAGTAAAATTGTTTTCTTGGTTAATGGCAAAAACGGCAATGGTTCTTGTTGGTTTTTAAGAAACAGTGCAGTTAAACCAGTGGTGGATTGCTGCCGGTTCAGACCGGTTTAGGCGAACCGGTAGTTCCGATGATCAGCTGGCCCCGCCCACCCGCCCTTGGCCTATCCTGTCCTATATTTCCTTCTTTCTGGCTCAGCTGATTCGCGCGGCACAGCTGATTTCCGCGCCTCCGCTGTTCTACTTACCGGAGCTGCCTTGAGCTTCAAATTGCTGTATTTTGAACGCTGCGCGTTAGGCGCGTGCGCGCGATTACCGAACCGGTTGTTAAACCGGTTGCAGCCCACCACTGGGTTAAACATAAATAAAATCTATTTTTTTTTAAAAAAATGATTTGATAGTCTTTTTTTTTTGTAAAAATAATCTTTATTAAATTTTTACATTTAAAACGATCACAAACAAAACAAACACACAACTAACACAAACAAACACAAATATATACAAACAACAAGAAGAAATAATCCAATACTTTTAGAGTGTAAAAATGATTTGATATTCTTGAGTTAAGAAACTCCACCCAAGTTTTTAACCGGTAGAAGCCATCTTAAGAGAAGATTTTTTTCTTTCTTTCTTGGTATATCCAAGTTTTTTTTTGCCCACGCTATCATCATTTCTTTCACCTGTTCATCTTCAATTTTATAACTTAACAGATATTATACATTTTCTTTTATTAATTTTTCATCCGTCCCTGAAAAAATATCTGATCAAGTATTGTTGGCTCTTTATAGAATCCATGTGTCTTTGCATCTTTCACGTATCTTAATTGTATTTGCAAGTATGACTACCATGCTAGGTCTGTTCCTTGGTTGTGCAGTTCCTGTGTCATTTTTAATTTCCCGTCTTCATTTAAGATGTCTTTATATGTTACAATTCTTGCCAAGTTAATAACAGTTGGATGTATCAGTGCTTCCATCCTAGAAAGCCAAGCTGGTATTTTCCTATAATTTTTTTGTTTTAACTTTTCCCCACACTAGAAGTAGTGCATTTCTTACATAATGTATTTGGAAGTATCTGTATATTTTATTCTTCTCATACCACAAAAAAAGCGTGCCACCCCAGTTGAAGATCATGTCCCTCCAATAGTAATAATCTTATATGTCTCAGGTTTACCCCCACTTTCAGCCAGGTAAGTACCGATGCCTGATAGCAAAGCTCCCAATCTGGTAACCCAAAACCCCCACCATTGTTTTTAGATTCTTGCAGCATTTTCAATCTTATTCTTCCCCTGCCAAAATATATTTTAAAATTGATTTGTTCACTTCATCGAAAAAATTTTTGTCTAATTTTATAGGAATTGTTTGAAACAACAAAAAAAGTAATTTTGGCAATATATTCATTTTTATAGTAGCTGTTCTTCCTACCATCGATAATTGCTGGTTCTTCCATTTCTCCAGATCTCATTTAATTTGTTGCATTAATTTTGTATACTGTATTTTTCAGAGTATAAGACGCACCTTTCCCCCCCTAAAAGAGGCTGAAAATTTGGGTGCGTCTTATACTCTGAATGTAGCTTTTTCGAAGCTTTTTTTCCCAGCCCTAACGAGGCGCTAACGATCTTCCCAGCTCTTACCGGCTTGCAGGCTTTTTCATTGCTACTCTCTCCGAAGGAGGTTTTTTCCAGCCTTAAGTCTTTGCAGGCTTTTTTTCATTGCTACTTGCTCCGAATAATGTGTTTCCAGCCCAAACGAGGCGCTAATGATCTTCCCAGCTCTTACTGGCTTGCAGGCTTTTTCATTGTTACTCTCTCCGAAGAAGGTTTTTACCAGCCCTAAGTCTTTGCAGGCTTTTTTCATTGCTATTCCCTCCGAATAAGGTTTTTTCAGCCCTAACCAGGGGATAAAATAATGTGCTGAAGCTGACCAGACTAAGGATGCTAGCCAGATGAATACCTGGTAGGCAGATTTTTCCCCCTATTTTCCTCCCCAAAAACTAAGGTGCGTCTTATACTCCGAAAAATACGGTAATTGTCTTCTTTAATTGTTGCACATCTTGCTGTTAAATAGATTCCCTAAATCCGTGATGGCGAACCTATGGCACGGGTGCCACAAGTGGCACGTGGAGCCATATCGGTGGGCACGCGAGCTCAGGTCCGGCGTGCATGTGTGCACCAGCCGGCTGATTTTCGGACCTTCTGGGCCCACTGGGAGTCGGGAAACAGGCTGTTTCCAGCCTCCAGACAGGGTGGGGAAGGCCGTTTTCGCCCTCCCCAGGCTCCTAGAAAGGCTCTGGAGCCTGTGGAGAGCGAAAAATGGGCGTGCCATTGCATGCTGGGAGCAGGGGGGTCATGCGTGCATGTGCGGGGTGCATGGAATTATGAGTGTGGGCACGCACACACGTGATCCCCCGCATTCCCCCCCCTTTTGGCACGTGAACCAAAAAAGATTCGCCATCACTGCCCTAAATATTTTACTTTCTTCACCACCTGAATATTTTTTTTTCGTTCTGTTTCAGAAAAGTACTTGAAGAAGATTTTGTAGCCTTCTCTTGGACTTTTGAATTCTAAGAAGGCGCTTTGGCTCAAACCTTTGTACTAATTTTTGTTTCTGTTTGAAATAGCACTTTGTGCCTGAATTGGCCCGAGGTCTTCAGGAAAGAGAGACTGATGTCATTGGCCAGTTGTTCTACAAGGATTGTCAGGACTTGGATAATTGGAAAAAAGGCTGGTTTGCTTTGGAGAAAACCAGCTTGTATTTTTGCCTCGAACTGGAAAATTCGCAAGAGAATTCAATGTATCTAAGGCGGCTCCAGGAGTTAAGTAAGACTTAGAAGAAAAATATTAGATTGATTTCATAACGCTTTGAAAACTTCACAAATCCATGGTGAACAGATAGGAATCTCTTGGCTTAAATATAGGTAGTTGTCAACTCATGACCACGGCCGTTGTAACTTTGAACAGTCACTAAATTAACTATTGTAAGTCTGTAGTTTCCTGAATCCCGTGGTTTCTTCACACACGGCTTCAGGAATATATGAAGCAATACTGTAATTGTCAAGTACTGGGATGTATCAATCAGCCGTGTTGCCTCAGTTATTATAATGAAGGAATGGCTGTAATACAATCCAGATTGTAAAGAAGTGGAATTGTAAAGTTGGCTTTGCAAAGCTGTGTAAAAATTAGCACCAGAAGAGAAAGATCATGTTCAATGAAGCTTGGGCGATCCAGGCAATTAAGAAACCCATCCTATCTTCCCAAAATTCCACCTTCCACGTGGCAGCAAGATCATCTCTCAGAAAGATCCTGTACTGCGTTGGACAGCCACGTTACCTGAGCATAGATTCAGATCTCTTATTAAAGCTTAAAATCTTTCTCTCCCAAGTTCAACCTAGCAACCCAACCGAGATCAGAACGGTAGGGATGACAATCAGCCAATCAGAACTCAGAGCCAATAAAGGAGAATATTTGTAGCTCAGGGTTGAAATGAGACAATTCACCCAAAGTCACCCAGCTGGCTTTCATGGCTAAGGCGGAATGAAAACTCACCATCCCCTGGTGGTTGGCCCAAAGTCACCCAGCCAGCTTTCATGCCTGAGTTGGGACTAGAATTCACCATCTCCTGCTGATTGCCATGTACATATATACATCCGGACTAGACTGAGTTGTTTCTCTGAGTCATATATGTGGGTATGTGAATATATGCATAAGTCTGTCTGTCTGTCTGTCTGTCTGTCTGTCTGTCTGTCTGTCTGTCTGTCTGTCTGTCTGTCTGTCTGTCTGTCTGTCTGTCTGTCTGTCTTCCTTCCTTCCTTCCTTCCTTCCTTCCTTCCTTCCTTCCTTCCTTCCTTCCTTCCTTCCTTCCTTCCTTCCCTCCCTCCCTCCCTCCCTCCCTCCCTCCCTTCCTCCCTGTCATGTAGTGAATATTGTTAGTTGTATGTCTATGCAGGGTGATGCACCCCTATCCTAATATTATGGTACATTCCAATACAAGCAGGACACGTGATGTGATCTTATGCGCATGTGTGCATTCCTGATTCTCCATTATACTCTTGTGGTTTGGCTCTGACCGGGAGCGGTCGCATTTAATTAGCAAGAATGTAATTATTCAGAATTTATTGTTTTTGTACCGAAATAAATATTTTCTATTAGACTTTTAACTTCGGCTTTATTTTTAAATGTCTGAGTTCCGAGAGAAAGATCAACATCGCCTCTATGGAGATTTATTCTACTCAACACTCCCTCCCTCCCTCCCTCCCTCCCTCCCTCCCTCTTTCTTTCTTTCTTTCTTTCTTTCTTTCCTCCCTTGCCTTGCCTTGCCTTGCCTTGCCTTCCCTTCCCTTCCCTTCCCTTTTCCTTCCTTCCTTCCTTCCTTCCTTCCTTCCTTCCTTCCTTCCTTCCTTCCTTCCTTCCTTCCTCCCTTCCCTTCCCTTCCCTTCCCCTTCCTTCCTTCCTTCCTTCCTTCCTTCCTTCCTTCCTTCCTTCCTTCCTTTCTTATTTTGTCATGTTTATGCAGTGTATATTGGAGGTGGTGACCTTTTGAGAGATATATGCAATGAAATGTCATTTTAATGTATATCGATTAGTGTACATTTAAAGTGACGATAACATAATTCTCCTCTCCTCTCCACTCCACTCCTCTCCTCTCCTCTCCTCTCCTCTCCTCTCCTCTCCTCTCCTCTCCTCTCCTCTTCTTCTCTTCTCCGAGCCGAGTTGGTGCAGTGGTTAAATGCAGCACTGCAGGCTACTGCTAGTTCAGCAGTTCAGCTGTTCAAATCTCACCGGCTCAAGGTTGACTCAGCCTTCCATCCTTCCGAGGTGGGTAAAATGAGGACCCAGATTGTTGGGGGCAATATGCTGAACTCTGTAAACCGCTTAGAGAGGGCTGTAAAGCACTGTGAAGCGGTATATAAGTCTAAGTGCTAGTGCTATTGCTATTCTCCTCTTCTCCTCTTCTCCTCTTCTCCTCCCCTCCCCTGGCAAGCAGCAATTAAGAAATTAAATGGCTCCTTCTTTCATTCTCCTTTCCTTGGGCCTGACAGCTGCTTCTTTCCTCTTTACTACTTGCTAACTTCTCTTAATTCCATGCCCTGAGACAAATGGCTATTAAAAATAGATTATTTCCAAGCCTCGTTGTTGTTGAGCGTAAGTTTCCTATAGATTTCGTGCACTTAGGAAGAAAGCGGATTTGTTTAAGTTAGTAAACGGCTCTCTGCCTTTCATGTTTCAGCGATCAGCAGCTGCGTCCAAAATGGAGAAAAAACAGATGTTCTGCTACTGGTCGAGAAAGGAAGGTAAGCTGTAAATTATAGGTGCTTAAGACAAGGCTGAGGGCTGTGCAAACCAATTGGAGGGATTTGCTACAGATCTTGGCAAATATCCATTAGCAGATGTGTGGGTGGGTACATAGCTTTTGAAGACTCTCAAGACAGATGGAGATAGTTCTGCCTTGATGCTGTTCTGACCCGCTCCCCAAACACGACAAACCCTCTGTATTTAAATCAATGATTTTTTTATTAGGCGCGCCAGCAGCCCCGGCAAAAAGTTTCTCTCTCAACGCAGGCTAACAAGTCTGTCTGGCAGGGAGATGAATAGTTGTCTGCCACATCTATTCATCTCCGCCCCCTGCCTTTTATCCCCAGAGCTAGGGTGGGGCTTCTTCTGTCCCAAGGACCTGCCCATAGATTTCCACTGCTCACCTCTCCTCTGTCTTCTGTGCATCCGCGTGTCAGGCACTGGACCCAGCCGTTCCTCCTCTTCCTCATCAGCCACCTCCAGACCTGGGGGCTGTTGACTCTCCATCTGAGGACTGACGGATGGCCCAGGCTCCACCTCTGTCTCTCTCTCTGACAGCCCCATTCCCTCTTCCCCCTCGGAGCTCTCAGGTTGCCTTGATGCCAACCCTGACTCCCACGCCTCCTCCTCCTCCTCTGATTTGGCTGCTGGAGGGGCCAGCGGCCGACAGGCCACAACAGATGCTTTGGATATTCTCAGAGGACTGCTTAGTTTTGTGGAAAGAGCTGTGAAATAGAAACTTCACAGAAATAGAGCACTGGAAATTATCACATTTCCACCAAAATCATAGGATTGCGTTTACCAAAATTGTATTGGGTCTATACGGTTAGAAGTAAAATCTTTGCTGGCAACTGGGTGGTGGAATTCCGAGACAGAAAATTCATAAACCTGGTGCCATCCATTACAGATAGTCCTCGACTTATGACCAAAACTGAGCCCAAAATTTCTGTTGCTCGCTGAGATACTTATTAAGTCAGTATATTTGCTCCATTTTACAACCTTTCTTGCCACTGTGGTTAAGTGAATCACGGCAGCTCTTAAGTGAGTCACATGTTATTAAGCGAATCTGCCTTCCCCATCGACTTTACTGGTCAGAAAGGTCGTAAGTAGTGATCACATGCTCTCCCCCCCGGGACATTGCAACCGTCGCCAAATTTTGATCGCGTGGCTACGGAGATACTGCCATGGTCATAAGTGTGAAAAACGATCCTGTCACTTTTTTTCCCTGGATGTTGTGACTTTGGTAACTAAATGGACTGTTGTAAGTCGAGGACTACCTGTACAAATACTGTAGCTTAAGTGCCTTATCACATTGAATTCCATTTTTATAAATCTTCCCTTGCAGTGCAAAATATTGTTTTGTTAAGGTAAAGTTTCTTCCAAATTCAGCTTGACTTGTGAGAACTACGTAAAAACATCCAATGTTCTGGTGATTACCGTATTTTTTGGAGTATAAGACGCACCTTAGTTTTGGGGGAGGAAAATAGGGGGAAAATCTACCTACCAGGTATTCATCTGGCTAGCGTCCTTAGTCTGGTCAGCTTCAGCACATTATTTTATCCCCTGGTTAGGGCTGAAAAAAAACTTCTTTGGAGGGAATAGCAATGAAAATAAGCCTGCAACGACTTAGGGCTGGGAAAAAACTTCTTCAGAGGAAGTAGCAATGAAAAAATCCTGCAAGCCGGGAAGTTCGTTAGCACCTTGTTAGGGCTGTAAAAACCTTTTTCAGAGAGAGTAGCAATGAAAAGAAGCCTGCAATGACTTAGGGCTGGAAAAAAACTTATTTGGAGGGCGTAGCAATGAAAAAATTCTGCAAGCCGGGGAAGATCGGTAGCACCTCGTTAGGGCTGTAAAAACCTTTTTCGGAGGGCGTAGCAATGAAAAAATCCTACAAGCTGGGGAAGTTCGTTAGCACCTCGTTAGGGCTGAAAAAACCTTTTTCGGCGGGAGTAGCAATGAAAAGAAGCCTGCAATGACTTAGGGCTGGAAAAAAACTTATTTGGAGGGCATAGCAATGAAAAAATCCTGCAAGCTGGGAAGATCGTTAGCATCTCATTAGGGCAGGGGAAAAAAGCTTCGAAAAAGTTAAATTTGGAGTATAAGACTCACCCAAATTTTCAGCCTCTTTTAAGGGGGGGGGAAGGTGCGTCTTATACTCTGAAAAATACGGTACATTTCCTATCGGGGTAAAAAAGGACACCTCACTGGTGTCTTTTTCAAAACATTGTTAGTTATTTTCCAGACTGTCCTATAATCTTTGGGTTTTGGACTAATTCCCACCCAGATATTAAAGAAATTCCATCCAAGTTAGCTTTGGAAGATCAACCAAGGTCAGTTGGGGGTAGCCATGTAGTAGTGTTTATCAGGGGTGGTTTTCCCTTCCCTTCCCTACCGGTTCGCAAATGTGAGCCCACGCGCGCCTCCGCACATGTGCATAGCTTCCCGCACATGCTCTTTACTCCCACACGCGCCTTCTGTGCATGCGCACAGCCACGAAAACGTGGCTAAATAGGACGGAATTATGTCCGGGCTGGTGGGCTGGCCCAACCGCAGTCGGCGCTACCAGTTTGCCCAAACCCGTCCGAACCAGCATCATACCACCTCTGGTGTTTATTGTTTAAAGTGTACTGGAAAAGAGGCATGTTACTGCACATATATGTCTGTTTAGACATGGTCTTGGGAAGACTTCAACACATATGAAGAAGTAGGCATCACTTCTCACAGATTCAGCTCCTGGCTGGAAATTTTGAGTAAATTTGCTGTTCCTAAGGTCTTTTTTTTCCTGTGCCACTGATATTTGGATGCTATTCATGTTAAGGATTAAAATTAATTAGCATATCATTCACAATTATTCTAAATTGGTGCAGCGGAAAAATGAAAGTGATATGGCCAAAGCATTGTTAGGTGTTTCTCTTCTCTTAGGAAATAAAGTGTTGCCTGAAAGGGAGTGGGGCTTGTGGAGAGGAGGGGGAGGGGGAGGAGGGGAAGGGGGAAAAGACTGTGGGGGATTTCATACTCTCTGGCCTTGGTTGTATTCTTGCAGATGTATCATTACACGACTAGGTAACATCAGCAACACTAGAAGGGAACGAGGTTTGCTCTCTGCTTTTTAACAGATTAACAGAGTTGGAAGGGACCTTGCAGGTCATCTAGTCCAACCCCCTGCCCAAGCAGGAGACCATTACATCTGCCTCTACCTAGGATTAAACTCACAACCTCCTGATTTGCTTATATACAAGTAGCTACTAATATACTGTATAAACAGAGTTACTAGTATATAAACAGAGAGCAAACTTCCTCCCTCCCTCCCTCCCTTCGCGCGAAGACCAGATGCGCACCGGCCAGCTGCTGTCTTCTGGATTCTGGTGCTCTGGCGTGTATGCACACACTCCAGTTTCGACACTCGGTGCCGAAAAGGTTAGCCGTCACTGGTATAGAGTTTTCTGCCTAAGCAGGGGGTTGGACTAGAACACCTCCAAGGTCCCTTCCAACTCTGTTTCCATTATTCTATTCTATTCTATTCTATTCTATTCTATTCTATTCTATTCTATTCTATTCTATTCTATTCTATTCTATTCTATTTTCCATTAGTCTTATTCTATTCTATTCTAATTCTATTCTATTCTATTCTATTTTTCATTAGTCCTATTCTATTCTATTCTATTCTATTCTATTCTATTCTATTCTATTCTATTCTATTCTATTCTATTCTATTCTACTCTACTCTACTCCACTCCACTCCACTCCACTCCACTCCACTCCACTCCACTCCACTCCACTCCACTCCACTCCATTCCATTCCATTCTATTCTATTCTATTCTATTCTATTTTCCATTAGTCTTATTCTATTCTATTCTATTCTATTCTATTCTATTCTATTCTATTCTATTCTATTCTATTCTACTCTACTCTACTCTACGCCACGCCACGCCACGCCACGCCACGCCACGCCACTCCACGCCACTCCACTCCACTCCATTCCATTCCATTCCATTCTATTCTATTCTATTCTATTCTATTCTATTTTCCATTAGTCCTATTCTATTCTATTCTATTCTATTCTATTCTATTCTATTCTATTCTATTCTATTCTATTCTATTCCATTCCATTCCATTCCATTCCATTCCATTCCATTCCATTCCATTCCATTCCATTCTATTCTATTCTATTCTATTCTATTCTATTCTATTCTACTCACAGTTTGCCGTCACAGTGTTTGCGTGATTGGTCCTCGCCCTGGCTTTTCATTGACAGAGAGAGCATTTTCACCACTCCCTTTCTCTCTCTCTTTATACTTTTTTGGTGTCTTTTCTCAAACTTTTTTTGCAGAACATTATACATCCGCGGCCACACCAAGTTGGATTTCGCAGTCTGGCATAGCGCCATTGAAAAAGCAGCCGGTACCAATGGCAACCTGTTAGAAGATCAGCAGCTCAGCAGAAACGACGTGCCGATTATAGTGAACAGCTGTATCGCATTTGTTACGCAGTATGGTAAGTGGAGACGGGCGTTCGTTCAGATTCCCGAAAATTGGAGAGGCACTCGGATGGAGGACTGAAGAAGCGTCGCCATCAGATTACATTACGTGGGCTTGAGCTGTGATGTGTAAAGACTACACTTTGAGTGGCGTTTGCTGTAGTGCTCAGTTCGGAGTAGGTGTGTTGAGAATGGAACGTGTACAGTACTACCTTGGTACTCGTCGTTTATTGGCTCCGGGAGGCGCAATGAGTGCCAAAAACGATGAGTACCAAACAACTTTTTCCCATAAGGAATAATGTAGTGAGTCACAGGGCAGCCGGCACTGAGAAGTTCTAGTTTGTGTGTTGAGTACCAAACAAATGATGAGTACCGGGACCACATTTTTGTGTCGAGATGCGTTGAGTACCAAATTCAATGAGTTTCAAAGCAGTTGAGTACCAAGGGACCACCGTATCCCATTACTAGAGCAACAACACTGGGAAATTAAATTCAGGACATCCTAGAGAACCAGAGGGATCTATTTTATTTGTAGGGAATAATTAATTGTGCAGCGATGATGCCCTATGTGGGACAGGTTGTTCTCGACTTACAACAGTTTGGTTAGTGCCTCTTTGAAGTTGCAGCTGCGCTGAAAAAAAGTGTCTTAATGATCGTTTTTCACGCTGCATCATTCCCATGGTCATGTGATTGAGCCGAGGTGGCGCAGCGGTTAGAGGCAGTACTGCAGGTCACTTTAGCTGACTGATCCGCAGGTCAGCGGTTCAAATCTCACCGGCTCAGGGTTGACTCAGCCTTCCATCCTTCCGAGGTAGGTAAAATGAGGACCCAGATTCTATTGGGGGCAATGTAAATATACATTGCTTACTGGTGTAAACCGCTTAGAGAGTGCTTGCACTGTGAGGCGGTATATAAATCTCACAAAATAAATAAAAAAAATAAAATCTCATATTTATGACGGTTGAAACGTCCTTGGTGGTCATGTGAACCCCTTTTTTGTGACCTTCTGACAAGCAAAGTCAAGGGGGAAGGCAGACCCGCTTAACAACCGGGTTGCTACTTTAAGAACTGCAGTGACTCACTTAACAAACGTGGTGAGAAAAGTCGTAAAATGGGGCAAAGCTCACTTAACACATTTCTCACTTAGCAACATAAATTTTGGACTCCGTTGTGGTCATAAGTCAAGGATTTCCTGTAACTGGGTTTAGATTTGGATGTGTGTTCTATATCCTGCTCCTTCGTAACAGGCATGCTTTACATTTTCCATGCCGCTAATCCACAAAGAACTGATGGTGACTGGAACCATGGAGTTTTATCTCATTACTTCTAGAATATCGAAAACCTTGAACGAACAGTCTAGTTTTATATCTAGTTATACAGCATATCTCATATATCTCTTTAATAGACAGCCTTCTATAATATGTGTGCTGACCTAGGCTTCCTGATAAATCATAAAACACAAACGTAGTCCCAAAAACCTTCTTTTTATTTCAAAGGCTATGAATTCTGTTCATTCCCAGCCGTGATAAGTCCCTAACAATGTTAATTAGTCCAACAGAAGTCTGCCACAGTCTTTCGGAAGAAGGCTGATAAGCACCAACCTTTATCTCTCTTGACACGCTGCCAAAGACCTAATTGGCAAGGAGCTTTGCAAGGCCAAACAGAACACGGAGTCAGAACAGAGCTGCTGAGTTACACCGACCAGAATTGAAACAAGTTGCTTCCTGCAATGAGCACATCCATTTGCTCCTCTTTTATGTCTTATGGGAGGGGCCAATAATCTCGAAGCCTTACTCCTGAGTAATCCTTTCCCTCTATAACTGTTCTTGCCTTCTGGCAGCTCTGCATATGCGGGCATTGGGGACAGGCTCCCCCTGTTCCTCTGCCTTGCTCATGTCAGCCTCTGGAGGCTCTGGAATCAGCACAGAACTCCCAGATGGCCCGGGCCCCATCTCTGGCTCCGGCACAGAGCCTTCTCCAGACTCCAGGCCTGGCCCATGTTCCTCCCCAGCCTCCTCGCTGTCTGACTCTGCTGTGAGCTCCGCAGGCTGCTGGTGGACCACAACAATATGTCTCCACCTTGTGCTGAGTGTGTTGGTATTCCTGGAGGTCAAAAAATTCGTTAAAGTTGTCTTCAAGATCTGAATTTTGCTTCCTGCAATATCATTTAAACGATTTCAAAACATTTTCTGCAGATGAAATATAAACAAGAGGCTTAGAGCCATTATATGAGCGTGTTTCGAATATAATGGCATGGAACATCTTGTTTCTTTGACATTGTTTTTTTTTTTAATGTTTTTGTGATAACTTTGTTTTTTTTCTTATTTAAGGTTTGGGAAGCAAGCATATCTACCTGAAGAATGGAGATCCTTCATGCGTGAGGGAGCTTCTGGAATGCTTCAAAAAAGATGCCAGAAGTGTTAAGCTGAGGGCTGGGATGAACCGTCTGGAAGACGTTACAGATACACTAAAATTTTTTCTTTGTGAAATAGACGATGCATTACTGACCAAAGAACTTTATCCTTTTTGGATCTCAGCATTAGGTAATGCATTATGGAATAGCTCTGAAGCTCTATCTACTAAACCTGGATAGAAGATAAAACATAGAATAATAGAGGTGGAAGGGCCCTTGCAGCAGAGGTGGGCTTCACACAATTTAACAACTGGTTTGCCCAGAATCGAAAATGTGAGCGTGCGCGCACATGTGAGCGTGCGCGCACATGTGTGCTGCGTCACAACACAGCAATTCGCTTGTGCACGCCATCCACGCATTCGTGTGGTGTGAACAAACACAGCAATTTGCTCGCATGCGCTACGTCCGTACATGCATGCGGCGTAAAAAAACCCACAATGATATAGGATGGGATTGCGCCCGGACAGGTCACCACTAGCAGTTCACCCGAATCGGTCCGAACCGGCTGAATCCCACCTCTGCCTTTGAGGTCTTTTAATTCAATCCCCTGCTGAAGCAGGAGACCCTATATTATTTCAGACGAATGGTTGTCCAATCTCTTCTTAAAAACCTCCAGTGTTGGAGCATTCACAACTTCTGGAGACAAGTGGTTCCACTGATTAATTGTTCTAACTGTCAGGAAATTTTTCCTTAGTTCTAGGTTGCTTCTCTCCTTGATGAGTTTCCACCCATTGCTTCTTGTTCTACCTTCAGGTGCTTTGGAGAATAGTTTGACTCCCTCTTCTTTGTGGCAACCCCTGAGATATTGGAACACTGCTATCATGTCTCCCCTGGTCCTTCTTTTCATTAAACTAGACCTACCCAATTCCTGCAACCGTTCTTCATATGTTTTAACCTCCAGTCCCCTAATCATCTTTGTTGCTCTTCTCTGCACTCTTTCCAGAGTATCAGCATCTTTTTTTAATATTGTGGCGACCAAAACTGAGTTGTGACCAAAGGCTCAATTGTGGCCATAAGTCAAGGACTACCTGTATTTGAATTGTGTATTTGAGAGGGTGATTGGCTAAACAATCTTTGCAAATGCCTCGGTGCTGTTGAAGGGACAGGTCAATTCCGGTTGTCTTTTCATCCGCGTGGTAGTTAATCCCAGGTAATTTAATTTCCACCCTTCCTCTTCTCCATCAGATACACTGGATGACAAAGACAGGGTGAGAAAATACAGCACCTTCATTCGCACGCTTCCACCCGTCCACAAAGCAACTCTGGCAGCATTAATGGAACATCTTTACAGGTCAGTCTAAAAGCACGATTCGAGCTGGTGTGGGATAATCATCATCATCATCATCAGAATAGAGCTGGAAGGGACCTTGGAGGTCATCTAGACCAACCCCTTGCTCAAGCAGGAGACCCTATACCATTTCAGACAAGTGACTCTCCAGTTTCTTCTTAAAAAACCTCCAGTGATGGAACGCCCACAACTTCTGTTCCACTATCTAATTGTCTTCACTGTTAGGAAGTTTCTCCTTAGTTCCAGGTTGCTTCTCTCCTTGATTAGTTTCCATCCCTTGTTTCTTGTCCTGCCCTCTGGTGCTTTGTAAAATAAGCTGACCCCCTCTTCTTTGTGGCAGCCTCTCAAATACCAGAACACTGCTATCATGTCCCCCCTAGTCCTTCTTTTCTCTAGACTAGCCAAATCCAACTCCTACATCCATTCTTCATATGTTTTTGTCTCCAGGCCTTTAATCCAGCATATCATAATCCAGCATATCATAATCCCAGCATATTATAATAATAGAATGGAGCCAGCACCTTCTGTAGGTGCGAATGGTTGCATTAGAATAAATAATTTGCATGCATCATTTGAAATATTCATGAGATGATTATAAGCCGGCACAGCGTGACTAGTTTATCCTGTTTTTATGAGATTCGCTGACCTTTTCAAAAACGGTTCAGGACTATCAGCGAAAGTCGTTGATAAAATATATCAACAAAGTAAAGTCAATGCATGCAAATAGCAACAAAGGTTGCCCCAATGTAACCAGATCTCTCACACACATATATTTATTTATTTATTTATTTATTTATTTATTTATTTATTTATTTATTTATTTATTTATTTATTTATTTATTTATTTATTTATTTATTTATTTATTTATTTATTTATTTATTTATTTATTTAGTGAGATTTATATACCGCCTCCCAGTGCAAGCACTCTCTAAGCGGTTTACACCAGTAAGCAATGTATATTTATATTGCCCCCAACAATCTGGGTCCTCATTTTACCTACCTCGGAAGGATGGAAGGCTGAGTCAACCTTGAGCCTGGTGAGATTTGAACCGCTGACCTGCTAAAGTGGCCTGCAGTGCCCCACTCTAACCGCTGCGCCACCTCGGCTCATCTAATATACTTCTCCAGCATTAGCTGATACTGTCTGAGGACTGTATGAATAATATCTGATAATATATTATACTCGCCTCCTGTATTATACATATGAAGTGGGATTAATAAAACTGTAGCCTGCAAAGACATCCTGGGAATGCATATCAGAATATCAGAGTTGGAAGAGTCCTTAGAGGTCTTCTAGCTGCTGTGGCCTAGAGGTGGAGCTCTTGCCTCCCAATCAGGAGGTTGTGAGTTCGATCCTAGGTAGAGGCAGATGCAGGGTCTCCTGCTTGGGCAGGGGGTTGGACTAGATGACCTGCAAGGTCCCTTCCAACTCTTTTAATCTGTTAAAAGTCCAACCCCCTGCTCGAACACTCCTATACCAGTGATGGCAAACCTTATTTTTTTTTTGCTCGGGTGCCAAAAGGGCGCACGCACGCATGCCCACACCCATAATGCAATGCCTTCCCCTGTGCATATGTGCACAGCCACTCCATGTCCCGTCCCACCCCCGCACATGCGCGCAGGCCTCACTGAAGGCTCCGGACTTCCGGTAGGCCTGTTGGACCGTTTTTTGCCCTCTCCAGGCTTCAGCAAAGCCTCCGGAGCCTGTGGATGGTGAAAAATGGGCCCGACGGGCCTACCAGAAGTAGTTAGTTAGTTAGTTAGTTAATTAGTTAGTTATTTTATTTTATTTTATTTTATTTTATTTTATTTTATTTTATTTTATTTTATTTTATTTTATTTTATTTTATTTTATTTTATTTTATTTTATTTATTTTATTTTATTATTTTATTTTATTTTATTTTATTTTATTTTATTTTATTTTATTTTATTTTATTATTTTATTTTATTTTATTTTATTTTATTTTATTTTATTATTTTATTATTTTATTTTATTTTATTATTATTTTATTTTATTTTATTTTATTATTTTATTATTTATTTTAATTTAATTTAATTTAATTTAATTTAATTTTATTTTATTTATTTTATTATTTTATTTTATTATTTTATTTTATTTTATTTTATTTTATTTTATTATTTTATTATTTTATTTTATTTTATTTTATTTTATTTTATTTTATTTATTTTATTTTATTTTATTTTATTTTATTTTATTTTATTTTATTTTATTTTATTATTTTATTATTTTATTTTATTATTATTTTATTTTATTTTATTTTATTATTTTATTTTTTATTTTAATTTAATTTAATTTTATTTTATTTTATTTTATTTATTTTATTATTTTATTTTATTTATTTTATTTTATTATTTTATTTTATTTTATTTTATTTTATTATTTATTTTATTTTATTTTATTTTATTTTATTTTATTTTATTTTATTTTATTTTATTTTATTTTATTTATTTTATTATTATTTTATTTTATTATTTTATTTTATTTTATTTTATTATTTTATTTTATTTTATTTTATTTTATTTTATTTTATTTTATTTTATTTTATTTTATTTTATTTTATTTTATTTTATTTTATTTTATTTTATTTTATTTTATTTTATTTTATTTTATTTTATTTTATGGATTTATGAACTTCATCCACAGGGTTCAGAAATGTTCAGAAATCAACCTGATGGAGCCCCACAATCTGGCGATGGCTTTCTCCTCCTGCTTGTTTCAAACCAAAGGACAAACGAGCGAAGAAGTTGATGTGGTCGAGGACTTAATTGTAAATTACGTGCAGCTTTTTGATGTGAGTACGCCGTGTATCGATCTGATCACCCTGGAGGTAAAAAATTCAGGCAAATGGGATGAAAGCTTCAATCCTGCTTCGTCGCTTTGCTTGGGAAGGTTGTTGTTGTTGTTATTATTATTATTATTATTATTATTATTATTATTATTATTATTATTATTATTATTATTATTATTATTATTACTACTACTACTACTATTACTACTACTATTACTACTATTACTACTATTACTACTACTACTATTATTATTATTATTATTATTATTATTATTATTATTATTATTATTATTATTATTATTATTATTATTATTTTTTTAAATGAAGCTTGGTGTGATATTTGCTTTATAATCTGAATGGTTCCGAACATAACCCAGGGTTCTGTTGAGCTGGCTGCCTTCAGCTGTTGACTCCCATGATTTTCATTAAAGATGTAGAATATTGGAAAACCCTTAGGAGCGCTGGGTGAAGCTAACGCTGTGTTTTTCATTTGCTAAAGGTGTTGTTATGTTTCTGGTGTCATCCCCACAGAATTGGCTTATTTACGATGTCAGGAGCATATGGAGTTTTCCGTGAGCACGATAGGCAGGCTTACAAAATGCTTCCTTCCTTCCTTCCTTCCTTCCTTCCTTCCTTCCTTCCTTCCTTCCTTCCTTCCTTCCTTCCTTCCTTCCTTCCTTCCTTCCTTCCCCGTTCCCTTCCCTCACATCTCCTTCCTTCCTTCCTTCCTTCCTTCTTTGTTCTCTTTCCTTCCCTCCCATCTCCTTCCTTCCTTTCATTACATTAATTACACTAATTGGAAATGTAATACAGATAGATTAGATAGATAAATAGATCGATCGATCGATCGATCGATCGATCGATAGATCGATAGATCGATAGATAGGTAGATAGAGAGGGAGAGGGAGAGGGAGAGGGAGAGGGAGAGATAGATAGAAAGAGAGATAGACAGAGAGATAGAGTGATAGATGGATGGATGAATGGATATAGGTAGGTAGGTAGGTAGGTAGATAGATAGATAGATGATAGATAGATGATAGATAGATAGATAGATAGATAGATAGATAGATAGATAGATAGATAGATAGATAGATAGATAGATATAGACAGAAAGACAGACACCTGCCAAATTGTACCAGTAGCATTACAAATACTTATATTAGGAAATTTGAAATACTTGCTTTTACTTACACTGATTCTTTCTTTTAAAGTAATGTTTAATTTATAACCACCATAGAAGCAAAGATTTAAGGTTTAGCGTTTGAAAACATTTCTCTGTGGATGTTCTGTTTTACTTTTTAGAAAGATCAAAAGGAGGCCGCTAGCACCTTTTGTCAAACGCTTTTATCTTGAATTGCAGCTCACTTTATCAGATGCAAAAAGTGGCTGAACGAACGTAAGATACAAAATTGAATTTTAATTGAAGTAGGCTGGGTAAAAAGGAAGGGAAGGCATAGAATAGAAACAAAAATTGTGTTCTTTTTTTCAATTGTTTCAGAATAAGGGAGTTGGAAGGGACCTTGGAGGTCTTCTAGTCCAGCCCTCAGCTCAAAAACTATGTTGCATGCTCCAAAACGTGTAGACCGCTCAAAAACTGAGTGGGCATTTCTGGGAGTTGAAGTCCGCACATGTTCAGTTTGAGAAACGGTGGTTTGACACCAGCATCGCTTTGTGGACGAGAGCCAAACTTTCTGGGCTACAACCAGGTTTTTGATCTAGCACCTTCAACACTAGCCCACACTAGAATAGAATAACAGAGTTGGAAGGGACCTTGGAGGTCTTCTAGTCCAACCCCCTGCTTAGGCAGGAAACCCTACACCACTTCAGACAAATGGCTATCCAATATCTTCCCAGAAACTTCCAGTCTTGGAAGTTTTGCAACGTCTGGAGGCAAGTTTTCTACTAATTAATTGTCTGGAAATTTTAACTTAGTTTTAAGTTGCTTCTTTCCTTCATTAGTTTCCGTCCATTGCTTCTTGTCCTGCCTTCAGGTGCTTTGGAGAATAGTTTGACTCCCTCTTCTTTGTGGCAACCCTTGAGATTTTGGAACACTGCTATCATGTCTCCCCTAGTCCTTCTTTTCATTAAACTAGACATACCCAGTTCCTGCAACCGTTCTTCATATGTTTTAGCCTCCAGTCCCCTCATCATCTTTGTTGCTCTTCTCTGCACTCTTTCTAGAGTCTCAACATCCTTTTTACATCGTGGTGACCAAAACTGAATGCAGTATTCCAAGTGTGGCCTTACCAAGGCATTATAAAGTGGTATTAACACTTCACGTGATCTTGATTCTATCCCTCTGTTAATGCAGCCTAGAACTGTGTTGGCTTTTTTGGCAGCTGCTGCACACTGCTGGCTCATATTTAAATGGTTGTCCACTAGGACTCCAAGGTCTCTCTCACAGTTACTACTGTTGAGCAAGGTGCCACATATACTGTACCTGTGCATTTTGTTTTTCTTTCCTAAATGTAGAACCTTACTTTTTTCACCCTTGAATTTCATTTTGTTAGATAGCGCCCAGTGTTCAAGTGTGAACACTGTCGCTCAACCTTCTTGAACCTCCAGTCCTACCAAGTTTAAGAGAGAGGAACTTGGTGGAACGAATCACTTTGATTTTGCAAACAACTCGCAAACAACTTGCAAAGCAGATTGTTTGCAAACTCTGATTGCACATGAAACGGGTTCGAAGTGAGACCATTTGGGGGGGGGAACTCACCCCTCTCAAAAAAGTTTCAGGCCATCTCAAAAGGTCTCAACACACAACGGTTGTTTTTTTAAAATACATTGCAATCGTTAATTAATAATGTGTTGGTCATCTTTTCATACGTCTCCTCCATTCTCCTCATTCTTCTCCACTTTTCCCCAATTTAAATTTGACATCGGTTGAGCGGCGGATGAAATGAGCCACGGCTCATGAAAGCTTGCGCATTTTAATAAATTTTATTAGTTGAAAAACGTGCTGCCTCACTCCTGATTCGTAGTTTCCAGAGACAAAATACCTACCATTCCTTCCTACCATTTTTTTAAAAAAAGTTGCTTTTAACTTTTCTTTTTGTAGTGGCATAATCAAAATACAAAACAGTGTTAAAATAGAAAATTAGCAAGGGCCGTAGCAAACCCAGTGTCAATTTTCCTTAAGTACAGGTACTTACAGGTACTTAACTTATGACCTCAACTGAGCCCAAAATTTATGTTCTTAAGCGAGACAGATGTTAAATGCACTTTGCTCCCTTTTAAAGACCTTTCTTGCCACAGTTGCTAATTGAATCGTTGCAATGGTTCAGTTAGTGACACGGTTTGTTAAGTGAATCTCGCTTCCCCGTGGACTTTTCTTGTCCGTGTTCTGACCTAGGCTTCCTGATAAATAATAAAGCACAAACGGAGTCCCAAATACCTCTTTTTATTTCAACGGCTGTGAATTATGTTCATTCCCAGCCGTAGTAAGTCACAAACAATGTTAATAAGTCCGACAGAAGTCTTTTGGAAGAAGGCTGATGTCACCAACCTTTATCTCTCTTGACACGCTGTCAAAGAGCTTTGCAAGGCCAAACAGAAACAGAGTCAGAAATGCTGAGACATGAAGTGAACCAAGTTGCTTCCTGCAACAAGCTCCACTTTTATGTCCTATGGGAGGGCCAATCATCTCCAACCCTTACTCCTGAGTAGTCCTTTCCCTCCGTAACTTCTGGCAGCTCTGCTCATGCACACATTGGGAACAGGCTCCCCCTGTTCCTCTGCCTCGCTCATGTCAGCCTCTGGAGGCTCTGGAGTCAGCGCAGAACTCCCAGATGGCCCGGGCTGGATCTCTGCCTCTGGCACAGAGCCTTCTCCAGACTCCAGGCCTGGCCCATGTTCCTCCCTGGCCTCCTCGCTGTCCAACTCTGCTGCCAGCTCCACAGGCCGCTGGTGGACCACAACAGTCAGACGGTCACAAAAGGGGATCACGTGACCCTGGGACACTGCGGCCGTCATAAATATGAGTCAGTTACCCAGCTTCTGAATTTCGATCACATGACCGATGGCGATGCTGCGGGGGTCATAAGTGTGAAAAATGGTCATGTCACTTTTTCCCAGTGCTGTTGTAAACTTTGAACGGTCCCTGAATGAACATTTGTAAGTTGAGGACTACCTGTAACTCTTTCAAATCAATCTTCTAGGTTTCTACTGCTCCCCATTTGGTTCCACTGCGCAATTTGGATGGCCTGTTTATTGCTTGTAAAATTTGCTAATTCTCTCTCGACTTGCAATGAGCCAGATTGACAGCTAACCGCGAGAAAATGGAATAATAATAATGGAAACCTCAAAAGCAGCTGTAAAACTGTCCGGAAAAGCTGATACTGAAATATCTAGTTGTAAATGCAAAATGGCTAGTAAAATAACCAGATTTTACTACGTACTTGGGCAGGTCACACAAAGGCGGCAATGTAGACATTAGTGTAATTAAAGGCAAAATATAAACGAGCATAGCTCAAAAGTAGAGATTCTCCGTCATCCAGGCCATGGCTGTCCCAAAGGTGCTTTTTCAGGCGGCAAGTGGACTTTCTTGGTGGGTGTTTTTTTTTTTTTTGGAAGAAGTTTTGCTTCTCATCCAAGAAGCTTCTTCAGCTCTGACAGGATAGTGGGGAATGGAAGGATTGATATTCCTTGCAGACAGCTGGTCATTTGCATCCTTTTAGAGCAGTGGTTCCCAAAGGGGGCGGTACTGCCCCCCAGGGGGCGGTGGGAACCCTTAGGGGGGCGGTGAGAGGTAAGGGTGGCAACAGGGGGACGGTGAGGGTCCAGGGGGGCGGTAGGTGGTTCACCGGTCCTGTCCCCGTGCCGCCACCCATGTCCACTCAATCGCCCGCTGCCGCTTTTCCCGCCACTCTTTTCCCGGTGGGGACTGGGCGGGCCGTGAGATGGGCATCTTACTGGACTTTTAACAGCTCAGTGTATCTGTCATCTGGCCTCTTTGCACTGGTCTCCAACCTTGGCAACTTTAAGACTTGTGGACTTCAACTCCCAGCAAAGATGGCTGAGGAATTCTGGGAGTTGAAGTCCACAAGTCTTAAAGTTGCCAAGGTTGGAGACCCCTGGAAAGCTTGCAAAATACAGAAACTCTTCTCGCGAGGGTGAGCAATTAACAACTCGCAGCGAGAAGAGTTTCTGTATTTTGCAAGCTTTTTTCCCTAGAGACTAGCCGACAGAAACACGGAGCTGTTAAACCTGTAAGACATGTGATTGGGGGGGGTGCGGGCAGGGGCTGGGTTGGGGGGGTGGGAGGAAGAGGAAGAGGAGGAGGAGGGAGACCTTGTGGGGAAATCGCAGCTGCCTCTTTTCCGCTCCTTCGGCCAAGAGGCACCGCGGCCGGAAAGTCGGTCCAGAAAGAGGGCAGCGATGGCGGGGGAGATTGGGAACAGTTGCCCGCCAGAGTTTCTGCCACCTTCGCCTGCCTCCCTTTCCTTTCCCTTCCTTTCCTTTCCTTTCCTTTCCTTCCTTCCTCCCTTTCCTTCCCTTCCCTTTTTCCTTCCTACTTCCCTTCCCTTCCCTTCCTTCCCTCTTTTTCCTTCCTCCGTTCCTTCCCTTTCCTTCCTTCCTTCTGTCTCTTTCCCTTCCTTCCCTCCTTCCCTTTCCTTCCCCCTCCTTTTCCTTCCTACTTTCCTTCCTTCCCTTTCCTTCCCCCCTTTTTTCTTCCTACTTCCCTTCCCTTCCTTCCTCCTTCCCTTCCTTTTCCTCCCTCCCTCTCCTTTTCACCTTTAATTTCCCTCCTTCTCTTTCCTTCCTACTTTCTTTCCTCCCTCCCTCCTTTCCTCCCTCCCTCCCTTCCTTCTTCCATTTCCTTCCCTCTCATTCCTTCCTTTTCTTTCTCTTTCCTTTCCTTTCCTTCCTTTCTTCCCTCCCTCCCTCTATTTTTCTCTCCCAAACAATCCCAAGTTAAATCCTCCCCTTGGCCATTGTGCGTGCATGTGTGTCTCATCTTCTAAAAATCATAACTCCCCACCCCACCCCAAACACCCAATACCATCCCCTTCTCCATCCCACTGAAGATCCCAGGTGCCCAGCCTCCTGCCCCCCCGGCAACCTCTCCGCATGCCCATCTCACGATGTGGCCTTCGGCCTCGCCTCCTCTGCCCACCTAACACACTGCTCTCGTTCGTCCCTGCGATGCCATCTTCCCCTGCCCCCAGATGGATAGCAATTTAGGCAGGCACGACACACCACCAGGTGAGGAGGGGGCTTTCTAGCTGTGCCTGCTGGGTACAGGAGTCCCCCCCTCCACCCGGCCTCTGTGCCAAGGAAGGCAATTCGGAGGGTGCCAGTGCTTCCCACGGGGGAGGGGGTGTATTTCCAGGAAGCCCCTTGAATGTGCCAGTGTGGGGGGAGGGGGAGAAGACCCTCCCCCATGTGCATCTGTCCCACCCACCCCCTCCATTGACCACTTCTGCAGTTTTCTTTCCTTTCCAGGCTCTGTTTGGTCATCCAGTTGAGCCAGCCTTGGCGAGGAACCAAAATGGTTTGTGTGTTTGTTTGTTTGTTTTTGCAACCAAATACAAACCATGTTTGGGGGAACCGGTTTCAAAACTTCCCAGTTTCCCAAACCTAGATGTTTTCGGCCACGCATACACACACACACACACAGTAGCTCAATGTGGGATAGATTTCCCACCCACCTCCAGCCCCTCTT
>JALIGW010000006.1:2679428-2681928 GCA_023053685.1 Diadophis punctatus similis
AACAGACTGTTTCCCAACTTCCGGTGGGCCTGGTAGGCCCGTTTTTCACCCTCCCTGGGCTCCACAGGCTTTCTTGGAGCCTGGGGAGGGTGAAAACGGTCTCCTCCCCCGAGGCCCTCCAGAGGCTGAAAATGCCCTCCCAGAGCCTCCACACGAGCCCTGTACTTACCGGGCATCCAAAACAGGCCGGGGAGGGGGGGCGGTGTGGGTGGGGCCAGCCAAAAATCAGCTGAGCTGAGCTAGGGCAATGACTCGCGTGCCCGCAGATATGGCTCCACGTGCCACCTGTGGTATGCATGCCATAGGTTCGCCATCACGGGTATAAGATCTCCCACTCAAGTAGGAGGTTGGATTAAAAGATCTCTGAGGTCCCTTCCAAACAGAGGTGGGTTCCTCCCGGTTCGCACCGGTTCGCCCGAACTGGTAGCAAACTGCTGGTGACGTCACAGAACCATTCCTGTCGGTGCCGGTCTGTGGATGCCGCCATCTTTGTTTTTGGTTTTTTTTGGGGGGAGGGGAATTTTTTTCTGTTTTTTTTCTTCTATGCATGAGCAGATGCCGAGTTCCTGGCACTGCGCATGCGCCGCCATCTTGTTTTTGGCTTTTTTTCTTTGGGAATTTTTTTGTGATTTTTCGGCACTGCGCACGAACGTGCGTGCAAAGTGCGCCTGCGCCCGCACAGCACAGCCACACAACACGCAGGAGGAAGCGAACCGGCAGTGAGGTAAGTTGTAAGTTGAATAATAGAGTTGGAACCTGCTTCCAACTCTATTATTCTATGTTCTATGTATTCTTCAGTCTATAATTCCAAACAAACATTTTTTGCAGATAGAAATTTAGCTCTAGGAATATCCACAAAGAAACAATTTTCATTCCCCAACCCCCAGATAAACAGACTTTTCAACCAAGGGAGTAAAGATTAACACACTTGCAGTCTAGACTGAAAACATCTAATCCAAAGCATGAGAATATAACAGTTCCGATGAACGGTGTTAATTGGAAGAAAAGTTGAGGTTCTAACACAAGAATAGCACCTTATTTTCAAATAGGCAACTTGTGATCTTGTCATTTTTTCATCTTACTTCTTTGATCCAAGGGTTTGGAAAGTTGCCTAAGATAGAACAGTGTCTGTCTGGTTACTGTTTTGGTAAATATTAGGATTTTTTTTTTAAAATATAGATAGATAGATAGATAGATAGATAGATAGATAGATAGATAGATAGATAGATAGATAGATAGATAGAGAGATAGAGATAGAGATAGAGATAGAGATAGAGATAGAGATAGAGATAGAGAGATATAGATATAGATATAGAGATAGATAGATAGATAGATAGATAGATAGATAGATAGATAGAATAGAATAGAATAGAATAGAATAGAATTGAATTGAATTGAATTGAATTGAATTGAATTGAATTGAATTGAATTGAATTGAATTCTTTATTGGCCAAGTGTGATTGGACACACAAGGAATTTGTCTTTGGTGCATATGCTCTCAGTGTACATAAAAGAAAAGATACATTTGTCAAGAATGGTTGTCATCGGGTTCAAGTAAGTAATCAGGAAACAATCAATATGAAAATAAATCGTAAGGATACAAGCACCAAGTTACAGTCATACAGTCATAAGTGGGAGGAGATGGGTGATAGGAACAATGAGAAAAACTAATAGTAATAGTAATGCAGCCTAGTGAATAGTTTGACAGTGGTGAGGGAATTATTTGTTTAGCAGAGTGATGGAGTTCGGGAAAAAACTGTTCTTGTGTCTAGTTGTCTTGGTGTGCAGTGCTCTATAGCGTCATTTTGAGGGTAGGAGTTGAAACAATTGATGTGCAGGATGCGAGGGGTCAGTAAATATTTTCACGGCCCTCTTTTTGACTCGTGCAGTATACAGGTCCTCAATGGAAGGCAGGTTGGCAGCAATTGTTTTTTCTGCAGTTCTGATTATCCTCTGAAGTCTGTGTCTGTCTTGTTCGGTTGCAGAACCGAACCAGACAGTTATAGAGGTGCAGATGACAGACTCAATGATTCCTCTGTAGAACTGTATCAGCAGCTCCTTGGGAAGTTTGAGCTTCCTGAGTTGGCGCAGAATGAACATTCTTTGTTGTGTTTTTATATATATATATATATATATATATATATATATATATATATATATATATATATATATATATATATATATATATATATATATATATATATATATATATATATATATATATATATATATATATATATATATATATATATATAAATGAAAGAAATAACTTTTGCAATGCTATTAGATGGAATAGATCAAGTAATTTGATTAAACCAAAAAAAAGTCACTAATAACAGGGATGGAATATATTTGTTTTACAAAAGAATTGGATTGCGTTCGCTCTTTATTATATTATTGAAAAATCATCTTGAGAGCTGGACATCTTCAGGGGTGGGTTTCACTTACTGTGCCTTCCCCACTGGTTCGCATCACGATGGAAGTGCGTGTTTTGCCCATC
>JALIGW010000006.1:2686928-2759428 GCA_023053685.1 Diadophis punctatus similis
GACGAAACACTTCCCATAATATCCTTCAGTCACTTTTAACCACAATGAGTCTTTTCTGCTATCTTCTTTTGCAGCTGATGATGTCTTGGTTGGACATTTATTTATGTTTTTCCCTCACGTGAGTGCAAAAAAACTCTGGCGCGCGTGAGAGTTTTGAATAATTTCTAAACTCTTATCTGATCTTCCAAGTAGATCTCACCAACAATGGAGGCGGAAGAATTGACTCACGATGTACTGGCCATCAAAAACCTCACCCCTCACAAGGATGATACGTGGGCCACCTTTGAAGTGATTGAAAATGGAGAACTAGGTTAGTCATTGTCGGCATCGGCTTGGAATATTTTTTTTTATACTTTAACGATTCCTTGCTGTTTTCTTCGCAGGAAAAACACAAAAAACAAATAGCAGGAGCCTTAGCGCTATTCCATGGAAACACTCGATGTAAGGTGATTCTGAAGAAGTTCGTTTTGGAGAGGTGGCAGAAGAGGGACTACCTCTTCTCCCCTCTCCTCATTCCTCTAGTTTATTCTCCCCTCACCCATCCTCTCTACTACTTCCCATCCTCCCTTCCTTCCTTTCCTTCCTTCCTTCCCTCCCTCCCTCCCTTCCATCATTCCTTCCATACACCCCTTCCTTTCTTCCTTTCTCCCTCCCTCCCTCCCTTCTTTCTCTTCCATTCCTTCTTTCCCTCCCTCCCTTCTCTTCCATTTTTTCTTTCTTTTCTTTCTTCCTTCCTTCCTCCTTCCCTCCCTCCCTTCTCTTCCATTCCTTCTTTCCCTTCCTCTCTCCCTCTCTCCCTTCTTTCCATTTCTCCCTCCCTCCCTCCCTTCCTTCTCTTCTCTTCCTTCTCTTCCATTCCTTCTTTCTGTTCCTCCCTCCCTCCCTTCTCTTCCTTTCCCTTCCTCTCTCCCTCCCTCCCTTCTTTCCATTTCTCCCTCCCTCCCTCCCTTCCTTCTCTTCTCTTCCTTTCTTCTCTTCCATTCCTTCTTTCTGTTCCTCCCTCCCTCCCTTCCATCATTCCTTCGATACACCCCTGCCTTCCTCCTTCCTTCCTTCCTCCTTCCCTCCCTTCTCTTCTCTTCCATTCCTTCTTTTTCTTTCTTTCCTTCCTCCTTGCCTCCCTCCCTCCCTTCCCTTCTCTTTTCCATTCCTCCCTCCATCCCCTCTTTCTCTTCCATTCCTTCTTTCCCTCCCTCTCTTCCTTCTCTTCCATTTTTCTTTCTTTTCTTTCTTCCTTTCTTCCTCCTTCCCTCCCTCCCTTCCTTCTCTTCCATTCCTTCTTTCCCTCCCTCCCTCCCTCCCTTCTTTCCATTCCTCCCTCCCTTCCTTCTCTTCCCTTCCTTTCTTCTCTTCCATTCCTTCTTTCCCTTCCTCTCTCCCTCCCTCCCTCCCTTCTTTCCATTTCTCCCTCCCTCCCTTCCTTCCTTCTCTTCTCTTCTCTTCTCTTCTATTCTCTTCTCTTCTCTTCCATTCCTTCTTTTTCTTTCTTTCCTTCCTCCTTGCCTCCCTCTCTCCTTTCTCTTCTCTTTTCCATTCCTCCCTCCCTCCCTTCTTTCTCTTCCCTTCCTTCCTTCTCTTACCATTCCTTCTTTCTGTCCCTCCCTCCCTCCCTTCCATCATTCCTTCCATACACCCATCCCTCCCTCCTTCTTCCTTCCCTCTCTCCCTCACTTTTCTTTTCTTTTTCCTTTACCATAAATTGCATTAAGCCGGGGAGACTTTCAACAGTGAAATCCTTCTCTCAAACATGGCACTTTCTGCTGGGAGAATTGCGAGTGTGCATTTATCGGTCGCAAGTAGCTGTGCTTAATTTACCGAGCTCCCGTTGTGAAGTGCTATCTTTCCTCGCGAAGTAACCTTCCCTGGTTTCCAGGGAATTCAGCCTTTCTCCTAAAAACCCTCACCTCAATTTATAATTCTTTACTAGATGAAACAAAACTCCGAGAACGCAAGTATCCCCTACATTTTTCAGAATGCAATTTCCTTCTAATATTTATTGTTGGAGTGGAACAAAGAATTCTGTTGCTGTTTACTAGCAACGCAGAATGATCTTGGGAGCAGAATAATGGGGATATATCAGTTTGAGAGCTAGAGGGTCTGAAGTGTTGGAACTAAAATATTAACAATGAGCTGAAATATTTGCACATTAAGCAGCAGAGGTAGAAAATGAAATTATCTGGCCTTATGTGGTGGATTTGCAATGGTGGGACCTCTGGTATATAAAATTTTGCTAGCAGTTTCTACAAGATGGATAGTTTGCAAATAACGTGCGTGTAGCTGATAAAATAATGAACGTTGTCAACCGGTAATTTATGTTCAACATAAATACCAATGTGGCTGTAAATACAGGTGGTCCTTGACTTACGACCACAATGGAGCCCAAAATCTCTGCTGCTAAGTGAGATGTTGTTAAGTGAGTTTTGCCCCATTTTGCGACTTTTCTTGCCACGGTTGTTAAGTGAGTTTTGCCCTATTTTACAGTGTTTCTTGCCACAGTTGTTTAGTGATTCATTACTGTTGTTAAGTTAATAACATGTTGTTAATTGAATCGGGCTTCCCCATTGAGTTTACTGGTCAGAAGGTCACAAAACGGGATCGCGGGATCCCCCTGGGACTGTTCTGCCCCAGCTAAGAACGTAGCACAACACACAGTTTGTACAAACTTTTTAAATCAAATAACCACTACTAATAACTGTCTTAGCAGTGGATATGCACACACCAATCTAAAAACAGTTTTTACTTGCAAGCAACCAGCTGCCAATTAGTCGTCATTAATAGCTGGTATTAGTTCAAAAAGTCTTAAAGCAAAGAAGAGCAATTAGGTCTTGATATCTTACGAAGCTTCAGCTAGACCTAGTCCTTGATAACCAAACCGAAGCAGAGAAACAACGCAGAAGTTTTTCAGACACGAAGCACACTATGACCAGACGGATTTCCAAACGTTGTTTCCTGCAGCCTTTCAGCTGCCTCTGATGTCCTTAAGTAGACTAGGGGAGTGGCCAATTAACCCCAAGTCTTACTCCCGAGGAGACCTTCTCTGGAGTAACCATTCCTGCCTCTTGGCAGCTCTGTGTGCTCGTGCATTAAGAAGAAGAGAAGCCTCTTCCTCATCACTGCTATGAGGTGCTGGAGGTTCCGAAGGCCCTGGCTGAACCTCTGCCTCTGGCACCGAGTCCTCGCCAGCCTCCTCACTGTCCGACTTGGGTGCCAGCTGCACGTCCCGTTTGCTCCTCTTTTATGTCCTATGGGAGAGGCCAATCATCTCCACGGCATGGCCTTACTCCCAAGTCGACACTGCTTTCTTAGTTGTTCTTGTCTTCTGGCAGCTCTGCACATGCGCACACTGGGAACAGGCTCCAGCTGTTCCTCTGCCTCGCTGATGTCTGACTCCGGAGGCAGCTGATAACTGCCAGATGGCCTTGGCCCCCTCTCTGCCTCCGATGCAGAGCCCTCGTCCGAGCCTTCCCCAGACTCCAGGACTGGCCCATGTTCCTCCCCAACCTCCTCACTGTCCGAATCGGCTGCCAGCTCCACTGGCTGCTGGCGGGCCACAACAGGAGCCCATTTTTGTGGGCAGAGTGCTCGGGCCACCACAGGCGCCCCCGACACGAGTGGCGTCGAGCTGGCCATGCCCCCCCCCGGCCCCCCCAAGATCAAACACAACCCTGATGCGTCCCTCAATGAAATCGAGTTTGACACCCCTAGTATAGGGCATGTGGAAACATCCAGAATGAGCAACTGCTCTCCAGATCACAACCAACCACATTTGAATCCTTTCTTCTCTTCTAGAACGTCCCTTGCATTGCACGGAGAACATCCTAGAACAGATCCTTCACTGGGGTACCTTGGCCAACCCCAGCAACGCCTCTCTTATAATAAAGAAATTCCCAACCGTAGCACTTATGGGTGAAGGTAAGTACCGAAATGCATTCCCTCTTACTAGGTTAGTCCTCGATTTACAGACAGTTCATTTAGTGACTGTTCGGCGTTACAACGGCGCTGAAAACAGTGACTTACGATCGTTTTTCATCCTTGTGACCGTTGCAGCATCTCCACGTGATTTAAATTTGGATGCTTGACAACTGGTCTCCGACTTAGGATGGATGAAGTGTCCCGGGGTCATGTGATCTCCTTTTTTGACCTTCCGGAAAGCCAAGTCAGTGGGGAAGCTAGATTCGCTTAACAACTTTCGTTACTAACTTCACAACTGCAGTGGTTCAGTTACAGAGTTACAGTTACAGATTATTAGAGTTGGAAGGGACCTTGTAGGTCAGTGATGGCGAACCTTTTTTTCCTTGGGTGCCAAAAACGTGTGTGCACGCGCTATCACGCATGCGCGAGTGCCCACATCCATAATTCAATGCCTGGGGAGGGCAAAAATGGCCTGTTTCCCAACTTCTGGTGGGCCTGATAGGCCCGTTTTTCGCCCTCCCCAGGCTCCAGAGGCTTCCCTGGAGCCTGGGGAGGGCAAAAACGCCCTCCCTTGTCCTCCCAGAAGCCCTCTGGAAGCCTAAAATGCCCCCCCAGAGTCTCCGTGCAAGCCGAAAATCAGCTGGCTGGGGCGCACATGTGCGCTGGAGCTGAGCTAGGGCAACGGCTCGCGTGCCGGCAGATATGGCTCCGCGTGCCACCTGTGGCACGCGTGCCATAGGTTCGCCATCACTGTTGTAGGTCATCTAGTCCAACCCCCCCCCCCGCTCAAGCAAGAGTCCCTACACCATTTCGGACAAATGGCAGTCCAGTCTCCCTTTGAAAGTCTCAAGTGTTGGAGCTCTCACAACCTCCGCAGGCAAACTGTTCCACTGGTTGATCGCTCTCACCATCAGAAAGTTTCTCCTTATTTCCAGGTTGAATCTCTCCTTGATCAGCTTCCATCCATTATTCCTTGTCTGGCCTTCTGGAGCCTTGGAAAACAGCCTGACCCCCTCTTCTCTGTGGCATCCCCTCAAATATTGGAACACTGCTATCATGTCTCCCCTGATCCTTCTCTTCACTAGACTAGCCATGCCCAGTTCCTCGTATGTTGTAGTTTCCAGTCCCCTCATCCTGGTTGCTCTCCTCTGCACTTTCTCTAGAGTCTCAACGTCTTTTTTATAGTGTGGTGACCAAAACTGGATGCAGTACTCCAGGTGCGGTCTAACTAAGGCTTTACAGAGTGGTACTAGTACCTCCCTAGTCCTAGATTGTATCCCTCTATTAATGCAACTTAGGATTGCATTGGCTTTTTTTGCTGCCGCTGCACACAGCTGGCTCATCTTTAGTTGGTTGTCCACCAAGACTCCCAAGATCCCTCTCGCAGTCACTGCTATTGAGTGTGACTAAGTGTGATTCACTTAGCGACTCCAACAAGAAAAGCGCAGGTAGCCTTCAGTTTGTGGAGTGACTGTTTGAAGTTGCCATGGCACTGAGAAAAGGGACTGATGACTGTTTTTTCACACTCACAGCATCCCCGTGGTGACATGAGCAAAAATTCAAACGCTTGGCAACTGACTCATATTTTTGACGCTTGCAGTAACACCTTAGCTTGCGACCTTCACCTAACAGCTGTGTTACCAACTTCATAACGGCGGCGATTCCCTTAACAACTGTGGCAAGAAAAGCCGTAAAGCAGGGGGGGGGGCAAACTCACTTAACAAATGTCTCCCTTAGTAACGTAAATTTGGGGTTCAGTTGTGATCGTAAGTCGAGGACTACCTGTATTTCCAGGCTTCAGAGACACAAATGGTTATAGCGTTGGAAGGCCAATTCCAACAGCGGTTGAGCGCAAGACTCAAAATAAACACGATCGTCCATCTTCCAGTGGAGTCCAGCCAACGAATGGAGACCTACTTTCCACTGATAAACTCTTGAAATATATTAAAATGCAATCCACATCCCTGTAATTATTTGACAGCTTGCTGTTCTGACCCAGTTCTCCAAAGACGACAAACCCTCTGAAGTGAACTCAAAAGATTCCTTTATTAGAGCGCCCGCAGCCCAGGCAAAAAGTTTCTCTTTCAACGCAGGCTGACAAGTCTGTCCGGCAGGGAGATGAATAGTTGTCTGTCACATCTATTCATCTCTGCCCCCTGCCTTTTATCCCCAGAGGTAGGGTGGGGCCTCGCTAGCAGCGGTGGCTCTTCCGTCCCAAGAATCGGCCCATAGGTTTCCACCGCTCTCCTCTCCTCTGCCTTCTGCGCGTCAGGCACTGGACCCAGCTGTTCTTCCTCTTCCTCATCAGCCACCTCCAGACCTGGGGGCTGTTGACTCTCCATCTGAGGGCTGACGGACGGCCCAGGCTCCGCCCCTGTCTGTCTGTCTCTCTCTGTCTCTCTGTCTGTCTGTCTCTGTCTGTCTCTCTGTCTCTCTGTCTCTCTCTCTCTCTCTCTCTCTCTGTCTCTCTCTCTGTCTCTGTCTGTCTCTCTGTCTGTCTCTCTGTCTCTTTCTGTCTCTCTCTCTGTCTCTCTCTCTGTCTCTCTCTGTCTCTGTCTCTCTGTCTCTCTCTCTCTGTCTCTGTCTCTCTCTCTCTCTCTCTCTCTCTCTGACAGCTCCATTCCCTCTTCCCCCTCGGAGCTCTTAGATTTCCTCGATGCCGACCCTGACTCCCATGCCTCCTCCTCTTCTGATTCGGCTGCTAGAGGGGCCAGCGAACAACACTTGCACTATAGGATGCTAGAAATTTTGCTAAAGTTTCTCGAAGAAGGCTGTCACTTCTTTTTCTCTCCTCAAGGCCAAACTTCCATACAGGTAAGTCCTTGAGCCCCCAAATTTCCAAGTGAGGTTGCTAAGTGAGACAACTGTCCAGTGAGTTTTGCGCCATTTTATGATATATATATATTTGCTGAGTTTGTTAAGTAAATCCCTGCAATTGTTATGTTAGTAACACGGTTGTTAACTGAATCGCTGCAATTGTTAAGTTAGCGAAATGGTCGTTGCAGTGAATCTGGCTTGCCCATTGACTTCGCTTATCAGAAGTTTGCAAAAGAGGAATCACGCGCAGACAGTGCGACCATCATAAATGCATGTCATAATTGTGAAACGGTCATAATTGTGAAAAATGTCATTGACGGATAGGAAATTATTCCTATAAAAGAGGTGATATAAGATCTTGCTTCCTTGAAGTCATTCTTACTTAGAAAATAAAACCGAGATTCAATTCTAATTAACAAAATATTTATTTCAGTATAAAAAGTAACAAAATATAAACCTTAAATAAGCTACATTGTCTCAGCTAAGAATTCACGTCTGCCTCGGGCGAGGCTCACAGGAGAAGAAGGAAAGGAGGAGACTCCTGGAATGTACACATGCGCAGTAAAACATATCACATGTCTGCTTGATTAGAAAATACAATAAACCTAGAAATATTGCAGAGGTGCTCAACTGGCAATATTCACATCGTGACAGTCATAAGTCGTTTTGCAACTTTGAATGGTCACTAAATGAACTGTCGGAAGTCGAGGAATGCCTGTATTCTATTGGCAATGTTTTGTACTTTTAAACTACAGGTATTTCCACTTGCTCTTCTTTTCATCGTCTCCTTAGCAATGTCCCTCAGCAAACAGGATCTTATAAACCTGCTTTGTGCAGTTTTGTTCTTGGATAGATTTCAGGGCCGTTAACAATTCTGTTCTCTTTGTCTTAATAAGTGGCTCCAGGATCAATCCCAGTGGACTTTTTGATTTTAGCATTATTGGTTTATCCATTGTCACTGATATAGCCTAATGCGAGGATCTAAAAAGGCAATAAGGAAAGCAAATTGAATGTGATTTCATTCTCAATTTCTTACGAAGACAAGCTGGGCGTCTTTTCAGGAGCGTTTAGCTTCAATTGACTGTCGAAAGGAAACGGCATAGTTTTTTTCTTCTTCTTTTAAGTAGGTGGTGAGGAGAATTCCATCAGCCCCACATATGTCTTTATTCCACTGATTGCAATCACGCTTATTCTGCCTTTAAACTACACAAGTCAGGATAACTCATTGTAATTTCGAAAACCTGGCTTGTTTTAAAGAAACCATGGTTGACATTCGCAAGTGGGTTGGAGAGCAAAATATTTGATTGGCAAGCCACAATGGTGGATTCGTGCGTTGCACTAAGCCAGCAACAAGGATATCACATCCCATTTTAGCATAATGCATGAATCCAGCGAATAATCTATATATGTATAAAAGCCAAATACCACTCACGCATCATCATGAAATCTCCAGAACCATAAAGTCTACAAATTTGAAACTTGGCACGTATGTTCCTCTTGGCTTCTAGGTGCTCGCTAAGAAAGGATTTTTTGAAATGACCATCAGATCATTAGTTATTTCTTATATTATTATTAACATGCTCTGATGCTAAGGAGTTAGAAGTTCTACTCCCCCTCCCCACCTGAAAAGAACTCTGTTCCAATTGCCAGTGGGCGTGGCCAGCACGTGACTCATCCGGCCTGCGGGCTGGGAGTTTAGACATTCTACTCCATGCTAAGGAGTTCAGTTTCATAGCGAAGCACGGGTATCCAGCTACTAGTAATTATATATAGCAGAAGTGGGAGCAGATGTTTGCATTTTCCTCCAGTTGAGCTAGCAAAGATTCGTTAAAATAGCGCTAACATATGCTTTAGCATTCTGTTTGAATCTTGTTAATGTTCTCATTTGCGTATGGTGATAAACATGGCAAAGGAAGAATGACTCTGGAATTCTGTCCAACCCTTTCATAAAAAGCCCTTTTTCGATCTACCCGAATCAGAACAGAGAACAGGACAGGTAACCATATTCTGAGCCATCCCCATAGCAACACATCTTATCAGCAATGACCCTGGTTAGCTTTCTAGGATTTTTCTTATCTTTTCCTCTTATGTACAGAATGATGTGCTTGAATATTGTAAGAGAAGGAGAACCTGGGGTGGAGTTAAGAGAGGGTTTAGCCTAGAATCCCTATGTAGACATAAGCGAGCTAACCTTCCCAGGGAGTAGGGCGGCATATAAGAGCACTAAATAAACCTCTCTTGAATTCCATTGATCCTTACCGTGTTTCCCCGAAAATAAGTCCTCCCCCGAAAATACCATTCCCTCTGGTTAGGGTTAGGGAGACAGAGCTGGAAATCAGGTAAGACGGCAAGAGGAGCCCCGTCTTGCTCCATGCACCCCAAAATAATAAGACCTCCCCGAAAATAAGGCCAAGCGTTTATTTCAGGGTTCAAAAAAATATAAGACAGGGTCTTATTTTCAGGGAAACACGGTATCTACCCACCTCCAAGCAGGTGCTAAATATCAGTTAAGAAGATTCTTGACTATGGGCATAAATCAGTTTAATTAGACCTTCATGTGTGGACCTGGTCTTTCGCACCTGATGTTATATCCTGGAGAGAAGTTTGGGTGTGTGCAATTAGATGGACTGTATGAACATGTGTTTGTATGTTAGAAAGGATCTAAGCATGAGGAAGGAAGGAAGGAAGGAATAAGGGAGGAAAGGAAGGGAGGGAGGGAGGAAGGAAGGAGGGAAAGAGGGAGGGAGGGGAAGGGAGGGAGGGAGGGGGAAGGGAGGAATGAGGAAGGGAAGGAAGGAAAGAATAAGGGAGGAAAGGGAGGAAAGGAAGGGAGGGAGGAATGAGGAAGGAATGGAGGAAGAAGGGAGGGAAGGAAGGAAGAGGGGAAGGGAGGAAGGAAGGAGGGAGGAAGGATGGAAGGAAGGAATAAGGGAGGGGGAAGGAGGGGGAAGGGAGGAATGAGGGAGGAAGGAAGGAAAGAATAAGGGAGGGAAGGAAGGGGGAAGGAGGGAGGGAAGAATGAGGGAGGGAGGGTGAAGGTGAGAATAAATCTCATAGAGTCGATTTGGATCTTTCCCTTGGAATTCAGACAATTAGAAATGAAGCCGAGATTAAAAGTCTAATAGAAAATATTTATTTCGGTACAAAAACAATAAATCTTGATTAATTACATCTTTGCTAATAAAGTGCGACCGTTCCGGTCAGAGCCGAGTCAGAAGGGATTAATGGAGAATCAGGAATGTAGACATGCGTACAAGATCATCATATCATGTGTTCTGCTTGTAATGGAATGTACCATAATATTAGAATAGGGATCCTTCACCCTGCATATACATACAACTGGCAATATTCACACTGTGACAGGGAGGAAGGAAGGAATGAATAAGGGAAGGAAGGAAGGGGGAAGGAGGGAGGAAGGAAGGAAGGAATCAATCCAATTTTGGGAAGAATAAGAAAGAGGCCTTTAGTATTATATTCAAGCAAAAGTGTTTAATCCTGGTTTATAATTTTGCTCTTATCTCTGCTTAAGGTTCCAAACATTCAGTGAGCCCATCTTCACCCAAGATTAATTTAGGTATGTTGATTTTTCATATCTTATTCTCTATAGGACTGCCATATAATATATGCACAGATAACACATGACTATGTAAATGACCTATTAATCGTCTTACAAAGTGGAGAGGCTGGTGTCCAAAGAATTGCAATTTATTGGTTTATTTAATTTAAAGTCGGAGACTAAAAGAAAGGAAATTGCTTACCGAACAAATGGAATAAATTAAAACCCCATCGAATTAAAGAAGATATATGTGTAATAAAACCAACCAGTAAAACAATATAAAGATCATAACTAACAAGGCAGTACATAATACGACGGAAGAAATGTATCATTTTAATCTACTAAATGCTGGCTGGCTATTGCTAGCTGTAGTGAGTTTAAGTCTGTTAATTTCTGATTTCAAGTTTAATGGAGTAGAAGCTTTAAAAAGCTAGTTCAGTGTAGAGACATTGCATTAGGAGCAGGGATACCTGAATTCTACTCTTCCACAAGACATCAGGGCCGTACAAATAATTTTGGGTTACTCACCCCATCACAAAATTACCTGGGGAAACAAACAACAACAGCAGCAAAAGATAAACTGATTCTGAAAATGTTGCTAAGGAAACTCGTTATTAAGAGTAAAAGTTGACTCGAAGGGCCAGAGCAACATCAAACGTCAAGAAAAATCAAACCAATTTTGAAAATGTTGCTAAGGAAACTTCTTATTAAGAGTAAAAGTCGACCTGAAGGATGATAGTAAGAAGAAGACTCTTTTTAGAAAGTTCTGGTAAAATAGCTGCTAGTAAGAACTGTACAATCTTGAACTCAGTCCAGCCAGAACATTCTTTAAATGTTTGCTTGGATCATATGAATGAACATTGGTTAATATAGATATGTTTATATCCTAGGTCAGTGATGGTGAGCCTTTTTTTCCTCGGGTGCCGAAAGCACACACGAGCTATTACGCATACACACGCGCGTGCCCACACCCATAATTCAATGCGCCCTGCCCCCCTGCACATGCAAGTGCAATCCCCCCCCGCTGCCCCACACCTTGCGCATGCGCGCAGGAACCCCCCTCGGCCGCGTCCCCATTTCCCGACTTCCGGTGGACACAGTAGGCCCGTTTTTCGCCCTCCCCGGGCTCCAGAAGCTTCCCTGGAGCCTGGGGAAGGCGAAAATGACCTTCCCTGGCCCCCCGAGAGACCCTCCGGTGGCCAAAAATGCCCTCCCAGAGCCTCCGCGCAAGCCGAAAATCAGCTGGCCGGCGCGCACATGCGTGCTGAAGCCGAGCTAGGGCATGGTTCGCATGCCGGCAGATATGGCTCTGCGTGCCACCTGTGGCACATGTGCCATAGGTTCGCCATCACGGTCCTAGGTTGTTAACAGTACCCTTAGATTAGAAGAATCACATTTAATCATAGCTCAAGACACCATATTCAACCCAAGCAAGATATCCCAACAAGAGCCAAAACGTCTAAAATAATAGTGGGACACTCCAATTGTTTATTCTTGTGTTGTTTCTTCCAGGCTAATTTTTAAAAATATACAGGTAGTCCTTGACTTACAACAGTTCACTTTGTGACCGTTTGAAGTTACCACGGCATTGAAAAAAGTGACTTATATGACCATTTTTCACACTTACGACCATTGCCACGTCCCCACGGTCATGCAGTCAAAATTTAGATGCTTGACAACTGACTCACATTTATGACAGTTGCAGCATCGTGGGGTCACGTGATCCCTTTTTTTGCGATCACGTGATCAGTGCGGAAGCCAGATGTGCTCAACAACCATGTTACTAATTGAACAACCACAGTGATAACTTCACTTAACTCTAACTTCGCTTAACAAATGTGGAAAAACTCACTTAGCAAATTTCTCACTTAGCGACGTAAATGTTGGGCTCAATTGTGATGGTAAATTTAGGACTAGCTGCAAATTGTATAATATATATATATATATATATATATATATATATATATATATATATGCGTATATATATAAAAATATATATATTTTTCGAAGACGCACCAGAGTATAAGACGCACCTTAAATTTTGGGGAGGAAAATTAGGGGGGGGGGGATTCTGCCTACCAGGTATTCATCTGGCTAGTCCTTAGCCTGGTTAGCTTCAGCACATTAGTTCGCTCACTGGTTTTGAGGTTGGGGCTGGTGGGACGTCAGCTTCAGCACATTAGTTTGCTTGTTGGTTTTGAGGTTGGGGATGCACAGCTGATCGTTGGAGGGAGCAGCAATTAGAAAAGCAGGCAAAGCACGGAAGATCGCTTAGCTCGTGTTGGGGCTGAAAAACAGCTTCAAAAACACAGCTGATCATCAGAGGGAGCTCCAGTGACTAAAGCAGGCAAAGCGGGGAAGGGGTAAGAGAAGGCAGCAGCTGTTCTGGGTAGCCATTTTGGGCACTGCGCGTCGAGCGTTTGGAGGCTGAAAACGCAACGCGCGGAGCCCAAAAACACAAGCCATTGTCGGTTGCAATCCCTGCAGCCAGGAAGAGGACGTGGGGAGACCGAAGGGTGTGGGCCGGCGACTGGGTGGGGCTACATTCGGAGTATAAGACGCACCCAAATTTTCAGCCTCTTTTAGGAGGGGAAAAAGTATGTCTTCTACTCCGAAAAATACGGTATATATATATAAAAAAGATTGTGAACCAAATGCTTTTTTCCCCCCAATCATCTCGACAGAGGAAACTTCCAAAGGCCCCGTCAAAGCTGGCTACCTGAAATACAAAGAAGAACCCTCCAAGCTTCTATCTGCCAATAAATTTCAAGACCGCTATTTCGTTTTACGAGAAGGAAAACTGTGGCTCTATAAGGACATGAAGGTACAAATGCTGTCACAGGACTTTTAAACTTCTCTTTACATGAGATTTGACAGACGGACATTGGATGCTGTCGTGTTCCTCTTAATTATGTGGATGATGGGGGGGGATTCGATTAATGCCAGGAGGAGGAGCTAACAATGAAAACTTAACTTAGAGGGTTTTTTTTAGTGGTCTATAACAATGTTCTTGAATGCAGTGTTGAAGTCACACTTGAGAAGTGGATGTAGATTGTGTCTTCCAGATTTTTTAATAGGCGGCTCAGTTATGGAAGAGGATAGGAACAGGGGTGGTTTTCACTTATCTTCCCTACCGGTTCGCAAATGTGAGCATGCGCACATGCGCACCACCTCCGCATATGCGCACAGCCGCACATGCATGCTCTTTACTCGCACACGCACCTTTAGTGCATGCACCCAGCCACGAAAATGTAGCTAAATAGGACGGCATTACTTCCGGGACGGCGGGTGGGTGGAGCCACCCGCAGTCGGCGCTACCGGTTCACTCAAACCGGTCCGAACCGGCAGCATACCACCTCTGGATGGAAAGTGATTACTTTCTGGCATCTTCCTATATGTGACAAGATAGATCTTGTGAAGTCTAAGATAGGCCAGGATCAAATATGAGAACATAACAGTGCTGGATCCAGACAAAAGAAAAACCAGAGTTAGGTGGAAAAAGTAGGAGTTGACTTTGACTGGCTGATCAACCGAGGTCATAACTTTGTCTTAAGGAACTAGTCTCCTAGCAGTAAAACACATGTCTAGTCTACAGAAAAGAAAGACTAGGGGTGACACAATAGCAGTCTTCCAGTACTTGAAGGACTGTCACAAAGAAGAGGGAGTCAAGCTATTCTCCAAAGCACCTGAGGGCAGGACAAGAAGCAATGGGTAGAAACTAATCCAGGAGAGATCCAACCTAGAACTAAGAAGAAATTTCTTGACAGTTAGAACAGGGGTCGGCAACCTTAAACATTCAAAGAGCCACAAAGTTCCTAATAGGAAGTCCCCCGTTCAATTCTGGAGCCAACCGGAAGTCTGGTTCCCCCCACCATAGAGTCTCCTCCTAGCAGGCCGTCCTTTTTCCTCTACCTGTCCTAACCAAAAGCCCTATCAATTGTGGAGCTGACCGAAAAACCCGCCCCTTGCCATAGAGTCTCCTGGCGTGCCGTGCTTTTCCCCTCCCTAACCGGAAGCTCCTTTCAAAATTGTGGTGCCAACTGGCAAGAGGGAGCCGCAATAGAAGGATGAAAGAGCCACATGCGGCTCCAGAGCTGCAGGTTGCTGACCCCTGAGTTAGAACAATTAGGCAAGTCAGTGGAACGACTTGCCTCCAGAAGTTGTGGATGCTCCATCACTGGAGGTTTTTAAGAAGAGATTGGACAACCATTTGTCTGAAATAGCATAGGGCTTCCTGCTTGAGCAGGAGGTTGGACTAGAAGACCTCCAAGGTCCCTTCAACTCTGTTAATCTGTTGTCCAGTAAGAATGGCATGGAAAATCCATTTTTGCAATAGTGGCGAATCCGACCCCTTTCATTTTCATGCAATAGGTAAACAGGGTCCGGACGTAAAAATATTATTTTTGGTCTCAAAATCAAATTAATATGCAGAACGCGTATTTTTGGTTTCCTGCCATAAATGTCACAGTGATTCCTCCAGCAACCAAATTTCTGAGAGAGACTAGGCTTGTGAATTAATTAGGAAGGTCTGAACGATTATTCTTGGTATATGATTAGCAGTTCAGTATTTCTGAACGTTTCTGTGTATTCTGATGGAAATATGTAATTACCTGCTAAGAGTCATCAGACTTTAATATTTATATTTTGTTTTGTTTTGCACTGGGGTCTTTTGACCAACAGTCAACCAATTTTTCTATTTTGCTTCCATTGGTTGCAAATAGCTCCAAATCTGTCGATTGCGGCAATATGCAAATATTATCATAGAGAAAAAAAACGAAATCCCATAAATACTCCTTCCAGCTATCCAATTGCACAATGCTGGTAAAAGTTGGAAAATTGATGTTGTCCTTTGTTGGGATTGCCCCAAAAGGGAACACAATAACCCTATAAAGAGCCGAGGTGGCGCAGTGGTTACAGTGCAGCACTGCAGGCTACTTCAGCTGACTGCTAGCTGCAGTTCAGCTGTTCAAATCTCACTGGCTCAAGGTTGACTCATCCCTCCATCCTTCTGAGGTGGGTAAAATGAGAACCCAGTTTGTTGGGGGCAATATGCTGAACTCTGTAAACCGCTTAGAGAGGGCTGTAAAGCACTATGAAGCGGTATATAAGTCTAAGTGCTATTGCTATTGCTATATGTGGGTAGAAGGTGAAAAAAAAGTGGAGGTTGTAAAATGAAATTTTAAGAAAAAAAACTGCTCCACCGTTGGAAATCAGAATATTTCTCCTTTATGTTGGTTGCAGCCAAGCAAGCAAGAGGACGATCTTGTTATTGATTGAGAAGTGCTTTCAACCATCAATTGTAAGGGCTTTCTTTTCTTCAGATAAGCCAACCATCTCTTGGAACTTTGACTGGTATAACCCAAAAATGCTTTAGCATTGCTTTGAGTGTTTGTGACTGAACCCATTGTTAGAGATGTTTTGAGCCAACTTGCCTTCACATGCAGTAGGACCGAACAGATGGGCACAATGGTCCCTATTGCACTGAGCATTCATAGATCACAGAATCTGATATTCTTTTGAGATGATCTCATTGAACGAGAGACACTGAATAAGTGTCATATTGATAAATTCAGGAAGTGGCCAGATCTCTGTTTCTCAATCTAGGCATCTTTAAGATGTTGTTGTTAGTTGCGAAGTTGTGTCCAACCCATCACAACCCCATGGACAACGTTCCTCCAGACCTTCCTGTCCTCTACCATCCTCTGGAGTCCATTTAAGCTCACACCTACTGCTTCAGTGACTCCATCCAGCCACCTCGTTCTCTGCCGTCTCCTTCTTTTGCCCTCAATCGTTCCCAGCATTAGGCTCTTCTCCAGTGAGTCCTTCCTTCTCATTAGGTGGCTCATTAGTATTTGACTTTCATCTTCAAGATCTGGCCTTCTAAAGAGCAGTCAGGGTTGATCTCCTCTAGGACTGACTTGTTTGTTCGCCTTGCAGTCCAAGGGACTCGCAGGAGTCTTCTCCAGCACCATAGTTCAAAGGCCTCCATTCTTTGATGCTCAGCCTTTCTTATGGTCCAACTTTCACAGCCATACATTACAACTGGGAAAACCATAGCCTTGTCTTTGGTGCATATGCTCTCAGTGTACATAAAAAAAAGATACATTTGTCAAGAATCATAAGGTACAACACTTAATTATTGTCATAAGGTACAAATAAGCAATCAGGAAACAATCAATATTAATATAAATCGTAAGGATACAAGCAACAAGTTACACTCCTGCAGTCATAAGTGGAAGGAGATGGGTGATAGGAACAATGAGAAGACTAATAGTAATAGTAATGCAGCCTTAGTGAATAATTTGACAGTGGTGAGGGAATTATTTGTTTAGCAGAGTGATGGCATTCGAGAAAAAACTGTTCTTGTGTCTGGTTGTCTTCGTGTGCAGTGCTCTGTAGCGTCGTTTTGAGGGTAGGAGTTGAAACAATTTATGTCCAGGATGCGAGGGGTCAGTAAATATTTTCACAGACTTCTTTTTGACTCTTACAGTATACAGGTCCTCAATGGAAGGCAGGTTGGCAGTAATTGTTTTTTCTGCAGTTCTGATTATCCTCTGAAGTCTGTGTCTTTCTTGTTGGGTTGCAGAACCAAACCAGACAGTTATAGAGGTGCAGATGACAGACTCAATAATTCCTCTGTAGAACTGTATCAGCAGCTCCTTGGGCAGTTTGAGCTTCCTGAGTTGGCGCAGAAAGAACATTCTTTGTTGTGCTTTTTTGATGACATTTTTGATGATAGGTGTCCATTTTAGGTCTTGAGATATGATAGAACCTAGAAATTTGAAGGTCTCTACTGTTGATACTGTGTTGTCTAGTATTGTAAGAGGTGGTAGGATGGGAGGGTTTCTCCTAAAGTCTACCACCATTTCTACGGTTTTGAGTGTATTCAGTTCCAGATTGTTCCAGTCGCACCACGAGGCTAGTTGTTCAACCTCCCGTCTGTATCCGGTTTCATGGTTGTCTCGAATGAGACCGATCACTGTTGTATCATCTGCAAACTTCAGTGGTTTAACAGAGGGATTGTTTGAGATGCGGTCATTGGTATCAATAGTGTCCCCAGTTGTTGAAACATTTGTCAAGCTCTCTCACTTGACCTCACATATGGTCAAGATAAAACGAGGAAATTCAAGTGAATTTCCAATTACAAAGAGGGCCCTAACATCCTTTACTGCTCAGAGGAATCCAACCGAGCGTGTGCCCTTTAAATGTACTTTTTATGTGTCTAGACTTCTCATCTTCAGGCTTAAAGTGGGTTGCATAAATTCTGAATCATTATTTACGGAAAAGCAAGGTTGGAGTTGCTGGACGAAAAGCTTTTGCTTGTTCCTCTTTGGCTCATTGCACTTTTTTTTCTTTCTTTTTTCTTTTTTTAAAAAAATTCCATTTTCCCCTGAAATCAATAGCTTGTCTGAAACCCAAGGCAACAAATCTTTGGAAACTGATGATCTCAGCAAAGGGGTTGTGTTTATTTTGCTATGCATAATGTTACATTAATTGCCTGGCCAGGAAAAGAAAAAAGGAAAAAAAGGAAAAAAAAGAAAAAAAAAAGAAACCCCGGAGAACAGCACTATTATTTTTTAAAATGCGGTCACTTTCTCATAGCTCAATTAATAAGTACATTGCTGGTGCATGAATGGATGCTTTTATTACTGCAGCCAAATTGGTTAAGAATCGTTTCTGAAATACTAAAAGCCCAATTAGCCATGAAATTCTGAGTAGGGGTGGGGGTAGGGAGAGAAAAGAGTGCTCTGAACTGAGCTAATTTTTGCCTAAATGGCACGTAATGTTTCATACTGTCAGGCCTAAATACGGCAGAGCTTAAAAGTACATAGGGTGATCCTGACATTCTGTTTCACTGCTTTAAATTCCCATAGGTACGATCCGCCTCTAAAAGGAAAGCTGCAAAATGAATTTCCAGAGACCTCTAGCTTTCCATATCATTACAAACACATTGACAAATTAAACTCTACTATTTAATTATGGGCTTTTATCCAGTAGAAAAATTTGCCTCGAGAAAACATTTGCTTTTCTAGTCTCTCTCTCTCTCTCTCTCTCTCTCTCTCTCTCTCTCTCTCTCTCTCTCTCTCTCTCTCTCTCTCTCTCTGTGTGTGTGTGTGTGTGTGTGTGTGTCTGTCTGTCTGTCTCTCTCTCTCTCTCTCTGTATGTGTCTCTCTGTCTCTCTGTCTCTGTCTCTCTGTCTCTGTCTCTGTCTCTGTCTCTGTCTCTGTCTCTCTCTCTCTCTCTCTCTCTCTCTCTTTGTGTAAACAAAAAACATGGCAACCTGTTGTGATTTCCTCTTCCTTGACTTTGGAAAAGGTAGGCAGGAGCTACATAGAAACATAAGGCTGGAAAAGACCTGGGAGTTCTTCTAGTCCAGGGGTGTCAAACTCACGGCCCACAGGCCGGATCCGGCCCATGAGGTACTTAGATCTGGCCCGTGGGGCCAGCCTGGAAACAGCAAAGGACCGGCCCGCGGTGCCTCTGCTAGCGAAAATGGAGCTCAGTGGGGGGGGGGGTGCGGGGCCCCCCAGGCTCCGTTTTCTCTGGCAAAGGGTGCAGGAGACTGTCCAGGCTGAAAAGGGGGTGTGGGGGGGCTCACGGGGGCCCCTCGAGCTCCGCTTTCGCTGGCAGAGGGCTCTGAAAACAAACTAAAAACAAAACAAAAGGAGAAATGTTTCCCCTTTTGCATTTGAGCATCCAAGAAGGGACAGGAAAGGAGAAAGGGAAAGAGGAAGGACAAAGAAAAAGAAGGGAAGATGGGAAGAGAGCAAGGGAGGAAAAAAAAGGAAGGAGGGGAAGGAAGAAGAAAGGAGAATGAAGAGGGAAGGAAAAAGAAGAGAAGGAAGGAAGGAAGGAAGGAAGGAAGGAAGGAAGGAAGGAAGGAAGGAAGGAAGGAAGGAAGGAAGGAGGGAGATCATGAGAGTGAGTGAGGGTCTCAGGGAAGTCCTGCCTTAGCACTTGGCCACCACAGGTGCCCCCCTGACACAAGTGACATCAAACTAGCCACACCCACCATTGCCATGCCCACCCCGACCACGCCCCCCTCTCCCCAGCCCGCCAAGGTCAAAACCAACCTTGATGCGGCCTTCAATGAAATTGAGTTTGATACTCCTGTATCTAGTCCAACCCCTCTTGTCCAAGGCAGGAGACCTTAGTAAGGATTTTCCATGTGTGGCCATACAGGAAGTTTGGAGCAAAAAAATAATAATAATTGAAATATATAAGAACATTCTATTTATCAGGAGTTATCCACATTGTTTCTCTCTAGTGGGGAGGATGGATGAGGTGAACTGTTGCTCTCAGGCAATTGTTCTTGAGCAATTTGATATTGGTCTTCTTCTAGTACAGGGGTGTCAAACTCAATTTCATTGAGGGCCACATCAGGGTTATGTTTAACCTCGGGGGGCCGGGGTGGACATTACCAGCTCAACATCATTTGTGTTGGGGGTGCCTGTGGTGGCCCGAGCTCTCTGCCAGTGAAAACGGACTCCTGAGCTCCATTTTTGACTGCAACGGCCTCCTGCAACCTTCTGCCAGCAAAAATGGAGCTCAGGAGGCCATCCATGGCCCTTGCGAGTTCTGTTTTAACTGGCAGAGACACTGTGGGACGGTCCTTCATTGTTTCCAGGGCAGTCCTACGGGCCAAATCTAAGAACCCCGTGGGCCGGATCCGGTCCCCTGGCCTTGAGTTTAACATCCCTGTTCTAGTAGCTGTGATATTGGAAAACTTGCTGTATGTGATGACCCAGGGCGTGACTTGAAGGCAACACAGCCAGAGAACCAGTATGAGTCCCTTTATTGACTCCACCTTTGCCCCCAACATCCCGTTTACTCTCCGGCCTGGAGAAAAGCTCTCCCACAAACCTGCAGCAGCTTCTGACTGCAGATATTCTAGTCCAAACACTGTAAGCAGAATGGCTGCAATCAATCACTCCAGCAGGGCAAGATAATGAGTCCCAGAAGCGAAGGCAATAATTCCAGCAAGACAAGATAAGCACACAGAAGCATGACAGTAATTCAAACAGTCAGGAGGAATGCCAGGAATGCAGACCACAACTCTTAACTCTCAACTATATGAATTCAGCATTTATTCCCAACAAACTCCCCTCCCAACTGCCTCTCCTTTAAATTCCATCCCCAGGTGTGCCTTGTGAAGGGAATCGGGGCCCTTTCCTTCCTCGTAAGCCACACAACCCACGTTGCTCCCTTCTGCATTCTTCCCTGCGTGCCCTAGGATGAGGAGGGGATGGGCCTTGGTCTTCATCTGAAACCCCTCTCCCTTGTTCTACCTCTCCCCTGCTCTGCCCAGCCTGACTTTGCCCTTCCCCAGTTTCCTCCACAGCCAACGGAGCCACTCTCCCGCTCTCTGTCAGCTGTTCATCTTCCGTCTCACATTCAGACTCCAACGGGGGCATGACACTGTAGGAGATCTCTTAAGTGTCCTTTTCAGGAGGTTAAGATTGTGTATGTGTGAAATAACTGCTGTAGGAATGTATGGACGCATCACCTATGAGTTCACTGAGGCCAGCAAATGCTTGCTACCCTTAGCAAATTGGACTCAATTTCTGGGGATCCTATGCACATCCCTGCGGCGTTTTTTTGTTTTTGTTTTTAATTTAATTCAGTTTGAGTTAAAAGATTTATGCAGAAACTCATCTCACGGCAATGAATTTGGACAGTGTACAAGGAGTAAAACCAATAGCAGCAACGAAAATCAATAATCCAAATAATAAGTGTCTGAGGTTGTAGAAATCATTTCATTTACCGAAAGAACAATACAACAAGACAATTAACAAGGAGAATTCAAATGCCTGATGGAACAAACCAGCTCTGGAAAAGCCTTTTATAAGACTAATAGGGTAGATAGGATAGAATAGAATAGAATAGAATAGAATAGAATAGAATAGAATAGAATAGAATAGAATAGAATAGAATAGAATAGAATTCTTTATTGGCCAAGTGTGATTGGACACACAAGGAATTTGTCTTTGGTGCATATGCTCTCAGTGTACATAAAAGAAAAGATACATTTGTCAAGAATCATGAGGTACAACACTTAATGATTGTCATAGGGTACAAATAAGGAATCAGGAAACAATCAATATTAAAATAAATCGTAAGGATACAAGCAACAAGTTACAGCCATACAGTCATAAGAGGGAGGAGATGGGCGATAGGAACAATGAGAAGACTAATAGTAATAGTAATGCAGCCTAGTGAATAGTTTGACAGTGGTGAGGGAATTATTTGTTTAGCAGAGTGATGGTGTTCGGGGAAAAACTGTTCTTGTGTCTGGTTGTCTTGGTGTGCAGTGCTCTATAGCGACGTTTTGAGGGTAGGAATTGAAACAATTGATGTCCAGGATGCGAGGGGTCAGTAAATATTTTCACGGCCCTCTTTTTGACTCATGCAGTATACAGGTCCTCAATGGAAGGCAGGTTGGTAGCAATTGTTTTTTCTTCATGAATGGTTACAGCCATTCAGAGCTCCAAGATGTTGTCCTATCTAATTTTTTATTTCATTTTTTAGCAAAAGTTCACACCTGGCTCGCTTTCAATGTCACCGGCATAAGTTTTTTAAAAAAAATTATGATGATGATGATGATGATGATGATTATCTCTTTTATTCATTAAACATGAAACTCAGTCAACTGAACATTTAAAAAAGTGTCACAAATACCGCTGACTGGTGCTAATGGTTGATACAGGTTACTGCCAGCGTCCTAGGTATCAACCAAGTATCTTCTTAAAATATACGATGTTCCAAGTAGTGCAGTTTTTTTGCAGTTCTGCTATTATTGTTACTGTTATTGCAGGAAACTGCAATTTTTTGATGTGTTTTGTGAAATAATAATAATAATAATAATAATAATAATAATAATAATAATAATAATAATAATAATAATAGTAGTAGTAGTAGTAGTAGTAGTAGTAGTATTAGTATTAGTATTAGTATTAGTATTAGTATTAGTATTAGTATTAGTATTCACACACACAGGCTTCACAACTTTTAGCAAGGGGTTCTCTGCCCGGTTGCTGGGTGGGTGTGGACATGGTGGGCGTGGCCTAGTCAGCCTTCTGCACCCTGGGGGGCATTTTTGCCCTCCCCAGGCTCCGGAGCCTTTCCACAAGCCTCTGGGAGGGCGAAAACGGCCTCCGTAGGCCCTCTGGAGGCCGAAAATGGGCCCATTTCTGGCCTTCCCGAACTTCCGGTAGGCCCGGTTTTTGCCTCCCCTGAGCCTCCCCTGCACTTATCTGCATCCAAAACGGGCCGCGTGGAGACTTCTGGGAGGGGTGGGGCCAGCCAGGAGTGGGATTTGTGGGTTCTCCAAACTGCACAGAATCTTAGCTAGAGGTTCTCCCGAATCCCTGCGAACCCCCAGCAGCCCATCTCTATGTATGTACCGGTATGTATGTATGTATGTATGTATGTATGTATGTATGTATGTATATATGTACTAGACTATATATATATATATATATATATATTTCTAGTCTAAATCACAACATCGATGTTCCATGGAAATCTGGAACGCTCTAATGTAAGTGCTAACCCAATTTAAAGTCCTTCTTGGATCCCACGTCTGGACAAGCTTGGTCAGATGCCACCCCTTGTTCAGACGTTCTAGTAGAGAGATGAAATTGTGGGAAACGAAAGGATTTTTTTTTTTGCAAGATTTCAACAGGATGTTCAGAAGATGTACAGATCTGGAGGCCTGGTTGGTATGTTTTCTGTTTCACTAACGGTTGTTTTTCAACCACAATAGAGCAGCAAGGCGGAGAAAGCGTTTCCTGTCAAATCGCTGAAGCTTTACCTCGGGGTGAAGAAAAAACTGAAACCACCCACAAAGTAAGCAAGCCATGATGGCTGGTTTTCGTTCAAAAGCACACTTGGTGTTTTTTTTTTGTATTTGTTTATTTGTCAAGCATATATGATTATAAGCAAAGTATAAACAGTAAAACAGGATTGAATATATATGTAATAGTACAAGCATGAATAAAAGAGGTATGAATATATGGGTACATTAGGACAGGAACGGTAGGCACGATTGTGCGCTTATGCACGCCCCTTACCGACCTCTTAGGAATGGGGTGAGGTCGATGGTAGATAATCTGAGGTTGATGTTTATGGGGTTAGGGGAAGAAACTACTGAGTCAGGTAAAGTATTCCAGGCATTGACCACTCTGTTGTTGAAGTCGAATTTTTTGCAATCAAGTTTGGAGCGGTTTACATTAAGTTTGTATCTATTATGAGCTCATGTATTATTGCGGTTGAAGCTGAAGTAGTCGTTAACAGGTAGGACATTGTGGCAGATAATTTGTTACAAAAGTCTATTTTTTGTTGTGCTACCGTAAAGCTTCGAAAAGCCAAAACAAATAAAGGAACTAATCTGTATCTATTGCCTGGTCTGTGGTAAGCCACAGTTCCACATTGTTAGCTATTTGGAGGGCTCCTGTTATTACTTTGGTGTTGAGAAATTACTTTATTGAACAGTTATTTTTAATCTTGGTATGATAGCACTTTAGCACTTTACTTATATACCGCTTCATAGTGCTTTACAGCCCTCTCTAAGCGGTTTACAGAGTTTAGCATATTGCCCCCAACAATCTGGGTCCTCATTTTACCCACCTCGGAAGGATGGAAGGCTGAGTCAACCTTGAGCCTAGTGAGATTTGAACAGCTGAACTGCTAAACTAGCAGTCAGCCTGCAGTCGCAGCATTTAACCACTGCACCACTTCAGCTCTCCTGTGGGTTATATTGCTTATGGGATCAATGGAATATAGAATAGGAATAGGAATAGGAATAGGAATAGAATAGAATAGAATAGAATAGAATAGAATAGAATAGAATAGAATAGAATAGAATAGAATAGAATAGAATAGAATAATAGAATAGAAAGGGATAGAAAGGAATAGGAATGGGATAGGAATGGAATAGAATAATAATGGAATGGAATGGAATAAATAGAATAGAATAGAATTAGAATAGAATTAGAATAGAATAGAATAGAATAGAATAGAATAGAATAGAATAGAATAGAATAGAATAGAATAGAATAGAATAGAATAGAATTGGAAATGGAATGGGATAGGAATAGGAATAGGAATAGGAATAGGAATAGGAATAGGAATAGGAATAGGAATAGGATAGAATAATAATGGAATGGAATAGAATAGAATTAGAATTAGAATTAGAATTTGAAATAAAATGGAATGGAATGGAATAGAATAGAATAGAATAGAATAGAATAGAATAGAATAGAATAGAATAGAATAGAATAATAGAATAGAAAGGAATAGGAATGGGATAGGAATGGAATAGAATAATAATGGAATGGAATGGAATGGAATGGAATGGAATAAATAGAATAGAATTAGAATAGAATTAGAATAGAATAGAATAGAATAGAATAGAATAGAATAGAATAGAATAGAATAGAATAGAATAGAATAGAATAGAATAGAATTGGAAATGGAATGGGATAGGAATAGGAATAGGAATAGGAATAGGATAGAATAATAATGGAATGGAATAGAATAGAATTAGAATTAGAATTGAATTTGAAATAAAATGGAATGGAATGGAATGGAATGGAATAGAATAGAATAGAATAGAATAGAATAGAATAGAATAGAATAGAATAGAATAGAATAGAATAGAATAGAATAGAATAGAATTAGAAATGGGATAGAATAATAATGGAATGGAATAGAATAGAATTAGAATTAGAATTGAATTTGAAATAAAATGGAATGGAATGGAATGGAATAGAATGGAATAGAATAGAATAGAATAGAATAGAATAGAATAGAATAGAATAGAATAGAACAGAACAGAACAGAACAGAACAGAACAGAACAGAACAGGGTTCTTTATTGGCCACGTGTGATTGAACTCACAAGGAATTTGTCTCCGGTGCATAAGCTTCTAATGTACATGCATGCAACCACAAAGTAGCAGATTTCCACAAAAATTGAAGCATTGCGCGAAATGCTCAAACATGAAACAAAAACAACACATAAAAATTCAGCCTCTGAAATTGTATGATTCTCCTACATTTACAGTAGGGGCTAATTAAAGGAGAACGTTTTTAGCTCGGGATTGAAATGAAAGGTTCCTGGATTCTCTTTCAGCTGGGTTGTTTCCTTGCCGACATTTCATTACCAAACTCAATAACATCATCAGTGCTAGTCACGGTAAGGTCTATAGGTGATCTGTGAGCACTCTGAACAGGGTAGGAACAACTTGGCTTTGGGAAGGTTGGTCTTCTTTTCTTTCTTAATTACCCTGCATGTCTATGTATAAAAGATATTTTGATTTGATTTTCCAGCTGGGGTCTAACGCTGCTGTCCGAAAAGTATCATTGGTAAGTAAGACATACTAGATAGGGGGTTGTATTCTTTGTAAATGATTGGGTGGGATAAGTTTTTCAACCTCACACAAGCACTTTGTTATTCATTAAAGCAGCCACATCATTTTTTTTCTCCTGGCTTCTTAATGAGTCTGGAGATAAGATATTGTTGTTTTAACAGATTAACAGAGTTGGAAGGGACCTTGCAGGTCATCTAGTCCAACCCCCTGCCCAAGCAGGAAACACTAACATCTGCCTCTACCTAGGATCGAACTCGCAATCTCCGGATCGTGAGGCAAGATATCCACCTCTAGGCCACAGCAGCTGCCAAATATTTTTTTTAATTTTTTAATATTTAATGTTTTAATATTCTTACTGTTAAAAATAGCCCTCTCTTTAAAGCAGTGACATTTATTTTGTTTAAGTGGTATGGAACTTACCTGAAACAACATACCTGTTTTAATACCAACTGTAATACCCATTTAATCATAGCTGAACAATTGCAACTGAGAAAAATCTATTGATAATCATAAGATAGGGGTCACAGAAATTGTTCTGTAAACTCAAACGTTTCCTTTAACTGTGTGGTTCTGCTTCATGGGTATGTACATCAGTCTATACACATATCAATCAGTTTAATATATAATATATGATACACTATAGGGCTCCATACAATGAACAACCCTTCAGCTAGAACTCTTGTTTCAATTTTTTAAAATATTTGTTAATCCATTGCTTTGTTTTGTTATACGTTGCCTAGAGTCACTTTGCTAGTGGAAAGAGCTTATGCAACATAGGTCAGAGTTGGCATAGGATAGATAGATAGATAGATAGATAGATAGAGAGAGAGAGGGGGGGGGGGGAGAGAGAGTGGGTTTCTCTCTTTTTCATTCCCAAAAAATCTAATAAGCTGAAGGCTTCCCCAAAGAAATCTACAGCCAAGCAGATTGATCACTCAAATGAGATTGTGCCTACTTAGATCAGTCTAAAGCTTGATTAATTGCAGTGGACTAGCTCTTTGAGGAATAGAAAATTGATTTTATAGTAATAATAAAATGTGCCTTCTGAGACAGACAGACAGACAGACAGACACACACACACACACACACACAGAGAGAGAGAGAGAGAGAGAGAGAGAGAGAGAGAGAGAGAGAGAGAGAGAGAGAGAGAGAGAGAGAGAGAGAGAGAGAGAGAGAGAGAGAGAGAGAGAGAGAGAGAGAGAGAGAGAATGTCTTGGCTGTACTTAGACTCCATTCTTTATTCTTGATTAATTTATTCCAGCTAATGAGGGTTTCCCTTCCAGGCAGCTAAAGGCTTCCCTTTCAGAATTGCATGAGGACTGAGTATATTATTGCACTGGAAGTGATTTCATATTCATTTGTCTTCTAGGTATTTGTGTTGTGACGGACAGAATTCTCAGCTAGAATGGCTGAACAGCATTTTTATGGCTCAGGTATTTGTCTTGGTTTCTTTTTCAGGTTCAATTTGTACTAGGCTCTGAAAAGTAAATTTGAATTGCAATAGTTGCATATTATATGCTTCTGTACTTTTTTATTCATGTATGTACGTACACGCTCATTTGAGCAAGAAACTACATATTCAATATATATATATACATATATATATATATTGCTATCAGCACATATTTTCTGAATAAAATCTACACTGCAGTCCTACAGAATATGATTGGCTAATGTGGTTCTCCCAGTCACAGTCTCTTTACAGACAGTGTCTCTGTTCTTGTCACCTTTTCCTTATTTCTTTATTTGTTCAGTTCAAAATCCTCAATGATTCAGTTCCCTAACAAATGTCTGGATTCAAATGTGTGTTGAATAGATAGATAGATAGATAGATAGATAGATAGATAGATAGATAGATAGATAGATAGATAGATAGATAGATAGATAGATAGATAGATAGATAGATAGATAGATAGATAGATAGATAGATAGATAGATAGATAGATAATGGATCAACAGAAACATTTGTATGTGACCATGTGGGCTTTTGTGTTCCTGTGTGTGTATATTTATTTATTTATGCCCAAGTCAGTATTGATTCCTGGCAACTGTTTGGAGAAATCCCTGTTTTCTTGTCAAGATTTCAGAAATGGTTTTCCATTGCCTGCTTCCTAGGGCTGAGAGAGAATGGTTGGCCCAAGTTAACCCAACTTTCCCTCTCTCTTTCTCTCTCTCTCTCTCTCTCTCTCTCTCTCTCTCTCTCTCTCTCTCTCTCTCTCTCTCTCTCTCACACACACACACACACGCACGCACGCACGCACGCACGCACGCACGCACGCACGCACGCACGCACGCACGCAAAAATATACACATCCCATATATATCTAAGTTTCTTAGTGAAGGATCTCCAAGACAATTTGAAAGTGAGTTCACTTTGAGTTGTCATTTAATTTAAAGCTTCCTATGTTTTGTGTTTATAACTTATAAGGCCTTTATTGGAATTAAGTTATCTCATAATAGTGTTGCATTCATCTCTTTAATAACTGTGAGAATTTTATTTTTCATCGAAACATACCCATTTCCATGGGGATTAATGTGTGCAGTGAAATGAACAGCTTTGCAGCTTGTGTAAAAAGCAGGGTTATCCATAATTTTAATCATTCCATTTATAAACTCATAAGAGGATATTGATTAACATTCTCAAGAAAATATGTTGGTATGAAAATCAGAAATGGCGGACTGCATCTATAAAGAGAGTCCACATATTACCATAGATATTCTACTGGAAATTTAATGCAGGTTTGTAGCTGTTTAGGCATAACTTCCATTTTCTCAAAGAAGACTTATCACTTCATTAACCACAATTACTTTCTAGATTTTACTCCTCTAACATGTTGGCTGGATCTGGGTCTTCGTTTTTTTCCCCATTCCTTACCTACAGGAAATATGTATTATTGTCATTTGACATTCCCCTAGTTTTCTGGAGATGCTCCATCTGCTTCATTTTTATTCTCAACTTCTTCCTTTATTCTTATTTTTCAAATATTACACACACACACACACACACACACACACACACACACACACACACACACACACACACACACCACTTTGAAGCAAAACAAAACAACCCAAAAGATTTTTGGTGGCAATTTTCAAGTTACGCATGATTGAAATACTGACTTTAGTAACAATAGGTTCAGCACTTAAATCTCAACCGATTTGGGTTTTGTCCGGTCCCAGGAACAATTATTATGAATCTAGAATTTCTAATTCATTGTTGTGTCTGGAGCATATGCTATATTTATCCATTCTGTGTGTGAGTAACTGAAATTACACCTTTCTACAACAGCCTCCACTTTAGAAGCGTCACTGATTAAATTCTCTATCTGAAATCATCTCATTATTTCGGTAGGGAAAGCTGATAATTTGTTCCCAGAGCGATGTTGCATTTAGTAAAACCCTTTGTCCTATTAAAGCTAACATTGTTATTTTGATTCCCCTACCCTTTATATTTAGACCAAGTATAGTCCCAGGCCTTTATTATCACAGTCTCAGAGCAGCACAATTGCTGAAAATCAACAGCACAATTACCTTGCCAACAGAAGACCGAGAAAGCACAACGATGTAATTTTTCAAATAGCAATAGCACCTAGACTTACAGTATATGCCACTTCACCGTGTTTTACAGCCCTCTCTAAGCAGTTTATAGAGTCAGCATATTGCCCCCAATAATCTGGGTCCTTGTTTTACTGACCTCGGAAGGACGGAAGGCTGAGTCAACCTTGAGACGATTAGGATCGAACTGCTGACAGTTGGCAGAATTAGCCTGAAATGCTGCATCCTAACCACTGCGCCACCACAACTTAGATAGCAATAGTACTTAAACTTATATACTGCTTCACAGTGCTTTACAGCCCTCTCTAAGCGGTTTACAGAGTCAGCATATTGCCCCCAACAATCTGGATCCTCATTTTACCGACCTCAAAAGGATGGAAGGCTGAGTCAACTTTGAGCTGGCGAAAATCGAACTGTCGAACTGCTGGCAGTCGGCAGTCAGCAGAAATAGCTGGCAGTAAGTGCATTCTAACCGCTGTGCCACCATGACTCTTAACTCAAATGGAGTTAACATAGGTGAAAATTATCAGTTTGTTGCAGAAGTCACATCCAGAAAGCACACATAGGTAACTGATGTAGCAGGATTCATTAACTTCTCTTTATATACATAATAATACATGAGACATATATACAATACCAAGAGTTGTTCTTCCAACGTGGTAGAGAGTACAAGCAAAACACAGGCAGAGGAGGGAACAGCAGAGATGAGTTTCAGTTTCGGTCAGCAGACAGACTTTGCAGTTTCTTATACTGACTCAGAGCTGCAGAGCCATGCCCAGGCTCCTTCCTGTTTCAGTTTCCAAACAGTCCCCGTTGGCTAATCAGTTGCCATGCTTGCTCATTGGCTAACCTTGTTACTATGCCCTATTCATTGGCTGGCCTTGTTACCATGTCTCTGCCAGTCATGGATACTCACACACTGACACAAATAACACACATGCATTTACAAACCCTACCCAACTCAACAAAAGAAAAAAGCAAAACGGGGAGGAAGATCTCAATCATGCTGAAAGCTAGACATATCTAGCCTATCAAAGAGAAATATTAGGGGAGCATGATAACTGTCTCCCAGGATTTGAGAGGCTGTCACGGAGAAGAGGGGATTGACTGATTCTCCAAAGCACCAGAGGGCAGGACAAGAAACCCGTCTTGACTATTGCAACCCGCTCTACATGGGGCTGCCCCTGAAAAGCACCTGGAAGCTCCAGTTGTTGCAAAATGCAGTGGCCCGCATTGGTTTTATGCAGACCTCGGTGCGCTCATGTGTCACCTCTCCTGCGGGTGCTGCATTGGTTGCCGATTTGCTTCTGGGTGCAATTCAACGTGTTGGTTGTCACCTTTAAAGCCTTTCATGGCTTGGGACCAGGTTATTTGAGGGACCGTCTAGAAGGCCTCCAAGGTCCAACTCTTATTTATTTATTTATTAGTGAGACTTCTATACCGCCTCACAGTGCAAGCACTCTCTAAGCGGTTTACACCATTAAGCAATGTATATTTACATTGCCCCCAACAATCTGGGTCCTCATTTTACCTACCTCGGAAGGTAGGTCAACCCTGAGCCAGTGATACAAAACACACACACACACAAACATAAAACACACAAACAATTTTCCTCACTACAGCGAATTCGTACTGGTATCACTAATAACAGTTACTTATCTAAATTCTAGTTTTTAAATATATTCTACTCTATTGTTACATTATTATTGACATTATTACTATTTACACACATATCCCTTTTTTTACATTCTCTTACATACATACGTATAGATATTCATATGTTACTATCTAATTTTTATTTCTATTTTCTAACCAGATATACCATCTACTCCAAACTTTGTAATATTCTGATTCATCTCTTTCGTTTAGCTCCATTGTCAATTTGTCCATTTCGGCGCATTCCAATATTTTACTAATAATTTTTACATCTGACGGGCAGTCGGCCTGTTTCCAGTGTTGTGCTAAGATAATTCTAGCGGCTGTCAGTATGTGCATTATGATATATTGAATTTCCTTATCCATTTTCGCCTCTAGGATACCAAGAAGGAATAGTTCCGGTTTAAATTGTATTTTTTGTCCTGTTATTTCTTCCATCCAGTTTTTTTATTTTGCACCAATACTTCTTTGATTTTGGACAGGTCCACCACATATGATAATAGGTACCCTGCTTATACCCACATCTCCAACATTGTGCTGAACAATTTGGATACATTATGGCCAATCTCGCTGGTGGTAGATGCCAACTCTTCCAACTCTGTTGTTCTATACCAGTGATGGCGAACCTATGGCATGCGTGCCACAGGTGGCACACGGAGCCATATCTACTGGCACGCGAGCCGTTGCCCTAGCTTAGCTCCAGCACACATGTGCACGCCATCCAGCTGATTTTCGGCTCACACGGAGGCTCTGGGAGGGCATTTTTGGCTTCCGGAGGCCTTGGGGGGCAGGGGAGGGCATTTTCACTCTCCCCAGGCTCTAGGGAAGCCTCTAGATCTTGGGGAGGGCAAAAAATGGGCCTACTGGGCCCACCGGAAGTCAGGAAATGGGCCATTTCCAGCCTCCAGAGGGCCTCCAGCGGGGGTGGAGGAAGCCATTTTTGACCTCCCCAGTCATTGAATTATGGGTGTGGGCACTCACGCGTGTGTGATAGCGCACGCGTGTGCACTTTCAGCACCTGAGGAAAAAAAGGTTCGCCATCACTGTTCTATACTGTATGTTAACATGGACCTCAAGGTGCTTCCAGAACATTTGTTTTGTACATAAAGTACTCTGCCATTCCTAACGATTTGTAAATAGTTTGCTATACTTCATACTGATGATGGTAACAAAAGTGATCAATGAAAGTTATCTTCTGTTTTTTTTTCCCCACAGTACAATGCTATGTGTCCACCAAGCGGGAAGACAAGGAAACCATCTATTACAAAGAATCCAAAAATCGTTGGACTACCTTTAATACCAATTCAGCACCACCAAAGTATCCCAAGAGCTAAAGCCAGCTTAGCAGAGGTAATAGCAATACCACTTAGACTTATATACCACTTCACAGTGCTTTACAGCCCTCTCTAGTCGGTTTACAGAGTCAGCCTATTGCCCCCAACAATCTGGGTCCTCATTTTACCGACCTCAGAAGGATGGAAGGCTGAGTCAACCTGGAGCCGATCAGGATCGAACACCTGGCAGTGAGCAGTGAATTAGCATGCAATACTGCATTCTCACCACTGTGCCACCATTCCACCTTGTTATTAAAAAAGGAAATATGTTACTTGGAAACCGCTTCTGGACTTTGTGCCTGAGGTGGAAAAAAAATTGAAACTTTGATTTTGGGTTTTACCGATCAGATAGATTGATTGTTATAGAAATGGCTAGTTTATACTTTTTTTAAAAAAATCTTTATTAAATTTTCCATTAAAAAAACACACAAAATATATTCAAAACAGAAAAAGAAATAAAAAAGAAACATGACAAACTATGAACATATAACGTAAGCATAGCTTACAACTAAAGCAACAAATACGAACCGATAAAACAAGTTCCTTTTCCTTTAACAGCCTATTACTATTAATTTCTTAACTATTTACATTTCAATTGTTATAGATTTGTTATTTCCTATAAGTTGAGTCACCTATTTCATATTCAACCACTATTTCATTTATTCTACAAGTTTAAATAAACATATTGTATTAATCAATATACAGAAAGTAAGACAATTTAATCTAGTATAATGTAGTATAATGTAATTTATTATGTTGTTTCAAGAAGCTATTTTATAATAAGTAGTTTATATTATTATGCAAAAGTAAAAAGTTGAAGTTTGATGTTACTATCTTATTCTACTGCTCCGAAGGGAGTCAAAAATCAATGTCTTTTCTTTCTTTTTTCCCCTCTTTTCTACACTTTCCCCTTCCCTTTTTCCCTCCCCTATCTTTCCTATTACCGTATTTTTCGGAGTATAAGATGCACCTTTTTCCTCCCTAAAAGTGGCTGAAAATTTGGGTGCGTCTTATACTTCGAATGTAGCTTTTTTTTCCAGCCCTAACTAGGTGCTAACAGATCTTCCCAGCTCTTACCTTGCAGGCTTTTTCATTGTTACTCTCTCCAAAGAATGTTTTTCCAGCCCTAAGTCTTTGCAGAATTTTTTTTCATTGCTCTACTTGCTCCGAGTAAGTTTTTTTCTAGCCCTAACCAGGTGCTATCTATCTTCCCAGCTCTTACTGGCTTGCAGGCTCTTTCATTGTTATTCTCTCAGAAGAAGGTTTTTTTAAGTCCTAACCAGGGGATAAAATAATGTGCTGAAGCTGACCAGACTAAGGATGCTAGCCAGATGAATACCTGGTAGGCAGATTGTTTTCCCCTATTTTCCTCCCCAAAAACTAAGATGCGTCTTATACTCCGAAAAATACGGTATTTGTTTCTGTGTTTTTGTATTTTATATTCATAGTTTTATTAACATAAATAATATATTTATTAATAGGACTAATTAGTTTTATTAGTTTAAACTAATAAAAAAGAAGGAAATATGTGATTAAATGTAATAATTAAAGAAGGACATATATCTGTAAACTAAAGAAGTTCATGTTAGGAAAATCTTGGCTTGTACAGCAATGGTGGGTTTCACTTATATTTGCTACCAGTTCGGGAACGGGAGCGCATGCACAGAATGTCTGTGATGATGTTGCTGCTACCAGTTCGCCCGAACCTGGCCGAACCGGTAGAAACCCTCCACTGTTGTACAGGCAGTCCTTGACTTACAAAATTTCATTTAGTGACCGTTCAAAGTTACAACAGCAGCGATGAAAAGGAACTCGTGGCCGTTTTTCACACTTAATGACTGTTGCAGCCTCCCCATGGTCATGCGATCAAAATTCAGATGCTTGGCAATTGACTCGCATTTATGATGGTTGCAGAGGGCTGTGATCCCCTTTTGCGACCTTCTGACAAGCCAAGTCAACTGGAAAGTTAGATTCACTTAACAACCATACCATTAAACTGAAGAACATCTGTGCTTCATTTAAAAGCTGTGGCAAGAAAGGTCATAAAATGGGGCAAAACTTGCTTAATGACAGAAATTTGGGGTTATTAACTTAACGACTGTAATGATTCACTTAACAACTGTGCCAAGGAACGTTGTAAAATTGAGCCGAGGTGGCACAGCAGTTGGAGTGCAGTACTGCAGGCCACTTTAGTTGACTGTGATCAGCAGTTCAGCAGTTCAAATCTCACCGGCTCAAGGTTAACTCAGCCTTCCATCCTTCCGAGGTCGGTAAAATGAGGACCCAGATTGTTGGGGGCGATATAAATATACATTGCTTAGTGGTGTAAACTGCTTAGAGAGTGCTTGCACTATGAGGCGTTATATAAATCTCACTAATAAATAAATAAATAAAATAAAAAATGGGGCAAAACTTACTTAACAACTGTCTCACTTAGCAACAAAAACGTTGGAGTCAATTGTAGTCATAGGTCAAGGACTATCTATACATACTGTACTATTTTTGTGTGTGTCAGCGGTGGGTTGCTCCCGGTTCGGCCGGTTCAGTGAACCGGAGGCTCCACCCACCCGCCCAGGACACTTCTGCACATGCGCAGAAGCGGCACATGCGCACGAACGAACCGGTAGCGGCGGGATTTACAACCTACTACTGGAGTGTGTGTGTGTGTGTGTGTGTGTGTGTGTGTGTGTGAATATATACTGCATATGCAGAGAGAATTTTATCAGGTTATGTTTTCAATAAATCAAATGGAACTCTTTAAAATTAATGAAATGAACGTAATGTTTGCTGTTTAAATCTCTGCTATGTCCCAGGAAACCCTAAACTTCAAAGTTAGTCTTGAAAGGTGTATATTTTAGAAACAAAGCAGTAAATTAAGCCTGATCTGGAACTTAGTAATAGATTTCCATTTTAATGTTCTTTTGAGTAGAAAACAAAAAACAAGTTGTGGGTTTTGCACCATAGCAACCAATTTTATTTGTGTCTTCAAAATCTTTGAGGATGGATCTTAAGTTTCCCCTGGGAGGAGCAGCTGAGCCTTTTGAGTATAAGCATTTCATGCGCTCTCTAGGTGAGGTAGGTAGAAAATTTACAGTCTTGTCTTTATCCATCCACTCAACCAGAAATCCCTCAAAGCATATGGGAACACAACAGATGGCTTGTCCATGTGGATATGATTCTTTTTTTTTTTTGAGTTGCCAATTTGGGAACGCCAAAGAAATTTTTCATACATGATGAATGATAACAGCGACAATATAAACTTCTGTTTGACTTTCAAGTATCTGGATTCTTTTGCTCAAAATTGCTTTCCTGCAAGTTTTTCCTTCCTGCATGTCTCCTCTATACAGATATTCCTAGACGGGTGAAATCCAGCAGGTTCTGACCGGTTCTGGAGAACCGGTAGCAGAAATTTTGAGTAGTTCGGAGAACCTTCAAATACCACCTCTGGCTGGCCCCAGAGTGGGGTGGGAATGGAGATTTTGCAATATCCTTTCCCCAGGAGTGGGGAAGGAATAGGGATTTTTCAGTATCCTTCCCCCAGGAGTGGGGAGGGAATGGGGATTTTGCAGTATCCTTCCCCACTCCTGGGGAGGAAATGGAGATTTTGCAATATCCTTCCCCCAGGAGTGGGGCGGGAATGGGGATTTTGCAGTATCCTTCCCCACTCCTGGGGAGGAAATGGAGATTTTGCAATATCCTTCTCCCAGGAGTGGGGAGGGAATGGAGATTTTGCAATATCCTTCCCCCAGGAGTGGGGCGGGAATGGAGATTTTGCAGTATCCTTCCCCCAGGAGTGGGGAGGGAATGGGGATTTTGCAGTATCCTTCCCCTGGAGTGGGGAGGGAATGGAGATTTTGCAGTATCCTTCCCCACTCCTGGGGAGGAAATGGAGATTTTGCAATATCCTTCCCCCAAGAGTGGGGCGGGAATGGAGATTTTGCAGTATCCTTCCCCCAGGAGTGGGGAGGGAATGGGGATTTTGCAGTATCCTTCCCCTGCCACACCTACCAAGCCACGCCCACCAAACCACACTATGCCCACCAAGCCACGCCCACAGAACCAGTAGTCAAAAAAATTGGATTTCACTACTGGTCCTAGACTTAGAACAGTTCATTTAGTGACTGTTTGAAGGTACCACGACGTATGACTGTCTTTCACGTTTTCATGGCAGCATCTACATCAGGGGTGTCAAACTTGATTTCATTGAGGGCCGCATCAGGGTTGTGTTTGACCTCAGGGGAGCATGGCCAGCTCGACATCACTCGTGTCGGGTGCGCCTGTGGTGGCCCAAGTGCTCTGCCAGCAAAAATTAGGCTCCCGGCTGCGACGGCTTCCTGCAACCCTCTGCCAGTGAAAATGGAGCTTGGGAGGACCGCCGTCCATTTTTGCTGGCAGAGGCAGGTCCTTCGCTGTTTCCAGGTCGGCCCCGCGAGCCAGATCTAAGCACCCCGTGGGCCGGTTCCGGCCCGCGGGCCTTGAGTTTGACACCCCCTGAACTACATGATCACATGAACAACATTCGGACACTTGGCAACTGGCATGGATTTATGACGTGTCCTGGGGTGACGGAATCCCCTTGACCTTCTGACAAGCAAAGTCAACGGGAAAGCCAGATTCACTCAACGACTGGGTTCCTAACTTAACAACTGCAGTGATTCACTGAATACCTGTGGGAATGAAGGACGTAAAATGGGGCACAGTTCACTTAACAAATATCAGAACAGAAATTCTGGGCTCAATTTTGGTCATAAGTCGAGGATTACCTGTGTATGCTTGTGACTTTGAAACTCCCGTTTCATGTCTCCTGTTCCTTCAGGAAACAGTACATTTCCTGTACTTTACTGTTCTCCTCCCAGTCCAATCGTCAACAGTTAATTCTCGTTTGGCTAATTTTCTTAGTGTCTTAAATGTGTTTTAATACTCTGCTCACCTCACTGTCTTCCTCTATGCCGTTCATAAAGTTTTGGTCACTCAGTATACTGAGATGTATATATGGGATCCTTGGTGGTCTCTGAGCTTGGTTAGCTTCTTGGAGACATTTCATTACCCAACTAGGTAACGTTATCAGTGCTAGAAGGGAGTGAGGTTTATGGGGAGCAGGTGGAGGAGGAGAAAAAGGAAGAGGAGGAAGAGAAGGAGGTAGTGGAGGAAGAGGAAGTGGAGGAGGAGGAAAACAGCTGTGGAGTCCTTGGCGCGCTCTGAGCTTGGATGATTTATTTCAGAAGTTTCATTACCCAACTAGGTAACATCATCAGTGCTAGAAGGGAATGAGGTTTATGGGAGACAGAGAAAGAGGTGGAACAGGAGGAAAAGGAGGAGGGGGAGATGGTGGTGGTGGTGGAGGAGGAGGACAGCTATGGAGTCCTGGTGCTCTCTGTGCTTGGTTGTTTTATTTCAGAGGTTTCATTACCAAACTAGGTAACATTATCAGTGCTATGATGATATTATTTGGTATTGAAATGTCTGCAAGACAACAACCAAGCTCAGAGAGTACCAAGGATTCCGTAGTTCAACACTGAGCTACAAATTTCTCTTCTATGAAATGTATATATTTTTCTATACATTTCTCTCTCCCTCCCTCCCTCCATCTCTCTCTCCTATATCTATCTATCTATCTATCTATCTATCTATCTATCTATCTATCTATCTATCTATCTATCTATCTATCTATCTATCTATCTATCTATCTATCTATCTTCTATCTATCTCTATTTATCTATCTATCCATCCTCTATCTATCTGTCTATCTATCTCTATCTATCTATCTATCTATCTATCTATCTATCTATCTATCTATCTATCTATCTATCTATCTATCTATCCATCCATCCATCCATCGGTCTCTTTTCCCTCCCTCCCTCTGTCTCTCTCTCTCTCTCCTATCTATCTATTTATCTATCTATCTATCTATCTATCTATCTATCTATCTATCTATCTATCTATCTCTATCTATCTATCTATCTATCTATCTATCTATCTATCTAACTAACTAACTAACTATCTATCTATCTATCTATCCATTCTCTATCTATCTATCTATCTATCTATCTATCTATCTATCTATCTATCTATCTATCTATCTATCTATCTATCTCTATCTATCTATCTATCTATCTATCTATCTATCTATCTATCTATCTATCTATCTATCTATCTATCTATATCTATCCATCCATCCATCCATCCATCCATCCATCCATCCATCGGTCTCTTCTCCCTCCCTCCCTCCCTCCCTTCCTCTCTTCTATCTATCTATCTATCTATCTATCTATCTATCTATCTATCTATCTATCTATCTATCTATCTATCTATCTATCTATCTATCTATCTATCTATCTATCTATCTATCTATCTCTACCTACCTACCTACCTACCTACCTACCTACCTACCTAACTCTATCTATCATCTAGGCTACCAACAATTGATATGAGTGATTCAATCTTTTAACTCTTTCTCCATCTCTGCACAGAATTCAAAACTGGAAGCGGAACGGGGCTTAGCTGAAGAGAAGACCGGTTTAAAGGAACGAGTATCGCGGGTCGTCCAACATAAAGAACGAAAGGAGGAGAAAATCTGGAATCAAGGAAGAAAGCATCGCAGCCTGATCTGTTTGGAGGACATGGCTGAAGATGTTGTGAACTTGGACCGCAGGTCCTGCAAAGAATCAAAATCACCAAGGAGAAATGAGAGCAAAGCAAGAGAAACACACTTGGAATCTGAGAAGCAGCTGCCAGCAAATGTTCTTCATGAGCTCCACACTGTCTTACAGAGGACCAGAACTCTCCATGACGAGACTTAGAAGCCTTTCAGATATGGACATCAAAGAAATGAATTATTTTAATGTACAGTGTACATACTTTCAATGTATTTAAATGTAAATGTTGAACTAAAAGAGATCAAATGCTCTCTATCAATTTGGGAACCTTAATAATTTTGTGCTGATACTTGCCCCTCTCATTATCTACATTTATTTCCCAAAATAATGCTGGTCAACATTCTCAGTCGTCCAGGTGATGGTTGTCCCAAACAACTTTGTTCTTCCTTGAAGACATTTCTCTTCTCATCCCGGAAGCTTCTCCGGTTCTTTAGAACGGTTGTTTAATTCTCCAGAACTGAAGAAGCCTCTGGACTGAGAAGTGAAACCTCTTCAAGAAAAAACAAAGTCCAGTTGTCTTTCGAAAAAGCTCCTTTTTGCGACAGTGTTGGCCAACATTTTCCACCTAGATGGGAGAGTGACAACCCATTGCTTCTTAACAGGACATTATTGAACGTCAACAAAAAGTATAGAAGTAGGACGTGAAAACAATTCAATAATATTGGTACATCCTATTCCTCCTGGCTTCTGTGCACACTCTGAAGATAACGTGAGAATAAATGAATAGTGAGATGGGCATCATAGAATTTAAAATAAATAAGTGAAATGAAAGATAAGGCATAATCATTTCCAATGGGCATTTATCTCACCGAGATTTGTCATCCAAGCGGGAAATCAGCAAACAGCTTTTAGGTTGACAATTCTGTTGTTGGCCAACCCCAATCTACAACCGTCACGAGTTCAGTTTGTTTATACTGTCATAGACCAAAGATAGAATTTAAAATACAAGGATTAAGTAATAAAAGAAGTTGAACTGAAGGATTAGATTTTAGATTTATTATTAGAGTTGGAAGGGACCTTGTAGGTCATCTAGTCCAACCCCCTGCTCAAGCAGGAGTTCCTACACTATTTGAGACAGATGGCAGTCCAGTTTCTCCTTGAAGGTCGCAAGTGTTGGAGCTCTCACAACCTCCGCTGGCAAGCTGTTCCACTGGTTGATCGCTCTCACCGTCAGAAAGTTTCTCCTCACTTCCAGGTTGAATCTCTCCTTGGTCAGCTTCCATCCATTATTCCTTGTTTGGCTTTCTGGTGCCATAGAGAACAGCCTGACCCCCTCCTCTCTGTGGCAGCCCCTCAAGTATTGGAACACTGCTATCATGTCACCCCTGGTCCTTCTCTTCGCCAGACTGGCCAAGCTCAGTTCCTGCAACCGCTCTTTGTATGTTTTATTTTGCAGACCCTTTATCATCCTGGTTGCTCTCTTCTGCACTTTCTCTAGGGTTTCAATGTCTTTTTTGTAGTGTGGTGACCAAAACTGGATGCAGTACTCTAGGTGTGGTCTGACCAAGGCTTTATAGAGTGGTACTAGTACCTCTCTGGTCCTTGATTGTATCCCTCTATTTATGCAGCTCAGGACTGCGTTGGCCTTTTTGGCGGCTGCTGCACACTGCTGGCTCATATTTAGTTGGCTGTCTACCAAGACTCCAAAATCCCTCTCGCAATTGCTGCTATTGAGTGTGATTTTGCCCAGTTTGTATGTGTATTTTTTATTCTTCTTGCCTAGGTGCAGAATTTTACTTTTCTCTGTGTTAAATTTCATTTTATTGGTTTGGGCCCAGTGTTTGAGTCTGTCGAGGTCCCTCTGGATTTTGAGTCTTTCCTCTGGGGTGTTTGCTACTCCCGCCAGCTTGGTGTCATCTGCAAATTTGGTTAGTTCTCCTGCTATTCCCTCATCTAGGTCATTTATGAAGATATTGAAGGATGGATGGACAAGCAAAGAAAGAGAAACAACAAGGTAGTTTCAATCAGGTATTTCCTAATCTGCTTGCAGTTGGATCAAATTTAGTTACTTTATGGAGAAAAATAGGGAACCAATCTCTTATACACACACACACACACACACACACACACACACACACACACACACACACACACTTCCTGTGTTTTCAGACTGGTCCATTTGCTCAGTGAGTAAGTTGGGAGAGGCAAAACAGAGTGAATAGATTTGATTTAGAGGTGTAAACAAAACCTCTCCGTGAATAGGAAATAAGGATTCCTGGGAGAAAATAATATTGTTCAATATTTTTTCCTCTACACAGAGTTGGGGTTTTTTTTTCACTTCCAGTGAAATAGCAGCACGACAGGATAGCAGAGTTGGAAGGGAGCTTGGAGGTCTTCTAGTCCAACCCCTTGATCAGGCAGGAGACCCTGTACCAATGATGGAGAACCTTTTTTTGCTCAGGTGCCAAAAGGGCGCCCACACCCATAATGCAATGCCCTCCCCCCGTGCATGCGCGCACAACACACACACCCGCGCTGCCCCTCCCCGCGCATGCGCGCAGGCCTCACTGAAGCCTCCGGACTTCCGGTAGGCCTGTTGGGCCCTTTTTCACCCTCCCCAGGCTTCAGTTGGGCCCTTTTTCACCCTCCCCAGGCCTACCGGAAGTTCATTTCCGAACTTCCGGTAGGCCCATTGGGCCTGTTTTTTGCCATCCACAGGCTCCGGATGCTTTCCTGAAGCCCAGGGAGGGCGAAAATGGCCTTCCCCCACCCTCCAGAAGGCTGAAAATCAGCTGGCCAGCACGCACATGCTGACACAGGGCAACGCCTCGCGTGCCCTCAGATATGGCTCCACGTGCCACCTGTGGCATGCGTACCATAGGTTCGCCATCACGGTCCTATACCATTCCAGACAAAAGGTTGTCCAATCTCTTCTTAAAAACCTCCGGTGTTGGAACACCCACAACTTCTGGAGATAAGCAGTTCCACCTATTAATTGTTCTGACTGTCAGGAAACATTCTCCTTAGTTCTGGGTTGCTTCTCTCCTTGCTTAGTTTCCATCCATTGCTTCTTGTCCTGCCTTCAGGTGCTTTGGGGAATAGGATGGGGAGAAAAAAATTTTTTTTGCTTGAAATACAGATTTACAAAACCTGACACTAAACGATACAATTTCTGCCTTCATGGTCAATCAATCTGACTTAAACTGACTCAAAACAACAACAACAACAACACCCTGATTTAAATCTCATTCTTGACTTTTTGCTGGGGGAATCCAACCATGAACACGTCTACGGGATTTATGCGTTATTTGTGGATTATGAAATAATGCTGCTAAAACTATGCTGCTTCATTGCATCATTGTTGTTTTTTTATTTCTAGGTAACTGGTAGAATCAGGGAGTTTTGCAATGAAATAAAAGGAGTTTTGCAATGAAATAAAGTGTTAATTTATTGTACAGACCTGTCTGTGTAGATTATTGCAGAAATGGCAACGGTTGCTTGCCATGTCGGTTGGGTGGGGGCTATCACCAGATCAAACATGAATGCATGAAATAAAAAAGATCTTGTTAAAGCTAACTTGTCTATAAGCATCCGAAGGACACGCTTCAATCCGACCCAATAGAAATAAAATAAAAAGAAATAAATCAACCCCATGTGTCTCCATTCCTTCAATAAATGCTACATTTATTTGTAATGGATAGCCCATGATGTCGAACCTATGGCACGTGTGCCCAAAGTGGCACGTGGAGCCATGTTGCCTGGCATGCGCAGCATCGCCCGTTCCTCTTCCGGGTTTCTAGTGCGCATGCGTGTGCGACGATCAGCTGGCCTTCGTGCATGCGGCAGTGCCGGAAACTGGAAGAACTAGTCTTCTGTTTTCTGGCATGAGCATGCGCGCCGGCCAGCTGATCGTCTGGCGCGCATCCACACCAGTAACCAGAAGTGTAGCTGGCTGGCGCTCATGAGCCTGCCGGAAACCGGAAGTGCATTTTCCAGTATGCGCATGCCCTCTCGGCAGTTCCTCTTCTGGGTCACGTCCCAGACGAATGTGCGCACATGGGTTCCCTTTTCGGCACTCTGTGCTGAAAAGGTTCGCCAACACTGGGATAGGCAGTCTTCCATTACTGGTAGTCCTCGACTTATAACAGTTCATTTAGTGACTGTTCAAAACTACAACAGCACTTGAAAAAAGTGACTGATGACTGTTTTTCACACTAGAGTAGAATAGAATTAGAATAGAATAGAATAGAATAGAATAGAATAGAATAGAATAGAATTAATTTGAATTCTATCCATGGAATGGAATGGAATAATGAATAGAATAGAATAGAATAGAATAGAATAGAATAGAATAGAATAGAATAGAATAGAATAGAATAGAATAGAATAGAATAGAATAGAATAAATTTGAATTCTATCCATGGAATGGAATGGAATGGAATGGAATGGAATGGAATGGAATGGAATGGAATGGAATAATGAATAGAGTAGAATAGAATAGAATAGAATAGAATAGAATAGAATAGAATAGAATAAATTGAATTCTATCCATGGAATGGAATGGAATGGAATGGAATGGAATGGAATGGAATAGAATAGAATAGAATAGAATAGAATAGAATAGAATAGAATAGAATAGAATTAATTGGAATTCTATCCATGGAATGGAATGGAATAATAAAGAATAGAATAGAATAGAATAGAATAGAATAGAATAGAATAGAATAGAATAGAATAGAATAAATTTGAATTCTATCCATGGAATGGAATGGAATGGAATGGAATGGAATGGAATGGAATGGAATGGAATGGAATGGAATAATGAATAGAGTAGAATAGAATAGAATAGAATAGAATAGAATAGAATAGAATAGAATAGAATAGAATAGAATAGAATAGAATAAATTGAATTCTATCCATGGAATGGAATGGAATGGAATGGAATGGAATGGAATGGAATAGAATAGAATAGAATAGAATAGAATAGAATAGAATAGAATAGAATAGAATTAATTGGAATTCTATCCATGGAATGGAATGGAATAATAAAGAATAGAATAGAATAGAATAGAATAGAATAGAATAGAATAGAATAGAATAGAATAGAATAGAATTAGAAAAGGGGAGAGGAGAGGAGGAGAGAAAAGAGAAGGGAAAAGTTGGAAGGGACCTTGGAGGTCTTTTAGTCCAACCCCCTGCTCAGGCAGGAAACCCTACACCACTTCAGACAAATGGCTGTCCAATCTCTTCTTAAAAACTTCCAGTGTTGGAGCATTCACAACTTCTGGAGGCAAATCAATTGTCCTCACTGTCAGGAAATTTCCTTTAGTTCTAAGTTGCTTCTCTCCTTGATTAGTTTCCATCCATTGCTTCTTTTTCTCCCCTCAGGTGCTTTGGAGAATAAGTTGACTTCCTCTTCTTTGTGGCAGCCCCTGAGATATTGGAAGACTGCTATCATATCCCGCAGTGAGGTAAGAGAGCAGCCCGCCCCTGACCACCTCTGTACAGGAATTGTTAGTCTGCTCCATGATCTGTGGAGATGCACAAAACTTAACCCCCTCTTTCCAGTGTTAGAAAATAATCCAGGCAAAACATTTCTCTTAGAAGTAATTAAGAAGGCAAATCTTTTTTTATGGAAAGCGGTGTGTGTGGCTGAAGAAGTTTAAATTGCAGTTACTGATGGCTGCAGCTTGTTGTGGAGAGAGAGGGAGAGGGAGAAAGAGAGAGGGAGGGAGAGAGAGAGAGGAGAGAGAGAGAGCATCAAGTAAAATTATTTTTTTAATGTATCCTCAATTTTACAAGTGAATAACTGTTCTGTGCCAGTGAGTGTTGTAAACTCACTTCCTCTTCATTTTGAGTAGCTGTGAATCAATTCAGCGTTAAACAGGAACGCTAGTATTTTGTAAACCAAAGCTGTGTGTTTGGGATAGTGGGTTTTTTTTTTTTAATAACTCAGTCATTACTGTTTTCTGTAGATTTCTTTAATGTTTAACCTGGGTGAGAGCAGAATTTGTACACTTCTTGTTGCACTGGAAAATATAAGACACCAACATACTTATTTCCTTGAACATCTGGGTTGCCACCAGCTGTTTTGCAAATGTCAGGGCAATGATCAAATACCCAGACAATTGGGGGTTTTTTGGATCCAGAGACAAATAAGCGCACCAGTAAATAAAGGGATTTTAAGCCTTATGGTTAGCTAAAAGCATAACATTAAGAAGCATACATACATTCTTACTTGGAATTACAAAAGAGAAAATGAACAAAAGCAATCTATATCTCATTCTAAATATAATAACAGCAGCCAGAATCACTTACCCTCAATACTGGGAAAATGAAAAGGTCCCAACAAGTAATCAGAAGTAATCAGAAAAATACTGGATTGCGCAGAAATGAGCAAACTGATTATTGAATTACAAGATAAGGAAGAAACAGAATTCTATATGATTTGGGAAAAATGGTTCAATTGGCTAGAACATAAATATCGAAGGAAATAATTAGTGAGAAATACAAAAATGAAATACAATAAGATAGGTAGGCAGACTTTTAATGGAAAATAAGTACGATAGAATCAGAAACGTAACAAAACTAAAGAAATATCTTAAGATAGATAAGTTAAAGAACCAACGATACCATCGATATAATGGTACGCAATGCTACAAAAATATTAACATTAATGGTTCATGTTTTTTTCCAGTTAGTCTATGTATTATGTATTGTGTATTGATGTTATATAGAGTTAGATGCATGTTTGTTTTGTTTTTGTATATATGTATATATTTGTGTTCCTTTTTAAAACATTTAATAAAGATTATTATTTTTTAAAAAAGAAGCATACATAGCAAATAAGATAACACATCTTTTAACAAGCTGCCATGAACTACTTAATAATGACAGCAGAAGGCTGCCAGTTTCCACCATACCTGATGCTAGGTTCCATGCAAAAAAAAAACACCTCCCCACAAAAAACACAATCCACAAACTTGGCACCATGACTTCATGCTCCTGCTATGGTCAGTAGCAGAGGTGGGCTTCACATACTGGAACAACCCAGCACCAGAAGTGTGTGTGTGTGTGTGTGTGTGTGTGTGTGTGTGTGTGTGTGTGTGTGTGTGTGTGAGAGAGAGAGAGAGAGAGAGAGAGAGAGAGAACACTCACTTCGCTCGCTCACGCACCATCAGCAAATGCATGCACCATCAAACAACATGGCTATTCTCTCGCATGCGCCGTCCACACATGCATGCACCACAACATTTGCAGGTGACACCAAGCTGGCAGGAATAGCCAACACTCCAGAAGATAGGCTCAAGATGCAGAAGGATCTTGACAGACTTGAACATTGGGCGCTACCTAACAAAATGAAATTCAATGGTGAAAAAAGTAAGGTTCTACATTTAGGCAAGAAAAACAAAATGCACAGGTGCAGTATATGTGATACCTTGCTCAACAGTAGTAACTGTGAGAGGGATCTTGGAGTCCTAGTGGACAACCATTTAAATATGAGCCAGCAGTGTGCAGCAGCTGCCAAAAAAGCCAACACAGTTGTAGGCTGCATCGACAGAGGGATAGAATCAAGATCACGTGAAGTGTTAATACCACTTTATAAGGCCTTGGTAAGGCCACACTTGGAATACTGCATCCAGTTTTGGTTGCCAGGATGTAAAAAAGATGTGGAGACTCTAGAAAGAGTTCAGAGAAGAGCAACAAAGATGATTAGGGGACTGGAGGCCAAAACATATGAAGAACGGTTGCAGGAACTGGGTATGTCTAAATTAATGAAAAGAAGGACTAGGGATGACATGATAGCAGTGTTCCAATATCTCAGGGGCTACCACAAAGAAGAGGGAGTCAAACTATTCTCCAAAGCACCTGAAGATAGAACAAGAAGCAATGGATGGAAACTAATCAAGGAGAGAAGCAACTTAGAACTAAGGAGAAATTTCCTGACAGTTAGGACAATTAATCAGTGGAACAGCTTTCCTCCAGAAGTTGTGAATGCTCCAAGACTGGAAGTTTTTAAGAAGATGTTGGATAACCACTTGTCTGAAGTGGTGTAGGGTTTCCTGCCTGGGCTAGAAGACCTCCAAGGTCCCTTCCAACTCTGTTGTTGTTGTTGTTGTTGTTGTTGTTGTTGTTGTTTTTCAAAAAAAAACAAAAAGGCTGTTTTCAAGCAGCGGAAGGGGAAAAATTAGCAACAACAAAAAAAACTCAAATAAAAATGGCAGCGTGCACGGACCGGCACTGACAGTGACGTCACCAGCAGGTCTCTACCGGTTCAGGCGATCCGGTCCAAACCGGGAGGAACCCACCCCTGTTTCAGATCCAAAGCACTGCGTATCCTTAACAACCGTGCTATAGTTCTAATTTAAACATAAATATGATGCAGTTGATATATTGGTGAGCAGAACGTTGCTTGTACAATGACGCAGCTGTGAAGGAAAACAAAACGGTTCTGTTATGCCTTTCAAATATGGCCACTTTGATGCAACGGCAAAGAGCTGGATAACCGAATGTTATTTTTCTTTTTAAAAAGCGATGATCTTTGCAGCTATTTCTCTGATGAAGCAATTACACAAAGCAAATTGTGACCTGCGTAATTTGCAAATACGCAGCTGCGTCAAAGGTTTTTCAAGGCCTCTTGCTGTGTTCAATATTTATTACCATATGGAGGATTTATTACCATATTTTTTACACATGAGGCACTCTGCGGAGTGTGATGCTGTTAAGGGGATGTTATGAGATTTGTTTATCTATTTACATATTGTTTAACAGTGTCTTTTCGAGCTATGTGAAGGAGGCTCCAATAAGAGGGATGGAAATTATAGACCGTTGGCATCAGGGGCAACTTCTGGTATAAAGAAAGTCAGAATAGTAGCTATAACTAAGTTAAGGAAGCTCTGCCAGGCTGTTAATTCTCTTAGAAATTGTCTTTTATATCCATGTATTTCATTTGTGGTGAAACATGAGGATCAACGTTGAATTTATACCGTATTTTTCGGAGTATAAGACGCACCTTTTTACCCCCAAAAAAGAGAATGAAAACTTGGGTGTGTCTTATACACCGAATGTAGGCCCACCCACCACCACCCTTTGGCCTCTGTCTTCCAGCAATTTACCTGTTTGCAGCAAACAGGGAAGAGCCTGTAAAGCCAAGCAAGTCATTAGCTGCTTCCCGACCTACAGCTTATTTGCCACATGCTAAAATGAAAGTGAAACTAGCAGCAAAGAGGCAAATAGCTGGGAGAGACACGCAGATTTTTATTTTCTGCTGAACTGGATGGAAGGGGGTAAGTGAATAACTATAAATGTCTGTAGAATGTTCAAATTATTAGACTTATTTTTTAAAGACTGCTTTATTATTGTTCTAGAGCCAGGGGTCTCCAACCTTGGCAATTTTAAGACTTGTGGACTTCAACTCCCAGAATTCCACAGCCAGCTTTGTTAGCTTTGCTGGCTGTGGAATTCTGGGAGTTAAAGTCCACAAGTCTTAAAGTTGCCAAGGTTGGAGACCCCTGTAAATCTAGGCAACTTACCAAAATAAAGAAGCTTTTTAAAATAAATGCTTGCTCTGAAGAGGCCCAGTGCTATTGTATCTTCTTTTAAATAATAGAGAATAATGTATACTTCCAGAAATTTTAATTCATTTTAACAGCTCTGTACAAGTATAGTCTGAAATGTAACAGTGTCCTGTTTAGTATTAAGAGTTAAATCCTGACTTACCTTGGAGTAGATCTATTTAAATAATTGGGAGGCGTTAGTGTGACTACATTTAAGAAAACTTTCTGGCATAATGTACATTTTCCAATTCTTTGCTATTTCTATGGGTCAAGCACACATGCACAGAAATACACAGCAAACAGTGTATATCATCTGTGCTGTTTGCTGTTTGCTGTTTGGCAAATTGCTTGGACGCAGAGGCCTTTTTCCTTGTTTTCCTCCCTCAAAACTAAGGTGCGCCTTATACTCCGGTGCATCTTATACTCCGAAAAATATGGTCTTTACCGACGAAGAAAAAAAGGGAGAGTAGTATAGATCTATTTCAAGCTATTTAGCTCTCGTCAACCTTATGATTAGCAGGAAAAGCACCCGTTCTCAGTAAGAGATTTGGAATAAACTTTTTTTCTTTTTCAATCGCACCACCAACGTCGGGGATTTAAGCGAGGCCCAGCCTAATTGCTCTGTTGACATCTAAAGTTTAGCGTTTGTATTTTTAAACGCATGGTATGGGCGACTCCTACCACGCACAAAGTGTAGGCAACTGATCTGACAGCGTGCAGATCTTATGCTCGAGCTGTGTCAGTTGTGTTGACATGCCAGCCAATGAACACAATAATCTTTGCTGGCCCTGGGTTTTACACACAGCCCCCTTAAGGTTAATACGTAGCACATCAAGCATGTTATAATTGAACTGTGGGGAAACAAATTAAAATTATAATGAACTCGGTTCCCTTCGGAAGTAAAATTAGGTACATCATTACCAGCACTGGTAGAGTTCTTGATATTATGGTCTAATCAGCACTTAATAGCCCACTCTCTGTGGCTCTAATTTCACATAATTAATGTGCATGGAAAATAAAACCCTTTAAAGGTTTTCCACTTTAGGGACAATAAAACGCGGATGACGTTGAATTCCTATGGAGCCTCGATTGTGAATTGTGGTCTCAAAACAGACAGACACCTCTTCACAATTGACAGAAATCCCACTTTGGCTGCAGAATGAGGTAGGATTTAAATAGTCACCATGCATAGCCAAAGCCTGATTTTTATCTACATTGGTTAACAAATCCTATAACCCTCTGGATACTGCTTGCATTGGCAACGGGGTCCCGCAGTTTTAGGGATGTTATTCAGTGGTGGGCTCCACATACTGTAACAACCGGTTCGCCCAGCACCAGGAATGTGAGCATGCGCACTATCCCTGCATGCATGCGGCATCCCAAAACATGGCAATTCGCTCATGCGCGCCATCCACACATGTGTTTGATGTCAAACAACACAGCAATTTGCTTACGCGCACCATCCGTGCATGCGTGTGGTATCAAAAACACAGCGATATAGGACTTCCGGTTTCTCTTTCGGTGACATCGGACGCCGGACCGCAAGGTGTACGGCCAACTCTGAACACTCTACATCCAAGGGTCCTGGATTGGGACCTAAGCTTCCCCGGAGAGGGGGCGAAGTGAAGGGGGATGCCAGGAAGGTACAGGGGAGCCACATCTCCGCTCCCTGAACTGGAAAGCCCCTAGCCAACGACGTGGAGCAGGGGCAGCAAAAATGGCTGCCACAAAGCTGAAAGAAGACCAGAAACAACCTAGACTGAGCAGTAGGGAAAAGTGAGTGGTTTGTGATCTGGGCTAAAAAGGATTGTTGCTTTTTAAGAATAACCCCAAAAATACGAGGGGGGAAAATATGGAAGCTAAATGCTAGCGGCGGGACAAGCATATTAAAAACTTGAAGAAAACATTTGGGAACTTGGAAAAAAAAAGTTTTGCTGGAATTTTAAAAGAAGATGTGGTTCTGGAAAGATACTTTGTTTTAAAGAAAAAATACTGATATCTGGATTGGAAGTTGTCTCTACCTTATTATAACTAAACTGATTATTATATACCTATTTACACACTGGATTTACAAAATAATGAAATTGAGAGCACAGAATAATAAAGAGGAATAATACTGACTTGAAGCATGAGCGCCATTTTAAAGAAAGAAAGAAAGAAAGAAAGAAAGAAGGAAAGAAAGAAAGAAAGAAAGAAAGAAAGAAAGAAAGAAAGAAAGAAAGAAAGAAAGAAAGAAAGAAAGAAAGGTGTAACCCTCGGAACTTTTGTTTTTGTTGGATAAATAAAGTGGAGTAAACCAAAAGAAGGAAAAGAGATGGTAAAGCTCCCGGTTTTTTCCTTTGAAATTTGGTTGGATTATAAAAATGTTAATAAGTGGAAATAGAAACATGGAATGGATCCATCAGGATATTAAAGACATTATAAAGGAACAGCGTATGGGAATGAAAGAAATATTTGAAGATATGGAGTGCATAGAACTAAAACTGGAAAATATAATGCAAAGAATAACAAGTGCAGATCAGACAAATGAGGAAAATATGGAGGATCCTGGAAGAGCGGAAGAAGCAAAGGAACTGAGAAAAAAAACAAGAAAGAAAATACAACAAAGGGATGATGGAAACACGGAGGGTGAAAAAGATATTAGAACAGAAGGGGAAGATCTCAGATGGCATGGAAAAAAATATGGGAGAAAAAGAAAACCAGAAGGGGAAAAGAAGATAAAGCTAGAAAAGATGAAAGCAAAATAAAACAACAAAGGGGGAAAAAAAGAGGACAGAGAGTATAGCAAAATAATGGATTTAAGAATAGAAATGAGAGAGTTGAAAGAAATATGGGGGAGGCAACCAAAAAAAGAAAAAGAAAAGAGGATTAAAAATATGGAACAGGGTAAAAGATAAGGGATAAAAAAGAATAAGAATGTGCAGGCTAAATTAGTATATTAGAATTAAATAATCTTGAATAAATTGTTTATTGTGGTGATAAGAAATAAATAATAATAACATTTTTGGAATATAAGGAATGAATATAGAAGAGTTATAATGTAGAAAAATTATATTATATTATATTATATATATATATATTTATATATGTGTGTGTGTGTGTGTGTGTGTTTGTATATATATATATATATATATATATATATATATATATATATATATATATATATATGTGTGTGTGTGTGTGTGTGTGTGTGTGTGTGTGTGTGTGTGTGTGTGTGTGTGTGTGTGTGTGTAACATTTTTTGCTGATAAATGAAAATAAAGGGAGACTATTATAGATCTATTTCGAGCTATTTTGCTCTCGTCAGATAGCCATACCCGTAGTGGGAATTGAACCTGGGCAGTCTGCTTGAAAGTCAGAAGATTAACCTCTGAGCCACAAGGTTCTGTTCCCAATCAGCTCTTCACCAGGAAAGGGTTATATGAATTATATATATATATATGAATAGTTTGTAGAAATGAAATTATAAAATAACACAAGAAGGTTGAAAATTGATAACTTTGAAACATGTTTTGTATGGTGATAAGAAATAAATAATAATAACATTTTTGGAACATGTTTTGTATGGGATAAAAGAAATAAAAAATAGTTTTGAATGTTTGTTAGAAATGTGATAAAGTGATAGAATTAACTGTTATGAAGATAAAATCAGCTTGCATTGAAGAGTAAGAATGATATGGAAAAGAGGAAAAAGATTTTTGAATACTGTTTAGAAAAGAAGTGGTAAAATATATTAATACTAGAAATGTATGTATACTAGAAATGTATAAGGTGGGAAAAGATCACATCTTTGATTGTTGGAATGGAAGGAGAAGAGTAGAAAAGAAAAGGGGGAAAAAGAGAATTGAAATGGAGATAAAATAAAAGGGAGGAAAAGACTAAAAGATAGATATTAAGATGAAAAGAAATGTAAAAGATGTATTAAAAATGAAATGATAATGAATTGTAACTAATTAAGAAAAATATTGTTAAGATTATTGTAGGGATGTACAGTATGAAACCCAGAAAGCAAACGCTCGTGATAGATGAGATGTAGAAAGACTAAAAATGAACAAAACTTATTGAAAACAACAACACAGTGATATAGGACAGGATTGCGCCCGGACAGGACAGGTCGCCACTACCAGTTCGCCCAAACCAGTCCAAACCGACTGAATACCACAACTGATGTTATTTCTCTTTATTATGGTTCAAAACCAGGCCTTAAAAGGAGAGGGGGGGAAAGGCAGGGGGGAGAGGGAGAGGGAGAGAGGGAAGGATGTAGGGGGAGGTGGGAGGTAGGGAGAGAGACAGAGACAGAGAGAGAGATGAGAGAGAGAGAGACAGACAGAGAGAGAGAGGGGGGAAGGAGAGGGAGAGAGATATGAGAGATGAGAGGGAGAGAGAAAGTGAGAAAGAGAGAGAGAGGGGGGAGGGAGGGGGAGAGAGAGGGAGGGAGGGAGGGGGAGAGAGAGAGGGAGGGAGGGAGAGAAAGAGAGAGTGGGGAGAAAGAGAGAGAGAGAGAGAGAGAGAGAGAGAGAGAGAGAGAGAGAGAGAGAGAGAGAGAGAGAGAGAGAGAGAGAGAGAGAGAGAGGATATAATGAATGTACTTGGCTGTAGCTAAGAAATACACTGTTTTCCCCCACTGTTAGTCTGAAATATCTAGGGTTATATTCAGTTTGTGTACAGATGACAATTCTAAAAGGAGGGAGGGGGAGATTATGATGCTCTATTATAGAATTTTATGCTTGGTGTGTTAACAAGACTGATTCATCAATCATTCCACTCAATACCTAAGACGCTGGCAACATAGTTAATTTCATGATCAAACAGAGAATTAGTATCTGAGGTTTGGTCTCTCAGAGCTTTTCATGTTTTAGAAGCCCCCGGGGGAGTGGGAGGTATTTTTCTCTAGCAAGAAATTAAAGGGTGAGACAATGGGATCACTTTTGACTGCTGCTAATCGGGAACAAGACTGAAAGAAATGAAAGCCGCGGCCTCTGACAAGCGGAGATAAGTGTCTCGGCTATATGTACTTGTAACGTTTTAATTATACCCTCCACTTTTCCCTGGGGTTTGTGCCTCGCGTGAGGGTGGCACCTTTGCGGCGGCAATAATTCTTCAGCTAATTAAAGACCAGCTGCTTTGCAGAAAATTTTCGAAGGACAGATCCTGGTAAACATGTTTCAGAGGCACTCAGACAGTCTCAATGGTCCCCTGTCACTTGGGCTGGACGGTTCAATTTTGTCTCATTTTTTTTGTCCGTCGATGCTTTTTCACAGCTTTCCTTTTCGAGCCCTCTAAAACATAAGACAACCTCGCATCCTCGTATCGGCGTCATATTACAAGTGGCGCTTGAGTGCGGCCATTTCAGCTGGTTGTCAAATTGTGGAGAGGAATACACACCGCCACAATATCTTTTCTGCTGTTCCCACTGGGGTAAAAAGGAAAATAAATAGCCCTGCCTATTATCTCTAGCTCTGTGGGATTGAGTAGTTTGATGGAGCTAATGGTCCATTAATCCTTGAGTAACTCTAGACTGGGCTTGCTTTAATACCTATTTCCTCTCTATGGTTTGAAGCAGTGATGGGTTCCTACCGGTGCGGTCCACTCTGTCGTTCTGGTAGCGGCCCGCCGATTGCACAATTTGAACGCGACGGCTCCGGTGCCGTCTTCGCTGGTCCGTTGCACGGCGCCATCTTTTTTCTGAATGTTTGGCCTTTTTTTGCTTCCTGCGCATGCGTGGAAGCAAAATTTTGTGAGGGGATGCACGCGCAAAAATTTTTTGGCGATTTTTTGCTTCTGCGCATGCGCACCGGTAGGCAGGTAAGAGGAACCCGCCCCTGGTTTGAAGGGTAAATGCACATCTGTAAAAACCTTTGTGCGCAAGAAATCCAAGATTGAGTTAGGACTTTTGTTCTGTCCTCACTACACGTTAGTCTGTGTGCAGCTCGACATGCAACTAAACCCAGATTCAAGTCCCAATAAAACAACAGAAGACCATTGAACAATAAATAGCGCTCTTTAATTAATTATCTTTTGCAAAAGAGACTTAACCTGGTCTCAGGTACAGAGAACCAAGATAAGCCAAGTGTTCATCTGAATACAAGCCTTAAATGCGTTTCTACAGGGGAGAAAGACAACTTTATGCCCCCTCTTTCTCATTGGACAGTCCATGTTATATACAGTTTTTGGCTTCATAACAGGTGGTTTCCTGGATTGAAGGTCCCCTGATATTTTCCTCATCTTCTTCATAACAATAGCTCTTTCCTGGCCAATGTCGGCCTGACCTAACTGAAATGTTAATTACGTTGTTATTTCCCCGCATGCCATAGGTTCGCCATCACGGGGCTAGAAGGACCAATAGCACCAATTTCCTGCCTGTTCCTGCCGGTACGGTTAATAGCTGTTGTTCGGCGCAGAGCCGAAGACGCTGCTGCTGTTCGCGGTGCGGGAGCTTTCCCCGGGCGCTTTCCCCGCCCGCATGGATGCCGCCAATTGCGTTCTTTTGCCCTCTGCACATGCAGAACGCTTTGCGCATGCGCAGAGGGCAAAAGAACGCAATTGGCGGTGTCCATGCGGGCGGGGGAAAGCGCCTGGGGAAAGCTCCCGCGCCTCGAATGGCAGCAGCGTCTTCGGCTCTGCGCCAAACAACAGCTATTAACCGTACCGGCAGGAACCCGGTACGGGTTTTAAGTGAATAGAGACAGGAATGGTGTCAAGATCAGTTCCAAATATAATTCTGATTTGCACAAGTCTGCCTCAGAGAAAAGGCCCTCTGTGATGCCCTAGGTCAGTGTTTCCCAAACTTTTGACATATGTGTACCCCTTCTATAATTTTCATAACGCTGAGTACCCCTCATAAAAAACATATGCTTTAATAAAAATCAAAATATATTTATTTTTTCTTTTTTTGGTACATACGCAAAATAAATGAAAGTTATATTATAAAGAACATTTATTTGATTCAATGAGAAGGATGAAATTATTTATTTTGAGATGACAGATCATCATAATCAGTGGAACTTACTAAAGCACAATAACAGGTGCCCGGAACTAACTATTAAAGAAGTAAGTTGTCTCTGTAATGAAGTGCAGTATATTCACGCCGTGTCACGCCTCACAAGACTGTCTAACTGTTAGATAACACTGCAATTCTCCGGCGTTTAAACAGCTCCGTGGCTCAACGTCAACTGTTAATGTTCCTGCAGTTTAAAAATGGCCGAACCCGAGCTACGCGAAGGATGCGCAGAAGTTCCTGCCATAATGAGTTGCGATACGATGTACAATGGCCCCAGTTCCCATGTAAAAACTGCGATACACGCCTATTTCTTTCCTTGTTCTGTGGGCGCAGCTAAGCACGGTGCAGTGGATATTCCCACGTGATCCCCACCAAACTCTGGTGCAACGCGTACCCCTGCCAAACTCTTCCCGTACCCCTGGGGGTACGCGTACCACACTTTGGGAAACACTGCCCTAGGTTTTTCTCCTAGGACAAATGGACATTTTTGTGGTGGGATCTCCAGTGAGATGGGAGGGTCATATTAAGAGAGGATTGAGCTTAGAGTTCTTGCATTAGATAAACAACCCAGACCTGACCTTCACCAGCTCCCCTGAATCCTTATCTGGCCATTCTCAAGAAAATGCAGTTGATCTGGCTAGATTCATGTAACATAGATAGCTATCAATAATGTTTCTGCTTGGAACTCTTCATGAGTGGTTCTGGTTATTTTCACCTGACAGGTATGCGGAGCAAAAGAAGTTCTTCCTATTTTAGCGTTCTCAATTCTCACCTGTAGGAGAAGGGATGGCAGAACTTGGGGGTGGCGTGAAAAGTGGGATCAGCCTAGAATCCCTATGTAGCCACAAGCAAACTTAGTTCAACCGCCTTGATTGCTGTTGACCCTTATTTAACTCCAAGCAGGTGCTGAGTTGAGAAGATTCCTGTGCATAGGCTTTTAGCAATAAATCACTTTAATTAAATCCTCAGATGTGAATCTTATCTTTCCCACCTGACATTATCTTATCGTATTGCCCTTTCCTTTCCTTTCCTTTCCTTTCCTTTCCTTTCCTTTCCTTTCCTTTCCTTTCCTTTCCTTTCCTTTCCTTTCCTTTCCTTTCCTTTCCTTTCCCTTCCCTTCCCTTCCCTTCCCTGTCCTTCCCTTCCCTTCCCAATGGTGGGACAATAGTGAACAACCTAGACCAGGGGTCTGCAACCCGTGGCTCTGGAGCCGCATGTGGCTCTTTCATCCCTCTCCTGCGGCTCCCTGTCGCTCAAAATATGCGTCACAACCACCAATGTGCGACACCGGCCAGCAGCGATTTATTGAGCTTTTCAACCCATCTTTTTTTTTTCAGAGTTCAAAATGTTTTTGTTGCATGCAGAAATAAAAAATTGTTTTCTCTGTAGCAGTTCATTGATTTCACAAATGCAACACACTATAGGTTTTTTTATACATAGCATAAAGGTAAAAAAAAAAGTGATACATGCAGCGTTATTTTCATTTGAGATGTCAAAAGGGTTTTGTGGCTCCCGTGTTTATTTTTTCTGTGGGAAACAGGTCCAAATGGCTCTTTGAGTGTTTAAGGTTGCCGACCCCTGACCAAGACCTACACAACATGTAGAAGCCTCTGGTTACCGTATTTTTCGGAGTATAAGACGCACCCTTTTACCCTCAAAAAGAGGGTGAAAACTTGGGTGCATCTTATACACCAAATGTAGCCACACCCACCCTTTGGCCTCTGCCTGCCAGGAGGAGTTAGTGTGATTACATTTAAGAAAACTTTCTGGGATTAATATACTGCCATAATGTACATTTCTCCAATTCTTTGCCATTTCTATGGGTCAGGCACACATGCACAGAAATACACAGCAAACAGTGTAGATCATCTGTGCTGTTTGCTGTTTGGCAAATTGCTGGGAGGCCGAGGCCTGTTTTCCTTGTTTTCCTGCCCCCAAACTAAGGTGCGTCTTATACTGCGGTGCGTCTTATACTCCGAAAAATACGGCAGTTCAAGATACAGTAGATGGAGAAGGCATTTTCATTTTAATATTTGTTATTGCATTTCATTTCAGCAAAACATTTTGTTAGCCACGAGATGTTTATTATTATTATTATTATTATTATTATTATTATTATTATTATTATTATTATTATTATTATTATTATTATTATTATTATTATTATTATTATTATTATTATTATTATTATTATTATTATTATTATCTGATACATTTTTTATCTAGACCAAAATGATGGCATTAAGGCTTTTTTATGCCTCTTATAGACAGTAATTTTACGTTGTCTGTACATGAAATAAACAACCATCTGTTTTCAAGTTGACATGCAGTTGAGCAAATATTATGAGTTTGTTGCTTCCCTTTGGCAAATCTATTTGAGAGAGATGGATACGTTTCCACGCCGGTGCTACATGAGGGGGGCAAAAATGGCATTCCGCTATTGACAAATTTGCATTTAGTTTATAGAGGGAGGAATAAGAATAAAATTAATTTCTCCTGAAACCTCAAGAGCCTGAACGAGAAACCAAACCCCATCATTCTTGAAATATCTATTGCATCCCAGCAGTGAAACCTAAAGAAAATTGGTTGCCCTTATTGTGTCTACTCACAAGAGAATAGAGTTTGCAAAAGGCATGATAAATATAAATGTACTACTGTCTAGCATTTAAGATTGTTTTTCTCCCTCTCTTTCTATTTCTCTTTTCTCTCCCTCAATCCATATATATTTTGCTATTGTCTTTTAGAATAGTTAGATTTTTGCCATGTAATTTAATCATTTGTATAACTTCTTCTTCTTCTTCTATTTCTTCTTCTTCTTCTTCTTCTTCTTCTTCTTCTTCTTCTTCTTCTTCTTCTTCTTCTTCTTCTTCTTCTTCTTCTTCTTCTCCTCCTCCTCCTCCTCCTCCTCCTCCTCCTCCTCCTCCTCCTCCTCCTCCTCCTCCTCCTTCTCCACCACTCTATAAAGCCTTAGTCAGACCACACCTAGAGTACTGCATCCAGTTTTGGTCACCACACTACAAGAAAGACATTGAAACTCTAGAGAAAGTGCAGAGGAGAGCAACCAGGATGATTAGGGGACTGGAAACTAGAACATACAAAGAGCGGTTGCAGGAACTGAGCTTGGCCAGTCTGGCGAAGAGAAGGACCAGGGGTGACATGATAGCAGTGTTCCAATACTTGAGGGGATGCCACAGAGAGGAGGGGGTCAGGCTGTTCTCTATGGCACCAGAAAGCCAAACAAGGAATAACAGATGGAAGCTGACCAAGGAGAGATTCAACCTGGAAGTGAGGAGAAACTTTCTGATGGTGAGAGCGATCGGCCAGTGGAACAACTTGCCAGTGGAGGTTGTGAGAGCCCCAACACTTGCGACCTTCAAGGAGAGACTGGACTGCCATCTGTCTCAAATGGTGTAGGAACTCCTGCTTGAGCAGGGGGTTGGACTAGATGACCTACAAAGTCCCTTCCAACTCTAATAATATGTAATCTGTAATCCGTAATCTGTAATCTGTAATCTGCTCTCCACCCCCACCCCCCTTTGCTTTTGGAAGGGGTGCTAGCATGGTTGGTAAAGTTTGATAATTTCTGGAAATCTCCCATCTCCCAATAGTATAGCTGGTGTGATTATTGGTTTCAGGAGTATCACTAGCTGGCAATACTCCATGTTAGAAGTAGAAAAGGTTTGGCAATAACGAGATGCCCATGCAATGCAAGTAATAGGTTCGCACACTAAAGAGTGATTTTTAGCCTGGCCACCCTGCCACTAATTTTAGAACAGTTAAAAAGTGAAACCAACGCCTGCACTGATTTTGATGCTTGTTCATTCATAATCAAAAGACTTCAATATGTCCCAGTCGGGTCTAGGAAAAAAACTCGTGGCCAACTCGCACGGCCAACTCCCCATATCCAACTCATTGTGGGAAAACTTGCCATGGCCAAACTCGCTGTGGGATAAGAGTTACACTAATAACAAAGGAATGGTGGGATAGAATCATTAAAGTAAGGGTGCCAAAGGAGGAAGAAAATGAAATGCCAATGACCCAAAGTAAACTAAGGTTTTAATTATTTTAAATAATTAAATGGGATTGTTGAATTGCCCCATGGTGAGTTGTCCTGTAGCAATTTGGCCATAGTGAGTTGGCCATGGTGTGTTGGCCATGCCACATTTTCCCATTACGGTCCTAGTCTTACAATCTTTAAAAGCAAAGTCATTCCTGAACCCAGAATTAGTCTGATGAGGGCTAAGTTGGGCACCTCACTGTCTACACAGGAGAAGCATGGGACAGTAACAAGGGTGAGTAAATGTCTATGGAGATGCTCAATCATCCAGGTCGTGGTTGTCCCAAAGGTGCTTTCTTCAAGAGGCAACTGGACTTTCTGGTTTTTCTTTGAAGATGTTTCGCTTCTCATCCAAGAAGCTTCTTCACCTCCGACTGGATGGTGGGGAATGGAAGGTACAATGTACAGTACAATGCAGTGAGCCATGTGCAGATCTGTACATTGGGGAAACAAAACAACCACTTCATAAATGCATGGGGCAACATAGGAGAACAAACCCATCAGGACTAGATTCAGCAGTCCATCTGCATTTAAAAGACAAAGGCCACTCTTTTGAAGACAGAAAAGTCCACCTTTTGGATAGAGAGGACCACTGGTTTGAAAGAGGGGTGAAAGAGGCCATCTGTGTCAAAATTGAACAGCCCTCTCTCAACAGAGGGGGAGGGATATGACAGCATCTATCTTCAATCTACAACACAGTCCTTTCAGCAGTTCCAAGAAGGCTCCATACCCATTTGCATCACTCAAGTGACCCTGAGGACACAGATAAATCTCCAAGTGGCCTCAATGACCTTCTAAAAGGATGCAAATGACCAGCTGTCTGCAAGGAGTGTAAATCTTTCCATTCCCCACCATCCAGTCAGAGCTGAAGGAGCTTCTTGGATGAGAAGCGAAACATCTTCCAAGAAAAACCAGAAAGTCCGGTTGCCTCTTGAAAAAAAAACACCTTTGGGACAAGGGAGAGAAAGGTTCAGACCAGTGGTGGGTTCCTACCGGTTCGGTCCAGTGCGCCATTCCGGTAGGGACCCGCCGATTGCACAATTTGACGCGATGGCTCCGGTGCCATCTTCGCCAGTCCGTCGCGTGGTGCCATCTTTTTTTCTGAATTTTTGGGCTTTGTTTGCTTCCTGCGCATGCGTGGAAGCAAAATCTTGTGAGGGGACACTCGCACGTGTGAGATTTCGGCGATTCTTTGCTTCCGCGCATGCACGGAAGCAAAAAAATCACCAAAATCGCACGTGCACGTCCCCTCATGAGATTTTGGTGATTTTTTGCTTCCTGTACATGCACGGAAGCAAAATCGCATGAGGGGATGCGCGCACGTAGCAAGCATGCGTGCATGCAAAACGTGATGATGCGCGCACAGCACACCGGTAGCCAGGTAAGAGGAACCCGCCCCTGGTTCAGACAGTTGCATAACAGAAACTGAAACCTGATAAAGTTAAAGAATGAAATCCAACTTCATCCCAAAAGATTTCCGAGAGCCGATGAGGTGATCAATCTCATTGGCCAGTGGCTCGTGTCAATTCATCATCGCAACACTAATCACAACACCCAACTGTCCCCAGTGGTCTCCATATATAGAACTGAAATTGTGACATTATTTATCGTCTATCGGAAGCAGAAGAAAGTCCTCAAATCTCAAAAGCATTTTTTGGGGGGGTACCACCAGATTTGATTTGTGGCTTCCGTTCTGGCATCCGCGTTGGTGTGATTTGATCAGAGCTTCGCCAAATTCAATCACCAAGTCCATGTTTTGCACAGCACTAGTAATCGCTGTGTTACTTTCATAGATCACAAACTGTACGATCTGCTCTCGGTCTCATCAAGGTTGGCCATTATCAGAGTTTGTTGCAGAAAATTAAATCGAGAAAGCACACACAGGCAGACTGATGCAGCAGGATTCATTTAAATAAGAAACATCTTTATATACAAGAATAACACATGAGCTCTACATGGGGCTACCCTTGAAGAGTATCCGGAGACTTCAGCTGGTGCAAAATGCGGCTGCGCGTGCTGTGGTGGGTGTGCCAAGGTACACCCACGTGACACCGATACTCCGCCAGCTGCATTGGTTGCCCATCGGTCTCCGGGTCCAATTCAAGGTGTTGATCACCATCTTTAAAGCCCTTCATGGCTTAGGACCAGGATATCTCCGGTACCGCATTCTGCCTCATACTTCCCTCCGACCGGTTAGGGCCCACAGAGTTGGCCTCCTCCGGGTCCCATCGGCCAAGCAATGCCGGCTGGCGGGCCCCAGGGGGAGGGCCTTCTCTGTGGCTGGCCCCGTGCTCTGGAACCAGCTCCCCCCAGAGACCCGAACTATCCCCACTCTGCTGGCCTTCCGAAAGGCCGTTAAGACATGGCTCTTCCTGCAGGTGGGGGGGGACAGCTTAATTCAATCGAGCTTACCCCCCAAATATGTATGTTGCTGAATGGATGTTGTTGCTTTTATATTGTTTTTAAATTTTGTACTGTTTTTAAATTTTATGAAATTTTGATTATTCTTGTATTTCTCTTTGTTGTACGCCGCCCTGAGTCCTTCGGGAGTTGGGCGGCATATAAGAATAACAAAATAAATAAATAAATAAATAAATATTTACAATACCAGTAGCAGAGTTCTTCTTTAACGTAGCAGCAGTTACAGGCAAACACACAGGCAGGAGAGAACAGTTAGTTTCATTTCAAAGTTCAGAGTGGACTGAGAGTACAGAGTGGACTGAGCCACGCCCAGCCTTCTAGCTTCAGTTTCGATTCTCTGCACAGACTCAGATGTGTTTAGCTCCCATTGGCTGACTTAGTTGCCATGCCTATTCATTGGCTGACCTTGTTACCATTGGCTCTCCCAGTTCATGAATATCTTAACAGTCATCAGACTGGCCTACCCTTTCCCAAATCTTCCATTTCTGAAGACAGGAAAAATATTTGTCCTCCTCACATCATCCATTCTATAAGATTTCTCTCTCCTCTTAAAAAAAAAACAGATTTAAGCTACCCCACATGTTTTTCAACCACAGTAATACACGGGCCAACCATCGATACAAACTCATGGTAAACCGCTCCAAACTCGATTGCAGAAAATACGACTTCAGCAACAGAGTGGTCAACGCCTGCAATGCTCTATCCGACTCCGTTGTTACATCCTCAAACCCCTACAGCTTCAACCTTAAACTGTCTACCGTGGACCTCACCCCATTCCTAAGAGGTCCGTAAAGGGGGGGGTGCATAAGTGCACCTGCGTGCCAACTATCCCTGTCCTACTGTCCCCATTTATTTGTATTCATTTCCTTCATTCATGTTCATGTTCATACTTATACTTGTTATCTTGTACATATTTGACAAACTAATAAATAAATAAATAAGTTCCTGAGTAGCTTGAAATAAAAAAAATGGAATAAATAAATCAATCTGTCATCTGATTGATCTCAGTCAACTTTGAACCAAGTATCCTCTGACAATTCCACCAAGCTTGACCAGGTTGATTCTTAAATCCACTTTTCACACTTAGTCTTTTCTGTGATAAGGTTTAGCCAAATACCGTATTTTTTGGAGTATAAGATGCACCTTAATTTTGGGGGAGGAAAACAAGGGAAAAAGGCCTCTGCCTCCAAGCAATTTGCCAAATAGCAAACAGCACAGATGATATACACTGTTTGCTGTGTATTTCTGTGCATGTGTGCCTGACCCATAGAAATAGCAAAGAAATAGCAAATGTATATTATGCCAGAAAGTTTTCTTAAATGTAGTCACACTAACTCTTCCCAATTATTTAAATAGATCTACTCCAAGGTAACTAAACTCTAATACTAAACAGGACACTATTACATTTCAGACTATACTTGTACAGAGCTGTTAAAATTATTTAAAATTTCTGGAAGTATACATTATTCTCTATTATTTAAAAGAAGATACAATAGCACTGGGCCTCTTCAGAGCAAGCATTTATTTTAAAAAGCTTCTATATTTTGTTAAGTTGTCTAGATTTACATGGATCTCCAACCTTGGCAACTTTAAGACTTGTGGACTTCAACTCCCAGAATTCCACAGCCAGCAAAGCTAACAAAGCTGGCTGTTGAATTCTGGGAGTTGAAGTCCACAAGTCTTAAAATTGCCAAGGTTGGAGACCTCTGGCTCTAGAACAATAATAAAGCAGTCTTTAAAAAATAAGTCTAATAATTTGAACATTCTACAGACATTTATAGTTATTCACTTAGCCCCCTCCATCCAGTTCAGCAGAAAATAAAAATCTGCCTGTCTCTCCCAGCTATTTGCCTTTGTAGTTAGTTTCACTTTCATTTTCCCACGTGGCAAACCTAATTCATCGGGAAACTGCTACTGACTTGCTCTTCCCCCTTTCCTGCAAGCTCTTTACAGAGCTCTTCCCTCTTTCCTGCAAGCAGGTAAATTGCTGGAAGACAGACGCCAAAGGGTGGGGGTGGGTGGGTGGGGCTGCATTTGGTGTATAAGACGCACCCAAGTTTTCACCCTCTTTTTGGGGGTAAAAAGGTGCGTCTTATACTCCAAAAAATATGGTAGTTCTTCTGCCTTATTATATATTAACCTTGGGCCAGCTGAAATAACACTATCTTTTCCTTTTTTTCCAAAAGAGCTTTTCTGAACAAGTTGTTCTAGTCGGCTGTCATATACTGTATATCTCCTTTGTGATTTCCAGATTTTTCAGGCAACATTTTTCATGCAGGAAATGGGCTTATCTGTGTGTGCCTTTGGATGTGATTGTTCTCATTCCAAGCAAAAAGTTTTGAAAGTTGTTTATTTGTTAGATTTATAGCCCACTTCCCCCCCCACCCTCAGACTTCAACCTGGCTAATATGGTCATGAACACCAACTAGCAGTTAGAAAGCATGATTGAAAACTTCACAACACACGGGCAGGCTTAACCACAGATTCAATTGGGAAACTGTAACCATCCTAGATCAAGTCAAGTCCAAAAACGCTAGGAAATTCCTGGAAGCTCAGAGTGCACCAAGGACTCCATAGTTGTTGCCCTCCTCCTCCTTCTCCTCCTCCTCCTCCTCCTCCTCCCTTTCTGCTTCTCCTCTTCTTCCCCCTCTTCCTCCTCCCCTCCTCTTCCTCCCCTCCTCCTCCTCTTCCCCTTCTCCTCCTCTCCTCCTCCTTCTTTCCTCCTCCTCCTCCTCCTGCTTCTCCCTTTCTCCTTCTTCTCTTCTTCCCCCTCCCCCCCTCTTCCTCCTTCTCTTGCCCTCCTCCTCTTCCTCTCCCCCTCCTCCCCTTCCCCTCCTCCCCTCCTCCTCCTTCCTTCCTCCTTCTCCTCTTACTCTTCCTCTGCCTCCTTCTCTTACTCTCCTCCTCCTCTCCTCCTCCTCTCCTCCTCCTGCTTCTCCCTTTCTCCTTCTCCTCTTCTTCCCCCAAGGCTGAAATACATTGTCCCTCCTCATTTCCTCTGTGTTTGCCAGAATTAGTGACATTTTCTTCAGAGGGTCTCTTTCTCTCCATTTCACGTTCCTTTCCCCCCTGCCTTTCACAACGGGTGTTGAAAATCACAGCACAGGGGCCGACAGCTTGAGGGTCTCTATAAATAAATAAATAGATCTTATTGCACAAAGTCCAGAGAGAGAGAGAGAGAGAGAGAGAGGCTGTTCCCTCAGTTTCTGCCAGACACAAATGTGGGTGAAGAAGATGTCTAAAGAAGCTAACTTTGCAACAAAAACATGAGGTCTATTTTGGCACAATGGGAAGCTTTGGGGGGCAGACTAAAAGCCTGGAGTAACGAAGAGTCATAATGAGTGTATTGATTCCGGCAGAATATTTCATCAAAGCAAAGCAAAAAGCAAAGCAAAACACACACACACACACACACACACACACACACACACACACACACACACACACAACCAACCAACCAACAACAACCCCAACACAAAAATCCCCACCACTCAGTGAAGTCAACTTCCAGATTAAATTACGGCTTCAGGCGCTGCTGATTAATTTACTTATTTTTTGGAAGGGCAAAGCCTCTTTCTGTTATCAAAACACTTACATTTAGAATTTAGGTTAACAGGAGGATATATTTCTTCTTCTTCTTCTTCTTCTTCTTCTTCTTCTTCTTCTTCTTCTTCTTCTTCTTCTTCTTCTTCTTCTTCTTCTTCTTCTTCTTCTTTCTTTCTTTCTTTCTTTACAGGGGCTGCTCTCAACACACACACCACCCGCCTTTCCTGTTGACGAAGACACATTCTAGGCAGTGGTGGGTTCCTATCAGTGCGGTCCACTCTACCTCACCGGTAGCGGCCGGCCGATGACATAATTTTCACGCGACACCGGTCCGTCGTCTTCACCGGTCCATTGCGCATTGCCATCTTTTTCTCAGAATTTTGGGGGGGGAGGTTTTTGCTTCCTACGCAAGCGCGGAAGCAAAATCTTGAGAGGGGACGTGCGCACGAGAGAGATTTTGGCGATTTTTTGCTTCCGCGCATGCCTGGAAGCAAAAAAATTGCCAAAATTGCACACACATGCACGTCCCCTCGCAAGATTTTGCTTCCATGCATGCGCAGAAGCAAAACCACACAAGGGCCGCGCGTGTGTAGCACGTGCACGTGTACACAAAATGTGGAGATGCGCGCCTTCGACTCCACTTGGTTAAAGCAAAGGGTTCTTTTACTAAGGATGATGGTTGCAGTAAAGTCAAGCCAACCGTGTTCGCTGGATGCAAAAATAAGGTGTAGGTTTCCCCCTAGCCCTTCCATCTCCCCGTGATCAGTCCATTTACAGCCAACTGGAGCTCGCCAAGTTATTTTGAGAACTCTAAGAGTGTTTGAGGGTAATTTGCATATTTCTTAGGGTGCCTGACCTTGGGGTGCTGGTACAAACAGGATCTGGCTGCTCTGGTTCTTCTCATCTGTCATTTCCCCCACCCACCCAATCTCCTATTAAGTACACACAAATATCTTAGAATACTTTATTGTCATTTTAAATGTATACTAATTGGTACACATTAAAATGAAATTTTGTTGCATACATCTCCAATATACACTACACAAACATGACAAAACAAAAATTATGCATATACCCACAAATTAAAGAAACAACACAGTCAGGTTTGGATGTATACATGTACATGGCGAGAAAAACAGATCTTGCGAGTTGGGATGGCCTAGGGAACAAAGCTGTTACAGAATCTGGTAGTCCTGCTATAGATATTTCGAAACCTCCTCCCAGAGGGGAACAACAGAAACAGACACAACAGTGGATAGGGTGTGTGGGGTCTCTAACAATACTTTGAGCTCCAAGCATATAGTGCTTCTAAGCAATATCCCAAATAACGGGAAGCAAGCATCCTACAATCTTCTCTGCTGTCCTCACCACTCTCTGTAGGGACTTTCTATCTGAGGCTTTGCTGCCACCAAACCAAACAGTGATGCAGTTTGTTTTATTAAGCTGTATTGCCCTTTCATCTTTCCCTCTTTCACCCTCTCCCCCTTCTTCTTTTTATGGCAGGATGTCTGTTAACACCCCCTTAACCATCTAGTGCCTTAACCAGTAGACCAAACTTCCCCCCTTTTTTTTGACCTAAAAGACTCTACAGGAAAAGAGGAACAAAGAAAAAAAATACAGCCATTTACTCTTTGCTAAAACTAAAGGGACACACAACACAGGCATAATTGCCATTTTCTCCTTTGCCCTGCCCTGCAACCCTTCAATTTATGGAAGTAAGTTTGGCTGCTGTGAAAAGCCAACAAGCAGAGTTTTGGTGATCTGAGATAAATCAGCCAATGATGTCCTAGGTAAAGGTAAAGATTCCCCTGCACATGCGTGCTAGTCGTTCCCAACTCTAGGGGGCGGTGCTCATCTTTGTTTTAAAGCCAAAGAGCCAGCACTGCCTGAAGATGTCTCCGTGGTCATGTGGTCAGCATGACTCAATGGCGAAGGCGCACAGAGTGCTAATACCTTCCCACCAAAGCTGGCCCCTATTTTTCTACTTGCATTTTTTATGCGCTTTCAAACTGCTAGGTTGGCAGAAGCTAGGACAAGTAACGGGAGTTCACCCCATTATGTGGCACTAGGGATTCGAACTGCTGAACTGCCGACCTTCTGATCAACAAGCTCAGCGTCTTAGCCACTGAGCCACTGCGTCCCTATGATGTCCTACTAGCACACAAGGATTTAGAAAGGCAAACCAACCTTGGAATAACAAATAGGTGTGTGGGTTCTAATAAGACCAAAGGATTACCAGCTCCTAAAGGATATAGTTCACTTATTTGTATTATTTAATGTAACGTTTTGTGAAAATCTGTCTCTGGCATCTGCCTGGTGTCTCAGGCAGAACCCAGTGGGATTGCGGAGAGCTTGAGAACCTCAATTAGACAATAATCCATCTAACATTGAGGTCTTAATTAGCATCACTCTGGAGCCAGCAGTAATCATGTAGAGCAGCATAAATAGTTTGTGCAAGATGTTGACGTGAAAATACTAATTAATTCAGACGCACAAACTTCAGGAAACAAATGACCCATACTTAACAATTCTCACTCGTTTGCTTTCTTGAGAAACCATGGAGTTTTTTATTGTGAAATTTTGATCGCCGATGTTGTGGCCTGCCAGCTACCAGCAGAGCTGGTGGCAGATTCAGACGATGAAGAGGTTGGGGAAGAACTTGGGCCAGTTCTGGAGCCTGGGGAAGGCTCTGATTGACGAAGTGAGAATCAATCTCACAGAGGCGAAATAGATCTTTCTCCCGGAAGTCAAACATTTAGAAATAAAGCCGAAGTTTAAAAGTCTAATTAAAATATTTATTTTGATACAAAAACAATACATTCTGATTCTTTACATTTCTGCTATAAAATGCGACTCTCTCAGTCAAGAGTCAAGTCAAGAAGGAAGAATGGAGGTTTAGGAATGCACACATGCGTACAAGAATATTATCTCACATGGTAGGAAAGTACCATTATAATAGATAGGGATGCAGCTCCCTGCATATGCATACAACTGACAATAATCACACCGTGACACTGATAGATGCTCAGCGTCAGACACAGAGATAGAGTGAGGGCCATCCAGCATTTCCCAGCCAGAGAGGCAGCTGCCTTTGGGACTCAGAGATGAGTGAGGAGGAGGAGCAGCTGGGGCCTGTTCCAGATGGTGTATGGGCAGAACAGATAGGAGAGGTGAGCAACGGAGGACAATGAGCTGGCTCGGGAAGCAAAACAAATGTGGATGCTGACTGGCCCCACCCTGGCTGGGGAATAAATCGGAGGAAAGGGGAGTGGTTTGGTTGTAGCAGACAACCGTTCGCATTTCTGGAGAGTTTGCTCCTTGTGTTTTTCTTGTGACAAAGACTGCCTTGCCAGAACTGAGGTTTGTCTATTTCTCTGTTTGAACCAGAGGTGGGTTCCTGCCGGAGCTGCCTGATACGCAGCTCCGGTAGGGAGTGGCGGATTGCGCAACCGCTCCGGAGCCCTCTCTGCCGGTCCACTCGGCGCGTCGCCATTTTTTGGGGTGATTTTCGGTGATTTTCGGGCGATTTTGCTTCTGCGCATGCGCGGAAGCAAAATCGTGCCGAAATCTCATGAGGGAACACGAGAGAGAGAGAGAGAGAGAGAGAGAGAGAGAGAGAGAGAGAGAGAGAGAGAGAGAGAGAGAGAGAGAGAGAGAGAGAGAGAGATTTTGGCGAGATTTTGCCTCTGCACATGAGCGGAAGCAAAATCGCGCCGAAATCTCTCTCTCTCTCTCTCGTGTTCCCTCGTGAGATTTCGGCACGATTTTGCTTCCACGCATGCGCGGAAGCAAAATCGCGCAAGGGGTCGCGCGCGTAGTGAGCGCGCACGCCCCCGAAGTGTGGAGATGCGCGTGAATGGCTCCGTCAGCGAGGTAAGTGAGCAACCCACCCCTGGTTTGAACTGACTTAATTTGCAGCCTCCCAGCTGGGAGCTCACAGCTTTACAGTTATCATAATGAGCTGCTAAGGACTATTGTTTCAGTGAACGTCTTGCAGGATTCTTGCCTGGACTTTCTGTTGGGGAATGCAGTTCATTCCCAATGTGTAAATAAAGAGGGTTTTTTTTCTTTGCGGGGAGTCTGTTTCTTGCTCCTGCGAAGGCCGGGTCAGAACAGCCGGGGGACAGGAAAGTAGACTATGTGTAAGGAGTGCAACGTACCACAAATGAAATTTAGAAAACTTAGATGATGTAATTCAGCTTTCATATCTAGAAACCTTATTTTCTGTCACTGCCCTGTGTCCTACAGATGGATCTCTCACAGGGATGATAAATGAAAGTTACATAAAATGCTGAAAACACCCAACCAGCTAACATTGTTCAAGGTGCAAGACTTTGAGACTTGAGACTTAGTGAAAATCTATAGACATCCGATGGGGATGTCAACTCCCGACCGAGATTCTTCATTTTTACCCTCACATGTGATCCTGAATTTGCTTGGAGAGGCCACTGGAATACATATGACCAGAGTCAAGATATAAGGATCTATATGACTGTAAGCAATCTGCAATCCCCGGCATGCAAACTCTGCATCCAGCTGAGGAGGAGGAGGAGGAGGAAGAGAAAGAAGAGGAGGAGGAAGAAGAAGCAGAGGAGGAGGAGAAAAAGAAGGAGGAGAAGTAGAAGTAGAAATAGGAGGAGGAGGAGGAGGAGAAAAAGGAGGAGGAGAAGGAGGAGGAAGAAGAGGAGGAAGAAAAGGAGGAGGAGGAGGAAGAAAAGGAGGAGGAGGAGGATGAGAAGTAGACCTAGAAGTAGAAATAGGAGGAGGAGGAAGAGAAAGAAGAAGAGGAGGAGGAAGAAGAAGAGGAGGTGGAGAAAAAGAAAAAGGAGGAGGAGAAGTAGAAGTAGAAATAGGAGGAGGAGGAGAAAAAGGAGGAGGAGAAGGAGGAGGAGGAAAAAGAGGAGGAAGACAAGGAGGAGGAGGAGGAGAAAAAGGACGAGGAGGAGGAGAAGAAGGAGGAGGAGGAGGAGGAGGAGGAGGAGGAGAAGTAGACGTAGAAGTAGAAATAGGAGGAGGAGGAGGAGGAGAAGGAGAAGGAGGAGGAGGAGGAGGAGGAAGAGAAAGAAGAGGAGGAGGAGAAAAAGAAAGAGGAGGAGAAGTAGAAATAGAAATAGGAGGAGGAGAAGAAGGAGGAGGAGGAGGAGGAGGAGGAGGAGGAGGAGAAAAAGGAGGAGGAGGAGAAGGAGGAGGAGGAGAAGTAGACGTAGAAGTAGAAATAGGTGGAGGAGGAGAAGAAGAAGGAGGAGGAGGAGGAGAAAGAGGAGGAGGAGGAGAAAAAGGAGGAGGAGGAGAAGAAGAAGGAGGAGGAGGAGAAGTAGACATAGAAGTAGAAATAGGAGGAGGAGGAGGAGGAGGAGGAGAAGGAGAAGGAGGAGAAGGAGGAGGAGGAGGAGGAGGAGGAGGAGGAGGAGGAGGAGGAGGAGGAGGAGGAGCATTGTGATCTCTTTTCAAAAAGAGAAAACATTGCACTGCCTAGCAGACCCTCTGGACATATGGCTGCCCTCCAGTGAATTGGACCTTTGTGAAGGATTTCTCCTTGGCATATTAGGTAGGGCTCTACGAAGATTTCATACAAAGGTTTGATAGAAAGGGCCTTTGATTGACTCCTACCCCCCTTTGAACTCAACAGAACACACATCGGCACGATGAGGCCCTTGTTTTGGGATCATGACAAAATCGCCAACTCCCAAGGATAGCTCTGTTGGCATTAGATCGCTCAATGGTTGGAGTGCACTGAATCCAATCGGGCTTTACCAGATCAATTCCTCCCCATTTCACATTTTTATGCTTTGATGCCCGTTCATCTCTGTCACGATGTGAATAATTGCCAGTTGTGCACCTCTACTGTTTTCTAAGGTTTATTGTATTTATAATCAAGTAGACATGTGATATGTTTTACTACGCATGCGTGCATTCCAGAAGTTTTGTCAACTCCCACTTTCCTTTCTTCTTCCATGCCTGCCGAAGGCAGACGTGAATCCATTAGCTGAGAAAATGTAGTTTATTAAGGGTTTATTTTTATTACTTTTGTACTGAAATAAATATTTTGTTAATTAGATTTGAATCTCGGTTTTATTTTCTAAATACGAATGACTTCAAGGAAGCAAGATCCAAAGATCACCTCTGGTAGGAAAAATTCCTATCCTGTCAATCTCCTTCCGAATCAAAACGCTCCATTCACTGAAATTCAGGTCCTTACGGGTCTGCTGAAATCAAGCCTGGTTGGAAAACCAGGTTTCTATCAAAAAGGATGAGCCGGTGCTTCTCTCTTTCACCCAACCAACCGATGCCTTCGTAGAGAACCATTTTATAATAAATGCCTTCTCAAGTTGTTTTCTCTGCTTTGAAATATCCTTGTTGCTGTATATTATAGAGCAATTTGTTTGCTGGCGACGGTTATACGTTGCTAGAACGGAGCCTTGCAATGCTACCGTATACATTTAGCACAGGGGCGGGTTCCTAAATTTTTTACTACCACTCTGCGGGCATGGCTTAATTTTGTGGGCATGGCTTAATTTTGTGGGCGTGGCTTAGTTTTGTGGGCATGGCTTGATGGTCATGTGACCGGGCGGGAGTGGCTTGATGGTCATGTGACTGGGTGGGCATGGCTGCATAGTCATGTGACTGGGTGGGTGTGACTAAGTGGTCACGATCCTAGTTCCCCCTACGAGGATTCCTACATCCGGACCTTTTACAATCCCCCAAAGGTTTAATAGAAACCAGATTCCATACAGCTCTGAACCCTTAAGACAAACCAAATACAAGTGGTCCTCGCTTAATGGTCGGTTGCTTAGCAAGTGTTCAAATTTATGACTGAGCTCCTCAGAGCTACTTGACCTGTTTTTTGAGTTTTGACAGCCTTATGCATGCACACATATACGCACGCGCGCACACATACACATTTATGACCAGTTACAACATTCGTGACGTCACCAGCCGGTCGCTACCGGTGCTATAGAGTAGACCGCACCGGTAGGAACCCACCACTGGTTTAGCGTTAGGAAAGTTTTCCAAGGCGGATAAATAATACATCCCTTAATTATTGAATAATATTTGGTAAAATTTTCATACGCACTGGAATATTAATGTGCCATAAACAGACGTAAGGCGCCCTGTTT
>JALIGW010000006.1:2771928-2814428 GCA_023053685.1 Diadophis punctatus similis
ATCCTGCATACAGCTCCGTTTCTTGAGAGCCGTGGTTAGAGCTCATATTTTAGGGTGGTAAGAAACCCATCTCGTCTTAACAAGCTAATCCATAATTATCGCTTTGGTTTCCTTGTAGAGGAAAAATAAAGCAAAAGGCTGGATTGAGGCCCTTCTTTTCATTTTTCTACTCAGAAATAAGAAGTTGCAAATTAAGCCAGTGTTGTTTCCCCCCCCCCTTTCCATTCTATTCCTTTCAATTTACCGTATTTTTCAGAGTATAAGACGCACCTTAGTTTTGGGGGAGGAAAACAAGGGAAAAAGGCCTCTGCCTCCAAGCAATTTGCCAAACAGCAAACAGCACAGATGATATACACTGTTTGCTGTGTATTTCTGTGCATGTGTGCCTGACCCATAGAAATAGCAAAGAATTGGAGAAATGTACATTATGGCAGTATATTAATGCCAGAAAATTTTCTTAAATGTAATCACACTAACTCCTCCCAATTATTTAAATAGATCTACTCCAAACATGACTATGTCAGGATTTAACTCAGCTGCCTTATCTTAATACTAAACAGGACACTTCAGATTATACTTGTACAGATCCTGTTAAAATTGATGTGGCTTTCTGGAAGTATACATTATTCTCTGCTATTTAAAATATATAACATATATTTACATTATGCCAGAAAGTTTTCTTAAATGTAGTCACACTAACTCCTCCCAATTATTTAAATAGATCTACTCCAAGGTAACTGAACTCTAATACTAAACAGGACACTGTTACATTTCAGACTATACTTGTACAGAGCTGTTAAAATCAATTAAAATTTCTGGAAGTATACATTATTCTCTATTATTTAAAAGAAGATACAATAGCACTGGGCCTCTTCAGAGCAAGCATTTATTTTAAAAAGCTTCTTTATTTTGTTAAGTTGTCTAGAGGTCTCCAACCTTGGCAACTTTAAGACTTGTGGACTTCAACTCCCAGAATTCCACAGCCAGCAAAGCTAACAAAGCTGGCTGTGGAATTCTGGGAGTTGAAGTCCACAAATCTTAAAATTGCCAGGGTTGGAGACACCTGGCTAGAACAATAATAAAGCAGTCTTTAAAAAATAAGTCTAATAATTTGAACATTCTACAGACATTTATAGTTATTCACTTACCCCCTTGCATCCAGTTCAAAAGAAAATAAAAATCTGTGTGTCTCTCCCAGCTATTTGCCTCTTTGCAGCTAGTTTCACTTTCATTTTCCCACGTGGCAAACCTAATCAGCTGTATGTCAGGAAACTGCTACTGACTTGCTCTTCCCTCTTTCCTGCAAGCTCTTTTCAGGCTCTTCCCTCTTTGTTGCAAGCAGATAAATTGCTGCAAGACAGAGGCCAAAGGGTGGGGGTGGCTGGGTGGCTGGGTGGGGCTGCATGCGGTGTATAAGACGCACCCAAGTTTTACCATATTTTGGGGGGGTAAAAAGGTGTGTCTTATACTCTGAAAAATACGGTAATTTGAATTGGGAGTTCAGGTTGACAACCTGTCCTTAATGTATTGGAGATCATACATTTCAACCCGCCCTTGGAAAGTAACTGGAAGCTTTAGTTGGTTTAAAATGAGGTGGACCCTCATGGTTTTGTGAAAGCCTTGATTTGCAGATTATGCAGGAGCTTCCCTGGCCGACAATTTGCTTCCATGTTCAATTCAAGGTGCTTGTTCTGACCTCACTACAAGTTAGTCTGTTTGCAGCTCGACATGCAGCTAAACCCACCTATCCGCCAATAAAACAGACCATGTGCGTAGATCTGAATGCTTTATTGAAAGAACAGGATATGGGGAAACTGGGGAAAACAGGGATACATACAATGAGAACCAAATACAAGATGGGCAGTATTGAGTTACTGCTGAACATAGCAATTAATAAATACAAGCAATTTAAATCTCACCAGCGATGCTCTGTTTGTGGGATGTGGGTTTGTCCTTGCATGACCATGTGTCACAGATTAAGATGGATTCGTCTTTGTGCTTCTGCTTTCTCCAAATGTTAAAGGAAATGGAGTCTGGCTTCCCAGCATGCCCTTGGTTTGAGAGTGTGGGCTGATGGGTAAAATGGGTTGGGTAAGCTTCAAACAATATACTCTTCGGCCACTAGATGGGTCTAGAGAGCAACAACAGTATATAAAGATCATATGTTGGGGCATATTTGTCCCTCCGGCCACTAGATGGGGCTAGAGAACAACAACATTATATAAAAGTTATATGCTGGGGGATGACAGTACTGGTTGTCATCTTAAAAGCTGGATCCAGGTTATTTGAAGTTACCCCCCCCCCCCCCCGAATCATAGCCACCAGGGAGTGGAGGTCGGCAATATTACTGATCCCCTCTCTTAAGGAGGTCCGTCTAATGGGACCATTACAGATTACAGATTAACAGAGTTGGAAGGGACCCTGTAGGTAATCTAGTCCAACTCCGCCCAAGCAGAAGACCCTACACCTTTCTGACAAATGGCAGTCCAATCTCTTCTTGAAAGTCTCAAGTGATGAAGCTCCCACAACTTCCAAAGGCAAACTGTTCCATTGGTTGATTGTTCTCACTGTCAGAAAGTTCCTTCTTATTTCTAGGTTGAATCTCTCCTTGATCAGTTTCCGTCAATTATTCCTTGTCTGTCCTTCAGGTGCTTTGGAGAATAGCTTGACCCCCTCCTCTCTGTAGCAGCCCCTCAAATATTGGAACACTGTTATCATATCTTCCTGGTGCTTCTCTTCGCTAGACTATTCATGCCCAGTTCCTGCAACCGCTCTTCGTATGTTATAGTTTCCAGTCCCCTAATCATCCTGGTTGCTCTCCTCTGCACTTTCTCTAGAGTTTCAATGTCTTTCTTGTAGTGTGGTGACCAAAACTGGATGCAATACTTCAGGTGTGGTCTAACTAAGGCTTTATAGAGTGGTATTAGTACTCATATATGCACTGCATATCATATATTAATACAATCAAGAGAGTCCAGAAATATTTCACAAGAAGTGTCCTCCACTCCTCTGCTCGCAACAGAATACCTTATTCCACCAGACTTGAAATATTAGGATTAGACAATTACTACGTTGCCTCTGATCTGATCTAAATGTAGTTCATAAAATCATCTGCCACAATGTCCTACCTGTCAATGAATACTTCAGCTTCAACCACAACAACACACGAGCACACAATAGATTCAAACTTAATGTAAACCGCTCCAAACTCGACTGCAGAAAATACGACTTCAGCAACAGAGTGATCAATGCCTGGAATGCACTACCTGACTCTGTGGTTTCTTCCCCAAACCCCAAAAACTTTAACCTTAGACTGTCTGCAGTCGACCTCTCCCCGTTTCTAAGAGGTCTGTAAGGGGCGTGCATTAGCGCACCAGCGTGCCTACCCTCCCTGTCCTAATGCTCCCTCTTATCAGTACCAATCTTATGTACATAAATAATGTTATATCTATATATATTACTAATGCATACTTGACAAACAAAAAACAAAAAAACAAAAAAACAAAAGTTCTGTAAGGGGCGTGTATAAGCACACCAGCGTGCCGTCCCTGTCCTACTGTCCTATTGTCCTCTTTTATTGGTACTTTTTACTTATGTTATGTTTATACAAACAACTACTATCCTGTACATGTTCGACAAACAAACAAACAAACAAACAAACAAACAAACAAACAAACAAACAAACAAACAAACAAACAAACAAACACTTCATTGGATGGTTCCTCTGCATTATTCTTTCCTATCCTAGAACATAGAATTGGAAGGGACTGTGGAGGTCTTCTAGTCCAACTCCCTGGTTGAGCAGGATGCCCTATACCCGTGGTGGCGAACCTATGGCACGCGTGCCACAGGTGGCACGCGGAGCCATAGCGGCCGGCACGCGAGGGTTCCCACCGGCAAACCGGAAGTGCGGAAAAACGCACTTCCGGTTTCCCGATGTGCTGTTTTTTGCACTCCGGAGGGTTCAGGGAAGCTCCCTGAAGCTCCGGAATGCAAAAAACTACAAAATGGACAAACCGGAAGTGCACTTTTCCGCACTTCCGGTTTTGTCCGTTTTGTAGTTTTTTTGCATTCCGGAGCTTCAGGGAGCTTCCCTGAACCCTCCGGAGTGCAAAAAACAGCACACCGGCAAACCAGAAGTGCGTTTTTCCGCACTTCCGGTTTGCCGGTTTCGTCGTCCCAGGCTCCAGTAAGGCCTTTGCGCGGGGAAGGGGGGGTTTGCGCATGCGCAGGGGGCAGCATGGGTGTGTGTTGTGCGCATGCATGGGGGGGAGGGAATGGGTATGGGCACGCGAGTGCGCACGAGCGCGCCCCCCCTTTTTTGGCACGCGAGCCTAAAAAGGTTCACCACCACTGCCCTATACCATTTCAGTGAAATGGTTTTTGAAAGCCTCCAGTGATGGAGCACCCCACAATTTCTGGAGGCAAGCTGTTCCATTGGTCGATTGTTCTCGCCGTTAGGATATTTCTCCTTAATTCCAGTTTGCTTCTCTCCTTGGTTAGTTTTCATCCATTGTTTCTTGTCCTGCCTTCTGGTGGTTTGTAAAATAGTTTGACCCAGTAGAGCGCAGTGTGTCCGTGATGACGCCCGGGTGGGTGGGCGGAGCCTCCCACCACAACTACCAGTTCACCCAAACCAGTGCAAACCGGTAGAATACCACCACTGGTTTGACCCCCCTCATCTTCGTAGGAGCCCCTCAAATACCAGAATACTCAAATACCCTCCTAGCAGAAAACCAAGGATTGTTTATAATGAATTGCAACCAGGTAGGTAGATTAACTGTGCATTTAGCTTCAAACGTATATGGCTGCTTGCTGGCAGAGAATATTTGCGACTCCTCAAATGATCTACGGTCCAACAGATTACTAAAAGCTGTCTGAAGGGCAAAGCAGGGTAAATATTTGCTGGAAGGAAAGGAATTGGCTTCAGCTTGAGGAACGTCAAATTTTGCGCAACCATCCATTTCTGTAAACAGCAGACAAATATATGCATAGGTGATAGAGATGAATTATGGAAAAGGCCAGGCATCACATTAACATCCTGAAAGGCAATGAAAATATCCAATTAGGTAAACATTTGATTCGACAAGTGCTTCCAGAATAGGAAAACGGAATCCGAACAAGCAGATGAACATTCAAAAGTACAGGTAAAAAAGAAAAAGGATAAATTAGTTAACTCCAATGCTAAAGTGCCCAATCCACCCAAAACAATTTCCTAATGATTTTCATCCAGTTTGATAGAAATTAACTTGCTTTTAAATTATAATGCACACTCTTTTTCCCCCCATTTCCATTGAATCTCAATGAAACATACAAAACAAAACTTTGAAAACCACCATTGGGATTATTTCAAGGGAAATTCTCTTAAGGAACTCCACCAGATTAGGAAACACAGATATCCCGAGAGTTTCAAAGTGATTGGGAAATGTTGAGTTATTGGTGTTGGGTTGTTTGTGGATATTTCATTACACAACTCACATCACCAGTGTGAGTTAGTGTTGAGTGTGCTGCCTCTTTATATGGAATAGCTTGCTTTGGCCAGTTTAGGTGAGAGAGTAGTTTCCTCCTTGATTAGAATATTGTTTTCTGCCTGATTGTTTGTCTGGTGTTAATCGCTGCTTATCTAAATATTGGCTGCTGGAGGGAATGCATTCCAGCCTTTTTGTTTCCTTCCTAATTGTTTTTATTGTCTTTTTTGAATGGCGTGTAGTTGGGTAATGAAATGTCCGCAAGCAAACCACCAAGCTCAAAGAGCACCAAAGCCTTCACAATCCAATTCTGAGTGACAGATGTTCTCTTCTATAGATAGAGAAATGTACAACAGATACAGTAACACAACCTCCTATTCATTTTAACTCAGGGAGATCCAAACACATTTTCAGATAAATTATTTCTATTTGTTTTATTTATTTATTTGTTTGTCAAACATGTACAGGATAGTAGTTGTTTGTATAAACATAACATAAGTAAAAAAAGTAACGATAAAAGAAGACAATAAGATAGTAAGACAGGGATGGTAGGCATAGTGGTGCGCTTATGCGCGCCCCTTACAGACCTCTTAGGAATGGGGTGAGGTCGACAGTAGACAGTCTAAGGTTAAAGTTTTGGGGGTTTGGGGAAGAAACCACAGAGTCAGGTAGTGCATTCCAGGCATTGATCACTCTGTTGCTGAGGTCGTATTTTCTGCAGTCGAGTTTGGAGCGGTTTACATTAAGTTTGAATCTATTACGCGCTCGTGTATTGTTGCGGTTGAAGCTGAAGTAATCATTGACAGGAAGGACATTTTGGTATATGATTTTATGAACTACATTTAGATCAGATCGAAGGCGACGTAGTTCTAAATTGTCTAATCCCAATATTTCAAGTCTGGTGGAATAAGGTATTCTATTGCGAGCAGAGGAGTGGAGGACTCTTTTTGTGAAATATTTCTGGATATATTTTTGCATCCTGCAAAATTGTTGGCAAAGTCTTGAATGGCAGCGAAACAGAATTGTATCAAGGTTTTTTCTTCTACTGGAGATCTGCTTGGGGCATCTGTTTTCTTTGCACATAAAATGATTTGCACAACTGGGTATAGCTAGAATTTACACCTTCTCCCGCCTGGAGGGGCAAGTTACCTGGGAAATTTTTATGAGTTACATTTGCCCAAATGAGTCCTATCACTAGCACCAGAGTGCTGGCAAAATGAAGTTTTGTCTCAGTCAATATTTATCACTATTCCTGTTAAGAATTTATTTACTTTCTTCCTTTTTCCTCTAGGCCAGTGATGGCGAACCTTTTTTCCCTCGGGTGCCGAAATAGTGTGCGCAGGCGCTATCGCACGCTTGTGCGTGCCCACACCCATAATTCAAAGCCCCCCACTTGCCCCACCACCGTGCATGCGTGCGTGACCCCCCCACTCCCCCATTTCCCGACTTCCAGTGGGCCCGTTTTTTGCCCTCCCCAGGCTCCAGAGGCTTTCTTGGAACTTGGGGAGGGCGAAAACGCTCCCCCGCCACCCCAGAGGACTGCCGGAGGCCAAAATCGTCCTCCCAGAGCCTCCACGTGAGCCAAAAATCAGCTGGCGTGCATGCACATGCGCGCTGGAGCTGAGCTAGGGCAACGGCTCACGTGCCGGCAGATATGGCTCCGCGTGCCACCTGTGGCACCCGTGCCATAGGTTCGCCATCACTGCTCTAGGCAATGGTAATAAAGGCAGCTCTTTGTAATAAGGATCTCGGAAGGGGAGAGATAATACTTTTAATTAGTATAGAGTGTTTGGATCATCTTCTCCGAGATGTTCATGAGAGGAGCAATCAAGTATTTTCACCCCTTCCAAGCAAAATAACCTCTAGTCGATTCCTTGTGGCTGATGCTTCAAAATTTCCCTTTCGCCCTAGGGAAGAATCAATGCAGCGATGAATATTCAATTGGAATTTGGCTCCCTTGCCAAATCAGTCCGTAGTGCATCGTTTGTGTACAGAGTAATAAGATTGAGACACCATCCCTGGGCCTCTTAACTCCTTCTGCAGAAATCTCTCCGCCCAATGCAACTTCCCAATCAAAACGTGAACAAATGGTGAAAAAAAATTGCTTCTAGCCCCTTACCGCCAGCACCATCAACTTCTGAAAATGTGATTATTGGGGAAACGTTCCGCTACTCATCCGCGCCACTTCTCAATTTTCAAAAAGAACATTTGGTTAGGCAAGGTGTCAGTTAATAAACTTTGGCTCATGATTTAGCCTTTTTTAGATGCTTTCGGGCCTAGATGGTAGCAATAAGCACTAGCAATAGCACTTAGACTTATATAGCGCTTCATAGTGCTTTACAGCCCTCTCTAAGCGGTTTACAGAGTTCAGCATATTGCCCCCAACAATCTGGGTCCTCATTTTACCGACCTCGGAAGGACGGAAGGCTGAGTCAACCTTGAGCCTGGTGAGATCTGAACAGCTGAACTGCTGAACTAGCAGTCACTGAAGTAGGTTGCAGTGCTGCTTTTAACCACTGCGCCACCTCAGCTCCTAAGTCCAATACTTAAACTTGTATACCGCTTCACAGTATTTTATAGCCCTCTCTAAGCAGTTTGCAGAGTCAGCATCTTGCCCCCAACAATCTGAGTCCTCATTTTACCAACTTTGGAAGGATGGAAGGCTGAGACAACTTTGAGCCAAGTCAGGGTTGAACTTCTGGCAGTCGGCAGAATTAGTCTGCAATACTTCATTCTAAGCATGGGGCTGGAAGGAAGGAAGGAAGGAAGGAAGGAAGGAAGGAAGGAAGGAAGGAAGGAAGGAAGGAAGGAAGGAAGGAAGGAAGGAAGGAAGGGCAATAGCACTAGCACTTAGACTTATATACTGCTTCACAATGGTTTATCATCCTCTCTAAGCAGTTTATAGAGTCAGCCTCTTGCCTCCAACAATCTGGGTCCTCATCTTACTGACCTTGGAAGGATGGAAGGCTGAATCAACCTTGAGCCGGTAAGGATCGAACTACTGGCAGTTGGCAGAATTAGCCTACAATACTGCATTCTAACCACTGGGTGGGAAGGAAGGAAGAAAGGAAGGAAGGAAGGAGAACAGCAATAGCACTTAGGCTTATATACTGCTTCACAATGGTTTACTGCCCTCTCTAAGCAGTTTATAGAGTCAGCATCTTGCCCCCAACAATCTGGGTCCTCGTCTTACTGACCTCGGAAGGATGGAAGGCTGAGCCAACCTTCAGCCGGTAAGGATCGAACTACTGGCAGTTGGCAGAATTAGCCTGCAATACTGCATTCTAACCACTGGGTGGGAAGGAAGGAAGGAAGGAAGGAAGGAAGGAAGGAAGGAAGGAAGGAAGGAAGGAAGGAAGGAAGGAAGGAAGGGACAACAGCAATAGCACTTAGACTTATGTATATACTGCTTCAAAGTGGTTTACAGCCCTCTCTAAGCAGTTTACAGAGCCAGCGTATTGCCCCCAACAATCTGGGTCCTCATTTTACCAACCTCGGAAGGATGGAAGGCTGAATCAACCTTGAGCCGGTAAGGATCGAACTACTGGCAGTTGGCAGAATTAGCCTACAATACTGCATTCTAACCACTGGGTGGGAAGGAAGGAAGAAAGGAAGGAAGGAAGGAGAACAGCAATAGCACTTAGGCTTATATACTGCTTCACAATGGTTTACTGCCCTCTCTAAGCAGTTTATAGAGTCAGCATCTTGCCCCCAACAATCTGGGTCCTCGTCTTACTGACCTCGGAAGGATGGAAGGCTGAGCCAACCTTCAGCCGGTAAGGATCGAACTACTGGCAGTTGGCAGAATTAGCCTGCAATACTGCATTCTAACCACTGGGTGGGAAGGAAGGAAGGAAGGAAGGAAGGAAGGAAGGAAGGAAGGAAGGAAGGAAGGAAGGAAGGAAGGAAGGAAGGAAGGGACAACAGCAATAGCACTTAGACTTATGTATATACTGCTTCAAAGTGGTTTACAGCCCTCTCTAAGCAGTTTACAGAGCCAGCGTATTGCCCCCAACAATCTGGGTCCTCATTTTACCAACCTCGGAAGGATGGAAGGCTGAGTCAACCTTGAGCCAGTCAGGATCGAACTGCTGGCAGTCGGCAATCAGCAGACTTAGCCTGCAATACTGCATTCTAACCACTGCATCCCCACGGCGCACATTGAATCTTCATTCACATGTTGCATTTCATTTTGGGGAGAAACCCCTGAGATCAGGAGTTAGTACATCCCAACACCTCTCCGACTCTTTGCCTAACCAAATTTTCATTTTGATTGAAGAAGTTATTTGACTGTAGTAACGAAACGCCTACATTTGAATCGAAGTCGATCCAGTGGCCATGATTTTGCCTTTTTAGATGGGATTGTTTAACTTGAGGGGACACACACACACACACACACACACACACACACACACAGCTCCTTTTAAATCACTTGTCGCAGGGTTCTTCCCTTTTCGGGGGAAGGATTTAAGAATTATTGTTCTTTCGGAGTAATCTTTCCAGAAATAGCAAAGTAAGATGGTTAAATATGAACAGGGGAAAATAGGTATTTCAGATGTCTTATGACTTTTTAAACCTATTAATTAGACAATGGGGGAAACGTGTTTGCAAGCTGCTGATCGTCTCTCTCGCACTTACCATACACGCTCACCCTCCCTGCTTAATCCCCACAAAATTTCAAATGTATGCATATTAGGAACGTAGCAAATGTAGCTGCTAAGAATGCCGGCCAGTCATAGTGGAAATTAGCTTTAATCCCCCTAAAATGAAGTAAGCTTAGGTTTCTAATGCTTCTTTACAAAAATGAACAAGAAGGAAGGTGGGTTCGCTTCAAAAATCAATTCCTCACCCACCCACCCACACACACCTTCTCAGTTTAAATTCTATTTTTACCAAAAGTATCAGGGATCTCTTTTATTATGGGCTAATTTTTTATTTCCCAGTTTCCACTTTCCCAATTGCAATGTATGGCTGTGAAAGTTGGACCATAAGGAAGGCTGAGCGCCAAAGAATTGAGGCCTTTGAACTATGGTGCTGGAGAAGACTCCTGCGAGTCCCTTGGACTGCAAGGCGATCCAACCGGTCAATCCTGGAGGAGATCAACCCTGACTGCTCTTTAGAAGGCCAGATCCTGAAGATGAAACTCAAATACTTTGGCCACCTAATGAGAAGGAAGGACTCACTGGAGAAGAGCCTAATGCTGGGAAAGATTGAGGGCAAAAGAAGAAGGGGACGAAAGAGAATGAGGTGGCTGGATGGAGTCATGGAAGCAGTCGGCGTGAGCTTAAATGGACTCCAGAGGATGGTAGAGGGCAGGAAGGCCTGAAGGAACGTTGTCCATGGGGTCGCGATGGGTCGGACACGACTTCGCAACTAACAACAGCAACTTTTTATTCTGTCCATCATGGGTCTGCCATGAAATGGAACATCTGGAATTCATACAAGGAGGGACCACTCAAATAGGTTTCAAAACTGCTATTCATTCTGCCTTTAGGTGATGATGGGCCAGCCGAGGATAATGGCAGTTGTAGTTCACGGCGTCTCAAGGCTGCGAGACTGCACTCTGGTCTTCAGTTAACAGAAGAACCGATTTTGATCCTTGCTCAAACTGCCACCCAAATTTGAAACCACTCATCTGAAATGATAGAATTGCCTATTTTCGGCATATTTTTTTATTTTATCTGATTAGTATCTTTTTTGATTCCTATAAAATGGTGAAGGCGCTTGATGGTGATTTTTTTTTTAATATTGCAATGACCAAGTTTAATTTTTGAAATAATTATAAGTAGAGCTTGACTTACGACTGTTTATTTACTAGCTGTTCCAAGTTGAAACGGCACTGGAAAAAACTGACTCATGACCGTTTTTCACACTTACAACCATGCAGCCTCCCCACGGTCACGTGATCAAAATTCAGCGGCTTGGCAACTAACTCATATTTATGACGGTTGCAGTGTCCCAGGGTCATGTGATCCCCTTTTGCGACCTTCTGACCAGCAAAGTCAAAGGGGAAGCCAGATTCACTTAACAACGGTGTTGCTAACTTAACAACTGCAGTGCTTCACTTAACAAACGGTAGCGAGAAAGTTGTAAAATGTGGCCAAACCAGGGGTCTGCAACCTTAAACACTCAAAGAGCCATTTGGACCTGTTTCCCACAGAAAAGAAAACACCGGGAGCCACAAAACCTGGGTGGGCGTGGCCAACTCGACGTCACTCACTTCCACCAGTCACATGACCCCCTAGTTACGCCTACTCAGCCGGTAGAAGAGGAAGCCCAATTCACTGAACAACTGTGTTACTCACTTAACCACTGCAGTGATTCACTTAACAACAGTGGCAAGAAAGGTTGTAAAATGGGGCAAAACTCACTTAACAATGGTCTCACTTAGCAACAGAAATTTTGGGCTCAATTGTGGTCATACATTGAGGACTTCTCACATATGCCTCATTCAGTAGTGGGTTCTAAAACCCATTGCTACCGGTTCGCGTGCGCGCTCTCTCTCGCTCGTGATGCTTCTGCGCATGTGCAGAAGCGTCCCAGGCGGGTGGGTGAAGCCTCCCGTTTCCAGCACTACCGATTCACAGAACCGGGCCGAACCGGGAGCAACCCACCGCTGGTCTCATTTATCCGGTATCTGTTTTATTTGTTTCTTTGTATTTCTGTCTTTTCTCACCATGATACGGAAGATGGTGTACTCATTTAGGAGTAAAGGTGTAAAATGTACTATATTTTCATCTTCCTCAGAATCTCACTTGTCCAAATCCCCAGGCCTTGCGAACACAGAAACAAACAATCTCTGGAAACGTTTGATACAGGTTTATTCAAGCCTGAGGCCTGGCACAAATGAGTACGTAGCAGTTCATTGCAAAGTCAGCGCTGGGAGCTACCGCCTCTCAGCACTCTATATAGGCAGGCCATGCCCTTCGGTCCCACCCACGCAACCAGCATCCGGCCTTGGCATTCAGTTCCAAAGGAACAGGCCCTCATCCGGTGCATAGACTGCCGGCCTCCATCCGGCCTCCGACTGCTTCGCCCCGCATGCTGTTGTATCCGGCGCCAGCCAGCTGGGTTCTGGAAAGCCACATGTCAGCTGTGCAGGAGACCATGCCGCCATCGCCCCTCTCGCTGCCGTGACCACCGCGGCCTGAGCTGACGCCAGCCCAGCTGGGAACCTCATCACTGCATGGCCATTGCAAGCGCCATATGGCTGTTCCTGCTGCCTCGGCAGTTTCGGCTTTCCCCCCTCCCCCCCAGGTATGGCAAGCCAGTTGGGGCTTGACACAGACGATGATTCAACCATTCGCTGAGCCGAGGTGGTGCAGCGGTTAGAGGCAGGTACTGCAGGCCACATTAGCTGACACTGATCCGCAGGTCAGCGGTTCAAATCTCATCAGCTCAAGGTTGACTCAGCCTTCCATCCTTCTGAGGTAGGTAAAATGAGGACCCAGATTATATTGGGGGCAATATAAATTTACATTGCTTACTGGTGTAAACCGCTTAGACAGTACTTGCACTGTGAGGCGGTATATAAATCTCACAAAAGAAATAAATAAAATAAAAATATCATTTTATGAACCTTTTGAGGTAAGTAGTCCTATTAAAAGAAAAAACATGCACATCTACTCCAAAAGAAAGAACTACTGACTTCAATGGGGTTTACTCTCAGACAATTATTTATAATATTGCAACTGAGATTTATAGTGCTTTGGATAGACCAATCTGTCAACGATGCTGAGTCTACGGCATCCATTCATTTTAAAACTGTTCCCCAAATGCAAACAGCGGTGTCTATTTATCATTCGGTGAACGAAGTAAACCTTTGCTTCACTGTTTCATTTCATTTCATTAATTTAGAATAGAACCGGAAGAGACCATTGAGGTCTTCTAGTCCAACCCCCTGCTCAAGTAGGAGATCCTATACCCATGATGGCGAACCTATGGCACACGTGCCACAGGTGGCACGCAGAGACTTCTCTGTGGCACACCAGCCATCGCCCCAGCCCAGCTCCACTGCGCATGCACGCCCGCCTCCCGTCAGGTCTCTTTGGGTCACTGCTGCACATGTGTGGGGTGCGGGGCACATGTGGGGGACACACACGTGCATGTGCGGGCGGCGCATGCATGGGGGGTGCTCGCATTGCATCTCTTCCCCTCTCATCTTCTCTCCTCTCCTATCTGTTTGCATGAAAGAGAGAAAGAGAGAGAGAGAGAGAGAGAGAGAGAGACAGAGACAGAGACAGAGACAGAGACAGAGAGACAGAGAGAGAGACAAAGAGAGACAGAGAGAGACAGAGAGAGACAGAGACAGAGACAGAGACAGAGACAGAGACAGATGGATTGCAGGACTGGTCAAAGAGAGGGAAATAAGCTTAATTCTAAGAAAATGTAGTTATGGATCAAAGAACACATTCCATTGATTTTGGCGAGGCAACTTGACTTCTAATCAAGTCAACTGTATAACCACATTAAAGCAGAACACTTAATAACTTGATTTTCACAGTTCACTCACAGTGAAACTGGAAGTATACCACAAACACTAATGATAAGAGGGGAATTCCTGATCTCCTCGCATTAGTCATCTTTTTCACGGAACGGTTTCAGATATAATCATGTTGTATACTTAGTACATAAGAATAACTAAAGCCATATACATAATTCATACTAAATGATAAAGAGGGTGGGATTGGGAAAACAGCCTCGTCCTACCCACATATTTCGCTCTTGCCATTTTATACAACTAAATTATTAACATTTAAGTCAGCTCACTTAACGGTAGGAATAAATGCAAATTAAGTAGGGAGACTAATACATACAATTCATGTGCTCCAAAGCTTCTTGACAATAAAATATTTGCTCTAATATGAAAAGAGTGGTGTACTTTTTTAGACCTTTGTATAATTGACCTAGAAGGAGTATCTTTTCAGCTTGGCAGAATTAGTCTCTTTGCAACCATAAAAACATACAAGATTTACTCCTATTGTCTCTTTGTTATTTATAATTCAAAAGAACATTAGTAGATGTAGGAGTCAATGAGGCCTTCAGAATGAAATCCGTTTGGAAAATAAATACAGTCCCACATTTTCCTCATCACTCCTCCCGAAAGACTGTATAAAAGCTGGGCACTTCCTTAAATTGAGGTTTTTAGATTGCTTTATTTTACGTTGCTTAAATTAATGTCAGGCACAAAGAATCCAGACCATAGTCTAAAGTTGTAGCACAGAAGATTTATTCAGGCTTATACACGAGAAACAAGTCAATGAAAATTTAACACTAAATTGGTGCCAGATAAGGGTCAACGGAATTCAAGAGGGATTGAACTGTTTGTGGCAGCATAAGGACTCTAAGCTGATGACACACGTAACTCCACCTGCTGTACTCCTACAAATATATTCAAACTGATTTGTGCAGTTAGTGGGTAATTGATTAGCAGGCTGACTGATTGATGGATTTCCTCAGCGGTGAAATCTACTTACCTTCCCTACTGGTTCGCTCTTGTGCGCGCCACCATTGCACACACTTTTTTACCCTCTGGGCATGCGCAGAAGGGTTTGCGCATGCGCAAAGGGTTAAAAACAACAAAATGGCGATGTCCGGGCAGGTGGGCAAAGCCTCGCGCTGCTGCTGCTACCGGTTCTCTGAAACACTGGTGGCCGCCAGTACCGGTACTGCCGAACCGGGCCGAACTGGTAGCATTTCACCCCTGGATTTCCTGTGTCAGAAAGGAGGTAGTTACAGTGAAGAACAAATGTATGGTTCTTTAAGAGCACCACCATTTTAAAGGCAGAAGTGAAACCTTTCAGATAGTATAAAGAGGGTGGGATGAACGAGCTAAAAATCTCTCTCACAGCCACACTGAATTCCATCTCTTTTCAAAGCAAACATTACAGGTTGTTTTGCCAAGGGCGGTGATCGGCTGACCAGTTTTGCCAAAGGTGGTGATCAGCGGACCAGTCTTTTGAGCTAAACCAAACAGTGCAGAGAAATTACATGTTCACACTTATCTGTAGTTGTAGATGTGACATTTGGACCTGCGAGAGGTTGCATAAAAGCATTCCCACCTAGAGAATGGTGAACCTGCAGTATCTGAAATTGCCAAATTGCCAAATTGCCAAATTGCCGCTATCGGTTTGCCTGAACTGGTAAGAACCGGCTGAATACCACCTCTGCTTTACAGCCCCTCTCTAAGCGGTTTACAGAGTCAGCCACTTGCCCCCAACAATCTGAGTCTTCATTTTACCAACCTCGGAAGGAGGGAAGGCTGAGTCAACCTTGAGCCAGTGGGAATCGAACTGCCAAACTGTGGCAGCCGGCAGTCAGCAGAAGTAGCCTGCAGTATTGCATTCCAATAAAAAGATTTGACGCTTTATTGTTTAATTGTAAATTTAAATGACTGAAGGCAAAAGGAGAAGGGGAACAGCAAAGCATGAGATGGTTAGATGGTGTCATTGACACAATGAATTCCAGGAGACAGTGGAAAATGGGGGCTGGGGGCTGGCGTGCTATGGTCCATGGGATTGCAAGGAGTTGGACATGACTTAACGACTGAACAAATCCAGTTGCTTTTTGAACTGCAGAACTTAAGCAGCCATGGTGGGACAGTGGTTAGAATGCAGTATTGCAGGCTAATTCTGCCCACTGCCAGCAGTTTGATCCTGACTGGCTCAAGGTTGACTCAGCCTTCCACCTTTCCGAGGTGGGTAAAATGAGGAGCCAGATGGTTGGGGGCAATAGGCTGACTCTATAAACTATTCAGAGAGGGCTGTAAAGTGGTATGAAGCAGTACATACCTAACTGCTATTGCTTTTGTTATGAGCAATAGGAAAATAAACCAAGAACGTCCGGTCACATTTTGGAGAAGCCCCTTTGGAACAACCATGACCTGGATGAGTGAGAATCTCCATAGACATTATTCTCCAAAATGGCCTATAGTAGCTTTCTGTTGTAGGAGCATTTCTTCATGAATGGGATCAGAGGTGGGATTCCCATAATTTCCCTACCGGTTCGACCATGTGAGCATGCATGCGTGCATCAGAGGTGAGTTCCTGCCGGTTTGGACCACTTCTATAGAACCGGTAGCGGGAATTCCCCCCACGCTCGCTGAACCGGCAGCGATGGCTGGCTGGCCACGCCTCTGAACCGGCCCTCTCGGCAGCTCTGTGGGCGCCACCATCTTGTTTTTCGCTTCTGCGCACCCGTAGAAGCTGTTTTTTGCTTCTGCACATGCGCAGAAGCCACGTTTTCAGTACTGCGTATGCATCTGTGTGGTATGGCTGCGTGGCGCAGCCGTGTGGCTAAAGGAAGAAGCGAACCGGCAGTGAAGTAAGTCAGAACCCACCCCTGGTGTGCATGCATGCATGCGGCTTGAAAACGTGGCTAAATAGGATGGCATAGCACCGAGGCAGGCGGGAAGGTAGGTGGTTCACCCGAACCAGTCCGAACCGGCTGAATACCACCTCTGGATGGGATCTTAGTCAGATTGCAATCAGTTTGCAAGAACTGATACCACACCCACTTCTGCAAATGTTTATCCTCTATGCTCTGCTGAGAAGCATCACTTTCCTAATATTGTTTGTTCTCCCTTGAGTTGGGCATAACATTATCATGTGGCCTTTACAGGACAAAGGGACAGTAGGGTACAGTTCAAAATATATCATCTCTTCCTGAGCTAATGCTGCAGACAATTGAAAATTTAATGACTTTTTTTTAAGGTTAAGCTTTATATTTTTGCTGCTGAGACAAGGTATACATAATTTATATCTTGTTTAAGAAACTCACAAAGGTGTTTTCCTGAGATAAGGAGGGCCTTACTTCTTATACCTGTTATTTTTTTTCTCGTAGTGGAAGGTATGCGTGCATGTGCTTTCAAAACAAGTTTATGAACATTACTTATGATGACATTTACTAATATTTTAATGCTTTCTCTTTGCCTTGAGCTCAGGCTGATGGGTTGCAGGCCAAATTGGAAGGTTTATGCAGTTTATTTGATGAGCAGTAAAGATCAGCGTGGTTCAGATAACCCAGGGCCCTAGCAACCTATTAGCACGGTTTGTAGATTTAAATTCTATTAGAGTATGAAGCATCATTTACTGCTCAAGCATGCTAGGTGCTGCAAGAAACGAAGTATGGAAATATCCATGCACAGGAAAGCCTGCTTCATTGCTTATTGCTGGGTTGTTGTTGATGTTTTCCAGAAATTGGAGATATGCGGTATATATTGGAATCTAATGACGGGGAAGAACTAATTTAACCTATCTCTGAATCCGATCAGTCAAATGCTCTGTTTTGCAAAGTAGAGAGAACTTGCATCTGGAACCAGTCTGAGTTTTACCCCAAACCTGTTTGAATTTTCATCCTCCCTGTTAGCCAGGGGTGAAATCCTCCCGGTTCGCCCTGGCCCGTCCTTCGGCGTATAGCCGATGGAACTGGTGGCGGTCGCGGCGCGGAGCTTCTCCTGCCCGCTTTCCCGGCCCGGCTGAACGCCGCCATTCGGGTTATTTTTCCCTCTGTGCATGCGTGCGCATGCACAGAGGGAAAAATAACCCGAATGATTGTGGTCAGCCGGGCCGGGAAAGCGGTGATTGTGTTCAGCCGGGCCGGGAAAGCGGGCAGGAGAAGCTCCGCGCCGTGACAGCCGCCAGTTCCATCGGCTATACGCCGAAGGACTGGCCCGGGCGAACCGGGAGGATTTCACCCCTGCTGTTAGCAGAGAAATCACTCCGTAGGTCGATGGATCATCGCTTCCCTTTTGAAAACATACTTACTTAGAAAATAAAACCGAGATTCAAATCTAATTAACAAAATATTTATTTCAGTAGAAAATAATAAAAAATTCTTAGTAAACTACATCTTGATCGGCTAAGGAAATAAATCTACCTTCGGTAGAGATGGTGGAGAGAAAAGGAAGGAGTTGACCTCTGGAATGCAGACATGCGTAGTAGAATATATCTGTTGTGCCTTGGCCGCGTCCGGCGCCGAGTCTGGAGGATCCGGAGGACGCGGAGCCGCTCATGGTGCAGCAGTACCAGCCTATGTGCCTGGCACCAGAGACGGCTGGTGATGAGGACTCGGTGCCAGAGCAGGACGATCTCCCAGGACCTTCTGCACCTGCGCAGCAGAGTTCTTCATCAGGAGATGAAGAACTCATGCTGGATGCCAGAGCACGCAGAGCAGCCAGAAGACAGGACTGGCTGAGTAAGGGTCGGTCCAATCGGAGGAAGCAGTGAGGGCTAATTGGGCCACGCCCTTCAGTGGCTATATTAAGCCAGGGTAATTAGTGCTCATTGCTGAGAACAACAATTCAATGACCGCGGCATATCCAGAGTTTCGTTTCTACGTCTGTTTGGGAATCTTATCACCAGCTTCTGCCAGCTTTATTCCGGGAAGCCAGCCAAGCTGTTCAGATAAGAGAAGAATTAATGAGTCTTGCTTTGAACTTTTGTCTGTGTGCTATTTAACCCTCACGTAACCCAAAGAACCTTATTCCTGAAGACTTTCCATTTGTGTTGTTTTGGACTTCTAAACCCTCTGAGTTTTACTAAGAAACTGTATTAGTAAAAGGAACCTTTTTGTTTGCTTCCCAACGACTGTGTGTGTGTGTTTCTGGGGGGTTGCGGTGCTGGGTCACAACAGTTTGTTCTCAGCCCAAACTGACCACACACAAGCCCAGATTGCATCATGGAGCAGCTTCAGGACGAGAATGCTCAACTTCGGCAGCAGCTGGCAATCATGAACGCTCAATTAACAATGCAGCAAAATCAGTTGGCAGCAGCTGCTCCTGCGTTGGCCCCAGCCCAACGGACACGCTGCCCGATAGCCATGCCGGATAAGTTCCATGGTGACGAGGCTATGTTCCCGGCGTTCCTGGGCCAGTGCCAGTTGTTCATGTCTCTGAGGCCAGAGGATTTCCCCCACGACCGGGACAAGGTGGGGTTTGTAATTAGCCTGCTGTCTGGAAATGCAGCACGTTGGGCCACCCCTCTACTGTCCAGAACAGTCCCCTCCTCCAGGACTTTGGGCGTTTCTGCACTCATTTGGAGGAGATGTTCGCGGATCCAATTAAGGCCCAGACAGCGTGCAGGCAATTAAGGCAGCTGAGGCAAGGCCGGAGACCACTCAGGGAATACATCAGTGAGTTCCGTCTCCTCAGCCAAGATTCGGCCTGGAATGAGGCTGCGTTGTTGGATGCCTTCCAGGAGGGCTTGGCAGACAGCATCCAGGATGAGCTGGCACGCGTGGACATTCCTGCAACCACCCAAGAACTGGTGCGGCTCTGCTTGAAAATTGATGCCCGGTTGCAAGCGAGGAACGCACGCCGTGCTGCTCCGGTGCCTCTCGCGCCACCTGACGTCCCCGCTGTTCCGGATCCACGTCGCGCTGCTCAGGCACCTCTTGTTCCCCGTGGACTTCTGTTGGCCCCGGCTCCCCGTGACGAGCCTATGGACCTTGGCGCTGTTCGGCCCCGCTTGACCGGCGCTGAAAAGGACAGACGCAGGGCAGGGGGGTTGTGTTTGTATTGCGGCGACCCGGGCCATTTCGCTCGCTCGTGCCCTAGGAAGGGTCGGGGGCCCACCGCTTCTGGTCCTGCTCCACCGTCCCAGCCATCGCCGTCGGGAAACGGCCAGCGCCCGGCCTAGCGGAGACGTTGGGTCGGGCATGCACACCGAAGGACTCCGGTTCAGCTGACGTGGATCCCGGTCCTCCGCGGCATCTGCTCTTGGACACCAAGGTCTTTATTGACCACCGGGACTGCGGCGTCTCCGCACACGCTTTGGTGGACTCCGGGGCAACCACCAATTTCATTGACGAGGCGTTCGCCCAGCATCTTGCCGTTCCCCTGTGCCCCGTGGACCCGCCGATGAGGGTGGAAACAATCGATGGCCGGGTGTTGCTGTCCGGTCCGATTAAGGCCATCACGCAGCCGGTGCGCCTTTGCATTGGACGGCACGAGGAGGCCATCCAGTTTTACGTGACGTCGGGACTCCATTTCCCTTTGGTTCTCAGACTGGCGTGGCTGCGCACCCACGACCCTCAGGTTGTATGGTCCCAGAACTTCATTGCCTTCCCGAGTCTCCAGTGTGTGGACCATACGCGCCAGGTTTGTGCGGGCGCGGTACCTGACCCTCCGGACATTTCACTCCCAGCTGAGTTTGCAGACTTCGCTGATGTGTTTAGTGAAAAGGAGGCGGACCAGTTGCCCCCGCACCGGCCCTACGATTGCCCTGTGGATCTGATTCCCAACGCTCCGCTCCCTGTGGGCCGCCTCTATTCCATGTCAGAACCTGAACTGGCCGCACTGCGGGACTTTATCGATAAAAACCTGGCCAGGGGTTTCATCCGACCCTCCTCATCGCCCTTGTCTGCCCCCGTCCTCTTCGTCAAGAAGAAAACCGGGGACTTGCGCCTGTGCTGCGATTATCGCAAGTTGAACGCCATCACAGTGCGTAACCGGTACCCGTTGCCCCTCATCCCGGAGTTGATGGAACGCCTCCGCTCGGCGACCATCTTCACCAAATTGGACTTACGTGGCGCTTACAATTTGGTGCGTGTTCGTGAGGGGGACGAGTGGAAGACGGCGTTCGGGACCCGCTACGGTCATTTTGAGTATACGGTCATGCCGTTCGGCTTGACCAACGCTCCGGCTGTGTTCCAGCATTTCATGAACGACATCTTTAGAGATTTGCTGGACCAGTTCGTTGTCGTGTACCTGGACGATATTATGATTTATTCCACGTCCCGGAGCAGCCACATCCAACATATCCGTCAAGTCCTGCAGCGGTTGAGAGACCACCAGCTATACGCGAAATTAGAGAAATGCCAGTTTTTTCAGACGACTGTGGATTTCCTGGGCCATCGGATTTCGCCAGAAGGCATCGCCATGGACCGTGGCAAGGTCGAGGCCCTGAAAACCTGGCAACCCCCGCGCCGGGTGAAGGACGTTCAGCGACTCCTGGGGTTCGCAAATTATTATAGGACCTTCATCCCGGGGTTCGCCACTCTGACCGCGCCTCTCACTCGACTCCTGCAGAAACAAGTCCCTTTCCGGTGGGGCGATTCCGAACAAGAGGCGTTCAAGATCCCCACGGATGCCTTCATGCAGGAGCCGATCCTCAAGCACCCAGACCCTCACCACCCTTTTGTTGTGGAGGCGGACGCGTCCAACATTGCCGTGGGCGCCGTCTTGCTCCAGACCCGGGAAGATGGCGGCCATCTCTTCCCTTGCGCTTATTATTCCCGGAAATTAACCTCGTCGGAGCGCAATTATACGATCTGGGAGAAGGAGTTGCTGGCCATCAAGGCGGCTTTTGAGACCTGGCGGCACCACCTCGAGGGGGCTCGTCATCAAGTGGAGGTGCGCACAGACCATAAGAACCTGGAGTTCTTGCAGACGGCCAGGAAGCTCAACCAGCGCCAGATACGCTGGTCGTTCTTTTTCTCCCGCTTCAATTTTCGCATTACGTACATCCCGAGCGGCCGGAATCAGCAGGCGGACGCGCTGTCCCGCAAGCCGGAATACACCCAAGCCCAGGAACCGCTGCCGCCCCGGACGGTCCTGCCCGTCGAGTCCTTTGCAGCTACCCAGGATCCCGTGGACCTCCGAGGACAGATCTGGGAGGCGCAGCGACACGACGCCTACGCGGCACAACGGAGGCAGGAGATAGGGCCTGAGTCCCCTTGGACGTTTTCGGACGACCTCCTCCGTTTCCGGGACCTGCTCTACGTTCCCGCCGGTCCGCTCCGTGGCCTGATCCTGCAGCAGTGCCACGACAGCCCTGCGGCTGGCCACTTCGGCCTTTTCAAGACTCTGAACCTGATGGCTCGGACTTTTTGGTGGCCCCGACTCCGTGATGACGTCCAGGCCTATGTGACGTCTTGTGTTCGCTGTCGCCAGGCCAAGTACGCCCCTGGAGCGCCGCCGGGCCTGCTGCAGCCCTTGCCGACGCCCGAGAGACCCTGGGGGGCCGTCTCTATGGATTTCCTCACGGACTTGCCCCCGTCCGCCGGCTTCACGACCGTGTTCGTAGTGGTCGATATGCTGACCAAAATGGCACATTTCATCCCCTGTCGAGGGTTGCCGACAGCTCGCGCCACGGCCCGCATGTTTATCCAGCATGTTTTCCACCTGCACGGTCTGCCGGATCGGGTCGTGTCGGATCGGGGAGCCCAGTTCACGGCCCAGTTCTGGAAGGGTCTGATGGCGGCCCTGGAGGTCCAAGTCTGCCTCTCGTCAGCGCATCATCCAGAGACTGATGGGGGCACTGAAAAAGTCATCGGCATCCTTGAACCGTACCTGCGCTGTTTTGTCAACCAGCAGCAGGACAACTGGGCGGAATACCTTGCCGTGGCCGAGTTTGCTTTTAACAACTCTCAGCACACCTCCACGCACGCCTCTCCGTTCCTCGCCAACTTTGGTTACCACCCCCGTTTCTTCCCGCTCACGCTCCTAGACTCTCCTGTTCCTGTGGCGGAGGAATTCCTGTCCGAGCTCCAGGCCGTTCACCAACTGGTCAAACGCTCGTTGAACAAAGCCAAGGAAGATTACAAGAGGGTCGCGGACCGCTCCCGGCGAGCAACTCCACCTCTGGCGGTCGGGGATCGCGTCTGGCTGTCCACGAAGCATCTCCCCTCCGACCGACCGGCTCGCAAGCTTGACCACCGCTTCTTGGGTCCGTTCCCGGTGGAAGCGGTCATTAACCCCGTGGCCTACCGGTTGACGTTGCCTCGCTCTCTCAGGATCCATCCCGTCTTCCATCGGTCCCTCCTTGTTCCCGAACGTCCTGCCTGTCCGCTCCGCCCTCCCGCTCCGCCTCAGCCAGTGATCCGCACTCCCGCTGACCCACCCGAATACGAAGTTGCCAGTATTCGGGATTCCCGCTGGATGAAGGGCCGGTTCCAGTACCTCATTGAGTGGAAGGGGTACGGCCCTGAAGACTTCACATGGGAGGATGCGACCGCCGTTCATGCTCCGGATCTGGTCCGGGCCTTCCACGCTCAATTCCCGTCCCGGCCACATCTGGACCGACAGACCCGGGGGAAGGGCCCTGCTGTGAGGGATAGTGTTGTGCCTTGGCCGCGTCCGGCGCCGAGTCTGGAGGATCCGGAGGACGCGGAGCCGCTCATGGTGCAGCAGTACCAGCCTATGTGCCTGGCACCAGAGACGGCTGGTGATGAGGACTCGGTGCCAGAGCAGGACGATCTCCCAGGACCTTCTGCACCTGTGCAGCAGAGTTCTTCATCAGGAGATGAAGAACTCATGCTGGATGCCAGAGCACGCAGAGCAGCCAGAAGACAGGACTGGCTGAGTAAGCGTCGGTCCAATCGGAGGAAGCAGTGAGGGCTAATTGGGCCACGCCCTTCAGTGGCTATATTAAGCCAGGGTAATTAGTGCTCATTGCTGAGAACAACAATTCAATGACCGCGGCATATCCAGAGTTTCGTTTCTACGTCTGTTTGGGAATCTTATCACCAGCTTCTGCCAGCTTTATTCCGGGAAGCCAGCCAAGCTGTTCAGATAAGAGAAGAATTAATGAGTCTTGCTTTGAACTTTTGTCTGTGTGCTATTTAACCCTCACGTAACCCAAAGAACCTTATTCCTGAAGACTTTCCGTTTGTGTTGTTTTGGACTTCTAAACCCTCTGAGTTTTACTAAGAAACTGTATTAGTAAAAGGAACCTTTTTGTTTGCTTCCCAACGACTGTGTGTGTGTGTTTCTGGGGGGTTGCGGTGCTGGGTCACAACAATATCATACGTCTGCTTGACCATAAATACAAGAAACAGTAGAAAAACATAGAGATGCACAACTGGCAATAATTCACATCGTGACACTCCCAGTCCCACTCAGTCCAACAATTATTGAGTTTTCAACACTATTTTGTATCTAACCTTTACTGCAAGGAGCATGGGTTCTCCATCAACCTCATCATTTACAAACATTGACATTCCTCGCCTCAAGCAAGAAAGCTTAACATCTCCACAAGGATTCCTTGTGCATTTGTCCGTAACTATGTCCAACAGTCAGGGAACATCGTACATCCTGTCTTACTCACTGTTCGTATTAAACCATTTCCTAAGCATAACATTTAATTTTGTATGCTTTACTTCCATCATATAACGGTCTCATTGCATTCATCAACAATCTTACAGTCCATATTCGCAGGAAAAAAAAATCCTGTCGCTCAAACTTTAGCAAACGTTCACTTTAGCCTATAGGCCAGGGGAGGGTTCCTAATTTTTTTACTACCACTCTGTGGGCATGGCTTATTTTGTGGGTGTGGCTTGCCAGCCATGTGACCGGGTGGGCATGGTTTGCTGGTCATGTGACCGGGTGGGCGTGGCTTCTCGGACTGCTGAAGGGAGGGGAACTGAGATAGGTCCTGCCGCCCATTCCCCCTCCCCTCAGCAGCTCGAGAAGCCTCAAATGTGCGAAAATGCCTAGGATCATCACCGCATGTTCGTGGCTTCTCGGACTGCTGAAGGGAGGGGAATGGAGATAGCTCCTGCCGCCCATTCTTTCAGCGTCTCGCGCACTCCCTCAGCCATCCTCCCCTTCTTGGACTCACTGTGAGGTAGGAAGGCAGTCCATGCGCAGTGCTGGAAGCTCGGCTTCTGGGCATGCACAGAAGAAAATTTTTGTAAAAAATTAAAAAAAAATTAAAAAATGGCGGTGCCCAGGCACTGGCAACCGATCGCACTGGTACTGTGACATCACCAGCGGGCCGCTACCGGTGCTATAGAGTGGACCGCACTGGTAGGAACCCACCACTGCTATAGGCCATATATCAACGTACAAGGTTCAAACACGTATTACCAATAAAATCCTATGCAAACAATTTAAAATAAGAGTAGAGTAAAATACAATAGTTATAGGATAAAATATAATAATTTAAGACATATATATATATATATGTAAAATAGAATAAAATGACATAAAATTGTATTTCTGTATCACCCCTGCAATCTAATCAGGCCCACATATGCCGATCTCAGTCAGATTATTTTAGTCAGAAATTGTGCTGTATTAAATGTCATTTTCAAATTCTGGCCACACAGGAGGTATGTTGTTTTAATATGAGCCTCCCACTGGGCTATACATTTAATATGTGGATCAAGGTACTTATCTCTTGCGCCCTTATACAAACAGCAATCGAATAATATATGAGTCAGATCTTCTACCTCTTCAGCTCCACAGATACATGTACCGTCAGTAGTGGGTTGTAAATCCCGTTGCTACTGGTTCGCTCGTGCGCGCGACGCTTCTGTGCATGAGCAGAAGCGTCCCGGGTGGGCTGGCGGAGCCTCCCACCGCAGCTACCGGTTCACCGAACCGGGAGCAACCCACCGCTGATGTACATTCATTGTATGGGATAGAATGGAATCTCCCAAATCTATTTATTGTATTCAAGCTGTTCGAACGTTGCTCAGATAAATGTTTCCCTGACATTTTCTCTACATCAAACAAACAGACAAACAAAAAAGGCCAATAAATTTTCATTCTAAAATTCATGCATTCCTCAATTATCTGATGAAAAACCAAAAACCAAAATATGAGCTACACAATTCCTGGCCAGTGAAAAACTCTTCCTCATTTCTCCAGGTTTTCTTTTTTTTTCTTTTTTTTTGTAATTTTTTGTAATTATTTTTCTTCATTAAACATCTGAATATTTTGATACAGATCTACACCCGTTTTTACAACATTGTTATATCTCAATTATGCACATTAAATCATAAATTTACAGTCTCTTCTGTCTTCGTTTTCTTCTCACGTTGTCACACAGTCTTTCCTCTTTTTTTTAGTCCAGTTGTACCATCTAGTCCATGTTTTGTAGTATTCTGAGTTGCATTGTCCTTTGAGTTGAATAGTCAGCATGTCCATTTCAGCACATCTATATATTTTTTCCATTAGTATATTTTCTGGAGGGGTTTGATTGTCTTTCCAATATTGTGCATATGTTATTCTTGCCAGGTTTTCTTATTGTTATTGTCAACTGTTGAAACGACACTAGCTGAATATTTTTCTTGCTTTGTTTCGTTTGCTCTTCCTCCTCCTCGTCGTCCTTCTTCCCTCTTCCCTCTTCCTTCTCCCTTCTTCCTTCTTCCTTCTCCCTTCTTCCCTCTTCCTTCTCCCTTCTCCCTTCTCCCTTCTCCCTTCTCCCTTCTTCCTTCTTCTTTCTCCCTTCTCCCTTCTTCCTTCTTTCGTTTTTACTCCAAACTGCAGTAGGAAAAGCAATAATTGGAAGCACATTGGATTTTTATTAATTCTCATAGTACGAAGTTTTGCCACTCTTAATATTGAAGAACAGGTGTTGCTATTTTTTTGTAATATTTTCTAATATAAAACCGTTTGATTTGTTACTTTCACTTGGCATGACAAGTTTCTTTTCTTTTCTGCTTATGCAATCACTGCTGGTTGCACAGCTTTCAGCAATGTTAAAAAAACAATTACAGACCTCTGCAATGTGAATTTCATGGCATTATGGCATTTTTTTGAACCCCTAAAGTGCTTTTAAGCAGGTCTACAAATATGTAGCATTGGGAAGGAGGCTATTTTTGTTAAATGTCAGAACGATGAAACAGGAAAAATCAAAGCTCTTTAAATTTGATCCCCTGTGGAAACCCTCAAAATTTCAGAAATATTGCCGGTTGCCTTAACCTTATCAATATTAATTAGAAGTAGAAAACAAATGAATGGGTGCAATTAAGTGATCGACAAAGGAACTAGACCATAAAGTCTTTGCGGCTTCTTTGATAGATTCCTATCCTGTCCATTTGATTTATCTTTGTCTCTATTATTTCTCCGCAACTGAAAGTAGTGAATATTATATATCTGAATTTTTTTAAAAAATAAAAAAATAAAAAAAAATAAAAAAAAATAAAAAAATTATATATCTAGGCATGGAAAATGTATTCAAACTAATAATCACCACCCCACACACAAAGTCTTTTGAGCTGTGATAGAAATAGCAATAGTAATACCACTTATATTGCGCTTCATAGTGCTTTTACAGCCCTCTCTAAGCAGTTTACAGAGTCAGCATATTTAACAGATTAACAGAGTTGGAAGGGACCTTGTAGGTCATCTAGTCCAACCCCTACACCATTTCTGACAAATGGCAGTCCAGTCTCTTCTTGAAAGTCTCCAGTGATGAAGCTCCCAAAACTTCTGAAGGCAACTTCTGTTCCATCGGTTGATTGTTCTCACTGTCAGAAAATTTCTCCTTATTTCCAGGTTGAATCTCTTCTTGATCAGTTTCCATCCATTATTCCTTGTCTGGCCTTCAAGTGCTTTGGAAAATAGCTTGACCCCCCTCCCCCAACAATCTGGCTCCTCATTTTACCCACCTCGGAAGGATGGAAGGCTGAGTCAACCTTGAGCTGGTCAGGATCGAACTGTGGGCAGAGTTAGCCTGCAATGCAACATTCTAACCACTGTGTCATCAAGGGAGGAAGGAAGGAAGGAAGGGAGAGAGGGAGGGAAGGAGGGAGGACTAACAATACACTTATATACCACTTCATAGTGCTTTACAGCCCTCTCTAAGCGGTTTACAGAGTCAGCCTATTGCCCCCAATAATCTGGGTCCTCATTTTACCCACCTCGGAAGGATGGAAGGCTGAGTCTACCTTGAGCCTGGTGAGATTTGAACTGCCGAACTGCAGCTAGCAGTCAGCTGAAGTAGCCTGCTCAAACCACTGCGCCACCTTGGGAAAACAAAGCCAAACTAAAGAAAGAAAGAAAACTATGGTTCTCTCCATTTGATATTCTTCGTTCAAGTTTCATGCTGATTTCCCTGCCTCTATGGGCTTCTTACCAGGAACATTTGTGTAGAATTGCAGTCTGATTGCCATATGGATCCGGATCCAAGAAGACTCGAGGTTATGTACTATTTTGGGTAGAAGAATTGTTCCACAATCACTACATGGAACTTTAAAAGGCTTCAACATGATCTGAATTTATTTTTTGGGGTGGTGGTGGAAGAAATAAGTTAGAAACAGCAGTATCTTTTCTGGAGCAAGGCTCAATAAAGAGATGTTTTGGTTTGGGGAAATGAGAAGCCGGCGTGGATTGCTGAAACAGGAAACAAGATTTTGCAGCTCTGTGGGGTGTTGCAGCTTCTTTTCGACGCGTAAAACTACACTTTGATGCCAATAACGGGAAAGCCCAAGAGCCTTTGAAAAGTCGCCCCAGTATGTCAGCATGAAGTGCCTCATTCTCGGAGAATGATTTCACATGCAATAGTGGCGAATATCTGTAGCTCAGGTGTAGGATGAGGGGCAAGCAAGATTCATTCTCTAAGCTTGTGGGTCGGTTTCTAAACGTTTCGTTACCAGACTAGGTGACATCTTCAATGGAGTTTAGGCAGGGGTGGGCTGCAAAAATGTTAGCAAGGGGTTTTCTGCCTGTTTGCTGGGTGAGCGTGGCCATGGTGGGCATGGCCTAGTCGGCGTTTTTGCCCTTCCCGGGCTCTGGAGGTTTTCCTCGAGCCTCCAGGAGGGTGAAAACGGCCTCCCCAGGCTCCGGAGGCCCTCTGAACTTCCGGTAGGCCCGTTTTTCGCCCTCCCTGAACCTCTGCACACGCCCTGCATTTACCTGCATCCAAAATGGGCCGCATGGGGACTCCTGAGAGGGGTGGGGTGGGCGTGGCCAGTCAGGAGTGGGATTTGGGTGTTCTCCGAACTGCACAGAATCTTAGCTAGAGGTTCTCCCGAACCCCTGCGAACCCCCAGCAGCCCACTCCTGAGTTTAGGGGATGTCAGTGTTGGTGTTCTTCTGTTTGTGAGGGCTTCAGGTGTGGGTGTGTCAAGTGAGGTTCTTGGGATGGGTCAGGTGTGAGTCATATGTCTTGCGATGGGTCTTGTGATAAGGAATTTCCAATTAGGCAGGTTTGCTCTATCCTTATTTTCCTTGTTGGGCAACAATTCCCATTCTGTGAAATTTCCATCCTTAAAATAATAATAATCAGCCACAAATTTAGTGCATTGGATCCAAGAGCAGGAGGAGAATTCACACCTCCATCCACTTTCAGTAGTTAAATGACCCCCCACTCCTGATTTCTTTTTTTTTTCTTCTGAGAAAATAATAATAATACATAGTATGACTGAAGTAGCAGAAATATCCGTAAACAACAACTTTTTCCTTGAGGTTTCCTGGAGGCAGGGAATGTGAGTGACAGCTCCCAGGACATGGTGGAGAAATCAATGCACATCAGCCCTTTTCGACAGGCCTAAGTTAGGAAAACAGTCTTTAAACTGCCTCCTTTATCTTCTACTGTAAGTGAAGTCACCCACTACAGATTGCATTTTCTTTTCTTTTAGAGATTGCATTTTATTTTATTTTATTTTATTTTATTTTATTTATTTTATTTATTTTATTTTATTTTATTTTATTTTATTTTATTTTATTTTATTTTATTTTATTTATTATTTTATTATTTTATTTTATTTTATTTTATTTTATTTTATTTCATTTTATTTCATTTTATTTCATTTTATTTTATTTATTATTTTATTTTATTTTATTTTATTTTATTTTATTTTATTTTATTTTATTTTATTTTATTATTTTATTATTTTATTTTATTATTTTATTTTATTATTTTATTTTATTTTATTTTATTTTATTATTTTATTATTTTATTTTATTTTATTATTTTATTTTATTATTTTATTTTATTTTATTTTATTTTATTTTATTTTATTTTATTTTATTTTATTTTATTTTATTTTATTTTATTTTATTATTTTATTTTATTTTATTTTATTTTATTTTATTTTATTTTATTTTATTTTATTTTATTTTATTTTATTTTATTTTATTTTATTTTATTTTATTTTATTATTTTATTTTATTTTATTTTATTTTATTTTATTTTATTTTATTTTATTTTATTTTACTGTGAAGTAGGCCTGGTGTCCTATGTACAGATTTAACACTTTTTTTTTTTTGCGAATTTTTCCTTTTGAAAAGGGCCCGCCCACCCGCTCGCGGGTGAATTCTGACCTATATTTCTTTCCCCGAAGCACAGCTGATGAACTCCTCAGCTGTGTTTTGGGCTCATTCCTGCTTGTGAGCATGCGCAGAAGCCAAGTCGCGCTAGGGGAGCGCGCGCGCACACGCGAATCATCATGATGCGAACCGGTGGTGAAGGTAAGTGGAACCCACCCCTGGGTTGAGCAGTGTGCTGGTGCCATGGCCGCGAGAGGAGGCATGTGTCAGGGCATGGATGGCCTGGCTGCAGAGGCCCTGAAGTAAGCTAGTGGAGGGCATGTGGGCAGCTCCATCCTCCCCTGCCCCACCATGAGCAAGCAGAAAAAGTGTGTGTGTGGGGGGAAATACGACACTCACAAAAATAAACCCTAGTGCTTATTTTTTGACCGAAAAGAAAATAAGACCGGGCCTTATTTTCAGGGAAACACGGATATCTGCATATAAAAATGTTCCTATTTTGACATGAAATCATCTTCCCTCCATTTTGTAATAGCATATTTTTTTCATAATGTTCAAGTCTTTTTTAACTTCATTCTCCTTTCGTACCAAATACCCTTCTAGTTTCTCATACTTTTTTAGGCAAAAGATGAAACAAAAGATTAATCAAATCCCTATGAAGCTCATATAAAAAGAATAGCTTATTAATCTCATGCATCCGGCATGGATCACCGTGAACAATACTAAGGCTGAAAATGTCTTTAACATATATGAGTTTCACATAAGAAGTTCACTTTTAAGTAAGTAAACAATACGTAAGAAGTACAATTTTAATCAATTTTAAAATCCTGTGCTTTCTGCCACCCGTAGAAACAAGCAACAATCATCACTTCAATAATTGTACAAAAAGCTTTTAAAAAGGAACCAAACTTTGATGGTGATGAAGATGAAGATTGAAAATTGGTTTCCCCTTAGCGGTTTGGAGGAATATCGTTAGTCACAAAGAAGCAGGTAAATTTACTGTAGGAACACATAATTGAGAACATTTTGAACAGCCTTCAACTTCGTAAGTGCAAAATGTACTCAAAGCTTTTAAAAATATTCCCAAAGCAACATTTTGATATATTTTTCAGGGGTACCATTAGAGAGATTGAAGTTAGGCAATGATTTAATTCCCCACAAGGGAATTACTATTCTAATTTTACTATTCTAAAATTTTACTTTTCTAATCTGACGTAATTTAAGAATGGACTAATACAGTGGCTCTCAACTTTTCCTTCACCACTGTCTTTTGTGGCTGTGGACTGCTACGTCCCCTCAGGATGCCGTAGAAACACTTCCACGCTCCTGATTGGCTAAAGTGGGAACTACTGCTGAGCGGGAGATTCCAGGCTCCCTATTGGCCACCGCATCTGACAGCCGGCTATAAAAGAGCTGTCAGACGCAGCTGAGGACAGACGGCATTCGGAGCCGCGTTCCTTTAATTGTATTGCTGTTGTTTCTCTGTTAGCCTTAATAAAGGCTTGTTTGGTTAATATCGGCTCGCCTCAGATATTATCACCTCACCTCAGACCTCACCTCACCTCACCTCTTTTCATTCCAGATACAGGGGCAAGGGCCTCCTTAGCAAGCTGACTATAATTCCTCTCAGCCTGAGACAATGTTCTGGAGAAGTAGGCTATAGGGGCCTCGATGCCGTTGGGCAATTGGTGACTCAACACCGCTCCGACGTCATAGGGAGAAGCATCACATGCCAGAGATAAGGGCAGGTGGCTGTTGTATTGAACTAACACACAGGATGTCGTCAAAGTAGGGGATGACGACCGGAATACCTGACAAAAGCCTTTCCATCAGGCTTTGGAAAATTCCGGGGGCAACGCAAACTTCGACTTGAAGTCTGCAACATTTGAAGGCACCACGATGGGTGACAATTGTCTGGGCCTCCGCTGTGGCGTCGTCCACAAGGAGTTGCTGAAGGGCTTGTGCCAAATCCAGCTTAGCGAAAATGGAGCCATGACTTAGAAAATGCAGCAAGTGGTGAACTACAGGGACCGGATAGGGGTTCGCTTGTAATGCCTTGTTCAAAGTCCTCCTCCTCCTCCTCTTCTTCTTCTTCCTTCTCCTCCTCCTCCTCCTCCTCCTCCTCCTCCTCCTCCTCCTCCTCCTCCTCCTCCTCCTCTTCCTCCTCCTCCTCCTCTTCTTCTTCTTCTTCTTCTTCTTCTTCTTCTTCCTCCTCTTCCTCCTCCTCCTCCTCCTCTTCCTCCCTCCTCCTCCTTCCTTCCTTCCTTCCTTTTTATTCTTCCTCCTCCACCTCCTCCACCTCCTCCTTCTCTTCTTCTTCTTCTTCTTCTTCTTCTTCTTCTTCTTCTTCTTCTTCTTCTTCTTCTTCTTCTTCTTCTTCTTCTTCTTCTTCTTCTTCTTCTTCTTCTTCCTCCTCCTCCTCCTCCTCCTCCTCCTCCTCCTCCTCCTCCTCCTCCTCCTCCTCCTCCTCCTCTTCTTCTTCTTCTTCTTCTTCTTCTTCTTCTTCTTCTTCTTCTTCTTCTTCTTCTTCCTCCTCCTCCTCCTCCTCCTCCTCCTTTCTTCTTCTTATTTTTCCTCCTCCTCCTCCTCCCCCTCCTCTCCCTCCTTCTCCCTCCCCTCCTCTCTCTCTCACACGCACAGAAATATTATTTGTCAAACTTGGCTAGGATAGCCATCAAGAATCTTTGAACTGCCTGTTCCAGGTTCCTGGACAGAAGTTCAAACCACTGGTAGACTTGGAAAACCAGAAAGCAGACACTAAATATAATCTAAAACCATAGTGAAGACGAATAAATAAGGAGCCTGGGATATGCTTTGGTGCTGAGAAAAGAAACATTTCTGGAGGAAGGGAAGGGATGAAGATATTTCAGAAGAGAGAAATGAGCTGAATTTTTTTTTAAAAATGTTTTGACTGGCAGTTCGTTTCTTTCTAATGGTGCTAATAAGCAATAAACAGGCTCGCCATCAATGCTGACATAATGCCTTTTCCCAGACATTTTAATATTAACCAAGTGGCCTTTAGATCATTTAAGATTACAACCGAATGCTATGGCTGCAGAAATACCGTATTGGTGCTGGTAAGATAAGTAAAAATGCAATTTGGATGCCGTTCTCGCCCATGATGGCTGCAGTTAATTTGACCTATTCGTTATGGGGGGAGGTGGGTTTTAGCTTTCTCTGCTCCTCCAACCTTGCTCTTCATTTGATTTGAGCCAAGCAAAGAGCGTTTTCCTTCTGCAGTAATTTCCATTCTGGGATCCTTACAATTCACTCTTCAATCTTGTAACATGTAGGAGCTTAGTGTAATAAATGAGGCCATTTAGCAATCTGAAAGAATCCCGGGGTGAAAACTGATTGTCTTTCATTACCTGGCTTTATTCCGGTGTAAGTTTTCTGCGCTGCTTTTGTGAATTCCTCTCGAGTTTCATCTAGATTAAATGCCTTTTGGCCTGTGTTGCAAGCCCAGGTGATGTGCAAGGATGCAAATGGCCCCTGATTAGGTTTAGGAACACAATCTGGGCATTTGGCCCTGCTCGTTATCAGGAAAGCAAAACTTCTGGGAAGTTCAGGAAAATTAAAGTACTGTGTCCGGAGGGGAACTTTACTTTGCAAATTGTAAAGATTCGTTATTAAGAGCTGAAATGAAGAACACAAGTTGACATTTCAAAACTGTCGTGTCTAGGTTGCTATAAAAGTAACCTGGTTCTAAATGTCAATAAAACAAAGGAGATCATTGTAGATTTTAGAAAGAGACGCCATAGTCATACTCCACTCAGTATCAATGTTAAGGTGAGAATAAATCTCACAGAGGTGATGTGGATCTTGTCTTGGAATCCAGACAGTTAGAAATGAAACCGAGATTAAAAGTCTAATAGAAAATATTTATTTCGGTACAAAAGCAATAAATTCTGAATAGTTACATTCTTGCTAATTAAATGCGACCATTCCGGTCAGAGCCAAAACCACAAGAGAGTAATGGAGAATCAGAAATGCACACATGCGCAGAAGATCACATCACGTGTCCTGCTTGTATTGGAATGTACCATAATATTTTGATAGGGATGCATCACCCTGCATAGACATACAACTGACAATATTCACTACGTGACAATCAAGGATGCAGCTGTAGAGGTGGTCAACAGTATTAAGTATCCGGGAGTGCAGATAACTAACAATCTGAACTGCTCTCTCCACACATCATCCTTAATGGAGAGTGCAAACCAGTGTCTGCATTTCCTGTGTCGGATGAAGAGAGCACATCTTTCTTCTTCTGTCCTGGCTACTTTTTACAAAGGCACGACTGAGAGCATTTTAACAAACTGCATCACTGTTTGGTTTGATGGCAGCTGGGCCTCAGATAGAAAATCCATACAGAGAGTGGTGAGGACCACGGAGAAGATTATAGGAAGCTTGCTTCCCGTTATTCAGGATATTGCTCACAAGCACTATGTGTTTACAGTTCAAAGCATTGTTAGAGACCCCACACACCCACTTCACAATCTGTTTCTGTTGCTCCTCTCTCGGAGGAGGTTTCAAAGTATTTCTAGCAGGACTTCCAGATTCTGTAACAGCTTTGTTCCCTATACCATCCGTCTGGTAAATTCACAAGATTCATTTTTCTCACCATGTACCTGTATACATCCGAACTAAACTGTATTGTTTCTCTATGTCATATAATATATGTGAATATATGCATAATTATTTATTTATTTATTTATTTATTTATTTATTTATTTATTTATTTATTTATTTATTTATTTATTTATTTATTTATTTATTCATTCATTCATTCATTCATTCATTCATTTTGTCATGTTTATGTAGTGTATATTGGCGGTGGTGACCCTTTGAGAGCTGTATGCAACGAAATTTCATTTTAATGTATGCTGATTAGCGTACATTTAAAGTAACAATAAGATCATTCTAAGTCTAAGTCTATGATGAGCCGAGGTGGCGCAGTGGTTAAAAGCAGCACTGCAACCTACTTCAGCTGACTGCTAGTTCAGCAGTTCAGCTGTTCAAATTTCACCAGCTCAAGGTTGACTCAGCCTTCCATCCTTCTGAGGTCGGTAAAATGGGGACCCAGATTGTTGGGGGCAATATGCTGAACTCTGTAAACCACTTAGAGAGGGCTGTAAAGCACTATGAAGCGGTATATACGTCTAAGTGCTATTGCTATTGCTATTTTAAGCCTAAGTCTAGGTTGGCGCATTTTCTTGACCTTATTCAGAGAGTGTGTCTATGGAGATTCTCAACCATCCAGGTCATGGTTGTACCAAAGCTACTTTTCAAAAAGGTAACTGGACTTTCTTGTTTTTTTCTTCTTAAAAAGAAAAAGAAAGAAAGTCCTGTCACCTTTTGAAAAGCAGAATAACAGAATTGGAAGGGACCTCAGACATCTTCTAGTCCAACCTCTTGCTCAATAGCAATAGCAATAGCACTTAGACTTATATACCGCTTCATAGTGCTTTACAGCCCTCTCTAAGCGGTTTACAGAGTTCAGCATATTGCCCCCAACAATCTGGGTCCTCATTTTACCGACCTCAGAAGGATGGAAGGCTGAGTCAACCTTGAGCCAGTGAGATTTGAACAGCTGAACTGCTGAACTGCAGTGCTGCACTTTAACCACTGCACCACCTTGGCTCAAGCAGGAGAACCTATACTGTTTCAGACTATTGGTTGTCCAGGCTCTTAAAAAGCCTTCAGTGTTGGAGCACCCACAACCTCTGGAGGTAAGGCTTTCCACTGGTTAATTGTTCTCACTGTTAAGAATTTTCTCCTTAGTTCTACGTTGGTTCTCTCCTTGATTAGCCTCCATCCCTTGCTTCTTGTCCTACCTTCAAGTGCTTTGGAGGATAATGTTGTGGCTCGCCCGCATCCCGTGCAGCTGGTCATGGATCCCGAGGACCAAAAGGCGGTTGTGGCGCGGTACCATCGGCCTGTGCACATGGCACCCGAGTCCGATAGCAAGGAGGTTGGAGAGGACTCGGTGCCAGAGGCTGGAAGTCAACCAGGGCCTTCTGCACCTCATGAGTGAGGCAGAAGAAGAGGAGGAGCCTCTTCTTATCGATGCTAGGGCATGCAGGGCTGATAGAAGGCAAGAGTGGCTACACAGGAGGAGGTCTCCTCGAGAGTAGAGCTGCAGGCTAATTGCCCACGCCCTTAGATTACTTAAGTCCTAACCACGCTGAGCCTCGTTGCAGGGAACAACGTCGCTTCTAAATCTTGACTTCTTTGACTCCAGTTTGCATTCCAGCACGGATCTTGTTTCTTGCATTTTCTAGTTCCGGGACTTGTGCCAAATACAGTAATACTTGCCAAATACCTCTTGGACTTCGGCCAGCTGTTAAGATAATATATTAACAGCTGGGTTTCTGAACAGAATAACTTCCGCCTTTCTTTTGCTTTTTACACTCCTAAGGAATTATTAGGATACTTTGCTTTAATTACTAAAACAAACTGTGTTTGGACGTTTGTGTGTGCGTAATTATTGGTGGGCTCGGCGCTGGGGCAGAACAGATAGGTTGACTCCCTCTTCTTTGTGGCAGCTTCTCAAATATTGGAACACTGCTACCAGGTCACCCCTATCCTTCTTTTTACTAGACTAGACATCCCCAATTCCTGCCAACATTCTTCATATATTTTAGCCTGCGGCCCACTGAACATCTTTGTTGTTCTTTTCTGTACTCTTTCCAGAGTCGCGACATATTTTTGCATATATCGCGGGAAGCAAAACACACTTGAAACTTGCGCTACTCTGGGTGATCAAGACCGCCATGAATTTTGGGTTGTACGGAGAGAAATGAGATAGCCAAAAGCAAATCCAGGGACCATCCTTGGTTTATTGTTCCATATTTTTTTGCTCCGTCTGTTTAAATCTGGCTTGTTCGACCGTTTCAGAAAAGCTACCAAACGGGAACGAACGAAACTGCTTACCCTGGCTAAGGAAAGTACGTGAAGTGGTAAGTTATTTGAGAGCAACACTCTCAAGGGGGTGAATTTGCTCTCTACCGTCAGCAACGCTAATGGTATGAATGAAGAAATGCTCCGTTGGTGATAGGGAGCTATTATACTGAACCTGTACTTTGAAAAGATTCAGCCAGACAGCAGTCAAGCATCAGTGCTTTTGATCCTACGCTGTCGAAGTCAGCAAAAGCTGCTTACTTAGAGCTCTGAAGTTCACCCAAGCAGAGAAGAGGCGAAGCACACAAAAGCAGGAACTACACTGCAGCTGAAGCTTCCAATAAAATAAAATCATTTGTGTGTGTGTGTGTACATGAACCTATGAGGGGGATGAACCTTGTCAGTGGTAATGCCACAGATCAGACACCAGCCTACCAATACCAAGGTCTTGTAGTCCACGCTCTGAAGGTGTCCTATTGATTTAGTAGGGACACACTCCCACGTCTACTTGGGAGGCAGTCAACTATTTTCTACCTCCGCTGCAGAGTTTTCTTCCAAAATATACCTGTTTTATTTTATAAAGGAAATTGTAGAGAAAGACAGATTGGTCCAGTGGTATACTGTAGATGGGGGCTCTCTTGAACAATGAGGTGTTGCTCTACTGCTTCATTTATTTCCATACAGATAATAAGAGTGCAGAATATTTTGTGGTCTCTATGGTCATCCTATTCCAGACATCTCCTTTCAGCCCTAAAATTGGCCAAACTGTTGCCATTTTTTTAGTAGTTTTTCCTCTAGAGCAGTGATGGCGAACCTATGGCACGCGTGCCACAGGTGGCACGCGGAGCCATATCTGCCGGCACGCGAGCCATTGCCTAGCTCAGCTCCAGCGCGCATGTGCACGCTGGCCAGCTGATTTTTGGCTCACATGGAGGCTCTGGGAGAGCGTTTTTCGATTTCTGGAAGGCCTCCGGGAGGTGGGGGAGGGCATTTTTGCCCTCCCCAGGCTCCAGGGAAGCCTCTGAAGCCTGGGGAGGGCGAAAAATGGGCCTACCGGGCCCACCAGAAGTTGAGAAACGGGCCATTTCCAGCCTTCAGAGAGCCTCTGGGGGGGTGGGGGAGGCCATTTCACCCTCCCGAGGCATTGAATTATAGGTATGGGCACTCGCGCATGTGCGATAGCACGTGTGCACGCACTTTCGGCACCTGAGGAAAAAAAGGTTCGCCATCACTGCTCTAGAGGGATTTTTTTTTTCCTCACAGCTTCAGGGATGACACAGCCTGGAGTTAATGGGCCAGGGAGGAAGTGTAGATAGCTGGGGTGTTGTAGCCAAAATAAAATTTTGGGAATCAAGGACGTTAATGCAGGTGCTGGAAAGGAGGCGACTGAGGCCACCTAACTACTAGATTACATGCTGATTGGATCTTGTGATGAGTGACTTTGAGGGCAAATGACAAAGTTCTATTTTCAATTGGGGGGAAAAGTTGAGACTCTAGAAAGAGTGCAGAGAAGAGCAACAAAGATGATTAGGGGACTGGAGGCTAAAACGTATGAAGAACGGTCGCAGAAACTGGGTATGTCTAGTTTAATGAAAAGAAGACTAGGGGAGACATGATAGCAGTGTTCCAATATCTCAGGGGTTGCCACAAAGAAGAGGGAGTCAAACTATTCTCCAAAGCCCCTGAGGGTAGAACAAGAAGCAATGGGTGGAAACCAATCAAGGAGAGAAGCAACTTAGAACTAAGGAGAAATTTCCTGACAGTTAGAACAATTAATCCGTGGAACAGCTTGCCTCCAGAAGTTGTGAATGCTCCAACACTGGAAGTTTTTAAGAAGATGTTGGATTACCATTTGTCTGAAGTGGTGTAGGGTTTCCTGCCTAAGCAGGGGGTTGGACTTGAAGACCTCCAAGGTCCCTTCCAACTCTTTTATTCTATTCTATTCAAACTAAACAAACAAACAAACAAACAAACAAGAAGCAACAGATGGAAACTTATCAAGGAGAGGTCCAACCTAGAACTAAGGAGAAATTTTCTGACAGTGAGAACAATAAACCATGTTTTTAATTAATATTTAATATTTGGTTTATTCTTGTATTTTTCTCTGTTGTACGCCGCCCTGAGTCCTTCGGGAGTTGGGCGGCATATAAGAATACCAAAATAAATAAATAAATAAATAAATAAACCAGTGGATCAGCTTACCTTCAGAAGTGAATGCTGTGAATGCTGTGAATGCTCCAACACTGGAGGTTTTTAAGAAGAGATTGGACAGCTATTTATCTGACAAAGGATAGAGTCCTGCTTAAGCAGTAGGTTGGACTAGGAGACTCCAAGGTCCCTTCCAACTCTTTTATTCTCTTATTCTGGTCTCCAGACTCTTCTAAAAACAGATGTATCCAAGAAATGGATCTAGAAACTGGCAGGAATCGTCAGGAGAAGCAAGAAAGTGGAGAGGTGCTAAGAATCTGAATGCACAGATCTGGGTCTAGATGCAACCATAAGCATGAAAAAATAGGATCCTTAGAGATGTTAAAAAAAATAGAGATGGAGATTAGGGGAGGTTTTTTTAGTCAAGGCAGTACTGAGTCAGTTTTTTAAAAAAAGAACAGAATTGGGATCTTTTAGAGAACAGAGAGTCTATTCCAATGAGTAAAGAGGTGAGGAAAAGAAATTTAGATGAGTTAGGAGCGAGATAGAAAACTCTGATGCACAGATGCGCACAGGCACAAGGGAAGAATTAGATGAGTAAAAGTAGTTTTGCTTGAAGGCATGGCTGGGGAGAAAGGGGAAAGGAAATTATTAGCCTATTTAAGAGACAGCCTAAGGAAATTAAGAAAGTAAGAGGCAAAATTTCAAGTTAAGGGAGAGAGGAGTCTACTCAAGAGTAACGAAGAGCTATAAAAGAAAAAGCATGCATTTCTTTGCAGCTAATGAAAGAGAATGCAAACTCGGGATACATATGGATTTGGGAGTACTGCAGTGGTTGTCACACAGTGATTATTGCCTGTTATATGTATATGCAGGGCGATGCGTCCCTATCTAATATAATGGTTTATTCCTGAGCACGTGATTGATATGTTCCTAGTACGCATGTGTACATTCCATTCTCTCCATCCATTTTTTCTGTTCCCAGCTTGTGTGGAAGCAAGACGTGTTTTTATATCAAGATGTAATTAATGAGGATTTATTTGTTTTTGTACCGAAATAAATATTTTTACTTAGAACTTTAAACTGCGGTTTCATTTCTAATGTCAGAGTTCCAGGAAAAGATCTATTTTCGCCTCTAATGAGAGTTATTCTCATCCTGACAGTGGTGGGATTCAATTTTTTTTACTACCGGTTCCGTGGGCGTGGCTTGGTGGGCATGGCATGGCTTGGTGGGCGTGGCAGGGGAAGGATACTGCAAAATCCCCATTTCCTCCTGATCATCTGGGTGGGACTCGGGAGTCAGAGAATAGATGGGGGCGGGGCCAGTCAGAGGTGGCATTTACTGGTTCTCCAAACTGCTCAAAATTTCCGCTACTGGTTCTCCAGAACTGGTCAGAACCTGCTGAATACCACTTCTGGTACTGACACAGAAAGAGGAAAAATCGGTAATTTCATCAATAGGGAAATCGCCCAGTGAATCAGCAAGGAGAGATTTTTTCGGAGTATAAGACGCTCCGGACTATAAGACGCACCCACCTTTTTTGAGGAGGAAAACAAGGGGAAAAAATCTGACTCTGCCTCCCAGCAATTTGCCTCCTTGCAGCAAACAGAAAACAGCCCGTTTCACTTTCAGTTTCAGCACAGCCTGACTAGCACAAGAAAAAAAATCTGCCTCTCAGCAATTTGCCTCCTTGCAGCAAACAGAAAACAGCCCGTTTCACTTTCAGTTTCAGCACAGCCTGACTAGCACAAGAAAAAAAATCTGCCTCTCAGCAATTTGCCTCCTTGCAGCAAATAGCAAACAGCCCATTTCAGTTTCACTTTCACTTTCAGCACAGCCTGATTAGCACAAAAAAAATCTGCCTCTGCCTCCCAGCAATTTGCCTCCTTGCAGCAAATAGCAAACAGCCCATTCAGTTTCACTTTCAGCACAGCCTGATTAGCACAAGAAAAAAAGTCTGCCTCTGCCTCCCAGCAATTTGCCTCCTTGCAGCAAATAGCAAACAGCCCATTTCAGTTTCACTTTCATTTTCAGCACAGCCTGATTAGCACAAAAAAAATCTGTCTCTGCCTCCCAGCAATTTGCCTCCTTGCAGCAAATAGCAAACAGCCCCATTCAGTTTCACTTTCAGTTTCAGCACAGCCTGATTAGCACAAGCAGCTAATTGTCGGTTGGATCAGTCTCCCGATGATCAGCTGTTTCAGGCTGCAAGGAATGCCATCGCCAATTGCCACCTCTGCACGCCCCATTTTCGGTGAGTGGGGTACATTTGGTGTATAAGACGTACCCAAAATTTCACCCTCTTTTAGGGGGGTGGGGAAGTGCGTCTTATACTCCCAAAAATACGGTAAGTTCCAAAGGGTGAAGAGAAGAAGTAGACTAGATTTAGATGGCCAACATGGAAGGAAGGTTCATCCTGGAAGGAACATACTAAAATTGTGATTAGGCTTATGTGACGAGCCAAGGTGGCACAGCGGTTAGAGGCAGTACTGCAGGTCACTTTAGCTGACTGTGATCCGCAGGTCAGCGGTTCAAATCTCACCGGCTCAAGGTTGACTCAGCCTTCCATCCTTCCGAGGTAGGTAAAATGAGGACCCAGATTGTTGGGGGCAATATAAATATACATTGCTTACTGGTGTAAACCGCTTAGATAGTGCTTGCACTGTGAGGCGGTATATAAATCTCACAAGGCTGAGTCAACCTTGAGCCGGTGAGATTTGAACTGCTGACCTGCGGATCACAGTCAGCTAAAGTGACCTGCAGTACTGCCTCTAACCACTGCGCCACCTCGGCTCATCTCGGCTCATCCTCATCGTCGTCGTCATCATCATTGTCCTCCTCCTCCTCCTCCTCCTCCTCCTCCTCCTCCTCCTCCTCCTCCTCCTCCTCCTCCTCCTCCTCCCCAGAACAGTTCAAATGGATATAAAGATGTATTGCTAGCTTATTGGCAGTATACGCTTCTTGGATGAGAAGAGAAATGTTTTCAAGGGGGAAAAAAGTCAGAAGTCCAGTTGCCTTTTGAAATGCATCTTTGGGACAA
>JALIGW010000006.1:2819428-2829428 GCA_023053685.1 Diadophis punctatus similis
TTCTGTTTCCCTGCAATGATGTAGTGTGGGAGGGGTTTGGTCAGCATTGCTTTAAATAGCTGGTCTTAAGTGAAACGTCAGTTCTTGCCTAGATTTCTTGTTATCACAAACCTTTCAATAACAGCTCCTTTTGGAACCACTGCAGTTTCAAGAGCCCTGCTTTCTTGGGAAGATTGGAGAGGCAAGACTTTACAATAGCGCTGTTTTAGAAAGGGAGAAAAGAGACATGCAACCAATTTTCAGTTCCTGACTCTCAGTCATGCACCTGGTTGTTGTGCCCAACTGAGTTAAAGGTTCAATAGTATTACCAGTAGCTAATTTATGTATAGCAAAATTGGAAGACAGCTACAACCCTGTTAAGGAGTTATTGTGCTGTTTAGCACATACACAGTGAAATAATGTTTGTGGTTGTGGTGTTGCAGTTTGATATGAATGCTATTCAGTCAATAAACAGATACGTTTAGTATTTACAAATAGTTTACTTAAAGTAGTAGCAAAGTTCAAATAGGAAGTCCAAGTCATACACGGTAAGTCAGTCCATGCGAAGAATCTTCTTCTTGCCTATCTTTGTTTTAACTAACAAACAAAGATTACAGCTAACAATCTATTGTACTCTATCACAGATAGTTACCCTTTCACACAGCATCTCTTCACAGCAATTTCACACAGTCACAAAGCAATTACTCAGCAGTAAATCAGCAGAGATATTCAGCAGAGAGTCAGCACTCTGGAACACACCTTCAAACACACACAGAGAGCAATCACCATTATCATCATCCTGAGCATGCTCTCTTGCTTCCTTTTATAGTAATCAGCCTTCAATGCAGTTAAAGCAATACACACATAACATTGATTTGTGGCTTGTTCATATATTAGCAAACCAATCGTTTGAACAGGTTTCGAACAAACCTTACACTCAGATATCACTGCGTTTGGGGGGGGACCCACTTTATTTTCTATGTGTAGTATATAGATGAAGGAAGGAAGGAGAGGGAGGAAGGAAAAGAGGGAGGTAGACAAGTGAAATAGGAGGGAGGGAGGGAGGGAGGGAGGGAGGAAGGAAGGAAGGAAGGAAGGAAGGAAGTGTAGGAAGTTAGCACCCACCCCTCTCCTAGGAAATGAGATATCCTAGGAGATATTAAAATGTAGGAAAAATTCTGTGGAACACATCTGGAAACATGCTTTTAAACAAACAAAAGACTCCTCTTGGAAACCCCCACCCCTGCTAAGCTCACATATTCCTCTCACCTGGACTGGAAGTCTTTTGCATGATAAAACCACAATAGGATTTGCCCAAGGCCCTTTCATTCAGCCAAAGCTGGATTAGACAAAAGCCAAGAGCCACCCCAGCATGCCCCTGGGGGGTCTGAGAGCCAATGGGATACATTTCTATACAGGAAAAGGAAATCTAAGAGGTGGGACCCAACTTAGACTATAAAAACCAGGAACTCAGCATTCCTCTCTCTCTTTTTTCTCTTCACCACACCTGGAACCATGTAAGTTACCTTTTCTGTACAGGGGCTCCTGCCATGTGCTCCTGTCCACCATTAAACCTTCCTTCCAAGCAACCTTCATGAATCCAGTGTCTTTTTCCCCACTTGGAACTGAACCTAAAAGGATATTTCCTTATAACAATTGGCGAGCCAGCTGGATTTCCAAGCTAGCCTCTTCAATGATCCTGGCCTAAATAAATTTATTAGGCCTTGGCCATTGGGAAGTAGGTTTTAAAGGGGTTTTGAGTTCAAAATTCAAGGGCTGCTTGGAAAGAAGGTGAGTACCTACCTCTAAATTTTACTTTAAACCATAGAAAACTGGGAAATGTGTGTTTGCATGTGTGTATGTGTGTGGGGGGGTAATTTTTGCTTTTAATTTTACTTTATGGCATATGTAAATTCCAATTTCAATTGAATAGTGTGTTGTCTGAGTACAAATCATTTTAGGAAAAAAATAATCATGCTTTTTGTTTAACCAAGTTAATGTATCTTCCTAAATCCTTTGATATTCCCTTCTCCCCCCCCTTCTCCCCCCCAGCCCTGTTTTGTCTGCTAGCCATTGCAGGATACTCATTTTATGGTGGTTCTTTTCCACTTCTCCAAATCTGTTTTAATTTGTTGCACCAATTTATAATAGTTATCTATATTTTTGGTTTCCCTTACCTAGGTGTAGGATTTTACTTTTCTTTGCATTAGATAGGGCTCAGGAAATTTTTTTTCTTTCTTTTTGAAGATGGGAACCACATTAGCTTTTTCCCAGTTTCTCAGGTGGTCCCCGTGTCCCAAGATTTTTTTTTTAAGATGTGCAGTGGTTCTGAGATTTCATTTACCAGCTCCTTTAGGACTCTGGGACCTGGTGTTCTCTTACTGTTTTTGCTTATTTTAACTTCAGTTTACAGTCTGTTTTATTTTTTCCTTTCCAGTTATATTTCTGGTTAGTTGGGTTGCATTTCTTTTTGCAAGAAGACATGCAAAGAATGAGTTAAGCAACTCATGGCTTTCTCTGTGTTGCCTTCTCTCCTTAGTGGTCCAACTGTTTCCTTGATTTTTCTTCTTGTTTTTTTTTATGCATTGGAAGAATCTTTTATATTATCTTTCACTTTTGTTGCAAGTTTTTGTTCATTCAAGGCTTTTGTTTCCTGATTTTCTTTACAGATTCTTGCTATCTGCTGATACTCCCTTAGTTATGTGTCCCTCTTTCCATTTTTGTATCTGTCCTTCATTCATTCAATTTGTCAGTGAGGTCTTTGTGTAGCCATGCTGGTTTCTTGGATTTCTGGGTTTTTTTTCCCGATTGCTTTTGTGCAATTGGCTTTTATAATCAAGTTTTTTCAGAGTTTACCAAGCAGCTTCTTGAGTTGCTTCTTTCCTTTAGGACTTTCATCCAAGGAATCTTTCTTAAGTTTCTCTTGAGTTTATTAAGGTCAGCTTTATTTTAAAATCTAAGACTTTAGTGTGTTCAATTGTGTTCAATCGTTTTTGTTATGTTAATGATGCAGTTTCTTTTTTTTTTTTTAAATAATCTTTATTAATTATATAAAAAAGACAAACAAACATCCAAACAAACATAAAAACGTGTATAAACATATGTATATATAATTAGAATAAGAAATATCTTTGAATATAGAAAACATTGAACATTGAACATACATGTCAACCATCTCGTCGACGCTATCCTTTTACAGCCTAGTGATACAAAAAATATTTACATCATTATCTTTCTTATATCTTCCAATATTTCCCTTATTCTTTTCTGTTATTATATTATGTTCAGTCTATTATCATTACAATAAAACAATTTTCCCTTTTTCAACAATGGTTCTTTTGTTCAGCTTGATTAATATTTTATAACCTTGTAAAATTGTATACATTCTGATATTTTGTTCCGGTCTTTGCGAAAAAGTAGACATTTGTTATTATTTATACTGTCTGAGATCATAACTCATAATGTGTCTAAGATCATGACATATAGTTATAGCAATTTTTGATATTTATTTTGGTTAAGCCAGTTATACCACCTGTCCCAAGTTTTATAGAATTCAAAGTCATCTTTATCTTGCATTTCCAGTGACATCCTACTAAGTTCTGCACATTCAAATACTTTATTAATGAGATTTAACATAGTTGGGATTTTTTCAGTTTTCCAAATCTGTGCATATATAATTCTTGCGGCTGTTGTAATGTGTAGAATTATATATCTGTCTTCGTTCGTCATTTTTTCCCTGAAGATACCTAATAGGAAAAGCTCCGGCTTTAGGGGGATCGTTTTTGAAGTTATTTGTTCAAGGCAGTTTTTGATCTTAATCCAAAAGTTTTTCGCTTTGGGGCAGGTCCACCATAGATGGTAGTATGTTCCTATACCTTCTTTACACTTCCAGCACTTTGGGGAAAGTTTCGGGAACATTTTTGCCAATCGTGCTGGAGGAAGGTGCCACCGGTAAAACATTTTGTATATGTTTTCTTTGTATGGTATCGCCAGTGTTAGTTTATAATTTATAGACCAAATTTTTTCCCATTCGTTTAAATTAATTGAATAACCAAAGTTTTGTGCCCACGCAATCATCGAGCCTTTCACCACCTCTTCAAATAGATTATATTGGAGTAGGAAATTATATAGTTTGGAAGTCATTTTTTGGTCCTTGCCCATTAATATTCTATCTAAGTCACATTTTTTTTGAAATCCGTATTTTATTTTATCTTTATTGTATTTTGATTTGACCTGTAAATAGTGCCACCAATCAAGGTCTATTCCTTTTTCTTTAAGTTCTTGTTTTGAGAGCATCTCATTGTGTTCATCTAGGAGTTGTTGATATGTTATAATCTTATTTACGTCTAAAAGGTTCGGGTATATAATTGCTTCAGTTGGTGATATCCATTTTGGAACACTTGTATAGTGGTCCTTCCTTATTGTTAGCCATGTGTCTAATAGGTTCTTTCTTATATAATGTCGGCGGAAATATGTATGTGTTTTATAGGTGTCCCCCCATAAGAAGGCGTGCCAACCTATCTGCAAATCGAAACCCTCTAGAGTTAGTATCCTTCTGTTTTTGAGTGTGATCCATTCCCTCATCCAATTGAGTGTAGCAGATTGGTGGTATAGTTCCCAGTTAGGGAGACCAAATCCTCCTCTCCTCCTATGGTCTTGAAGAAGTTTCAGTTTGATCCTCGCTTTTCTTTTGGCCCATATGAATTTATGAATCATTTTATTTAAATTTGAAAAAACTGTTTTGTTCAACTTTATTGGAATTACCTGGAATAGAAATAAGATCTTGGGTAAGATGTTCATTTTAATTGTCGCGATTTTACCCATAAATGATAATTGAAGTTTTGACCATCCGTCAAGGTCCTTACTAATTTTCTGTATTAGTTTTATATAATTATCCTCCTTTAATGAACTACATTGATGCAGTTTCAAATCCTTCTACAACTTCGTCTTGGTTGGTTATTAACCTATTTTATTTCTCACTTGGTGCAAAATTAGTTTTCAAGTTTCCATGCCTTTAATTTCTGTGTCTGCCATAATATTTATATTTAGCACTTCCAGTATCAAAATGAATAGAATCCTTTTCTTGTGCCTTTTTTATGTATTTAAAATCATTCTCATTTTGTTTTTAATCTGTCTCTTAGGAAAAGCTTAAGAGAGCTGAATGTATAAATTCATTTAGGAACCTTTTAGTTTGCTGCCATTATTGAAGTATATATTTTATAGTCAGCATTCAGTGAAGAGATGGGCCTATAGTTTTATCTGCATTAAATCTGAATCTTATTTTGGAATCAAAGTAATATTTGCTCCCATTCAGGAATGTGGTACCTTTTACATCAATCAATACCTCATTATGTAAAATCTTTGTAAAATTCTGCCACTGGCCCACCTGGTCCTGGTGTTTGGTTGTTCTTTTGTCTCTTGATCTGCTTCTGATAATTCCATCATTGATATTCATTCATTTAATAGTTTTTGTCCTTTTCTGGTACTTTAGGCAATTCCATTTTTTTTTCAAATATTCTTTAATTTTATTTTCTGAAACTTCTTGCTCATACAGCTTTTCATAATATTGAATTATTTTTGTTTATCCTCATTTGGTAGTATAGAGTTTCTTTCTCATCTACCAGCCTATGTGTCAATGTCTTCTCTTTCTGTTTTGATTTGTGTAAGTTCTGTTTAGCGTTTACAGAGCACAGGAGCTTCTGTTAGGGAAGGAGGAAGAGTGTGTGTGTGTGTGTGTGTGTGTGTGTGTGTGTGTGTGTGTGTGTGTGTGTGTGTGTGATTGAAGGGTGGGAAAGCAAATTTTGTTGTTGTTGTTGTTTTTATGTGCACATCCCAAAAGCAAACCCCATAATTTTTTTGGTTCTAAAATGTGAAGCTCGTGAATAGAAAGTGGAGGTCTTAGTACTAGTCGTACAGGGGCGACTACGTCCTCGCAGATCCCCTTTTTGGATCTGATAAACCTAAAGGAGATTCCCCAAGGAAGGGGCCCATACTTCTGTGGGGTAGCGGAAGTCCTTCCCAGAGTTTTTTAGCCTCTGAAAACTGCGGACGACTCCCCAAGGAAGGGGCCCTTACTTCCATGAGGGAATCGGAAGTCCTTCCCAGAGTTTTTTAGCCTCTGAAAACAGTGAGCGCGTCACTAGCTAAGCCAAAGTGAACCTTACATTTAAAGGATCATGGGAAGCTCTAGTTCGAGGGTGGCGGGTACCCTTGTGAGGGCTTGGAACCTGGGACGCCAGGAATACAGGAATGTGCAAAAGTAGGAAATGGACTTTGCTGAGGGATGTCACAGAAAAAACAAAACACAACAAAACAGCCAATTTGGCTAAATAAAGGCACTTAAGAAAACAGAAAAGGAAAAATGTTGAGGTGTTTGTTGTTTCTTCTCTCTCTCTTCTTCTCTCTCTCTTATATGTAACCACGTGGTTTGTTTGTTAAGACTTGTGCCTTCCCTAATTTTAACTGAGATTTATGGCAGGAAGGACTTGTGTGTGTGTCCTGTCATTCTCTTTGTCCATGTTTTGTGTCTGTGTACGTCTTTGTCTTGTCTTGTGCGCACTCGAGGTAATTGCAACTGTAAAATATCTCTGTTTCCTAGAGATATGAATTTCAAATTGTTAGAAAATTAAAAGCACTGAAAAGAAAGGAAAATGTCTTTGCCCAGTTAGGACTGGCCAACCTCATCTGGGACAAGGAACAGAGTTCAATTTTCCTATTCCTCTCGATGTTTTTAAGAAAAGCCAAAATTTAAGGGACAATGTTTTAAGTTAATTTACAGGAAAATTTCAATTTTACATTTACTGTATGTACATGCAAACAGTTTTAATATTGCTCTTCTGTGATGTTTAATGGATGCCAATTCTCTGCTAAGATGGAAATATCTGTTCATTTTTCCCCCCGGTGATGTCTCCATTTTGTTATAATTGATTTAACTGCGATACTGATGTGTTGATTGTTTTCCTCAAACCCTGCCTGCAAGCTATCTACCCCCCCCCAATCTCTAATCCTTTTACAATGCCTCTCGTGGTAGAATTACCAGCAAAAGGGGGAAGGGACCCTGTTCTTATGTCTTTCAGCCCTGCACACATGATCCTGAAGCCTATGGAAGCAGACCAAATGGGCTCAGAAACTGCCTCCAGTAAAGACATTCCATCCATTTGAGCCAGAATTGGGTTTGAATCTAGTCCTCTAGTCATCACAGCAACCAGAGTGGAGCAGATCTTTCCAAGCCTGGCTGACCAGCCTTACCACCAACACCTAAGGCCACCCAGCAGACATGAATGAAAGGACCCTGAGATGGACAAATAAAGACCAAACATCTATTTTCAATCCCCAGAAGACAGCTGAAAAGACTAGGGGGAGGGGGGGAACTTCATTGTAAAGTTTTCTTTCTTTGCTTCAGTCACAGAAATTCATTGTAAAGTTTTTCTTTCTTTCTTTGCTTCAGTCACAGAAATTCATTGTAAAGTTTTTCTTTCTTTCTTTGCTTCAGTCACAGAAATTCATTGTAAAGTTTTTCTTTCTTTCTTTGCTTCAGTCACAGAAATTCATTGTAAAGTTTTTCTTTCTTTCTTTGCTTCAGTCACAGAAATTCATTGTAAAGTTTTTATTTCTTTCTTTGCTTCAGTCACAGAAATTCATTGTAAAGTTTTTCCTTTGTTTTCTTTCTTTCCTTGCTTCATTCACTGAAATTCATTGTAACGTTTCTCTTTCTTGTCTCATCTATATTGTAATCAGTTTAATGTACTCATGTAAGAATTGTATTGGGAGTGGTTGCCACAGTGAGTTCTGTACACTTTAGATTTCTGTCTAGTGGGAGGTAAATTTGTAGCTGCATACACAAACACACAGAGACACGCCATTCAGAATTAGACTGAGGTTATCCCTTTTTCACCTACCTCCACCCAAAGCTGCTTTTAGCTTGCTGGTTTTTGTTGTTGTTGTTGTTTTGACTCCTGCTTGGTGGCATTAAAGCCCAGGCAGTCATATCTCCCTGCTAATTCCATGGGGGAAGGGGCAGATCCCCTCAGGCAATTTCCCCACTTGAAGAGCTAGCAGAAAGGATCTTTGAAAACCCAAGGCTTGACTGCTGCCCAGTAAAGCAGGGTATTTTGCACTGGTGGTCTCAGGAGTAAGAGTTCCAGGGCTCATTCTAAAAAAAAAAAAAAAAAAAAAAAAAAAGGAAAAGCCTAGATTGCACACTGGCTAACTTCAATTTGGACTCACAAATCCTAGATGCACTAAAGTAAGAGCTAGGGCAGATTCAAGAACCATCCCTTGGAAATGGGCAGCCTGTGATTTCAAGGTAAACCATGGCTGTGGGAATATTGTGGGGCCTGTGCTTGCTTGAAACCTGTCTGGGAGCTCATCGAAAGTGTTATCAAACATCTGAACATAATTGGCATGGAAAATTGGATACTGTAAACTTTTGCCCTGGCCATTGACCATCATGGTTGAAAGCTCTCCTTTTGGGAGCCACTGAAGGAATCCTTCTGCTACCTCTTTCAACTGCCTCTTTCAACGTCTTTCCCTCTGCATCAGAGAAAATTGAAAGCACCCATAAAATCTCCCTGACCTGATCAATTTGAAGCTTGTGTCAAAACATGTGTTGCACTCACATGTTTTGAAAAAAAAAATGAGGGATTGTAGGAAGTTAGCACCCACCCCTCTCCTAGGAAATGAGATATCCTAGGAGATATTAAAATGTAGGAAAAATTCTGTGGAACACATCTGGAAACATGCTTTTAAACAAACAAAAGACTCCTCTTGGAAACCCCCACCCCTGCTAAGCTCACATATTCCTCTCACCTGGACTGGAAGTCTTTTGCATGATAAAACCACAATAGGATTTGCCCAAGGCCCTTTCATTCAGCCAAAGCTGGATTAGACAAAAGCCAAGAGCCACCCCAGCATGCCCCTGGGGGGTCTGAGAGCCAATGGGATACATTTCTATACAGGAAAAGGAAATCTAAGAGGTGGGACCCAACTTAGACTATAAAAACCAGGAACTCAGCATTCCTCTCTCTCTTTTTTCTCTTCACCACACCTGGAACCATGTAAGTTACCTTTTCTGTACAGGGGCTCCTGCCATGTGCTCCTGTCCACCATTAAACCTTCCTTCCAAGCAACCTTCATGAATCCAGTGTCTTTTTCCCCACTTGGAACTGAACCTAAAAGGATATTTCCTTATAACAGAAGGAAGGAAGGAAGGAAGGAAGGAAGGAAGGAAGGAAGGAAGGAAGGAAGGAAGGAAGGAAGGAAGGAAAGAAAGGGAGGAAGATAAGTTGAGCTTTCTCCTGTTTATTTTTTGATAATTTGTGGTGGGACACACTAAGTTATAATGTCCATGGAGATTCTCAGTCATGCAGCTCATGGTTGTCCCAAAGGTGCTTTTTCAAGAGGCAACTGGAGTTTGTTCTTCCTTCAGAACTGAAGAAGCTTCTCGGATGAGAAGTGAAACGTCTTCAAGGAAAAACAAAGTTTGGTTGCCTCTTGAAAAAGCACCTTTAGGACTAAGATATAATAAAAGTAAACGCAATGGTGATTTACTTTGCACAGAGAAAGGACCTGTGACTGTTCAAACATCAACTAGCTAAATAGACACAGACTTAATTTGTTGGAGGATACCGATAGGGGCGGCCCTTTCATTCTGCTCAATTTAATTGACTTTAATCCATCCACGAGCCAGCAAAAACTTGCGCTTCCAATCCAGCCTACGATTTACAGAACCTCATTAATGTCCCGGGGCAATGAATGAAACATTTCCCCTCCTCTCCCCAGTAGAACTTCTTCATGTAAAAAGACGGAATGTTTCAGAGGTGCGATTCAGCCGGTTCGGACCGGTTCAGGAGAACTGGTAGTAGCGACCTTCCGGGCGCAATCCTGTCCTATATCGCTGTGTTTTGTGATGCTGCACAGCATGATGCCTCACATGAGCAAATTGCCGTGTTGTTTGACATCCTATGCATGTGCAGATGGCACGCATGAGCGAATTGCCATGTTTTGAGATGCTGCACGCATG
>JALIGW010000006.1:2839428-2844428 GCA_023053685.1 Diadophis punctatus similis
GGAATAATTGTACTTTTGATAGACTGAAGCCCAGGAGAACTTGTCATGAGGTTAACTTCAGAAAAAAAAAAAAGTCAAGAAGCTTGTTTCAGACTCCAGAATCCAACGTCTATAGGTTTAACGGAGATTGAAATGTGGGGAAATAAAATCCTAACTAACATCAAACGTAAGCTATTAGCAGGGGATTCTCGGCCCGGTTGCTGGGTGGGTGTGGCCATGGCGGGCATGGCCTAGTGGGCCTCCTGCACCATGGCGGCGGGGGGTATTTTTGCCCTCCCCGGGCTCCGGAGGCTTTCCTCGAGCCTCCGGGAAGGCGAAAATGGCCTCCCCAGGCTCCGGACGCCCTCTGGAGGCCTTCCTGAGCTTCCAGTAGGCACGTTCTTTGCCCTCCCTGAGCCTCTGCACTAGTGGTGGGTTCCTACCGGTGCGGTCGACTCTACCGCACCGGTAGCAGCCAGCAGATGGTGCTATTTGCGTGCGACAGCTCCGGTGCCGTCTTCACCGGTCTGTCGCGCAGCACCATCTTTTTTGGGGGGAATTTTTGGGCTGATTTTGCTTCCTGTGCATGCGCGGAAGCAAAATCTCATGAGGGAACACGTGTGTGTGTGAGATTTCGGTGATTTTTTGCTTCCGCGCATGCGTGGAAGCAAAAAAGAGCACCAAAATTGCGTGCACGCGTCCCCTTGTGAGATATTGCATTTGCTCATGCGCAGGAAGCAAAATCGCATGAGGGGGCGCACAGCGTAGTGAGCGAGGGGGCGCACGCGCGTAGTGAGTGAGCGAGCACCGAAACATGGCGATGCACGCGCAGCGCACCGGTAGCACAAAGAACAAGCAACCCGCCCCTGCTCTGCGCATGCCCTGCACTTACCTGCATCTAAAATGGGCAGTGTGGGGACTCCTGGGGGAGGGGCGGGGGGGCAGCCAGGAGTGGGATTTGGGGGCTCTCCAAACTGCACAGAATCTTAGCTAGAGGTTCTCCTGAACCCCTGCGAACCCCCAGCAGCCCACCCCTGGCTATTAGGAAGAGGGAGTGATATATGCATCCCTTCGTTTTACTAACTAAATATTTATACTTCAACTGTCTCAAGAAAGATCGTAAAATGGTCATAAAATTCACTTAACAAATTTTTTACTTAGCAATATAAATTTTGGACTCAGTCATCCAATGACTACCTGTATTTAGCAGTGGAAGATACGGTTTGAATGCCTGAGAGTAGGTGAGAGCTGACATATGGCAATATCCAATATTTAACTATATTTAATGGCTGACATATTTTCTGACAACAACTAGCATCTAATCTTTGGCAAGTGACATGTTTCATTTCTGATAAGAATCTAAACAATGAAGATCTGAGCAAATTTGCGGCCTTTCAGTGATGTAGACCTTTTGAAAGCCAAATCGGACTTTCAATGTGCAAATTCAAATGTGAAATATCACAGTCAACATTACAGCCACAGATGAATGAATATCATCTTCAGCATCTGCAGCAGATTTGATCAACTAACTCTGTGCAATGACAAATTAATTAGGAGAGAAGATTGACAAGATTCTGCCAATTCAGCTTTGCAATAAAGTAATAGAATTTGTTTATCTGTTCAGGTTTCCTCTCCAGTCTACCTGACAAGACTGACAGCTATCCATAATTCCAGAAATAGCAACCTTTCCAAAATTGCTTAAAATTGAATAATTCCAGACAGCTGATACTGTTAGAACCCTGTTCAAATGATTGGGTGTGTTAATATATGATTAAGCCACAAATCATTGTTATGTGTATATTGCTTTAAATGCATTGTGGATGATTACTATATAAGCAAGCAAGAGAGCATGCTCAATGTGGTTGATGGTTGATGGTTGATGGTTGATGGTTGTGTTTGACAGTGTGTTCTGGATTGAAGACTCTCTGTGCTGCTTTACTGATAAGTAGATTACTTTATGGCTGTGTGAAATTGCTGTGAAGAAGAAGAAGTAACTATCTGTGATAGTATAGAAATAAGTGATAGCTGTAGTCTTTGTTTGTGAGTTAAAACAAAGATAGGCAAGAAGAAGAAACTTCGCATTGACTGAATAACTGTGTATGACTTGGACTTCCTATTTAACTTTACTACTATTCAAGTAAAAATTATTTTGTAAATACTAAAGATATTCTGTTTATTGACTGAATAGCATTCATATCAAACTGCAACACCATTACTACAACACATTTCACTGTGTATGTGCTTAACAGCACGATAACTCCTTACCAAATTTGCATTGTTACAATTTTTCAACGACCTGAAATTTAACCAATGAATTAAACAAATTTATTATTTGATTAATCTGTTGATATTTTTTACAGTGGGTATTTTAATTGTTGGGCTTTAGCATTGTGACCAGTGGTGGGATTCAATTTTTTTTTACTACCAGTTCTGTGGGCATGGCTTGGTAAGCATGGCGTGGCTTGGTGGCCGTGGCTTGGTGGGCATAGCAGGGGAAGGATACTGTAAAATCTCCATTCCTACCCCACTCCAGGGGAAGGTTACTGCAAAATCCCCATTTCCTCCAATTCAGCTGGGACTCGGGAGGCAGAGAATAGATGGTGGCGGGGCCAGTCAGAGGTGTTATTTACCGGTTCTCCGAACTACTCAAAATTTCTGCTACTGGTTCTCCAGAACTGGTCAGAACCTGCTGAATCCCACCTCTGATTGTGACCAAGAGTGACCTGATATGTCCGCATAGCAATGCAATAAATAATATACTGTTTGACTTGCAATTATATAATTTATTTCAGCAATTAAAGCCATGTCAAATTTGGAAGCCACCCAGGGCTACCTTCGAACACTCCAACAGGACAAAAATTGTTGATAGCAGTGAAGGATTTCAGGATTGTAGACCGCAGTGAGGAATAACATGCACTGTACTTTTGTATCTATTTAGCTATCTGTCAATCCATCCATCAATCATCTCCTGATAGTGCAAACTATTTCCATGCTTTTGCCAAGAATACTGCATGGATTTGTGGTCATCTAAAGTCTTGACTGTAGGAAGTTTACCATAGACCTTTATACAACACACAAACACACACCAGCGGAGGGTTCCGGTTATTTTCGTTACCGTTGCACATCACGAGCATGCGCAGAAGTGAACTTGCGTTCCATCAGGCGATTTCACTTCCGCGCATGCTTAGGACAACATGTCAAGCCGAAACACAGTTGAGGAGATTCTCAGCTGTGCTTCAGAGGAAGAATAAAGGTCGGTATTGAAACAAGGGCGGGTGGGAGGGCTTTTTTCCGACAGCTCAGGATGCGGAGAAGCCGGAAAAAAGCGCCTAAAAATGACATCATCACCGGGCTCCTACCGGTGGGGCGTCCCGCACAGCACCAGTAGGAACCCACCACTGACACACACACACACACACACACACACACACACACACACACACACACACACACACACACACATTATATAATTAGAATAGACTTAGAATAGAATAAAGCTGGAAGGGACCTTGAAGGTCTTCTAGTCCAGCCCCCTGCTGAAGCAGGAGAACCTATACCATTTCAGATAAGTGGCTGTCCAGTCTTTTCTTAAAAACCTCCAGTCATGGAGCATCCACGATTTCTGGAGGCAAGCTGTTCCACTGGTTAATTGTCCTCACTGTTAGGAAGTTTCTCCTTAATTCTAGGTTAATTCTCTCCTAGATTAGTTTCCATCCATGGTTTCTTGTCCTGCCCTCTGGTGCTTTGGAGAATAATTTGACCCCCTCTTCTTTGTGGCAGCCCCTCAAATACTGGAATACTGCTATCATGTCACCCCTAATTCTTCTTTCCTTTAGACTAGCCAGACCCAAAACCTGCAGCTGTTCTTCATATGGTTTAGTCTCCAGGCCTTTGATCATTTTAGCTGCTCTTCTCTGAACTTTTTCCAAAGTCTGAACATCTATTTTGCAGTGTGGTGTCCAAAATTGGTTGCAGTATTCCAGGTGTGGTCTTACTAAGGTTTTATAAAGTGGTACTAGTACTGTGTAGTGTGTGTGTGTGTGTGTGTGTGTGTGTGTGTGTGTGTGTGTGTGTGTGTGTGTGTTGTGTGTGTGTGTGTGTTTAAAAAAACCATATGTATATTATATTGAATTATATGCCAACTGCTTGGTATTTAACAGGGGGAGTTTTTGATGCTCTAACAATAATCGCTAGGAGATGGAAAAATACTATAATTCTAAATATAAAGGACTGGATTTCAGAAAGCTGTAGTTTAGCCATTTTTTTTGAGAAAATTACATATTTGGTTAATTCTAGGGAACCGTTTGGCATTTCCATTTCCAATGCTGTGACTTGTTAGTTGGGGGATTTTTTTTTTAACAGGTTTGGTCAACAATAAAAGTTTAGCATTTCTTTATAGAGATTTATAATATCAGGCGAATGTGGGATAGATGTTACAATTTTTTTGTTTGTGTGTTCCTTTGATGTATTTTCTGATCATTTTACACTTTTTATTTGCTTTGGGGTATGGTAAAATGTTTATTTTTTTATTTAGATATGTCTGTTTCAAAATGGATCACTGCAAGAATTGGGGTTTTGAACCAAAATAAAAAATGCTTGAATAGAAAAATATGGGAAGTTGTACATCATCAGTTAATAAAATTCATTCTTTCTCCATTTGGGATTTCAACCATAATTTAAGGTTAATTTCTTTTTCCCCCCACCTTCCAATTCAGGATTATTGAATCAAGGTATTTGTTTGTGTGTGTGAGTGTGTGCGTGTGTCGGAAATCCATCTCTGTCTACTTATCTATCATCTATCATCCATCTATCCATTATCTGTCTGTCTCTGTCTGTCTCTTTCTCTCTAGCTAATATGTATCTATCTATCTATCTATCTATCTATCTATCTATCTATCTATCTATCTATCTATCTATCTATCTATCTATCTATCTATCTATCTATCTTCATCATCATCATCATCTATCTATTGCTATCTACCTATCTATCATCTATTATCCATCTATCTATTATCTATCTG
>JALIGW010000006.1:2846928-2869748 GCA_023053685.1 Diadophis punctatus similis
TTTATTTTATTTTATTTTATTTTATTTTATTTTATTATATGTTTGTCAAACATGTGCAAGATAGCAGGTATTTGTATAAACATAACATAAGCAAAGTAAGTACAGATAAAAGAGGACAATAGGACAGTAGGACAGGGACGATAGGCACAGTGGTGCGCTTATGCACGACCCTTACAGACCTCTTAGGAATGGGGAGATGTTGACTGTAGATGGTCTAAGGTTAAAGTTTTGGGGGTTTGGGGAAGAAACCACAGAGTCAGGTAGTGCATTCCAGGCATTGATCACTCTGTTGCTGAAGTCGTATTTTCTGCAGTCGAGTTTGGAGCGCTTTACATTTAGTTTGAATCTATTACGTGCTCATGTGTTGTTGCGGTTGAAGCTGAAGTAGTCATTAACAGGAAGGACATTTTGGTATATGATTTTATGAACTACATATAGATCAGATCGAAGGCGACGTAGTTCTAAATTGTCTAATCCCAAAATTTCAAGTCTGGTGGAATAAGGTATTTTGTTGCGAGCGGAGGAGTGGAGGACTCTTCTTGTGAAATATTTCTGGACTCTCTCAATTGTATTAATGTCCGATATGCAGTTCCAGACAGGTGAGCTGTATTCCAGAATTGGTCTAACAAATGTTTTGTATGCTCTGGTTAGCAGTGTAATATTGCCAGAGAAGAAGCTACGCAAGATTAGATTAACAACTCTTAGAGCCTTTTTGGCAATGTTGTTACAGTGGGCTCTGGCACTTAGGTCGTTGGATATGAGTACTCCAAGGTCTTTGACAGCCATGTAGAACTCATGGCTCTCTAAATACATGGCAACAGAAATGGGCCTTTTCAGGCCCAAAGGATAAGAACTACTATAAGTGCATGTATTTGTCGTACGCTAAATAAATAAATAAATAAATGTACTCCAGGAGACTTTACTCTCAGGCTCAAGGCATTTTTAATTTCACAGATGCCCAAGATTCATTTTTCTACTTCTTTCTACATCCTATTTATTTATTTATTTATTTATTTATTTATTTATTTATTTATTTATTTATTTATTTATTTATTTATTTATTTATTTATTTGTGAGCTTTATATACCGCCTCACAGTGCAAGCACTCTCTAAGCGGTTTACACCAGTAAGCAATGTATATTTATATTGCCCCCAACAATCTGGGTCCTCATTTTACCTACCTCGGAAGGATGGAAGGCTGAGTCAACCTTGAGCCGGTGAGATTTGAACCGCTGACCTGCGGGTCACAGTCAGCTAAAGTGGCCTGCAGTACCTGCCTCTAACCGCTGCGCCACCTCGGCTCACTGTTTTCCTCCACAGTCCTTTGGCTCATCAAAATTAGCGTCCCCAGTGATGGGAACGATGTATGACATTGAGGATAATCTCTTGAATGTGCACTTTGATTTGTGCATTACATTTTTAAAAAAATTCATGAACGCCAACTGGCAGTCAGAAGACACGATGAACAGTCCTTTATTACCCATTACCCACCCACTCCCCTCCTAGAAAAATGAAATGTTTTGGGAAATATTAAAAAGGCAGAATATTATATTTCCCTGGATGAGAAATGGAGAAACATGTTTTAACATGTTGAAGTAGTAATAAACCCAACTCTCCTCAATTTCCCACAACAGATGTCTGCACTTAAGAGATAAAGAGATGGCTAGGTCTATTCATAGGCAAATGCCCTCACCCAAGATCCAACAAAGGTAGGATTAGCCCTCTACCTATCTAGCAACAGAACTCGCCACATGGCACCTGGGAAGATTACATCACCCAGCAAGGCTCAACCAAGCCTGGGATTCAGGACAGCCTACAGAGTTGCCCCTGCATGGCCCCATGGGAGTCTGACAACCAATCAGAATACAAGCTCAAATTCAAAAGCCCAGAGAGGGTATAAAACTCAGGCACTGTCAGCATCGCTTCCTTTTTTCTTCTTCACCCAACATCTTCAAGGCATGTGATCAATGTTCCCTGTAACATGAGAAAACGGCATGCGGCAGTTAGAAACTGCCGCGCGGCGTTCTCTTTTTATGTGCCCGGCCGCGCAGGCGTGCAGCCTCTGCCATTAGAAAATGCCGCGCGGAAGTTAGAAACTTCCACGCAGCGTTCTCTCATTATGTGCGCGGCCGCGCGGCCGCACAGCTTAGAGGAAACAGTACATGTGATCCTGTCCACCATTAAAACCATCTTTCCAAGCAGTCTCCATGTTTCCAGTGTCTTTTCCCCCACTTGGAACTAAACCCAGAAGGATATTTCTTCCAATACCCAACACATGAAAAGATTTCATCTTAATGTCAGCTGGGAAACTTTGTGTCATGGTGTGAATATTGTCAGTTGTATGTCTATGCAGGGTGATGCACCCCTATCTAATATTATGGTACATTCCAATACAAGCAGAACATGTGATATGAGTTGTACGCATGTGTGCATTCCTAAACCACCCTTATTCTTCTTCTGCCTTAGCTGTTGACCCAAACGGTCGTGTTTCTTAGCAAAGATGTAATTATTCAGGATTTATTGTTTTTGTACTGAAATAAATATTTTCTATTAGACTTTTAATCTCGGCTTTATTTCTAACTGTCTGAATTCGAAGTAAAGATCCACATCGCCTCTATGAGATTTTATTCTCATCTCAACACTTTGAGCCGAGGTGGTGCAGTGGTTAAAAGCAGCACTGCAACCTTCAGCTGATTGCTAGTTCAGCTGTTCAAATCTCACTGGCTCAATGTTGACTCAGCCTTCCATCCTACCGAGGTGGGTAAAATGAGCACCCAGATTGTTGGGGGCAATATGCTGAACTCTGTAAACCGCTTAGAGAGGGCTGTAAAGCACTATGAAGCGGTATATAAGGCTAAGTCCTAAGTGCTATTGCTATAGCATCCTAGACCGAGCTAAGTTCAAAACCACGGGAGAATCTCAAAGGGGTTTCAAGTAAAAGCAAAGTTAGACAAAGTCTTTTCTTTAATCAAAGTGGTCAATTTTGCCATCCCTGCCCACGCCACTCATTTCAACCTCTGAAAAATGGATGCACTACAAATGCCCTATTTTTTTTTAAAAAAAACCAGTTAAATATTTTATCTCAACACCAATTTAACTTCAAGTCCAATAACGTAAGATTAGCACTTCACCGATTCCCAAACGCCAAGCTGAAAGCTCTCTTGCTATTGTAAGTAACGGAGAAAATATTACTATGGGTGGCTCTCCAAGATTCAAGTCAGATAAAATTAACTTTATTCTTTTCTTTTTTGGCATAATTCTATCTAGGTCATAGAGAAATGGAAACAGAGTTAGAATTACTAAGGGGAGTACATAATGCATTTTTACTGACTGCCCAGTCAGCCAAAATCAATATTTGGAATAAGAAATTTCCCTTGTTGAACAGATATAAATTCCAACCTCTTTTACTTTTCTGCAAGACACGGAGTTTGAACCATAAAGATTATTTTCAAACTTGCAGATTATTTTAAAATCCCCCATGCAGTGAAATCAGGAGATTTCCCTAGCTCAAATCCTTCCCCCTCGAACGATGAAAGTTCTATCATTTACAAGTTTATCGCTTCAATTCCTCTCCCTTTCTAGTTCTTTCTCCCCTCATTTCTGTGGAGGTTTGTTTTATTCAGTGCTGAGCCGTCACAATCTTTTTCTCCTTTAAAAGAGCTTTTATCTAAGGAGGGAAAGAATGATGCCAGTAATGTAGGGAGGGGGAATGCCAAAAATCAGATTATAAGTGATTAAAATGTTGCATGTAGAGGCAATAGTGATCTCACAGGCCTGGGTCAAATGAAACGGCAAGATTTTTTTAAAAAAAACAAAAGATAAAAACTAATGGAAAATATGAAAAAGAAAAGGAAAAAAAGAAAAAGAGGGGGTCAAGCTATTCTTCAATGCACCAGAAGGCAGGACAAGAAGCAACGGATGGAAACGAATCAAGGAGAGAAGCAACCTAGAACTAAGGAGAAATCTCCTGACAGTGAGAACAATTGATCGGTGGAACAGCTTGCCTCCAGAAGTTGTGGGTGCACAATCACTGAAGGCTTTCAAGAAAAGATTGCACAGCCATTGTGTTACGTACGGCCGTACGTGGTCGAAATTTGCATACCCGCCGCTGATTGGCTTTTCGAGCGGCGGGAAAATGAAGCTGCTGTCAGTGGCCAGCCGGCTACAGGGAAGCCTTTAAAAGCGGCTTTCCTGCAGCCTGCCGGCATTCTGTATTACTTCGGCTACAGCTAAATAAAAGGTGCTGAACTGTTCCTACATCTCGCCTCTTCATTCCCGCGCAACCTAACAACAATACACGAGCACACAACAGATACAAACTCAAAGTGAACCGCTCCAAACTTGACTGTAGAAAATACGACTTTAGCAACAGAGTGGTAAATGCCTGGAACTCACTACCTGACATTGTGGTTTCATCACCAAACCCCCAAAACTTTACCCTCAGACTGTCCACTGTTGACCTCACCCGATTCCTAAGAGGTCAGTAAGGGGCGTGCATAAGCGCACCACTATGCCTACCGTCCCTGTCCTAATGTTCCCTCTTATCAGTACCCATCTTATGTATATAAACAATGTTATATCTATGTATATTACCAACACGTACTTGACAAAAATAAATAAATAAAATAAATAAATAAATAAATAAAATTTGTTGGAATGATATAGGATTTCCTGCCTGAATAGGGGTTGGACTGGAAGACCTCCAAGGTCCCTTCCAATTCTGCTATTCTGTTAGCTTGGTTTAAACTGAAACGAAAGGGGGGGAGGGAGGGAAGGAGGAAGGAAGGAAGGAAGGAAGGAAGGAAGGAAGGAAGGAAGGAAGGAAGGAAGGAAGGAAGGAAGGAAGGAAGGAAGGAAGGAAGGAAGGAAGGAAAAAATTGCTTGTTCAAATCATATTTTGATCTTCCAAATGCCCAATGCCCTAACATTTTTCCAGTTTCAGTGAAGGCCAAATAAAAGTTATTTTCACACTCTTTTCCCACAGAATTCTAAGGACTTTTCTATTTAAACATGAGAGAGAGGGGGGGAGGGAGGGAGGGAGAGAGGGAGAGGGAGGGGAGAGGGAGAAAGGGAGGGTCGGGCATCTGTCTGTCTCTGGATCAGCCATCAGAGAAAACCTCTTGGTCTTTTTCTCCTAAGGATTGCCAGGAAAGATTAAGTACTGCAGGTAGCACAGTCGCTAGTTCAAACAATTTTGATCTTTTTTAATATATACTTTGCGTTCATTCTGTTTCTGTCTGGAATCCAGGTGTTTGTCATGCAGAACAGCAGACAAGAGCAGCTGCTGGTTCAAAGTCCTTTGTTCCCTTTATATCTGCCGCGTATTGTTTCTACACAGAATTGGCCTACTGATTATGGAAGGCCCCAAGGAATCCATTTTACAAAATAGTTATCTAACCATTTCCGGAAAATTAAATGCAGACCTCTTTGCCTTTTGCTCCCTTTTCTCTCTCTCTCTCTCTCTCTCTCTCTCTCTCTCTCTCTCTCTCTCTCTCTCTTTTTTAAACAAAATCTGTTATTTATTTTTTCCTGCCTTTTGTGAAGTGAAACTACAGCAAAAGCTGTTTCCAGCAATTCCTTTGCAAAGGAAGGAAGGGTTTAAGGAAGATGTTTGTTTAATGGGCTTTTTTAAAACCACAAAACAAAAACAAAAACCTGCATTATGAACCTGATGTGTGAATGCACTAAATGTGTGATTTTGGAAAACGTTGTGTACATAGTTTGCTGTGCACGTTGCAGCAAATGTCGAAAAAATAGTCAGAGCATTTTCTACTGTAATTTAATTTAATTCAGAGCAAATTGGTGCATTTGAGAGGTCAACCTCAGCATAGTAGAATAATAGAGTTGGAAGGGAAGTCTTCTATCTAGTCCAATCCTCGGCTCAAGCAGGAGAACTTATTAAGTGTTGTACCTCACGATTCTTGGCAAATGTATCTTTTCTTTTATGTACACTGAGAGCATATGCACCAAAGACAAATTCCTTGTGTGTCCAATCACACTTGGCCAATAAAGAATTCTATTCTATTCTATTCTATTCTATTCTATTCCATTCCATTCCATTCCATTCCATTCCATTCCATTCCATTCCATTCTATTCTATTCTAAATTCTATTCTATTCTATTCTATTCTATTCTATTATTCTATTCTATTCTATTCTATTATTCTATTCTATTCTATTCTATTCCATTCCATTCCATTCCATTCCATTCCATTCCATTCCATTCTAAATTCTATTCTATTCTATTCTATTCTATTCTATTCTATTCTATTCTATTCTATTCTATTCTATTCTATTCCATTCCATTCCATTCCATTCCATTCCATTCCATTCTATTCTAAATTCTATTCTATTCTATTCTATTCTATTCTATTCTATTCTATTCTATTCTATTCTATTCCATTCCATTCCATTCCATTCCATTCCATTCCATTCTAAATTCTATTCTATTCTATTCTATTCTATTCTATTCTATTCTATTCTATTCTATTCCATTCCATTCCATTCCATTCCATTCCATTCTATTCTAAATTCTATTCTATTCCATTCTATTCTATTCTATTCTATTCTATTCTATTCTATTCTATTCTATTCTATTCTATTCCATTCCATTCCATTCCATTCCATTCCATTCCATTCCATTCTATTCTATTCTAAATTCTATTCTATTCTATTCTATTCTATTCTATTCTATTCTATTCTATTCTATTCTATTCCATTCCATTCCATTCCATTCCATTCTAAATTCTATTCTATTCTATTCTATTCTATTCTATTCTATTCTATTCTATTCTATTCTATTCTATTCATTCCATTCCATTCCATTCCATTCCATTCCATTCCATTCCATTCTATTCTATTCTAAATTCTATTCTATTCTATTCTATTCTATTCTATTCTATTCTATTCTATTCTATTCCATTCCATTCCATTCCATTCTATTCTATTCTATTCTAAATTCTATTCTATTCTATTCTATTCCATTCCATTCCATTCCATTCCATTCCATTCCATTCCATTCCATTCCATTCCATTCTATTCTAAATTCTATTCTATTCTATTCTATTCTATTCTATTCTATTCCATTCCATTCCATTCCATTCCATTCCATTCCATTCCATTCTATTCTATTCCATTCCATTCCATTCCATTCTATTCTATTCTAAATTCTATTCTATTCTATTCTATTCTATTCTATTCTATTCTATTCTATTCTATTCTATTCTATTCCATTCCATTCCATTCCATTCCATTCCATTCCATTCCATTCCATTCCATTCTATTCTAAATTCTATTCTATTCTATTCTATTCTATTCTATTCTATTCTATTCTATTCCATTCCATTCCATTCCATTCCATTCCATTCCATTCTATTCTAAATTCTATTCTATTCTATTCTATTCTATTCTATTCCATTCCATTCCATTCCATTCCATTCCATTCCATTCCATTCCATTCCATTCCATTCCATTCCATTCCATTCTATTCTATTCTAAATTCTATTCTATTCTATTCTATTCTATTCTATTCTATTCTATTCTATTCTATTCTATTCATTCCATTCCATTCCATTCCATTCCATTCCATTCTATTCTATTCTAAATTCTATTCTATACTATTCTATTCTATTCTATTCTATTCTATTCTATTCCATTCCATTCCATTCCATTCCATTCCATTCCATTCCATTCCATTCCACTCCATTCTTCTATTCTATTCTATTCTATTCTATTCTATTCTATTCTATTCTATTCTATTCCATTCCATTCCATTCCATTCCATTCCATTCTATTCTAAATTCTATTCTATTCTATTCTATTCTATTCTATTCTATTCTATTCTATTCTATTCTATTCTATTCATTCCATTCCATTCCATTCCATTCCATTCATTCCATTCCATTCCATTCCATTCCATTCCATTCCATTCCACTCCATTCTTCTATTCTATTCTATTCTATTCTATTCTATTCTATTCTATTCTATTCTATTCTATTCTATTCTATTCCATTCCATTCCATTCCATTCCATTCCATTCTAAATTCTATTCTATTCTATTCTATTCTATTCTATTCTATTCTATTCTATTCCATTCCATTCCATTCCATTCCATTCCATTCCATTCCATTCCATCCATTCCATTCCATTCCATTCCATTCTAAATTCTATTCTATTCTATTCTATTCTATTCTATTCTATTCTATTCTATTCTATTCCATTCCATTCCATTCCATTCCATTCCATTCCATTCCATTCTATTCTAAATTCTATTCTATTCTATTCTATTCTATTCTATTCTATTCCATTCCATTCCATTCCATTCCATTCCATTCCATTCCATTCCATTTTATTCTATTCTATTCCATTCCATCTTCCATTCCATTCCATTCTATTCTATTCTAAATTCTATTCTATTCTATTCTATTCTATTCTATTCTATTCTATTCTATTCCATTCCATTCCATTCCATTCCATTCCATTCCATTCCATTCCATTCTATTCTAAATTCTATTCTATTCTATTCTATTCTATTCTATTCTATTCTATTCTATTCTATTCCATTCCATTCCATTCCATTCCATTCCATTCCATTCCATTCTATTCTATTCTAAATTCTATTCTATTCTATTCTATTCTATTCTATTCTATTCTATTCTATTCCATTCCATTCCATTCCATTCCATTCCATTCTATTCTAAATTCTATTCTATTCTATTCTATTCTATTCTATTCTATTCTATTCTATTCTATTCCATTCCATTCCATTCCATTCCATTCCATTCCATTCCATTCCATTCCATTCTAAATTCTATTCTATTCTATTCTATTCTATTCTATTCTATTCTATTCTATTCTATTCTATTCCATTCCATTCCATTCCATTCCATTCCATTCCATTCCATTCCATTCTATTCCATTCCATTCCATTCCATTCCATTCCATTCCATTCCATTCCATTCTATTCTATTCTAAATTCTATTCTATTCTATTCTATTCTATTCTATTCTATTCTATTCTATTCTATTCTATTCTATCTATTCTATTCTATTCTATTGTATTCCATTCCATTCCATTCCATTCCATTCCATTCCATTCTATTCTATTCTAAATTCTATTCTATTCTATTCTATTCCATTCCATTCCATTCCATTCCATTCCATTCCATTCCATTCCATTCCATTCCATTCCATTCCATTCCATTCTATTCTAAATTCTATTCTATTCTATTCTATTCCATTCCATTCCATTCCATTCCATTCCATTCCATTCCATTCCATTCTAAATTCTATTCTCTTCTATTCTCTTCTCTTCTCTTCTCTTCTCTTCTCTATCTATTCTATTCTATTCTATTCTATTCCATTCCATTCCATTCCATTCCATTCCATTCCATTCCATTCTATTCTATTCTAAATTCTATTCTATTCTATCTATTCTATTCTATTCTATTCTATTCCATTCTATTCCATTCCATTCCATTCCATTCCATTCCATCCATTCTATTTTCTATTCTATTCTATTCTATTCTATTCTATTCCATTCCATTCCATTCCATTCCATTCCATTCTATTCTAAATTCTATTCTATTCTATTCTATTCTATTCTATTCTATTCTATTCCATTCCATTCCATTCCATTCCATTCCATTCCATTCCATTCCATTCTATTCTATTCTATTCTATTCTATTCCATTCCATTCCATTCCATTCCATTCCATTCCATTCCATTCCATTCTATTCTATTCCATTCCATTCCATTCCATTCCATTCCATTCTATTCTATTCTAAATTCTATTCTATTCTATTCTATTCTATTCTATTCTATTCCATTCCATTCCATTCCATTCCATTCCATTCTATTCTAAATTCTATTCTATTCTATTCTATTCTATTCTATTCTATTCTATTCCATTCCATTCCATTCCATTCCATTCCATTCCATTCCATTCCATTCTATTCTATTCTAAATTCTATTCTATTCTATTCTATTCCATTCCATTCCATTCCATTCCATTCCATTCCATTCCATTCCATTCCATTCCATTCATTCTATTCTACTATTCTATTCTATTCTATTCTATTCCATTCCATTCCATTCCATTCCATTCCATTCCATTCCATTCCTTAATTCTATTCTCTTCATTCCTTCTCTTCTATTCTATTCTATTCTATTCTATTCTATTCTATTCTATTCTATTCCATTCCATCCATTCCATTCCATTCCATTCCATTCTATTCTATTCTAAATTCTATTCTATTCTATTCTATTCTATTCTATTCTATTCTATTCTATTCCATTCTATTCCATTCCATTCCATTCCATTCCATTCCATTCCATTCCATTCTATTTTATTCTATTCTATTCTATTCTATTCTATTCCATTCCATTCCATTCCATTCCATTCTATTCTAATTCTATTCTATTCTATTCTATTCTATTCTATTCTATTCTATTCTATTCTATTCTATTCTATTCTATTCCATTCCATTCCATTCCATTCCATTCCATTCCATTCCAATTCATTCCATTCAATTCTATTCTATTCTATTCTATTCTATTCCATTCCATTCCATTCCATTCCATTCCATTCCATTCCATTCAATTCCATTCCATTCCATTCCATTCCATTCTATTCTATTCTAAATTCTATTCTATTCTATTCTATTCTATTCTATTCTATTCTAATTCCATTCCATTCCATTCCATTCCATTCCATTCCTATTCTAATTCTATTCTATTCTATTCTATTCTATTCTATTCTATTCTATTCTATTCCATTCCTTTCCATTCCAGTCCATTCCATTCCATTCCATTCCATTCTATTCTATTCTAAATTCTATTCTAATTCTATTCTATTCTATTCTATTCTATTCTATTCTATTCTATTCTATTCTATTCCATTCCATTCCATTCCATTCCATTCCATTCCATTCCTATTCCATTCCTATTCTATTCCATTCTATTCCATTCCATTCCATTCCATTCCATTCCATTCCATTCCATTCCATTCCATTCCATTCTATTCTATTCTATTCTATTCTATTCTATTCTCTTCTATTCTATTCTATTCTATTCTATTCCATTCCATTCCATTCCATTCCATTCCATTCCATTCCATTCTAAATTCTATTCTATTCTATTCTATTCTATTCTATTCTATTCTTCTATTCTATTCTATTCTATTCTATTCCATTCCATTCCATTCCATTCCATTCCATTCCATTCCATTCTATTCTATTCTAAATTCTATTCTATTCTATTCTATTCTATTCTATTCTATTCTATTCTATTCTATTCTATTCCATTCCATTCCATTCCATTCCATTCCATTCCATTCCATTCCATTCCATTCTATTCTATTCTAAATTCTATTCTATTCTATTCTATTCTATTCTATTCTATTCTATTCTATTCTATTCCATTCCATTCCATTCCATTCCATTCCATTCCATTCCATTCCATTCTAAATTCTATTCTATTCTATTCTATTCTATTCTATTCTATTCTATTCTATTCTATTCTATTCTAATCTATTCTATTCTATTCTATTCCATTCCATTCCATTCCATTCCATTCCATTCCATTCCATCATTCCATTCCATTCCATTCTATTCTAAATTCTATTCCATTCCATCTATTCTATTCTATTCTATTCTATTCTATTCTATTCTTCTATTCTATTCTATTCTATTCTATTCCATTCCATTCCATTCCATTCCATTCCATTCCATTCCATTCCATTCCATTCTATTCTATTCTAAATTCTATTCTATTCTATTCCATTCCATTCCATTCCATTCCATTCCATTCCATTCCATTCCATTCCATCCATTCCATTCATTCTATTCTAATCTATTCTATTCCATTCCATTCCATTCCATTCCATTCCATTCCATTCCATTCTAAATTCTATTCTATTCTATTCTATTCTATTCTATTCTATTCTATTCTATTCTATTCTATTCTATTCCATTCCATTCCATTCCATTCCATTCCATTCTATTCTATTCTAAATCTATTCTATTCTATTCTATTCTATTCTATTCATTCTATTCCATTCCATTCCATTCCATTCCATTCCATTCCATTCCATTCCATTCCATTCCATTCTATTCTATTCTATTCTATTCCATTCCATTCCATTCCATTCCATTCTATTCTAAATTCTATTCTATTCTATTCTATTCTATTCTATTCTATTCTATTCCATTCCATTCCATTCCATTCCATTCCATTCCATTCCATTCCATTCCATTCCATTCCATTCCATTCCATTCCATTCTATTCTATTCTAAATTCTATTCTATTCTATTCTATTCTATTCTATTCTATTCTATTCTATTCTATTCTATTCTATTCTATTCCATTCCATTCCATTCCATTCATTCCATTCCATTCCATTCTATTCTAAATTCTATTCTATTCTATTCTATTCTATTCTATTCTATTCTATTCTATTCTATTCTATTCCATTCCATTCCATTCCATTCCATTCCATTCCATTCCATTCCATTCCATTCTATTCTATTCTAAATTCATTCTATTCTATTCTATCTATTCTATTCTATTCTATTCTATTCTATTCTATTCCATTCCATTCCATTCCATTCCATTCCATCCATTCCATTCCATTCTATTCTATTCTAAATTCTATTCTATTCTATTCTATTCTATTCTATTCTATTCTATTCATCATTCCATTCCATTCCATTCCATTCCATTCCATTCCATTCCATTCTATTCTATTCCATTCCATTCCATTCCATTCCATTCCATTCCATTCTAAATTCTATTCTATTCTATTCTATTCTATTCTATTCTATTCTATTCTATTCTATTCTATTCTATTCTATTCTATTCCATTCCATTCCATTCCATTCCATTCCATTCCATCCATTCTATTCTAAATTCTATTCTATTCTATTCTATTCTATTCTATTCCATTCCATTCCATTCCATTCCATTCCATTCCATTCCATTCCATTCCATTCCATTCCATTCTATTCTATTCTATTCTATTCTATTCTATTCTATTCTATTCTATTCTATTCTATTCTATTCTATTCTATTCTATTCCATTCCATTCCATTCCATTCCATTCCATTCCATTCATTCTATTCTATTCTATTCTATTCTATTCATTCTATTCTATTCTATTCTATTCTATTCTATTCCATTCCATTCCATTCCATTCCATTCCATTCTATTCTAAATTCTATTCTATTCTATTCTATTCTATTCTATTCTATTCTATTCTATTCTATTCTATTCCATTCCATTCCATTCCATTCCATTCCATTCTATTCCATTCCATTCCATTCCATTCCATTCCATTCCATTCCACTCCATTCTTCTATTCTATTCTATTCTATTCTATTCTATTCTATTCTATTCTATTCTATTCTATTCTATTCTATTCTATTCCATTCCATTCCATTCCATTCCATTCCATTCTAAATTCTATTCTATTCTATCTATTCTATTCTATTCTATTCTATTCTATTCCATTCCATTCCATTCCATTCCATTCCATTCCATTCCATTCCATTCCATTCCATTCTAAATTCTATTCTATTCTATTCTATTCTATTCTATTCTATTCTATTCTATTCTATTCCATTCCATTCCATTCCATTCCATTCCATTCCATTCCATTCCATTCTATTCTAAATTCTATTCTATTCTATTCTATTCTATTCTATTCTATTCCATTCCATTCCATTCCATTCCATTCCATTCCATTCCATTCCATTTATTCTATTCTATTCCATTCCATTCCATTCCATTCCATTCCATTCTATTCTATTCTAAATTCTATTCTATTCTATTCTATTCTATTCTATTCTATTCTATTCTATTCTATTCTATTCCATTCCATTCCATTCCATTCCATTCCATTCATTCTATTCTAAATTCTATTCTATTCTATTCTATTCTATTCTATTCTATTCTATTCTATTCCATTCCATTCATTCCATTCCATTCCATTCCATTCCATTCTATTCTAAATTCTATTCCATTCCATTCCATTCTATTCTATTCTATTCTAAATTCTATTCTATTCTATTCTATTCTATTCTATTCTATTCTATTCCATTCCATTCCATTCCATTCCATTCCATTCTATTCTAAATTCTATTCTATTCTATTCTATTCTATTCTATTCTATTCTATTCTATTCTATTCTATTCTATTCCATTCCATCCATTCCATTCCATTCCATTCCATTCCATTCCATTCCATTCCATTCCATTCCACTCCATTCTTCTATTCTATCTATTCTATTCTATTCTATTCTATTCTATTCTATTCTATTCTATTCTATTCCATTCCATTCCATTCCATTCCATTCCATTCTAAATTCTATTCTATTCTATTCTATTCTATTCTATTCTATTCTATTCTATTCTATTCCATTCCATTCCATTCCATTCCATTCCATTCCATTCCATTCCATTCCATTCCATCCATTCCATTCTAAATTCTATTCTATTCTATTCTATTCTATTCTATTCTATTCTATTCTATTCTATTCTATTCCATTCCATTCCATTCCATTCCATTCCATTCCATTCCATTCTATTCTAAATTCTATTCTATTCTATTCTATTCTATTCTATTCTATTCCATTCCATTCCATTCCATTCCATTCCATTCCATTCCATTCCATTTTATTCTATTCTATTCCATTCCATTCCATTCCATTCCATTCCATTCTATTCTATTCTAAATTCTATTCTATTCTATTCTATTCTATTCTATTCTATTCTATTCTATTCCATTCCATTCCATTCCATTCCATTCCATTCCATTCCATTCCATTCCATTCTAAATTCTATTCTATTCTATTCTATTCTATTCTATTCTATTCTATTCTATTCTATTCTATTCCATTCCATTCCATTCCATTCCATTCCATTCCATTCATTCTATTCTATTCTAATTCTATTCTATTCTATTCTATTCTATTCTATTCTATTCTATTCTATTCTATTCCATTCCATTCCATTCCATTCCATTCCATTCCATTCCATTCTATTCTAAATTCTATTCTATTCTATTCTATTCTATTCTATTCTATTCCATTCCATTCCATTCCATTCCATTCCATTCCATTCCATTCCATTCCATTCTAAATTCTATTCTATTCTATTCTATTCTATTCTATTCTATTCTATTCTATTCTATTCTATTCTATTCTATTCTATTCTATTCCATTCCATTCCATTCCATTCCATTCCATTCCATTCCATTCATTCTATTCCATTCCATTCCATTCCATTCCATTCCATTCCATTCTATTCTATTCTAAATTCTATTCTATTCTATTCTATTCTATTCTATTCTATTCTATTCTATTCTATTCTATTCTATTCTATTCTATGTATTCCATTCCATTCCATTCCATTCCATTCCATTCCATTCTATTCTATTCTAAATTCTATTCTATTCTATTCTATTCCATTCCATTCCATTCCATTCCATTCCATTCCATTCCATTCCATTCCATTCCATTCCATTCCATTCTATTCTAAATTCTATTCTATTCTATTCTATTCCATTCCATTCCATTCCATTCCATTCCATTCCATTCCATTCCATTCTAAATTCTATTCTCTTCTCTTCTCTTCTCTTCTCTTCTCTTCTCTTCTCTTCTCTTCTATTCTATTCTATTCCTATTCCATTCCATTCCATTCCATTCCATTCCATCCATTCCATTCTATTCTATTCTAAATTCTATTTCTATTCTATTCTATTCTATTCTATTCTATTCTATTCCATTCTATTCCATTCCATTCCATTCCATTCCATTCCATTCCATTCTATTTTATTCTATTCTATTCTATTCTATTCTATTCCATTCCATTCCATTCCATTCCATTCCATTCTATTCTAAATTCTATTCTATTCTATTCTATTCTATTCTATTCTATTCCATTCCATTCCATTCCATTCCATTCCATTCCATTCCATTCCATTCTATTCTATTCTATTCTATTCTATTCCATTCATTCCATTCCATTCCATTCCATTCCATTCCATTCCATTCTATTCTATTCCATTCCATTCCATTCCATTCCATTCCATTCTATTCTATTCTAAATTCTATTCTATTCTATTCTATTCTATTCTATTCTATTCCATTCCATTCCATTCCATTCCATTCCATTCTATTCTAAATTCTATTCTATTCTATTCTATTCTATTCTATTCTATTCTATTCTATTCCATTCCATTCCATTCCAGTCCATTCCATTCCATTCCATTCCATTCTATTCTATTCTAAATTCTATTCTATTCTATTCTATTCCATTCCATTCCATTCCATTCCATTCCATCCATTCCATTCCATTCCATTCCATTCATTCCATTCCATTCTATTCTAAATTCTATTCTATTCTATTCTATTCCATCCATTCCATTCCATTCCATTCCATTCCATTCCATTCCATTCTAATTCTATTCTCTTCTATTCTCTTCTCTTCTCTCTTCTATTCTATTCTATTCTATTCTATTCTATTCTATTCCATTCCATTCCATTCCATTCCATTCCATTCCATTCCATTCTATTCTATTCTAAATTCTATTCTATTCTATTCTATTCTATTCTATTCTATCTATTCCATTCTATTCCATTCCATTCCATTCCATTCCATTCCATTCCATTCCATTCTATTTATTCTATTCTATTCTATTCTATTCTATTCTATTCCATTCCATTCCATTCCATTCCATTCCATTCTATTCTAAATTCTATTCTATTCTATTCTAATCTATTCTATCTATTCTATTCTATCTATTCTATTCTATTCTATTCCATTCCATTCCATTCCATTCCATTCCATTCCATTCCATTCCATTCCATTCCATCATTCTATTCTATTCTATTCTATTCTATTCCATTCCATTCCATTCCATTCCATTCCATTCCATTCCATTCTATTCCATTCCATTCCATTCCATTCCATTCAATCTATTCTATTCTATTCTATTCTATTCATTCTATTCTATTCTATTCTATTCCATCCATTCCTTCCATTCCATTCCATTCTATTCTAAATTCTATTCTATTCTATTCTATTCTATTCTATTCTATTCTATTCTATTCTATTCCATTCCATTCCATTCCAGTCCATTCCATTCCATTCCATTCCATTCTATTCTATTCTAATTCTATTCTAAATTCTATTCTATTCTATTCTATTCTATTCTATTCTATTCTATTCTATTCTATTCCATTCCATTCCATTCCATTCCATTCCATTCCATTCCATTCCATTCCATTCCATTCCATCTATTCTATTCCTATTCATTCCATTCCATTCCATTCCATTCATTCCATTCCATTCCATTCCATTCTATTCTAAATTCTATTCTATTCTATTCTATTCTATTCTATTCTATTCTATTCTATTCTATTCTATTCTATTCTATTCTATTCTATTCCATTCCATTCCATTCCATTCCATTCCATTCCATTCCATTCTAAATTCTATTCTATTCTATTCTATTCTATTCTATTCTATTCTATTCTATTCTATTCTATTCTATTCCATTCCATTCCATTCCATTCCATTCCATTCCATTCCATTCTATTCTATTCTAATTCTATTCTATTCTATTCTATTCTATTCTATTCTATTCTATTCTATTCTATTCCATCATTCCATTCCATTCCATTCCATTCCATTCATTCTATTCTATTCTAAATTCTATTCTATTCTATTCTATTCTATTCTATTCTATTCTATTCTATTCCATTCCATTCCATTCCATCCATTCCATTCCATTCCATTCCATTCCATTCCATCCATTCTAAATTCTATTCTATTCTATTCTATTCTATTCTATTCTATTCTATTCTATTCTATTCTATTCTATTCTATTCTATTCTATTCCATTCCATTCCATTCCATTCCATTCCATTCCATTCCATTCTATTCCATTCCATTCCATTCTATTCTAAATTCTATTCCATTCCATTCTATTCTATTCTATTCTATTCTATTCTATTCTATTCTATTCTATTCTATTCTATTCCATTCCATTCCATTCCATTCCATTCCATTCCATTCCATTCCATTCCATTCTATTCTATTCTAAATCTATTCTATTCTATTCCATTCCATTCCAATTCCATTCCATTCCATTCCATTCCATTCCATTCCATTCCATTCCATTCTATTCTAAATTCTATTCTATTCCATTCCATTCCATTCCATTCCATTCCATTCCATTCCATTCTAAATTCTATTCTATTCTATTCTATTCTATTCTATTCTATCTATTCTATTCTATTCTATTCTATTCCATTCCATTCCATTCCATTCCATTCCATTCTATTCTATTCTAAATTCTATTCTATTCTATTCTATTCTATTCTATTCTATTCCATTCTATTCCATTCCATTCCATTCCATTCCATTCCATTCCATTCCATTCCATTCCATTCCATTCTATTCTATTCTATTCTATTCCATTCCATTCCATTCCATTCCATTCTATTCTAATCTATTCTATTCTATTCTATTCTATTCTATTCTATTCTATTCTATTCCATTCCATTCCATTCCATTCCATTCCATTCCATTCCATTCCATTCCATTCCATTCATTCCATTCTATTCTATTCTAAATTCTATCTATTCTATTCTATTCTACTATTCTATTCTATTCTATTCTATTCTATTCCATTCCATTCCATTCCATTCCATTCCATTCATTCCATTCTATTCTAAATTCTATTCTATTCTATTCTATTCTATTCTATTCTATTCTATTCTATTCAATTCCATTCCATTCCATTCCATTCCATTCCATTCCATTCCATTCCATTCCATTCTATTCTAAATCTATTCTATTCTATTCTATTCTATTCTATTCTATTCTATTCTATTCTATTCCATTCCATTCCATTCCATTCCATTCCATTCCATTCCATTCTATCTAAATTCTATCTATTCTATTCTATTCTATCTATCTATTCTATTCCATTCCATTCATTCCATTCCATTCCATTCCATTCCATCATTCCAATTCTATTCTATTCATTCCATTCCATTCCATTCCCATTCCAATCCATTCTAAATTCTATTCTATTCTATTCTATTCTATTCTAATTCTATTCTATTCAATTCATTCATTCTATTCTATTCCATTCCATTCCATTCCATTCCATTCCATTCCATTCCATTCTATTCTAAATTCTATTCTATTCTATTCTATTCTATTCCATTCATTCCATTCCATTCCATCCATTCCATTCCATTCCATTCCATTCCATTCCATTCTATTCTAAATTCTATTCTATTCATTCTATTCTATTCTATTCTATTCTATTCTATTCTATTCTATTCTATTCTATTCTATTCTATTCTATTCCATTCCATTCCATTCCATTCCATTCCATTCCATTCCATTCTATTCTATTCTATTCTAAATTCTATTCTATTCTATTCTATTCTATTCCATTCATTCCATTCCATTCCATTCCATTCCATTCCATTCCATTCCATTCCATTCCATTCCATTCTATTCTATTCTATTCTATTCTATTCTATTCCATTCCATTCCATTCCATTCCATTCCATTCTATTCTAAATTCTATTCTATTCTATTCTATTCTATTCTATTCTATTCTATTCTATTCTATTCTATTCCATTCCATTCCATTCCATTCCATTCCATTCCATTCCATTCCATTCCATTCTATTCTATTCCATTCCTTCCATTCCATTCCATCCATTCCATTCATTCCATTCATTCCATCTATTCTAAATTCTATTCTATTCTATTCTATTCTATTCTATTCTATTCTATTCATTCTATTCCATTCCATTCCATTCCATTCCATTCCATTCCATTCCATTCTATTCTAAATTCTATTCTATTCTATTCTATTCTAATTCTATTCTATTCTATTCTATTCTATTCCATTCCATTCCATTCCATTCCATTCCATTCCATTCCATTCCATTCCATTCCATTCTATTCTATTCTATTCTATTCTATTCTATTCTATTCTATTCTATTCTATTCTATTCTATTCTATTCTATTCATTCCATTCCATTCCATTCCATTCCATTCCATTCCATTCTATTCTAAATTCTATTCTATTCTATTCTATTCTATTCTATTCTATTCTATTCTATTCTATTCTATTCATTCTATTCTATTCTATTCTATTCTATTCTATTCTATTCTATTCCTATTCCATTCCATTCCATTCCATTCCATTCCATTCTATTCTAAATTCTATTCTATTCTATTCTATTCTATTCTATTCTATTCTATTCTATTCCATTCCATTCCATTCCATTCCATTCCTTCCATTCCATTCCATTCCATTCCATTCCATTCCATTCTATTCTATTCTATTCTATTCTATTCTATTCTATTCTATTCTATTCTATTCTATTCTATTCTATTCTATTCTATTCTATTCTACTCTACTCTACTCTACTCTATTATTCTATTATTCTATTCTATTCTATTCTATTATTCTATTCTATTCTATTCTTATTCTATTCCTACTCTCCTATCTTCTACTCTCTACTCTACTCTATATTCTATTATTCTATTCTATTCTATTCTATTCTATTCTATTCTATTCCATTCCATTCCATTCCATTCCATTCCATTCCATTCCATTCTATTCTAATTCTATTCTATTCTATTCTATTCTATTCTATTCTATCTATTCCATTCCATTCCATTCCATTCCATTCCATTCCATTCCATTCCATTCCATTCCATTCCATTCTATTCTATCTTCTATTCTAAATTCTATTCTATTCTATTCTATTCTATTCTATTCTATTCTATTCTATTCTATTCTATTCTATTCTATTCCATTCCATTCCATTCCATTCCATTCCATTCCATTCCATTCCATTCTATTCTAAATTCTATTCTATTCTATTCTATTCTATTCTATTCCATTCTCATTCCATTCCATTCCATTCCATTCCATTCCATTCCATTCTATTCTAAATTCTATTCTATTCTATTCTATTCTATTCTATTCTATTCTATTCTATTCTATTCTATTCCATTCCATTCCATTCCATTCCATTCCATTCCATTCCATTCCATTCTATTCTAAATTCTATTCTATCTATTCTATTCTATTCTATTCTATTCTATTCTATTCTATTCTATTCCATTCCATTCCATTCCATTCCATTCCATTCCATTCCATTCCATTCCATTCCATTCTATTCTATTCATTCATTCCATTCCATTCTATTCTATTCTATTCTATTCTATTCTATTCTATTCTATTCTATTCTATCTTTCTATTCTATTCCATTCCATTCCATTCCATTCCATTCCATTCCATTCCTATTCTATTCTATTCTATTCTATTCTATTCTATTCTATTCTATTCTATTCTATTCTATTCTATTCTATTCTATTCCATTCCATTCCATTCCATTCTATTCTATTCTATTCTATTCTATTCTATTCTATTCTATTCTATTCTATTCTATCTATTCTATTCTATTCTATTCCATTCATTCCATTCCATTCCATTCCATTCTCCATTCCATTCCATTCTATTCTAAATTCTATTCTATTCTATTCTATTCTATTCTATCTATTCTATTCTATTCTATTCCATTCCATTCCATTCCATTCCATTCCATTCCATTCTATTCTAAATTCTATTCTATTCTATTCTATTCTATTCTATTCTATTCTATTCTATTCTATTCTATTCTATTCCATTCCATTCCATTCCATTCCATTCCATTCCATTCCATTCCATTCTATTCTAAATTCTATTCTATTCTATTCTATTCTATTCCATTCCATTCCATTCCATTCCATTCATCATTCCATTCCATTCTATTCTAAATTCATTCTATTCTATTCTATTCTATTCTATTCTATTCTATTCTATTCTATTCTATTCATTCCATTCCATTCCATTCCATTCCATTCCATTCCATTCTATTCTATTCTAAATTCTATTCTATTCTATTCTATTCTATTCTATTCTATTCTTCTATTCCATTCCATTCCATTCCATTCCATTCCATTCCATTCCATTCCATTCCATTCCATTCCATTCTATTCTAATTCTTCATTCCATTCATTCCATTCATTCCATTCTATTCTATTCTATTCTATTCTATTCTATTCTATTCTATTCTATTCTATTCTATTCTATTCTATTCTATTCATTCCATTCCATTCCATTCCATTCCATTCATTCTATTCTAAATTCTATTCTATTCTATTCTATTCTATTCTATTCTATTCTATTCTATTCTATTCCATTCCATTCCATTCCATTCCATTCCATTCCATTCCATTCCTATTCTATTCTATTCTAAATTCTATTCTATTCTATTCTATTCTATTCTATTCTATTCTATTCTATTCATTCCATTCCATTCCATTCCATTCCATTCTATTCTATTCTATTCTATTCTATTCTATTCTATCTATTCTATTCTATTCTATTCTATTCTATTCTATTCTATCTATTCTATTCTATTCCATTCCATTCCATTCCATTCCATTCCATTCATTCCATTCTATTCTAAATTCTATTCTATTCTATTCTATTCTATTCCATTCATTCCATTCCATTCCATTCCATTCCATTCCATTCCATTCCATTCTATTCTAAATTCGATTCTATTCTATTCTATTCTATTCTATTCTATTCTATTCCATTCCATTCCATTCCATTCCATTCCATTCCATTCCATTCCATTCTATTCTATTCTAAATTCTATTCTATTCTATTCTATTCTATTCTATTCTATTCTATTCTATTCCATTCCATTCCATTCCATTCCATTCCATTCC
>JALIGW010000006.1:2869848-2919848 GCA_023053685.1 Diadophis punctatus similis
CAACCCAACCACCCAACCCAACCCAACCCAAACCCAACCCTACCCAACCACAACTCAACACCCAACTCAACAACACAACACAACTACACACACACACAACACAACACAACACAACACAACACAACCCAACCCAACCCAACCCAACCCAACCCAACCTCCCAACCCAACCCAACCCATCACAACACAACACACCCAACCTCTACCCAACCCAACACAACACTACACTACCCAACCACCATCACAACACTACCTCACTACACACTCAACCAACCACAACCCTCCAACACCCTACACAAACTCATCCCAACCCAACCACCACAACCCAACCTACCCAACCCACTACACAACACAACACAACACAACACAACCAACCCTACACAACTCAACCCTACCCAACCCAACCCAACCCATCCCATCACCACTACACATCTCCAACACAACACATACACTCATCACAACACTACTAACTCAACTAAACACAACCCAACCCTACCCAACCCTACCCAACCCAACCCAATCCCAACTACACATCCCAACACACCTCAACACAACACTACACTACAACAATCTCAACTCAACACAACACAACCAACCTTCCCATCCAACCATACCCAACCCTTCCAACCAACCCTACACAATCTCCCAACACTACACATCACACTCAACTCATCACAACATCTCAACTCATCACAACACATCTCAAACTCTACCCATCCCAACCCAATCCCAACCCTTCCCTTCCCATCCCTTCACATCCCACCCAACCACATCATCACCAACTCTACACTTCTCAACACAAACTACTCAACACAACACAACCTACACAACACAACTCATCACACTCTATCCATCCCTTCCCATCCCATCCCAACCATTCCCACCCAACCCAACCCTACCATACACTACTCAACACACTACACATCACATACTACTATTCCAATTCCATACCCTACCCATCCATTCCCATCCCATCCAATCCCTACCCTTCCATACCATTCTTCATCCATCCATACACTACACATCCAACCCAACCCATCCAACCATTCCATTCCCATTCCTCATCCCATCATCATCCAACACAACTCACATTCTATCTAATCACAACTACAACTCAACACTACCTACATCCAACCCTCATTCCATCCATTCCATTCTATCTATTCCATCCATTCTCCATCTCATCACTACACTACACTACACTAACTCTTCATCTACCTACCAACACTACCCAATCCCATCCCTACCCATCCCATCCATCCCTACCATTCCTATCTATCCTACACTATTCTATCTATCATTCCAATCCATTCCAATCCCATCCCTATCCAAACTATCCTACTCTATCTATCTCATCTCTACATCTTCTATTCAAATCTTCATTCCTATCCATTCCATTCCATTCCATTCCCTATCCAATCCATTCCATTCCATTCCAACCATTCCATTCACATTCACATCTCAACTTCAATCACATCTCATTCTAAAACACACATCACTACACAACTACAACTTCTTCCATCCAACCAATTCCCATACCTCAATCCCAACCCTATCCCTTCCATTCCATTCCATCCATTCCATTCCATTCTCATTCTAAATCTCTTCATCTATTCTAAATCTATTCTATTCTATTCTATTCTATTCTATTCCATTCCATTCCATTCCATTCCCATTCCATTCCATTCCATTTCCCATTCTATTCTAATTCAATTCTATTCTATTCTATTCTATCTCTTTCTACTATCTATTCAACCTTCCATTCCATTCCATTCCATTCCATTCCATTCCATTCTATTCTAAATTCTATTCTATTCTATTCTATTCTATCTATTCTATTCCATTCCATTCCATTCCATTCCATTCCATTCCATTCCATTCCATTCCATTCTATTCATCATTCTATCCATTCCATTCCATTCCAATCCATTCCATTCCATACCATTCATCATTCTCATCTATTCAATTCTATTCTATTCTATTCTATTCTATTCTATTCTATTCTATTCATTCCATCCTTCCCATTCCATTCCCATTCCATTCCCTTCCATTCATACTTCTATTCTATTCTAAATACTATTCTATTCTATTCTATTCCTTTCCATTCCATTCCATTCCTATCCATTCCTATCCCTTCCATTCCATTCCATTCCATTCTATTCCTAAATTCTATTCTACATCTATTCTATTCTATTCTATTCTATTCTATTCTATTCTATTCTCTATTCTATTCTATTCTATTCTATTCCATTCCATTCCATCCATTCCATTCCATTCCATTCTATTCTATTCTATAATCTCATACACATTCAATTCTATTCTATTCTATTCCATTCCATTCCATTCCATTCCATTCCATTCCATTCCATTCCATTCCATTCCATCTCCATTCTATACTATTCTATTCTATTCTATTCTATTCCATTCCATTCCATTCCATCCATTCCATTCTATTCTAAATTCTATTCTCTATTCTATTACACTTCTATTCTTCTATTCTTCATTCATTCCATCATTCCATTCCATTCCATTCCATTCCATTCCATTCCATTCCATTCCATCATTCCATTCCATTCCATTCCATTCCATTCCATTCCATTCCATTCCATTCCATTCCATTCTATTCTATTCTAATCTATTCTATTCTATTCTATTCTATTTCTATTCTATCTTCTATTCTATTCCATTCCATTCCATTCCATTCCATTCCATCCATTCATTCTATATCTATTCTATTCTATTCTATTCTATTCTATTCTATTCTATCTACCATCCATTCCATTCCATCCATTCCATTCCATTCCATTCCATTCCATTCCATTCTATTCTATTCTAAATTCTATTCTATTCTATTCTATTCTATTCTATTCTATTCTATTCTATTCTATTCTATTCCATTCCATTCCATTCCATTCCATTCCATTCCATTCAATTCTATTCTATTCTATTCTATTCTATTCTATTCTATTCTATTCTATTCTATTCTATTCTATTCTATTCTATTCTATTCTATTCTATTCTATTCTATTCTATTCTATTCTATTCCATTCCATTCCATTCCATTCCATTCCATTCTATCTAAATTCTATTCTATTCTATTCTATTCTATTCTATTCTATTCTATTCTATTCCATTCCTTCCATTCCATTCCATTCCATTCCATTCCATTCCATTCCATTCCATTCTATTCTATCTAAATTCTATTCTATTCTATTCTATTCTATTCTATTCTATTCTATTCTATTCTATTCTATTCTATTCTATTCTACTCTACTCTACTCTACTCTATTATTCTATTATTCTATTCTATTGTATTCTATTATTCTATTCTATTCTATTTTATTCTATTCTACTCTACTCTACTCTACTCTGCTCTACTCTACTCTACTCTATTATTCTATTATTCTATTCTATTCTATTCTATTGTATTCTATTCTATTCTATTCCATTCCATTCCATTCCATTCCATTCCATTCCATTCCATTCTATTCTAATTCTATTCTATTCTATTCTATTCTATTCTATTCTATTCTATTCTATTCCATTCCATTCCATTCCATTCCATTCCATTCCATTCCATTCCATTCCATTCCATTCCATTCCATTCTATTCTATTCTATTCTAAATTCTATTCTATTCTATTCTATTCTATTCTATTCTATTCTATTCTATTCTATTCTATTCTATTCTAGTCCATTCCATTCCATTCCATTCCATTCCATTCCATTCCATTCCATTCTATTCTAAATTCTATTCTATTCTATTCTATTCCATTCCATTCCATTCCATTCCATTCCATTCCATTCCATTCCATTCCATTCCATTCCATTCTATTCTAAATTCTATTCTATTCTATTCTATTCTATTCTATTCTATTCTATTCTATTCTATTCTATTCCATTCCATTCCATTCCATTCCATTCCATTCATTCCATTCTATTCTATTCTAAATTCTATTCTATTCTATTCTATTCTATTCTATTCTATTCTATTCTATTCTATTCTATTCATCCATTCCATTCCATTCCATTCCATTCCATTCCATTCCATTCCATTCCATTCCATTCTATTCTATTCCATTCCATTCCATTCCATTCCATTCTATTCTAAATTCTATTCTATTCTATTCTATTCTATTCTATTCTATTCTATTCTATTCTATTCTATTCCATTCCATTCCATTCCATTCCATTCCATTCCATTCCATTCTAAATTCTAAATTCTATTCTATTCTATTCTATTCTATTCTATTCTATTCTATTCTATTCTATTCTATTCTATTCTATTCTATTCCATTCCATTCCATTCCATTCTATTCTAAATTCTATTCTATTCTATTCTATTCTATTCTATTCTATTCTATTCTATTCTATTCTATTCTATTCTATTCTATTCCATTCCATTCCATTCCATTCCATTCCATTCCATTCCATTCTATTCTATTCTAAATTCTATTCTATTCTATTCTATTCTATTCTATTCTATTCTATCTATTCTATTCATTCCATTCCATTCCATTCCATTCCATTCCATTCCATTCTATTCTAAATTCTATTCTATTCTATTCTATTCTATTCTATTCTATTCTATTCTATTCTATTCTATTCTATTCTATTCCATTCCATTCCATTCCATTCCATTCCATTCCATTCCATTCCATTCTATTCTAAATTCTATTCTATTCTATTCTATTCTATTCCATTCCATTCCATTCCATTCCATTCCATTCCATTCCATTCCATTCTATTCTAAATTCTATTCTATTCTATTCTATTCTATTCTATTCTATTCTATTCTATTCTATTCTATTCCATTCCATTCCATTCCATTCCATTCCATTCCATTCCATTCTATTCTATTCTAAATTCTATTCTATTCTATTCTATTCTATTCTATTCTATTCTATTCTATTCCATTCCATTCCATTCCATTCCATTCCATTCCATTCCATTCCATTCCATTCCATTCCATTCTATTCTATTCCATTCCATTCCATTCCATTCCATTCCATTCTATTCTAAATTCTATTCTATTCTATTCTATTCTATTCTATTCTATTCTATTCTATTCTATTCTATTCTATTCCATTCCATTCCATTCCATTCCATTCCATTCCATTCCATTCTAAATTCTAAATTCTATTCTATTCTATTCTATTCTATTCTATTCTATTCTATTCTATTCTATTCCATTCCATTCCATTCCATTCCATTCCATTCCATTCCATTCCATTCTATTCTAAATTCTATTCTATTCTAAATTCTATTCTATTCTATTCTATTCTATTCTATTCTATTCTATTCTATTCCATTCCATTCCATTCCATTCCATTCTATTCTATTCTATTCTAAATTCTATTCTATTCTATTCTATTCTATTCTATTCTATTCTATTCTATTCTATTCTATTCTATTCTATTCTATTCTATTCTATTCCATTCCATTCCATTCATTCCATTCCATTCCATTCCATTCCATTCTATTCTAAATTCTATTCTATTCTATTCTATTCTATTCCATTCCATTCCATTCCATTCCATTCCATTCCATTCCATTCCATTCCATTCTATTCTAAATTCTATTCTATTCTATTCTATTCTATTCTATTCTATTCTATTCTATTCTATTCCATTCCATTCCATTCCATTCCATTCCATTCCATTCCATTCTATTCTATTCTAAATTCTATTCTATTCTATTCTATTCTATTCTATTCTATTCTATTCTATTCCATTCCATTCCATTCCATTCCATTCCATTCCATTCCATTCCATTCCATTCCATTCTATTCTATTCCATTCCATTCCATTCCATTCCATTCCATTCTATTCTAAATTCTATTCTATTCTATTCTATTCTATTCTATTCTATTCTATTCTATTCCATTCCATTCCATTCCATTCCATTCCATTCCATTCCATTCTAAATTCTAAATTCTATTCTATTCTATTCTATTCTATTCTATTCTATTCTATTCTATTCTATTCTATTCTATTCTATTCCATTCCATTCCATTCCATTCCATTCCATTCCATTCCATTCCATTCTATTCTAAATTCTATTCTATTCTATTCTATTCTATTCTATTCTATTCTATTCTATTCTATTCTATTCTATTCTATTCTATTCTATTCCATTCCATTCCATTCCATTCCATTCCATTCCATTCCATTCCATTCTATTCTATTCTAAATTCTATTCTATTCTATTCTATTCTATTCTATTCTATTCTATTCTATTCTATTCTATTCCATTCCATTCCATTCCATTCCATTCCATTCCATTCTATTCTAAATTCTATTCTATTCTATTCTATTCTATTCTATTCTATTCTATTCTATTCTATTCTATTCTATTCTATTCTATTCCATTCCATTCCATTCCATTCCATTCCATTCCATTCTATTCTAAATTCTATTCTATTCTATTCTATTCTATTCTATTCCATTCCATTCCATTCCATTCCATTCCATTCCATTCCATTCCATTCCATTCTATTCTAAATTCTATTCTATTCTATTCTATTCTATTCTATTCTATTCTATTCTATTCTATTCTATTCTATTCCATTCCATTCCATTCCATTCCATTCCATTCCATTCCATTCCATTCTATTCTATTCTAAATTCTATTCTATTCTATTCTATTCTATTCTATTCTATTCTATTCTATTCTATTCCATTCCATTCCATTCCATTCCATTCCATTCCATTCCATTCCATTCCATTCCATTCCATTCTATTCTATTCCATTCCATTCCATTCCATTCCATTCCATTCTATTCTAAATTCTATTCTATTCTATTCTATTCTATTCTATTCTATTCTATTCTATTCTATTCTATTCTATTCTATTCCATTCCATTCCATTCCATTCCATTCCATTCCATTCTAAATTCTAAATTCTATTCTATTCTATTCTATTCTATTCTATTCTATTCTATTCTATTCTATTCTATTCTATTCTATTCTATTCTATTCTATTCCATTCCATTCCATTCCATTCCATTCCATTCCATTCCATTCCATTCTATTCTAAATTCTATTCTATTCTATTCTATTCTATTCTATTCTATTCTATTCTATTCTATTCTATTCTATTCTATTCCATTCCATTCCATTCCATTCCATTCCATTCTATTCTATTCTAAATTCTATTCTATTCTATTCTATTCTATTCTATTCTATTCTATTCTATTCTATTCTATTCTATTCTATTCTATTCTATTCTATTCCATTCCATTCCATTCCATTCCATTCCATTCCATTCTATTCTAAATTCTATTCTATTCTATTCTATTCTATTCTATTCTATTCTATTCTATTCCATTCCATTCCATTCCATTCCATTCCATTCCATTCCATTCCATTCCATTCTATTCTATTCTAAATTCTATTCTATTCTATTCTATTCTATTCTATTCTATTCTATTCTATTCTATTCTATTCCATTCCATTCCATTCCATTCCATTCCATTCCATTCCATTCCATTCCATTCTATTCTAAATTCTATTCTATTCTATTCTATTCCATTCCATTCCATTCCATTCCATTCCATTCCATTCCATTCCATTCCATTCCATTCCATTCCATTCCATTCCATTCCATTCCATTCTATTCTATTCTATTCTATTCTATTCCATTCCATTCCATTCCATTCCATTCCATTCCATTCCATTCCATTCCAATCCATTCTATTCTATTCTATTCTATTCTATTCTATTCTATTCCATTCCATTCCATTCCATTCCATTCCATTCCATTCTATTCTATTCTAAATTCTATTCTATTCTATTCTATTGTATTCTATTCTATTCCATTCCATTCCATTCCATTCCATTCCATTCCATTCCATTCCATTCCATTCTATTCTAAATTCTATTCTATTCTATTCTATTCTATTCTATTCTATCCTATCCTATCCTATTCTATTCTATTCTATTCTATTCCATTCCATTCCATTCCATTCCATTCCATTCCATTCTATTCTAAATTCTATTCTATTCTATTCTATTCTATTCTATTCTATTCTATTCTACTCTACTCTATTATTCTATTCTATTCTATTCTATTCTATTCTATTCTATTCTATTCTATTCTATTCTATTCTATTCTATTCTATTCTATTCTACTCTACTCTACTCTACTCTACTCTACTCTACTCTATTATTCTATTATTCTATTCTATTGTATTCTATTATTCTATTCTATTCTATTCTATTCTATTCTATTCTATTCTATTCTACTCTACTCTACTCTACTCTACTCTACTCTACTCTACTCTACTCTACTCTACTCTACTCTACTCTACTCTACTCTACTCTACTCTATTATTCTATTCTATTCTATTCTATTCTATTCTATTCTATTCTATTCTATTCTATTCTATTCTATTCTATTCTATTCTACTCTACTCTACTCTACTCTACTCTACTCTATTATTCTATTATTCTATTCTATTGTATTCTATTATTCTATTCTATTCTATTCTACTCTACTCTACTCTACTCTACTCTACTCTACTCTACTCTACTCTACTCTACTCTACTCTACTCTACTCTACTCTACTCTACTCTACTCTACTCCATTCCATTCTATTCTTATACCATTTCAGACAAATGATTGTTATTGTTGTTGTTATTATTATTATTATTATTATTATTATTATTATTATTATTATTATTATTATTATTATTATTATTATTATTATTATTATTATTATTATTATTATTATTATTATTATTATTATTATTATTATTATTATTATTATTATTATTATTATTATTATTATTATTATTATTATTTAGTGAGTTGACTAAAGCATGAGCATTTGAAGGACATCCCAGTGCAGGAAAGTACACCAAGTGCAGATGTGCAAAGGCTCTCTTGGCCATAACTGCCACCTGCGACTTGTGCAGCAATTGTGAGTCCAAGATGTTCCTCAGATTGCACACTAATCTTTCTTTATACTGCAATCCTTTTAAGAGTGCAGTGGTGGCGCAGTGGTTAGAATGCAGTACTGCAGGCTAACTCACTGCTCACTGCCAGCAGTTCGATCCGGACCGACTCAAGGTTGACTCAGCCTTCCGTCCTTCTGAGATTAGTACAATGAGGACCCAGATTGTTTGGGGGCAGTATGCTGACTCTGTAAATGACTTAGAGAGGACTGTAAAGCACTGTGAAGCGCTATATACCCTCTTTCCCTGAAAATGATGATGTTCGTCCATTGTATTCGAAGAGGACCTTGACATCTATCAATTGGGGGGGGGATGTCAAGACTTGTGCGTGAATTGGATTAAAGTGAGGGAGAGGTGTGCATAGTCAGCCTCACTCTCTCTTCCCAGATTCCATCTTGCTCCAAATAGCAGGACAAGAGTCAAGACAGTTGGAGATGGGCTGGGCGCAGTGGTTGACCAGGGTGTCTTTCGTGTCTTTCTGTGCTCTTAGTGTAGCACATCGCTTGCAGAGACTGCCTTCATGACCGTTGTCCTATTCTAGTAGATTTCATCCGCTCAGTCCGCCGGAATCTGTCTTCACATGCCCGGGATAGACAAGTCCCTATCTCACCCATGGTCAATGACCCAACGGCTACTCTCAACCTGGTTTGGCCAGGCTGTCGAAGTTGTTGCCGCTGCGCATGCTACAGCTGCTAGGAGCCACAGGTGAGAGCTGAGTGACAGGTGGGGACCAAAGGTGAACGAGCTGCCCTAAAAGCTGCCCTAAAATGAGCTGCCGTAAAAGGACACGACATGCCCCTACACCAGAGGTGCTACCCCTCCCTGAGCACCCCATACACCCCCCTGAAAATAAGACCCAACCGGAAAACAAGCCCTAGCATGATTTTTCAGGATGCTTGTAATATAAGCCCTACCTCAAAAATAAGCCCCAGTTAAGACCATCAGCCAGACAGATGCAATGAGTACCGTATTTCCCGGAAATAAGACCTAACCAGAAAATAAGCCCTAATGCATCTTTTGGAGCAAAAAATAATATAAGACCGGGTCTTATTTTCGGGGAAACACAGTAAGTCTAATTGCTATTGCTATTTATACCCTGCCTGATCTCCTGATAGTCACAGTATTTCTTCAGCTCAACACATAAGCTCTTCTCATGTTCACTGTTGTGTTCTCACACAATCTTACATTAAGTTAAGATTGAAAACTCCTTTAAAGAGCAAGATGAATCCCACAATCAGCTATTTCCCTGAAGAAAATTCTCTTTGTTTAAGATAGTGCATTGATTTTTTTTTTTTGCCTGCCCCAATTTCTACCAAGGATACAAAAACATTTCACTTAATAAATAAACCCTTGATTGATGGATGGATTGACTGATTGTTTATGCACTATTAAATTGGTGTTGGCTCTTACTATATGGATGGATTTTCTCCCTGTCCCTAACCTGGTTTATTTTCAGGTCTTCTAGTGGTAAATAGACCATTAGCTTATTTCCAGTTTGATTGTTAAAATCAGCTCTTTTAAAGCCTAGGATTCTGGTATCATTGTGTTCGATTGCTTGTGTTTGCATTATGTTGAATTCTAGTATGACATGGTCACTCTCACCCAAGGTTCCCGTGGTTTCAACTCCCTCTATTACTTCTTCTCTGTTTGTAAAAATTAAGTCCAGTATGACTGTCCCTCTAGTTCCCTCCTCTACCTTTCGGACAACAAAGTTGTCAGCTAGGTTGGTTAGGAACCTATTTGATTTTTCACTTGGTGCAGAATTAGTCTTCCAATTGATGTCAGGGAAATTGAAGTCCGCCATTACTATTGTAGTGTGTTTCCTACATACCGTATTTTTCAGAGTATAAGATGCACCGCAGTATAAGACGCACCTTAGTTTTGGGGGAGGAAAACAAGGGGGGGGAAATCTGCCTCTGCCTCCCAGCAAACAGCAAACAGTACAGATGATATGCACTGTTTGCTGTGTATTTCTGTGCAATGTGTGTCTGAGCCATAGAAATAGCAAAGAATTGGAGAAATGTACATTATGGCAGTATAATAATGCCAGGAAGTTTTCTTAAATGTAGTCACACTAACTCATCCCAATTATTTAAATAGATCTACTCCAAACATGACTAAATCTGTGTTTAACTCAGCTGCCTTATCTTAATACTAAAACAGGACTCTGTTACATTTCAGATTATACTTGTACAGATGCTGTTAAAATTGATGTGGCTTTCTTGAAGTATACATTATTCTCTGCTATTTAAAAGAAGATACAATAGCACTGGGCCTCTTCAGATCAAGCATTTATTTTAAAAAGCTTCTTCATTTTGTTAAGTTGTTTAGAACAATAATAAAGCAGTCTTTAAAAAACAAGTCTAATAATTTGAACATTCTATAGACATTTATAGTTATTGACTTACCTCGTTGTATCCAGTTTCAGCAGTCTGAATTAGCACAAGAAAATAAAATTCTGCCTCTACCGCTACCTCCCAGCAATTTGCCTCCTTGCAGCTAGTTTCACTTTCAGTTTTAGCATGTGGGCCTGCCTGCAGCCTCAATCAGCTGAGGATCGGGAAGCTGATAATCAGTTGCTTGGCTTAACAGGCTCCGTTCTGTTTGCTGCAAGGAGGTAAATTGCTGGGAGGCAGAGGCCAAAGGGTGGGGGTGGCTGGGTGGGTGGGGCTACATTCGGTGTATAAGACACATCCAAGTTTTCACCCTCTTTTTGGGGGTAAAAGGGTGCATCTTATACTCCGAAAAATATGGTATATTTGTTAGCTGGTTAGCAAAAGGACATCTATTTTTTTTGCTTGATTGGGTGGCCTATAGTGTACGCCTATGGCCTCCTCTTTTATGGGTTTTTTTTGAACAGTTTGTATCCTTGAAACAAACTGAGAAATTTATCGATTAATATAGTATTGTTGAATCCTGGTTTTTCCTGATGAAAGTACTTACCAAAGTTCTAAGAATTCAAGACAGCTGCCGCAAGATTCACTGCTACTTGATTTTTGCAGGAGACACAACTCAGATCTGGCACCTTCTTAAATAAGAAAATTGCCTGGTAGGGTTTTTATTGTTTGAAAAGTGTAATGGGCAAGCTCCTTTCTGTACTCAAAAATCAAGCCCAGAGGGAACAGGATACAGATAGTCCTTGATTTACAACCACAACTGAATCCAAAATATCTGTTACTCAATGAGACCGTTGTTAAGAGAATGTTGATCCAATTTTGTGACCTTTCCTGTTAAGTGACTCACTGCCGTTGTTAAGTTAGTAACACGGTTGTTAAAGTGAATCTGATTTCCGCATTGACTTTGCTTGCAGAAGGTCGCAAAAGGGGATCACATGACCCTGCAACCGTCATAAATATGAGTCAGTTGCCAAGCGTACGGATTTTGATCATGTGACCTTGGATGCTACAATGGTTAGAAGTGTGAAAAACGGTCATAAGTCACTTTTTTCAGTGCCATTGCCACTCCAAACGGTCACTAAATGAACTGTTGTAAGTTAAGGACTACTTGTAACAGGATAACGCCAATGTATTCTTTCAAGCAAAAACCTTCAAAATACAGAAGTAATTCCTAAAAAAAAAATACTCCTCTATAATAAAGGTTTTTCCCCCCCACAGGAGTGGAATTCTTGTATATTTAAGTAACATGCTTTTGATCCCAGGAGAAACTTATTAAGAAAACAATATCGTTACAGAAAGGGGATGTTAATTTCAAAAGGTGGATCTCTAGTCTATTTCCAACTCAAGAAAATGTTTTATGTAACAGACGGGAGGCATTTCTGAAAGGCAAAACAACACTCATCTGCCAAATTCTTCAAAATCACCCATAAATTTCAATGTTCCTCAGTAACTGAGCAGATAAGTGTAGATTACCCTACCAAAATAAGCCTATTTACAAAATAGCTATCCAGCCTTTTTAGAACTAGGATTATTAATTTTAGCAGTGCATTATACAGCTAATGCTATTATATCTGCATACATGCAGTCTTGGACTTAAATTTAGTCAATTAGGACCGTCATAGAGCATTATGGTTGTTAAATCGAGTCATCATGTGACCACAGCCAATTGTATGACAATTTTTACTGTGGTTGAAAGTTGATAAGATGATAAGATAAGATAAGATAAGATAAGATAAGATAAGATAAGATAAGATAAGATAAGATAAGATAAGATAAGATAAGATAAGATAAGATAAGATAAGATAAGATATGATAAGATAAGATAAGATAAGATAAGATAAGATAAGATAAGATGTGATATGGTGATGTGATATGGTGATGTGGTGTGGTGTGGTGTGGTGTGGTGTGGTGAGGTGAGGTGACGTGAGGAGGTGAGGAGGTGAGGTGAGGTGAAGTGGAGAGGAGAGGGGAGGGGAGGGGAGGGGAGAGGAGAGGAGAGGAGAGGAGGGAAGAGGAGAGAAGAGGAGGTGAGATGAGGTGAGGTGAGGTGGAGAGAAGAGGAGGGGAGGTGGAGAGGAGAGGAGAGGAGAGGAGAGGAGGTGATGAGATGAGATGAGATGAGATGAGATGAGATGAGATGAGATGAGATGGTGAGGTGAGGTGAGGTGAGGTAAGGTGAGGTGGGGAGGGGAGGGGAGGGGATGAGATGAGATGAAATGAAATGAAATGGTGAGGTGAGGTGAGGTGAGAGAAGAGAAGAGAAGAGAAGAGAAGTGAAGAGAAGAGAAGAGAAGAGAAGAGAAGAGAAGAGAAGAGAAGAGAAGAGAAGAGAAGAGAAGAGAAGAGAAGAGAAGAGAAGAGAAGAGAAGTTTGTCATTTTTTTACTGGCCCACATTAAAAATGAAAATCAGTTGCCTGCTCTCAACAGAAGGTATATATCTACCCATACCCATACATAACACACATATACACACTGTATATTCCTATACATATAAATATTAATCACTGTCCATTTTGGATACATAAGGAAAAGAGCTAACTTGAGAGTTCACGAGGTTGATGCTACATGGAACAAAACAGTGACTGAATCTGGATATTCTGCTTCGGATACCACAAAGCCCCCTCCCAGAAGATAACAAGGAAAACAAGTTGTGAAGAGGATATGTAGTTTCCCAGACAATGAAGAACAGTTGCAGGAATTGGGTATGTCTAGTCTAATGAAAAGAAGGACCAGGAGAGACATGATAGCACTGTTCCAATATTTGAGGGGCTTCTACAAAGACGAGAGGGGTCAAACTATTTTCCAGAGCACCAAAAGGCAAGACAAGAAACAATGGTTGGAAACTAACCAAGGAGAGAAGCAACCTAGAACTAAGGAGAAATTTCCTAATGGTGAGCAATCAACCAATGGAACAGAAGTTGCCTTCAGAAGTTGTGAGTGCTCCATCACTGCAGGCTTTCAAAAAGAGACGGAACCATTTGTCTAATCAGAGCGTGTTAATATAAGGCAACTGGTAGTTGGAACAGAGTTCTTTTCAGGTGGGAAGGGGGAGTAGAACATCTAACACCTTAGCATCAGAAATACTAATGATATGATCTTAGCATAAGAAATACTAATGATCTGATGGTCATTTCGAAAAATCCTTTCTTAGCGAGCACCTAGAAGCCAAGAGGAACATACATGCCAAGTTTTGAGTTTGTAGGCTTTACAGTTCTGGAGATTTTGTGATGAGTGAGTGGTATTTGGCTTTTATATATATATGGATATGAACAATGTATATACATCTATGCTGAAGCCAGGACAGTCCTTTTATTATGTCTTGCTTGAAAAAAAAACTTTCAGGAAAGGAAAGGAAAAAAAATATTTTGATTGGATAAACATTTCAGTTAATGATTTTCAAATCAGAAAAATGGAAATAATAAGCAATTTATTTTTTTTTGTAATGCGTGACTGTGAAGGATTAATTATGCCTTTTTAAAAGCTTCATATGCTAAAACTTTAAAAAAGAAAAACCTAATAAAAACTCTGCCAATCAACCTGCCTAAAACATATAGTCAACATGTAGCTTAACTATTGCCTTTCCAAAAAAGATCATTAAAAAAAAAAGACTTCACTTAACCCATTTTCACACAAGTTTTTGAAAATGCGCTGTTGGCTTTAGTAAGTGTTGGTGTTGTGTTAAGTTCTTGTCAAGACTCAACTCGTCTGAAAAAAAAATCTCAATGACTCATTGAATAGCCTGCGGAGTCTCTAATAGCCCTGATGGATGTGCCTGTTAGTTTGATAGTGAATCTTCTTTGCATCCAAGTGTTTTTGACTGTAAGTACTGTAACTTCAAAGCCATGTTAGAAAATCTATAGTTTGATCTTAAAATGAAAGACTAAAAAAAGCAATAAACGAGAGAAAATCCTCCCTTGTTTTCCTTCCTTCCTTCCTCCCTCCCTCTCTCCCTTTTTCATCCTTCCTTCCTTCCTTCCACTATCTCTCCCTCCCTCCCTCCCTCCTTTGTTATGTTTTCCTCCCTCCCTACCTTGTTATGTTTCCTTCCTCCCTCCCTCCCTTGTTATTCCATTATTCCTTCCTTCCATCCATTCTTCCTTCCTTCCTTCCTTCCTTCCAACTTTCTTTCCTTTCTTTCTTCCATCCTTCCTCCCCCTTCCTCCCTCCATCTCTCCTTCCCTCCTTGTTATGCATCCCTCCCTCCTTTTCCTCCCTCCCTCCATCTCTCCCTTCCACATTCCCTTGTTATCCCTTCCTTCTCCTCCTCCTTCCTTCCTTCCTTCCAACTTTCTTTCCTTTCTTTCTTCCATCCTCCCTCCCCCTCCCTCCCTCCCTCCATCTCTCCCTCCCTCCTTGTTATGCATCTCTCCCTCCCTTTCCTCCCTTCCTCCATCTCTCCCTTCCACATTTCCTTGTTATCCCCTCCTCCTCCTCCTCCTTCTTTCCTTCCTTCCTTCCTTCCTTCCAACTTTCTTTCCATCCTTCCTCCCCCTCCCTCCCTCCATCTCTCCCTCCCTCTTGTTATGCATCCCTCCCTCCCTCCTTTTCCTCCCTCCCTCCATCTCACCTTCCTCATTCCCTTGTTATCCCCCCCTTCTCCTTCTCCTCCTCCTTCCTTCCTTCCTTCCTTCCTTCCTTCCAACTTTCTTTCCTTCCTTTCTTCCATCCTTCCTCCCCCTCCCTCCCTCCCTCCATCTCTCCCTCCCTCCTTGTTATGCATCCCTCCCTCCCTCCTTTTCCTTCCTCCCTCCCTCCATCTCACCTTCCACATTCCCTTGTTATCCCCTCCTTCTCCTCCTCCTTCTCCTCCTCCTCTTTCCTTCCTTCCTTCCTTCCTTCCTTCCTTCTTCCAGAATTCCTCTATTCCTCCAGAATGTGCCAGTTTGAAAAAGCTACAGAATCCATTATTCCCAAGAGGCTGTGGTTCCATTTTATTACTTCCCTCAGCAGCCCATTTTATCTCTGCCTCTTTCTTTAGCTGCTACTCTACTCTACCATTTCACACGTTAAAGGATATTTCCATTGCCATTCATATCCATTAAACTCTATGCTTCCCACTTGCCAGGTTATGCAAAACCATAGTAACTGACCAATTAATAATCATCAAGGTAGCCTAACTTGTAATGCCATCATTCTCTAGTAATAGAACTGAGCTGCCTGTGAGAATTCGGGCTTTGAACATTTAAATGAAGCATTTAAATGTTGAATCTAAGACCCACCGGTGGTTATTAGCAGTGAAGATCTCAATAAATCATTAAAATACAGGCAGATTAAAAAGATGTTGTTTGGTATTTTGAAGGGAGAATATACATAATTTAAAATGTCCTGGAAAAAAAACACCAACTCGAGAAATTGGTTTTTTAGCCTTTTAACGGTGAATGCTTAGATTCATTGGGATATTCTGCATTTGTTGAATATTTTAATTTCAATATTTAAATCTTTTCTAAAGAAGTGATAACACAGCAACTGTATTTCAGTAGTAATTTAGACTTTCATGAATGTGTTGTTGACTCAAAAAATGGGCAGTTTCCCACCCACCCTTCGCTTTATAATTTCTTTGCATCTTTATACATCTTTATCTTTCATGGAAAGACACACAGAATTCGTTTCCACCGGAATACAATTTTTTAAATATAATTAAAATAAATGATATCCTTTAGAACTAATAAGACCAACCGTTCTTCTAAATAAGACATTTTGGTAATGATTCCTGCTTCTACATTTCTCCATATCAAAGTTTCATCACGCTCTAACACAGTGGTGGGTTGCTGCTGGTTCGGACTGGTTCTTTAGAACCGGTAGCGGAAATTTACTGCCGCTCGCCGAACCGGCAGTGATGACCATCGGTCCACGCTTCCAAACTGGTCCTCCGGTCACCGCAGCTTGCAAAAAAAACCCTCTGCGCATGCACAGAGGGTCATTTCTGGGTGTTTTGCACCACGTGACGGGGGCTGATGATGATGAAGTAGAAGCAAAACGCGCACTTCCGTCGTGATGCGAACCGGTAGTGAAGGTAAGTAGAACCCAGCCCTGGTCTAACATCCTCAGTCAAGCAGTACCCATGATTTGCAACCAATAAAAGGGAGCCCTGAATTTATGACAGCAATGGAGCCTGCTCATTACGGTCGTTAGCTGTGAAGGTCATCATACTGGGTCAGCCATATGACTGACCTGGTTTTATGATCTTTTTCGTGACCATCGTTAAATAAACACCATGGTTACTAAGGGAATCCATTGTTTGGTTTGGTTTGGGGACATTTGGGCTGGCAACCAGAAGTAAATTTCGGGTTTTTCTGGATATATATGTATATGTGTATGTGTATGTGTATGTGTATGTGTATGTGTATGTGTATGTGTATGTGTATGTGTATGTGTATGTGTATGTGTATGTGTATATATATATATATATATATATATATATATATATATATATATATATATATATATATATATATATATATATATATATATATATATATATATATATATATATATATATATATATATATATATATATATATATATATATATATATATATAGTCCCAGTGAGGGGCTGAAAGGCAAAAAGGAAGCTGTGATGCTTTCTCTCCCATATTTGTACACCAGGATAACACAACAGAAAAACATATATAACCCTTTCCTGGTGAAAGAGCTGGTTGGGAACAGAGCCTATGGCCTAATGGATAAGTTGCTGCACTGCAAGGCAGCCGGCCCGGGTTCAAATCCCAGTAAGGGGTATGGCTATCTAACGAGAGCAAAATAAGCTCGAAATAGATCTATAATAGTCTCCCTTTATTTTCATTTATCAGCAAAAAATCCTACACATATAGATTAGTGTGTCGGCTATATAAAAAACAGCCTGGATGGTCCCAGTGTGGGGCTGAAAGGCAAAAGGAAGCTGTGATGCTTTCTCTCCCATATTTGGTTACACCAGGATAACACAACAGAAAAACATATATAACCCTTTCCTGGTGAAAGAGCTGGTTGGGAACAGAGCCTATGGCCTAATGGATAAGTTGCTGCACTGCAAGGCAACCGGCCCGGGTTCAAATCCCAGTAAGGGGTATGGCTATCTGACGAGAGCAAAATAAGCTCGAAATAGATCTATAATAGTCTCCCTTTATTTTCATTTATCAGCAAAAAATCCTACACATATAGATTAGTGTGTCGGCTATATTAAAAATCAGCCTGGATGGTCCCTGTGACGGGGCTGAAAGGCAAAAAGGAAGCTGTGATGCTTTCTCTCCCATATTTGGGTACACCAGGATAACACAACAGAAAAACATATATAACCCTTTCCTGGTGAAAGAGCTGATTGGGAACAGAGCCTATGGCCTAGTGGTTAAGCCTACATGTATATATATGTATATGTATATATATATATGTGTGTGTGTGTGTGTATGTGTATATATATGTATGTATATGTATATGTATGTGTATGTACTGTATGTATGTATGTATGTATGTACGTACATATGTATGTATGTATGTTTTTATGTGGCTCTGCCAAATGCAAGTTGGTTTTGGAAAACCAGTTGAATAAATACAGTAGATATGCTGTCTGTGGAAAAGAAATAAAGTAAGATATCTTTTGGAGGAAAAATATATCACTACTAGGATGACATCCAAGCCTTTGGCACATGGTAGGTCAGTAATTAGTCCAAGGAAATTGTGCCCCAAGGCCCCTGTGGAGAGGGAAAGAGATGCAATGCTCCAGCTGGCTGGTTGACGAGAGGCTTGGCAAGATGACAAGTATGATAAAAAAATAACGTAGAGCAGAGATGTCAAACTCAATTTCATTGAGGGCCGCATCAGGGTTGTGTTTGACCTTGGGGGGGTGGGGTGGGGGGCGTGGCCGGGGTGGGCGTGGCCAGCTTGACATCACTCATGTCGGGGGCACCTGTGGTGGCCAAGTGCTAAGGTCGGACTTCCCTCAGACCCTCCCTCACTCTCATTATAATCTCCTTCCTCCCTTCCTTCCTCCCTCCCTCCTTCCTTCCTTCCTTTTCTTCTTTTTCCTTCCCTCTTCATCCTCCTTTCTTCTTCCTTCCCTTCTTCCCTTCTTTTTACTTCCTTGCTCTATTCCCATCTTTCCTCCCCCCCCTTGCATGCTCAAATGCAAAAGGGGAAACATTTCTCCTTTTCTTTTGTTTTTAGTTTGCTTTGCTAGCTCTCTGCCAGCAAATATGGAGCCTCCCGCCCCCCCCCCATTTTTGGCCTTGACAGCCTCCTGCAACTCTTTGCCAGCAAAAACGGAGCTTGGAGGGGCCTCCTGCAGCCCTCCCAGACTCCATTTTGTGCTGGCAGAGGCACCGCAGGCTGGTCCTTTGCTGTTTCCAGGGCGGCCTCATGGGCCAGATCTAGGCACCCTGTGGGCCGGCTCCGGCTCCCGGGCCTTGAGTTTGACACCCTTGATATAGAGTTTGGAATCTGGAGTGCAGCAAAATGCCAAAGAAAGGAGATGGGTCATTTGGATATGTGAAAAGTCCAGTTGCCTGTCCATTATAAAACTTCTTCCTTCAAGAAATGAAGAACATGTAGAATTGAATAGAAACTGAGAGAAGGGGAGTTCTAATCCTGCTTTAGACAGGAAATCCAGCTGGGTGACTTTGAGACAGTCACTTCTCTCAGCCAATTCATCTCACAGTGTTGCTGTTGTTGTGGGAAAAGTACAAAGAGGAAAGAGTATTATGTTTATTTTAAAGAGAGCCAGTTAGTGGTAAAGGCACCAGGCTAAAAAAAAAAGGGGGGTCCCGCCTTAGGCATGAAAATCAGCTGGCGACTTTGCGCCAATCGTCATGAAGGAAAAGAATGATGAGAATATTAAATGTACTAACAAGCTTTAATAAATATATTAAACATAATCTGTAAGGCACTTCTCTAACTAACCTAGAATGTACCGTATTTTTCGGAGTATAAGACGCACCGGAGTATAAGACGCACCTTAGTTTTTGGGGAGGAAAATAGGGGAAAACAATCTGCCTACCAGGTATTCATCTGGCTAACGTCCTTAGTCTGGTCAGCTTCAGCACATTATTTTATCCCCTGGTTAGGACTTAAAAAACATTCTTCTGAGAGAGTAACAATGAAAGAGCCTGCAAGCCGGTAAGAGCTGGGAAGATCATTAGCACCTGGTTAGGGCTAGAAAAAAACTTATTCGGAGCAAGTAGAGCAATGAAAAAAAACCCTGCAAAGACTTAGGGCTGGAAAAACATTCTTTGGAGAGAGTAACAATGAAAAAGCCTGCAAGGTAAGAGCTGGGAAGATCTGTTAGCACCTAGTTAGGGCTGGAAAAAAAAAGCTACATTCGAAGTATAAGACGCACCCAAATTTTCAGCCACTTTTAGGGAGGAAAAAGGTGCGTCTTATACTCAGAAAAATACGGTATTTAGTAAAACACAGGAAGAATAACTTGAAGATAAGTCCTCCTGGAACACACCCAAGGCCAGGACACAGGAAAAACACCCATGGTCAAGCTATAATGCATTAAGATAAGGATGCTGCTCAGGGCGGAACAACAGAAAGACAAGATAAGATAGTTCCGCCTAGAGAGAGAGAATTGTCAGACTGACCTGTTAGGATAGAAAAACGTAGGAATGATTTAGCAGAATAAAGGGGGTGTGGGTGAGCTTATTAGGCGTGGCATGTGATGTGTAGAAAAAGTATAAAAGTATGAATTGTAAACATGACTTTGCTCTCTTTGCCCTCAATCCAATTTGGGAAGAGGCTTGGAGGCCCAGCCTTTGCAAACGCTGTTTCTTTCTCTCAATAAAGCCTTTGATTTGTGAACCAGATCTGTCTCTGTATTGTGAGTATTAAAATAATTGGCTATCATATCTCACAATCAGGAGGCAGTGAATTCTAGTCCCGCCTTGGCATGATGGTCAGCTGGTTGACTTTGGGCCAATCACCAGGAAACCATGAGTTCTAGTCCCGCCTTAAGCATGACGTCTGGCTGGGTGAATTTGGGCCACCTCACAGGATTATTGTTGGGGGAGGGGAGGAAATAGGCGGAGGAAGATATTTTGGATATTTTTGCTGCCTTGGATGATTTGTAAAAAATAATAAAGGAAAAATATAAATAACTAAATCAATAAATACAGTCCATTGTTGTGACATCAATTTTCCTCATCCGATAAAGCGGAATGAGAAGAACGTAATCTATGCAAGTTCATTCTTGGAGATTTTAGTCTTGCAGAAAAAATAATCAAATACAGAAATAATTTTGAGTGTGACAGGGAGATAATCAGAGGTGGGTTCCACTTACCTTCGCCACCGGTTCGCATCGCGACATTTCGCGCATGTCCCCTCATGCGATTTGGCTTCCGTGCATGCTCAGAAGCAGAAATTAACCCGAAACACAGCTAAGGAGCTCATCAGCTGTGCTTCGGGCGAAGAAATAAAGGTCAGAATTCACCCGCAGGGAGGCGGGAGGACTCTTTTTCAAGCCGTGGAAGAGAAAAAATTCGCACAAAATTCAAAAAAAAGATGGTGGTGCGCACGAAACGGCACCAATAGTGACATCACCAGCGGGTCGCTACCGGTTCGGGCGATCCGGTCCAAACCGGGGGGAACTCACCCCTGGAGATAACCCTATTTTTTAAAAAGTATCAACAATAGATGGGCAGATTAGAAGGACGAGAAATATTCTTGGTTAGGGTGTTAGAACTTTACCTTGTTTATTCTGTAAGCTAAGAATGGAAGAGAGATATTTTGTGGTCACTTTGGATGTTGAGAAGTCTACGCAAAATTCCTTAATAGTGAGAAGTTTCAGGTTTTTAAAATATATATATATATATATATATAGTTCCTTTTACCTGGAAGGAAACTTTGGGATATAATACATGGGGGAAATGGCTTTCTTCAAACATTGGAGCAGTCTGTAACTAAGGCAAAGTTGCAGGCATCCATCGGTACCTGAGGAAAATATCTTCCAGGGTTGGAGGAGCAGGTACAACTTCTGGAGGCAAGTTGTTCCACTGATGAATTGTTCTCACTGTCAGGAAATTTCTCCTCCGCTTTAGGCAGTTTTACGCTCTCCTTGATTAGTTCCCATCCATTGCTTCTTGTCCTGCCCTCAGGTGCTTTGGAGAATAGCTTGACTCCCTCTTCTTTGTGGCAACCCCTGAGATATTGGAACACTGCTATCGTGTCTCCCTTAGTCCTTCTTTTCATTAAATTAGAGATACCCAGTTCCTGCAACCGTATTTCACATGTTTTAGTCTCCAAGCCCTTAATCATCTTCGTTGCTCTTCTCTGCATTCTTTCCAGAGTTTCAACATCTTTTTAAGGGACTTTGGAGGTCTTCTAGTCCAACCCCCTGTTCTAACTGGCCGGAAATTTCTCCTTACTTCTAGGTTGCTTCTCTCCTTGATTAATTTCCACCCATTGCTTCTTGTCCTACCCTCAGGTGCTTTGGAGAATAGCTTGACTCCCTCTTCTTTGTGGCAGCCCCTGAGATGTTGGAAGACTGCTGTCATGTCTCCCCTAGTCCTTCTTTTCATTAAACTAGACATACCCAGTTCCTGCAACCGTTCTTCATATGATTTAGCCTCCAGTCCCCTAATCCCCTTTGTTGCTCTTCTCTGCACTCTTTCTAGAGTCTCAACATCTTTTTTATATCGTGGCGACCAAAACTGGATGCAGTATTCCAAGTGTGGCCTTACCAAGGCATTATAAAGTGGTATTAATACTTCACGTGATCTTGATTCTATCCCTCTGTTAATACAGCCTAAAATTATATTGGCTTTTTTGGCAGCTGCAGCACACGGCTGGCTCATATTTAAGTGGTTGTTCATTAGGACTCCAAGATCCCTCTCACAGTTACTACTGTTGAGCCAGATATCTATCTAAGCTTCGCTGCCTCTTTGCCCTCTGGAATTCAGCCCCTCCCTCTTGGGAATCCAGACCACGTTCCACCACAGTTCATAAAATGTGTTAGTGGTATCAGATTACATATTAACAGAGTTGGAAGGGACCTTACAGATCATCTAGTCCAACCTCCTGCCCAAGCAGGAGACCCTACATCTGCCTCTACCTAGGATTGAACTCACAACCTCCTGATTGTGAGGCAAGAGCTCTTCCTCTATGAATAGTACTGCAAAATTAGCACTAATAAAAATGGGCAAAGCCCCTCAAATGTGATACATCATTAACAAGGCAGGGTGCTCCCCACATCTGCAAACGGAGTATATATTATTTGCTGCAGCTACACGAGTTTCTTCTGAGAAAGTAAGTCAGCGAAATAGTCCGATGCAGGTGTAATAACAATATATTTCTCTAGTTTAAAACAGAGTGTACAGTCACAAATGCATGGAAGGTTTGCCCCAATTTTTTTTAAATGTAGAGATGAGATCAGAGTAAATAAGCAACTCATCCAAATAAACAACCCCCCCCCCCAAAAGGCATCTAAAATATCAAGAAAACATGCATAAAGCGCATGAAGACTAAGGGGATTAATCTGAATGGCATTACCATGTATTAAAACTTCCCATAATAAATATCAAACTTCCCATAATAAAATATCAAAGGCAGTCAAATATTCATGCCCCCTCTTTCATGCAAATAAGATTGAAAGCTCCTTTGAGATCCAATTTTGGTAAGAATGCCTACCTTCTGCAGGCATCTCGCGGGGGAAGGAAGGAAGAGAAAAGAAAACGATCCGTAATGATTACAGAGTTCAAGAGCCAGAGAGCTAACCTTATAAAAAAGAAAGTTAGAAGCACTAGCACAGTGTTTCCCAACCTTGGCAACTTGAAGATGTCTGGACTTCAACTCCCAGAATTCCCCAGCCAGCGAATGCTGGCTGGGGAATTCTGGGAGTTGAAGTCCAGACATCTTCAAGTTGCCTAGGTTGGGAAACACTGCACTAGCAGATGAAAAAAAGGAAAGGATAAAGTCTAGGTGGATATCTAGCTCAACTGTCTATGACAGTGATGGTGAACCTGCTAAAACCGGATATTCATTTTTATCGTAGCAATCCTTCCTAACGTTGATAAATGTAGGTTTTTTTCCATTTTTCCAAATTTAATTTTATTTGCTTAAGTAATTTTATATTTTGGACACAGGATTTTGTTTATTAATATCTTATTTATAAGGTACCACTCTAATGGCAGAAAGTGAAGAGGAACTAAAGAGCCTCTTGATGCGGGTGAAGAAGGAAAGTGCAAAAGTTGGCTTGAAACTCAACATTAAGAAAACTAATTTTATGGCATCCGGCCCTCTCAATTCCTGGCAAATAGATGGGGAAGAAATGGAGGTAGTCACAGATTTTATTTTCCTAGGCTCCAAGTTGGAGACTACAGCCAAGAAATTAAAAGACGCTTGCTCCTGGGGAGGAAAGCTATGGCAAATCTAGACAGCACACTAAAAAACAGAGACATCACCCTGCCAACAAAAGTGTGTATAGTCAAGGGTATGGCTTTCCCATTTGCAATGTATGGCTGTGAAAGTTGGACTATAAGAAAGGCTGAGTGCCAAAGAATTGAGGCCTTTGAACTATGGTGCTGGAGAAGACTCCTGCGAGTCCCTTGGACTGCAAGGCCATCCAACCGGTCAGTCCTAAAGGAGATCAACCCTGACTGCTCTTTAGAAGGCCAGATCCTGAAGATGAAACTCAAATACTTTGGCCACCAAATGAGAAGGAAGGACTCACTGGAGAAGAGCCGAATGCTGGGAACGATTGAGGGCAAAAGAAGAAGGGGACGACAGAGAACGAGGTGGCTGGATGGAGTCACTGAAGCAGTCGGCATGAGTTTAAATGGACTCCAGGGGATGGTAGAGGACAGGAAGGCCTGGAGGAATGTTGTCCATGGGGTCGTGATGGGTCGGACACGACTTTGCAACTAACAGCAACAATTTATAAGGTGCAGTCTTTGTAATGCATAATTAATCTGATGAAAGGCCTAAAAGCAGTGGTGGAATGCTGCCGGTTCGGGCGGGCCAGTCGATCATTGAAGAGCCTGTGGAGCTGGTGGCAGTCGCGGTGCGGGGCTTCTCCCGCCCGCTTCCCCCACCTGCCTGGACGCCGCCATTTGTGTTATTTTGTCCTCTGCGCATGCGCAAAGCGTTCTGCGCATGCACAGAGGGTAGAAGAACTCAAATGGCGGCATCCAGGCGGGCGGGGGAAGCAGGCGGGAGAAGCCCCGCACCGTGACCTCCGCCAGCTCCATCGGTTCTGCAACGACTGACCGGCCCACCTGAACCGGCAGCATTTCACCCCTGCATAAAAGGTAATAGCAGTAGTAGCAGTATTTGTAGTTTCACTGCAGAGCGGTTCCTACTAATAACAACTTCACAGACCGGAATACAACTTAGACTTTCGAATATCCAGGGAAACTATTGCATTGGCTTCTGACAGTGAATTATTAGGAATAATTTGGAATATCCGATAAGTAGCAGAAATCCTGCCATTATTGGTGACAATGAGTTTAAAAGGAAGTGAAGTAGAAAGCGCCTCATTTATGAAAATTTGTGCTCTGAACTGTTTAGATAGAAATCAATTGAGGCAGGTTAGTAAATCAGCTAGGCAATTTTGATTGCATAACGTCAAGAATAGTGTATAAAAATGCAAGAACAATCATATGTTCATTATTTATAAAATGATTTCTCTACCTGCCTTCTGCCTAAATGATCTTCAAGGCACTCAGTTGGGGGCACATATCTGTATATCCAAATATATACAATAACATACTACTAATCAAAATCCCTCTGATCAGATTCATAGCATTTCACCCAAGTAGGCTACTGGCTAGCTGGCTACTAACTGGGAGAAAAAGTAGAGAATTAATAAACTGTTCGAAGAAGCTCTGACTTTGGTCAACGAAAACCGCAGTTTCCCTCCTTATCACGAAACTCTTTTGAAAATAAGTGTGGGAACTTGCTGAAAAAAATACGAGCCTCCCAAATTTGCTAATTAATTGGGAGGTAAAAGTTATCTTTAAATTAAAGACAAATGCAATAAGTAACTTTTTTTGCAATACAAGAAAAAGTACTGACAGAGTACAGAGTACAAAGCTGAGTGTTTACTGGCCGGATGCCCTTCCTGTCGCCAATGCAGAGGTTTTTTCCAGCAGATATATTCCAGGGGTGAGTTGCTCACTTACCCAGACCGGTGCGCTGCTCCATGGTCCTTCATGCTTTGTGCGCGCGTGTGCATGCTATGCGCGCGCACCCCCTTGTGCGATTTTGCTTCTGCGCATGCGCGGAAGCAAAATCGCACCGAAATCTTGTGAGGGGACGCGCGCGTGAGAGAGATTTTGGTGTGATTTTACTTCCGCGCATGCGCAGAAGCAAAATCTCACTGAAATCTCTCTCTCGCGCGCGTACCCTTGAGAGATTTCGGTGCAATTTTGCTTCTGCGCATGCGCAGAAGCAAAATCGCCCAAAAATTCACAAAAAAGAGATGGTGACGCGCGCGACTGCCCGGTGGAGATGGTACCGGAGCAGTCGAGCGCAAATTGGGTTCTCGGCGGGTCCCTACCGGAGCTACGCACTGGACTGCACCAGAGAGAGAAATAACTGCCTCTAGCTAGGATCGAACTCACAGCCTCCTGATTGTGAGGTGAGAGCTCCACCTCTAGGCCACCACACCACACATACAGACACACACACATACACACACACACATACACACACACACACACACACACACACACACACACACACACACACACACTCAACATTCCACATCTTGAGTATTAGATCCGTTCGTCGTCTTGAGTTACTTATAAAAATAATAAAGGTGGGTTATAAATAAAGCAGATGAAAGAACAATTAAATGCTCTCAGTAAATGCTCTCAGTAAATCGGATTCTTATTATTAGATACGTCCCATCATGATAGAATAGAGCACGGCAAAAATTTGATACACTTTTTAAAAAGTCCTTTTTCCAAGGACATTGAGCATTAAAGGAAGGGACCAAATACAATTGGAGATGATGAACTGTATTTTGAAAAGTGAACCACAGTAGAGAAAATATAATTTTGTAGCCTCCAAAATGAAATCTCCCATGGTCAAAGAACTGAAAGAGCTTACAAATCTTTTTTAGATTAATGGGCTTCTTTTTGTACTGATGATGTTACCTAGCTGGGTAATGAAATGCCTGCAATAAAGCCACCGAGCTCAGAGGGTACCAAGGACCCCTCATTTCAACCCTGAGCTACAAATATTCTCCTTTATTGGTTCTTTTGTTGTTCTTGTTGTTTATTTGTTTACAAATTCACAGAACTTGAATATTGAATATGATCTTTAGCTTCATATTTTCTCAGGAGCAGCCAGACCAATTGGGGAGGTTAGGTTTTGATGTAAAAACTTCTTCTTAGAAAACCTTTAAAATGTTTTCATTGTTACCTTACTATAATTTGTTTTTAACCCACATGTTGTTTTTAAAAGCCACTTCAGATAAACATTCTCATTATTCTTTTTAAAGTAAACAGTTATTTTTAAAAGGGAAATATACATAATGTTTTATTTATAAATAATGCCTGGTGATGTGGGGGTTTTTTTTCCCTTTCCAAAAGAAAATAAAACAGTCATATATTCTTTATGGTATTTCTTCATGTTCCGGTTATTGAAGCATTAGAGAGGCAGAGACAATAACCATGTGAAGAATTCAGAGAATCTTCCTCAAATTTATCGTGAGACATAATAAACAATTCAGAAAAGCAAACTTTTCTTTCTGGATATGATTTAGGAGGGTGGAAAGCTACAAATGCTTGAACGCTTTTGTTTTTCAGCAAAATGGGATGACATTTTCAGTTGTTAGGATGAAAAGTGCCAAATCTCTCTGCAATTTGTGAAAGGTTTTTGGTGATGTAACTTTTAACGCCTGTTTTTGATGTTTGAAGATAGAAACATTATGGTTTTTTTTTTTCTTTTGCAGGAGTAGCTTCTATGCAACAAACGCGAGGACTAAATTTCAGAGTTAGTTTGAAGTAAAAGACTGCATTCACGGAATATATTTTTCTGGAGTTTATTAAACTTTTTTTTTTAAAAAAAAACACCCTCTTAAACTAATGCAGTAACAAAGCAAAAATAAAAGGCTCAAGTGATAAGGAAGAAAAGTAGCTATCATCTTTATAAGGCCACCTTGTTCTATGTTTGGATCAAATATGTTCCATATATAGAAAAAGCTTGTTTACTAAAAAAATAATAATAATCAAAAGACCTTAAACTTGTTTTAAAAACTTTCTTTTATTAAGGATTGAAGGGAAGCTCATTCAGTGCTGTAAAACTTGTACATCCAAAATGTCCTTGTATCCGAAGAGCAGTTAGTACCGTATTTTTTGCACTATAAGATGCTCCGGACCATAAGACGCACCTAGCTTTTGGGAAGGAAAACAAGAAAAAACAATCTGCCTCTGCCTCCGCCTCCCAGCATCCATCTGGTATTCATCTGGCTAGGCATCCTTGCAGCAAACAGCAAACAACCTGGTCAGCTCCAACATATTATCTCAGCCTGATTTAGCATGAGCAGCTGATTGGCGGTTGGATCGGCCTCCCGGAATACCGCCGATCAGCTGTTCCGGGCTGCGGGGATCGCCGCCTCCTATCGCCGACTCTGCGTGTCCTGTTTTCAGCCTCCGCACACCCCATTTATGCCCTTCACGTGTCCCGTTTTTGGCCCGTTCCGCCTATCGCCGCTAATGGCCGCCACCTATCGCCACCGCCTATCACTGAAAATGGGGTGCACGGAGGCTGAAAACAGGGTGCGCAGAGGCCAAAATGGCCGAAGGGGGGGGCGGTGGGCGGTGGGGGATTCGGCAACATTTGCTCTATAAGACGCACAGACATTTCCACCCACTTTTTTTTTGAGTGGGAGTGCGTCTTATAGACAAAAAAAAAAGGTAACCAATTTCCAAAAGTGTAAATGGGGTGTGTAGTAACTAACAAAGTATCTGGGGAAAAATTACCATTTGATAAAAGCATCTTTCTCATTTTTATTTTATTGTTATATTGGGGGAATCCCACGTGATATTCCCTATGTTTTTTTTGTTTTTGTTTTTTTATAAATAAAGCTACATTTTAGGCGGTCTTACACATTTTATTCATTTCATGCATGAAAACATTTCGGTCTGTTTTTCACTAGTCCAGCTGTTCAGGGTAGGATCAGGGGATAAAGGTATGAAATTCATTCTTAATTCCTTAATGAGAAACTAATTTGCAAGATTCAGGAAATGGAACCAGGCCCAAAGAATTAGAACATTAAAAAAAAACAACCCTTCATGAAATAAGGAGTAAAACAAAAATGCAATTTAACATTTAGATTGTAGCCCTTGTAAAGTCATGCTGAGTCTGGCTAGATCTTTCAGCCAATAGGATGTGAGCATTCCTAAAGCAAATAATTAAACTACTTGTGATTGATGGATACGTGAAATTTCTTTCCTTCCTTCCTTCCTTCCTTCCTTCCTTCCTTCCTTCCTTCCTTCCTTCCTTCCTTCCTTCCTTCCTTCCTGCCTGCCTGCCTGCCTGCCTTCCTCCCTCCCTCCCTCCCTCCCATCCTCCCTTCCTTCCTTCTACACAGTCAGTCAGAAATTTAAACTGAATTTGACATTTTTCTCTGTCTATCAAGTCCTTACCAAGAACCTGGTATAAGAGTTGTTGATATTTGATGGCGTTAGAAGTATCGTCACAGGATGTAAGTTACACTACATAAAGCTGCCTTTTGCAATTGACTGGTGGTGAATTTGTCAATGCCGATGGTGTTCAAGGGGTGCGCCAATTGTTCTGGGATTGCACCTACCTAAGGTGACAATTCTGATTGGGATTATTTTTGCTTTATTTTGCCAAAGTCATTCTATTTCTATTTGCAGGTCTTTTTTATTTTTGTCTCCAGGTACTGCCACATCCTATCCAGTTCCTTATTATGTCATGTGTTTATTTACATTCATTATTATTATGCACATTGAATTAAAAGAAGATAACTCGCTTAAATCAAAGAGTAATCCTAGCACTCTCGTATGAAATTCGCACACGCTCAGGAGAGACCTATTTTTCCTATCAATCTACTATCTCATGTATGTTCACTTAACCACACATGCATCTTGAGGAGCAATTGGATGCAATGATAATTTTGTGTGTTTCTGATTCCTTCTCTCCTGTTTATTTTGCTAAATTAGCTTACCGTCTCCTTCAAAATTCTAGAGATTATGCAAAATGTACTTTTTTTAAAAAAAATAAAAATGTTGAGCCACCCATCTAACTTCACAGAGCTAGGAAATGATTAGCAACTCTCCACAAATCAAAAGCACAGCAACTTTGAGTCTTTAGTTCGGAATAGAGCATGATAAGAGAACAACATGATTGAAGTATACAAAATCATGTACGGCGAGAGATAATGTTGCGTAATTACCCACTCGTCATGTTGGAACTCAAAATCATCTGGTAAAAATGTATACAGGAAGCTTTAGGACTAAAGCTTCCCCACCCACCCACTCAAAGCTTAGTTAAACTTGGAGTGTAGGTTTATGATTGCGGAATGGTTTGAAAAGAGGAATGTAATGTATGAGTTCACAAAAGACCGACATTTCAGTGGCTATTATTACTGAAAACTTTTCTCTAGTTCTCTGCATGATAATAGTCAGGGTTGAGAGTTTCCCGGTGTCATACCACAGCACATAACTTTTATATACTGTTGTTCAAAGGGGACGCGGTGGCTCGGTGGCTAAGACGCTGAGCTTGTCGATCAGAAAGTTCGGCAGTTCGGCGGTTCGAATCCCTAGCGCCGCATAATGGAGTGAGCTCCCGTTACTTGCCCTAGCTTCTACCAACCTAGCTGGGGGATCTTGGGGGTCGCACGCACATGCGCGGGGGATGGGGGAGTGCAGGGGGGGTCACGCGTGCATTGCATTATGGGTGCCGGCATACACATGCTTTCAACACGTAACAAGAAAAAGGTTAGCCATCACTGTTCTATCACATTCATCTCAATAAATCTTGATAAAGAGAACTTGGTGGGAATCTTAAGGTTTTAGGCAACTGCCAAAGAGCCTTGCAACATTATGGATATGCCGAGTTAGTCATCCAACTGGAGGATTTCTTTCTTTCTTTCTTCTTTCTTTCTTTCTTTCTTTCTTTCTTTCTTTCTTTCTTTCTTTCTTTCTTTCTTTCTTTCTTTCTTTCTTTCTTTCTTTCTTTCTTTCTTTCTTTCTTTCTTTCTTTCTTTCTTTCTTTCTTCCTTCCTTCCTTCCTTCCTTCCTTCCTTCCTTCCTTCCTTTCTTTCTTTCTTTCTTCTTCTTTTGTTTCATTTTAGAATATGCAAAGGATAGATATTGCTAGTTTATGTTCCAGCAAGAGTCACCTCCTCGATCACAAACACTTCTTAAGATTTATGGCCAAGGGCATTAATTGTCCAGTGAAATTGCACAGGGACTTCCCAAAGGGTCAATAAAAATAAAATCAATTGGCAGACGTATTTTCTTCCTACCTGACCTGGAATCTCAAGGCAGTCTATCGCAAAGGTGCCTTGCATGCCAACAGGGCCGAGTAAATTGGGGAATGTAAAATGATATGATGTAAAATTAAATTGCTCTCCGCATATGGCCCACAGGGGTAGCGTTTTGGACAGTTGCCTCCTGCTGAAAAAGCTGAGTGATTTATTCTGCAAAGGCACCGACCTTGACAAAATGAGTAGGAGCAAGCAACTTGCTTAAAAAATTGTCCCTTCGTTGCAGAATTTAACTGGTGTGGATCCAAGCATGATTGCTGTAAAGGCAGCTGCCATTTCGGCCAACCTGTTCTTTCTCCAAGGAAGGAAGGGAGCCCTACTCCCTGTTTTGATTTGCTTGGAGCCCACTTCCATCTGCTGGATGCTGCTTTGATTTATTTTGTTATATTTGCCTTGTTTCTCCCGGAGTGGAGTGGAGAGAAGAGGAGAGGAGAGAGTGCAGCGAGTGCAGTGCAGTGCAGTGAAATGCAGTGGAATGGAATGGAATGGAGAGGAGAGAATAGAGTGCAGTGAGAGGAGAGAGTGGAGTGGAGAGGAGAGGAGAGGAGAGAGTGCAGTGAGTGCAGTGCAGTGCAGTGGAACGGAGAGGAGAGAATAGAGTGCAGTGAGAGGAGAGGAGAGAGTGCAGTGGAGTGGAGAGGAGAGAGTGCAGTGAGTGGAGTGCAGTGCAAGATAGAATACAATTTCCATTTCTAGCACTAGCTCCAACAGCTGAACTTCAAATCTTGTTAATTAAATCACAGTCATTTACAACATTTATCTGATATTGGTTTTAAAAAAACCTACCGCATAACTCCCTACGACCGGTTAGGTCCCACAGAGTTGGTCTCCTCCAGGTCCCATCAACCAAGCAGTGCCGGCTGGTGGGACCGCGGGGGAGGGCCTTCTCTGTGGGGGCTCCGTCTCTCTGGAACCAACTCCCACCAGAGATCCGGATTATCCCCACCCTGCTGGCCTTCCGTAAAACTGTGAAAACATGGCTCTTCCTGCAGGCGGGGGGGGATTAAGATCAACCCCCCATATTTGAATGATAGCTTGTTTTTAAATTTTAAATTTTTGTATTTTTAATTATTGGTATCGTTTTTATAAATTGTTGTTGTATTATATTGTATGCCGCCCTGAGTCCTACGGGAGTTGGGTGGCATATAAAAAAAGACCAAACAAACAAACAAACAAACAAACAAACAAACAAACAAACAAACAAACAAACAAACAATAGCTTTACTTTTGATATAACTTGCTTATTACTGACAAACGATCAGGAAAAAATGTAGCTGAGCCAACCTGTAACATCAGACCGCATCTTTGTATGAAGTCCATATTTTGTAAGCACAGCGTGTGTTTATTTATCTTTTAGTATTTTGATGGGCACATTTTGACATAGCTCAGGATTGCTAAAGATTATTTTTCTCCCCAGGGGTCACGGCCTCATTACTTTTTGAAATGCAGCTAATAAAATTAACACCGTGCCTTTCTGACAGAAGATAGACCAACGTCCAAGACAAGTTAATTTTCTGGGTATGAAAAAAATCTGCTCTGATTTTTCCTATTTTCATCTTGATCCTTCTCTCTCTCCAGTCTGAGAGCAGTTTTCTTGCGGATTTTTCCCCCTCTCTCCATTCTGAAGACTCTAAAAGTGACATGTGTTTAATATTTGATGGATGCAAAGAGACAGAATAAAACGAGGCAAACTAATAACACTCACGTTCGTGCGGAATTGAAGCAGACGGTGTTTGTGAAAAATGGAGAGGTGTACTTCAACGGCTAGCGCACTTTATGGCCGTGAGTGTTGATGTCGGTTGATGTGCTGTCAAAATTCCGAATGGGGAAAAAAAAGAGATTATAGAACAAATGTGGGGGGTTTTTTTCTCCCAGAAAGAAAAAGAGATCAACTCTGTAGCAATGCACTATTAAAGAGAAGAAGAACAGAGAAAGTTGCATCAAAAGGGGGTTGAGAAATTGATCAAGCTGTTGGAAAATGCAGGATTTTGTTGTTGTTGTTTTTGAGAGGCGTGGATAAAGTTTCTTTTCAAATGTACTGGTTCAGGGGCGGGTTCCTAATTTTTTTACTACCACTCTGTGGTCATCGCTTATTTTGTGGGTGTGGCTTGCCAGCCATGTGACAGGGTGGGCATGGGCCTCGGGAGCTTGGCAGTGGCCGGAGAAGCGGGGGGGGCATTGCCCACCCGCAATGCAGCCCCCGCAGCGGAAGCAGCAAGACCGTGGCAGCGGTTCTTCTAGGAGGCTCCATCTGGCCTGAATGCTTCTCCCCATTCAATGATCCTAGGCTCCTGCCCCCCGTTCCCCCTCCTCTCAGCAGCTCGAGAAGCCTCGAACGTGCAAAAATGCCTAGGATCATCACCGCACGTTCGTGGCTTCTCGGACTGCTGAAGGGAGGGGAATGGAGATAGCTCCTGCCGCCCGTTCATTCAGCGTCTCACGCACTCCCTCAGCCATCCTCCCCTGCTTGGACTCACTGTGGGGTAGGAAGGCAGAGCATGCGCAGTGCCGGAAGCTTGGCTTCTGGGCATGCACAGAAGAAATTTTTTTAATGGCGCCGCCCAGGCACCGGCAACCGACCGCACTGGTACTGTGACGTCACCAGCGGGCTGCTACCGGTGCTATAGAGTGGACCGCACTGGTAGGAACCCACCACTGTGTGGTTGTTCACTTGTACAAGCAGTCCAATAATAGCAACTGCCAAAATTGGCTGGACGGAGAGGCATTGAGACAATTTCTGTCCTATAACGCCATGTATTCCTGCATGCCCTTGACTCTATCACACTGCCAAACAGTAAGTTTTGAAGGAAAGTTCAACGTAGTTGATGCCAAACCTTAATAACTTTGTGGAAAAGATCCAGAGTGTACCCCAGTGAGCCCTCATGCATTCATAGGAGCGCACGAGGGAGCTTAACATTATAAAGTGATACATAAATCAAGTCACAAGTATACTTGTAGTCCTTAATTGTAATAGCTTACGGTATCTAAGACGAATTTTAAATAACAGTGCTGGACACCATATCTTCTGCCATTCGTTTTTGGCCATTCTCTTTGTCTTTGATAGAAAAAGAGTGCTTTCCGCTAAAAGGAGAAGAAACTTTGAGTGAATACCCAGTTCCTAAATGGTTGCAGGAACTGGGAATGTTTAGTGCAATGAAGAGAAAGTGTCATGCCCCCGTCGGAGTCTGAATCCGAGACGGAAGACGAACAGCTGACAGAGAGCGGGAGAGTGGCTTAATCTCACCATCCCCATGATACCTCCACGTAGCTCTCCTTCATGTCTTCAAAGGTTCTTGAGAACCTTGATTAATGTTGATAGAGAAAGCATTTCTCTTTTGCTTCAGCAGGCTCATGAAGTGTAAATTACCTGGGAGTGCAAATTCAGCCTAATAAAGCTCCTTGGCTATCCTGCTGAAACGGAGCTGTTCAGCTATTCCCTTTGATTCTTAATCAAGTATTCTCTCTCCTCGCTAAGAGAAGCCAAACAACTGATCTACTTGAATAATAGTTTCAAGTCCACCATCTTCAGTTCATCCACGGGTAGGCCATTGGATTTTTGATCAATGTGTTTATACCCTGAGCTTTTTTGATCAATTCAATGGATGTATTTGAGCTTGCCATTTTCAGAAACCAGCAGCTTACTCTTCTTTTGATATCTTTAAGGAAAACGCTGAAAAAAAAAAAGAAATATAGGTGGACGGAACTCTTAAAGTGAGTCATTTTTGTTCCCAGCATGGAATGCGACACGAGGACGTCTGCATTGCTGTTTCTTTGATCATGTAAAATGGGAAATGACAATTTCTGTGCTATGAGAGAATTCCTAGTGGGCTGAAAAGTATTAATTAAAAACTCCAGGAATTCAAAGTAAGATTCCATTTCTCACTGAGTATATGTATGATTTAGCGCTGACTTCATGCCAATTCCTGGTGTCTGAGTGTGTTTGTGTATGTAAGCATGATTATGCTTACTGACTCACAGAGAAATGTTCCTCTTTGCTACAGAAAACCTCAAAAGGAGATAAGTATACAGCACGTATGGTTAACTACACAGTGCTGAGGTAATTTTTGAATGATGGAGCAAGCAAATTTGGAATTTTGAAATCATGTTTGGCTTTAAAGGGCCGAAGCCTGCCAATTTTGGTTGCATGGAGCACATTAATGAAACGATTGCCCTTATGGGTGTAGCTAGTACCAAATTCCATTTTCTAACAAGAAAATAGTTGGTATTGTGTACAGGAACATCTGCACAGGGTATGGGCTAGACCAGGGATGTCAAACTCGTGGCATCACATTGTCATCTCACAACGTATTGTGACTTTTTCCCCCTTTGCTAAACAATTGCCCTTATGGGGGTGGGCATGTCCAGCACGTGACGCATCTGGCCTGTGGACTGTGAGGCTAGACCCCCCCAAGTCCAGATGGGAGATTACACAGAAGTTAATGGATAATAGCAATAGCAATAGCACTTAGACTTATATACCGCTTCATAGTGCTTTACAGCCCTCTCTAAGCGGTTTACAGAGTCAGCATATTGCCCCCAACAATCTGGGTCCTCATTTTACCGACCTCGGAAGGATGGAAGGCTGAGTCAACCTTGAGCCGGTGAGATTTGAACAGCTGAACTGCTGAACTAACAATCAGCTAGGTCGCAGTGCTGCTTTTAACCACTGCGCCACCTCAGCTCCAGATAACAATACATTATGCCACCAGACTTGAAATTTTGGGCTTAGACAATTTAGAACTACATTGCCTTCGATCTGACCTAAGTGTAGCACATAAAATTATCTGCTACAATGTCCTACCTGTCAATGACTACTTCAGCTTCAACTGCAACAATACACGAGCACACAACAGATACAAACTTAATGTAAACCGCTCCAAACTCGACTGCAGAAAATACGACTTCAACAACAGGGTGGTCAATGCCTGGAATGCACTACCGGACTCTGTGGTTTCCTCCCCAAACCCCCAAAACTTTAACCTTAGACTGTCTACCGTTGACCTCACCCCATTCCTAAGAGGTCTGTAAGCACACCAATGTGTCTAATGTCCCTGTCCTAATGTCCCCATGTTTTTGTAACCATCTCATGTACTCATAACCATGTTTATACATTATATGTATTCACAATCACTTTCTTTCTAGCTTATCCTCTCTCTCTGTGTCTGTCTGTCTGTCTGTCTGTCTGTCTGTCTCTCTCTCTCTCTCTCTCTCTCTTTCTCCATCTATCTATCTCTATCATCTGTCTCTCTGTCTCTCTGTCTCTCTGTCTCTCTCTCTGTTTCTCTCTCTCTCTCTCTCTCTCTCTCTCTCTCTCTCTCTCTCTCTCTCTCTCTCTCTCTCTCTCTCTCTCTCTCTCTCTCTCACTATCTGTCTATCATTATATCATTCTATGATATTTTAATCCATTTTCACTCAAATCAATAGAAAAGAAATTATTTTTCTCCCCCTTCCCCACCACTGGAAAAGAAAGGTTTGTGATATTCATATGCTAGGAGGTTCAAACTCTCACATGTCTCTTAAATATAACATGATCAAAGAGCCTTAAACAGCTTCACCAGATTCTGTTGCTGTTTTGGACCAACAATATAAGCAACAGTAGAACACAACCATTAACAGAAAGCTGCACAAGTCCTCACCTTGACAATCAGTCCAAGAACAGAAGCTTTCAGTGCTAATAGTTTTATTTTTCAAAGCAATTAGAAAAGATCAAATTAGTAAGGACAAGAAGAAACTCTCAGGCACACAGAGAATAGAAATATAGCTATTGATCATTCTCTCATTTAAATTCCAGACTTTCAATACTGACACCAATTGCTGATTTGAAACCCTAAAAGCTAAATTATGCCAGTTGCTAAGTGACGACAAACAGTGCAATTCAAAACATTTATAAAAGCAATCAGACTTTTACTGTCCAGAATATAAATTATAATTACGCATTATAGAGGCAACAATCATTCATTTCCAAACTGGAATTGTATGTTTTGCTTATTTTGTTTTTAAATAGTACTTTTCTGCTCGGGATTCATTTGGGAAAAACATGTGATAACTCAACTCCAATTCATACGATTGACTTTGACAACGCAGTGATGGAAAGAACCTTCAGTCCTGAAGGTTTGGCCAAGATTTTAGGACCTTTAAGTAGATATTGGTGATGCCCTGCTTTCTAGAAAGCTCCCAATTTATATCATCATCATCATCATTTCTACCTAGTCAATTTAATGTTGTGGCCTGTTGGCAGCTGGCCCTTCCAGCAGCCAAATTAGATGAGGAGGAGGCGTGGGAGTCAGGATCAGCATCAATGCAACCTGAGAGCTCAGAGGAGGAAGAGAGAATGGAGCTGTGAGAGAGGGAGGGAGGGAGGGAGGGAGGGAGAGAGAGAGAGAGAGAGAGAGAGAGAGAGAGAGAGAGACAGAGAGAGAGAGAGAGAGAGAGACAGAGACAGAGACAGAGAGACAGAGAGACAGAGAGACAGAGAGAGACAGAGACAGAGAGAGAGAGACAGAGAGAGACAGAGACAGAGAGACAGAGAGACAGAGAGAGAGAGAGAGAGAGAGAGAGAGAGAGAGACAGAGAGAGAGAGAGACAGAGACAGAGACAGAGACACAGAGAGACACAGAGAGACACACAGAGAGAGAGAGGCGGAGCCTGGGCCATCCATTAGCCCTCAGATGGAGAGTCAACAGCCCCCAGGTCTGGAGATGGCTGATGAGGAAGAGGAGGAACAGCTAGGTCCAGTGCCTGACGTGCGCATGTGCAGAAGGCAGAGGAGAGGAGAGCAGTGGAAATCTATGGCCTGGTCCTTGGGAAGGAAGAGCCACCGCTGCTAGCTGAAGCCCCACCCTAGCTCTGGGGATAAAAGACAGGGGGCAGAGATGAATAGATGTGGCAGACATATATTCATCTTCCAACTGGATGGACTTGTTAGTCTGCATTGACAGAGAAACTTCTTGCCAGGGCTGCTGGTGCTCCTAATAAAGGAATCTTTTGAGTTCACTTCAGAAGGTTTGTTGTGTTTGGGGATCTGGGTCAGAACACTTAGATTCAGCGTTCCTTATCACAAACAAGGGCAAATGAGACTTACTGCTTTGCTTCTCCTGGCCTCTTTGTTCCTCTAGCATATGGAGAAGGTAGATGACCACATGGCAAAAAACAAGGAGGAAGAGGAGAAGGATGAGACCAGCATTCATCGCTCCTGCACATTCCTTTGTTGCCTCGGCTGTCCCAGCTTTATGGCAGCCATGATGGCTGCCTCTTCTCCTTGTCCTGGATGAGAGGGAAGAAGCCCTGGGTCAAGCAGGAGAGTTGCAGCTCTCTGCGACCTGCAGGGTGCCCCGCTTTACTTCACCACCCCTACAGGGTGACTTTAGCTCCTTTCGGAGCCCTCCAACAGGTGTGGGAGTATGGAGACCCGCTCCTCACGTCCGATCTCACCACAATGTCAGGAACAGTCAGGAATTGTGGCTCTTCTGATGACAGAGACAAAACAAATAAAGCACCTGGAGAGCAGGACAGAAAAACAAGAAAGCTAAAGGAGAACAGATTATGAGCTTAAGACATTTATCCAATCAATTGATGAAGAGAGGCGACAAACATTGCCTCAGAGCGATTTATTGGTGTTCAATATTTGATGACCAAGACTTGACACAATACAAATGAAAATTCAAATTAAATGAAGAGAATGGTAAGATCTGAGATAATTGGAACTGACTGATGGCTCATTTGCACAGATCAGCACTTGAGCCCCTAAATGCTAAAACAACCTCATTCATATAACAACGTCTCCATATTTAAAGATACCAGACCACCATGTCATAAACGTTGGCAGCCATTGTATTAGCCGTACATTGTATTAGCCATACATGATGGCATTGATCCTAAAATAACTTGGGATCACAGCCCAAAGGAGAAGGTGTATGAGAGGGAACATCAAAAACTTAGCTTTGAGGATAGACCCAAAGATGCGTTTTCAGGAGGCAACTGGACTTTCTGTTTTTTTTCTTCTGAAGACATTTCACTTCTCATCCAAGAAGCTTCTTCAGCTCTGACTAGATGGTGGGGAGGGTCATTGAAGCCCTTAGAAGTTTATCTGTGTCCTCAGGGTCACCTGAATAGTGCTCCTGGTTCCTGTAGTTTGCAATTTTTTCCTCTGGAAATCCATTCCTACTCCCACACCATTCAAAGTTTCATCCCAAATTCTATAGCTAAAAGTCTGTAGAGATTCTCACGTCATCCAGGTCATGGTTGTCCCAAAGGTGCTTTTTCAGGATAGAAGCTTCTTGGTTGAGAAGCGAAACATTTTCAAAAGAAAAAACAAGAAAGTCCAGTTGCCCTCCTGAAAAAGCACCTTTGGGACAACCATTACCTGGATAGAATAGAATAGAATAGAATAGAATAGAATAGAATAGAATAGAATAGAATAGAATAGAATAGAATAGAATAGAATAGAATAGAATAGAATAGAATAGAATAGAATTTTTTATTGGCCAAGTGTGATTGGACACACAAGGAATTTGTCTTGGTGCATATGCTCTCAGTGTACATAAAAGAAAATATATGTTCATCAAGAAGAGCCGAGGTGGCGCAGCACTTAGAGTGCAGTACTGCAGGACACTTTAGCTGACTGTGATCAGCAGTTCAGCTTTTCAAATCTCAAAGGTTTGGTTGACTCAGCCTTCCATCCTTCCGAGGTAGGTAAAATGAGGACCCAGATTGTTGGGGGCAATATAAATATACATTGCTTACTGGTGTAAACCGCTTAGAGAGTGCTTGCACTTTGAAGCGGTATATAAGTAATAATAATAATAATAATAATAATAATAATAATAATAATAATAATAATAATAATAATAATAATAATAATAATAATAATAATAATAATAATAATAATAATAATAATAATAATAATAATAATAATGGTTTTGGAACATAATACGCTAGACCTCCCGATTGTGGAAAAGAAAAAAGTGTGGATCATTGATGTCGCCATACCAGGTGACAGTCGAATTGATGAAAAACAACAAGAAAAACTTAACCGATATCAGGACCTTAAAATCGAATTACAACGACTCTGGCATAAACCAGTACAGGTGGTCCCAGTGGTAATCGGCACACTGGGTGCTGTGCCAAAAGACCTTAACCGGCATTTGAAAACAATAAACATTGACAAAATTACGATCTGTCAGTTGCAAAAGGCCACCATACTTGGATTTGTGCGCATCATACGAAAATACATCACACAGTCCTAGACGCTTGGGAAGTGTTCGACTTGTGATATAGTGATACGAAATCCAGCATATAAATCTCGTTTGCTGTGTATTACATTTTTTGTGAATTAATAATAATAATAATAATAATAATAATAATAATAATAATAATAATAATAATAATAATAATAATAATAATAATAATAATAATAATAATAATAATAATAATAATAATGAATCATAAGGTACAACACTTAATAATAGTCCGGGTACAAACAAGCAATCAAATCATATTAGGAACCAGTCAATATAAATTGTAAGGATACAAGCAAGAAAGTTTCAGTCATACAGTCATTAGTGGGAGGAGATGGATGACTGAGAATCTCTACAGACTTTGGGAATAGAATACACAATAAGGAATTAAAACTTTCAGCATTATATTAATTGGCTGACTCATGGACTGCAGCCATGACATTAAAAAAAAAAAACTTGCTCCTTGAGAGGAAAGCTATGGCAAATCTAGACCGCATATTAAAAACTAGAGACATCGCTTTGTCAACAAAGGTCCCTACACTCAAAGCTATGGGTTTCCCCCCCCCCCCAGTAGCAATGTATGGCTGTGAGAGTTGGATCATAAGGAAGACTGAGCATCAAAGAATTGATGCTTTGAATTGTGGTGTTGGAGAAGACGCTGGAGAGTCCCCTTGGGCTTCAAGGAGAGCAGGTCACTCCATGCTAAAGGAAATCAACCCCGGGCATTCTTTGGAAGGGTAGATATACTGAAGCTGAATCTCAAAACACTTTGGCCACCTAATGGGAACAGATGACTCTTTGGAGAAGACTCTGATGTTGGGAAAGATGGAAGGCAGGAGAAAGAGATGGCAGAGGAAGAGATGGTTAGATAGTGTCACTGACCCAATGGACATTAATTTAGGAAAACTCCAGGAGACATGGAGGCCTGGAGGGGCCAGAGGCAGTGGTGAAATCCATTTTTTTAACTACCAGTTCTGTGGGCATGGCTTGGTGGGTGTGGCTTGGTGGGCGTGGCTTGGTGGGCGTGGCAGGGTACAAGGATACTGCAAAATCTCCATTCCCTCTCCACTTCTTGGGGAAGGATATTGGAAAATCCCCATTCCCTCCCCACTCCTGGGGGAAGGATACTGCAAAATCCCCATTCCCTCCCCACTCCTGGGGGAAGGATACTGCAAAATCCTCATTCCCTCCCCACTCCTGGGGGAAGGATACTGCAAAATCCCCATTCCCTCTCCACTTCTTGGGGAAGGATATTGGAAAATCCCCATTCCCTCCCCACTCCTGGGGGAAGGATACTGCAAAATCCCCATTCCCTCCCCACTCCTGGGGGAAGGATACTGCAAAATCTCCATTCCCTCTCCACTTCTTGGGGAAGGATACTGCAAAATCCCCATTCCCTCCCCACTTCTGGGGGAAGGATACTGCAAAATCCCCATTCCCTCCCCACTCCTGGGGGAAGGATACTGCAAAATCCTCATTCCCTCCCCACTCCTGGGGGAAGGATACTGCAAAATCTCCATTCCCTCTCCACTTCTTGGGGAAGGATACTGCAAAATCCCCATTCCCTCCCCACTCCTGGGGGAAGGATACTGCAAAATCCCCATTCCCTCCCCACTCCTGGGGGAAGGATACTGCAAAATCCCCATTCCCTCCCCACTCCTGGGGGAAGGATACTGCAAAATCCTCATTCCCTCCCCACTCCTGGGGGAAGGATACTGCAAAATCCCCATTCCCTCTCCACTTCTTGGGGAAGGATATTGGAAAATCCCCATTCCCTCCCCACTCCTGGGGGAAGGATACTGCAAAATCCCCATTCCCTCCCCACTCCTGGGGGAAGGATACTGCAAAATCCTCATTCCCTCCCCACTCCTGGGGGAAGGATACTGCAAAATCCCCATTCCCTCTCCACTTCTTGGGGAAGGATATTGGAAAATCCCCATTCCCTCCCCACTCCTGGGGGAAGGATACTGCAAAATCCCCATTCCCTCCCCACTCCTGGGGGAAGGATACTGCAAAATCTCCATTCCCTCTCCACTTCTTGGGGAAGGATACTGCAAAATCCCCATTCCCTCCCCACTTCTGGGGGAAGGATACTGCAAAATCCCCATTCCCTCCCCACTCCTGGGGGAAGGATACTGCAAAATCCTCATTCCCTCCCCACTCCTGGGGGAAGGATACTGCAAAATCTCCATTCCCTCTCCACTTCTTGGGGAAGGATACTGCAAAATCCCCATTCCCTCCCCACTCCTGGGGGAAGGATACTGCAAAATCCCCATTCCCTCCCCACTCCTGGGGGAAGGATACTGCAAAATCCCCATTCCCTCCCCATTCCTGGGGAAGGATACTGCAAAATCTCCATTCCCTCCCCATTCCTGGGGAAGGATATTGCAAAATCTCCATTCCCACCCCACTCCAGGGGAAGGATACTGCAAAATCTCCATTTCCTCCCCACTCCTGGGGGAAGGATATTGCAAAATCTCCATTCCTACCTCACTCTGGGGCCAGCCAGATGTGGTATTTGCCGGTTCTCTGAACTACTCAAAATTTCTGCTACCGGTTCTCCAGAACCTGTCAGAACCTAATGGATTTCACCCCTGGGCAGAGGGCTGGTGTGCTGTGGTCCATGGGGTTGCGTAGATTTGGATACGACTTTGCAACTGAATGACAACAATGTATGGCTGTGAGAGTTGGACCATAAGAAAGACTGAGCATCAAAGAATTGATGCTTTCGAATTGTGGTGTTGGAGAAGAATCTGGAGAGTCCCTTGCAAAGAGATCAGGTCACTCCATGCTAAAGGAAATCAACCCTGACTGCACTTTGGAAGGATAGATCCTGAGGCTGAAGCTCAAATACTTTGGCCACCAAATGGGAAGAGAGGAGACTCCTTGAAAAAAACCTGATGTTGGGAAACACTGAAGACAAAAAAAATTGAAGGGGATAGCAGAGGATGCAATGAATGTGAATTTTGGCAAACTGAAAGTCCATGGAGCCATGAAGAGTCTGACACAACTGAGCAACTTAAACAACAAAATTAGGTTACAAAGTGATGGGAAGAGCCTTATTTCTTTTCCATTTTCAGGAGGAGTTAACTTGCTTGAACAATCTCTGGAATATGTCAATCACTCTTGAACTGATCTAAATGATCAATCCCGATCACAGGCCTGAGGAGAGTGGGGGGTGCATCCGATACATTGTTCTGGGGCCCATGGAGCTCAAAGGGGGCCCATTAAGGGGAACACCTTTTAATTTTTTTACAAAAGCACATTTTTAAAAAAGAAAAACAGTTTCTTCATTTATGAACATATTTTATATTTCATTTCAGTTTATGAATGGTTATGAAATGTCGTCTCAAAAGCCTGGAGCTCAAAAACGCAAGGAAAAACAGAAACGTGACGAGATTAATAAAAAGGGGCGACAAACGCTTCTTCGATTTGGCGTTAAAGGCAGCGGCGGCGCTCTTGTGCACATGGCCCGGCCGGGGTGGGGTGGGGTCACCTCTCCCGAGCGTGTGTGCGTGTGCATGCATGTACCTTCCCTTCCTTTTTGGCCAAGGCCTCTCCGAGCGGTGGGTGTGAGGCGAGCAGGAAAGACCACGCAGCCTCTCCCCGAGTTTCCCATGCAGGAGAAGAGCCCGGCAGAGGAGGGAGCAGCAGCAGCAGCAGTGACTCGGATGCTGAACAGCTGCCGGCGGAGTATCCTGAGGGACGGGAGGCCCAGCCGAAGCCCCACCTGATGAAAAAGTCAACGCCAATGAGGCTGAGGAGAAGGAGGAGGAAGAGGAGGGAAAAAAGCAGCGGGCATCCATATTAGTCTTGTTCCAGCACTCAATAATCCTCTCCGCGGCCCTGCCCAATCGGATTTGAATTGTCCATCAACATGACAGTGTGATCAAAACACTGGAAAGAGTCAGCTAAAACATCAGTTCATCCTCAAGTCATCATTAAGGATGATCTGATAGGTTTCAGGAAACGGATCATCCCAACTTTGAGTGGTCCATAAATGGCCCACATACAGCTTCACATGAAATAACTCTGAAACTTAGGTGAACATCTTGAGTCTCTCCAGATTTTTAATTGACAATCTATGAAAGGGGCTGAAGCAAGGTTCGGACCAGTGTAAAATTGGATAAATTTGTTCATTCCTACCAAGAAGTCCTTTGACGTCGTCTCTTGATTATGCTGACCTTTAAACAAATACGTGTATTTTCTTTCGTGGTGTTGGGATAAGAGTCCGAAAGCGAATAACTTTCTTTCTTTATACCACCGTCTCGTCCATGTGTCTCTGGACAATTATGCCAGCCTACGGATTACATTTCCCCTGCGAGTTAATTGGAATAAAACTGTAATGAAATAAAATTCAACCCACGGTGTAAAAGAACTGTAGTTGGGAAAGAAAAAGAAAAAAAAGAAAAAAGAAATAGTAAACATGCTGATTAGCATGTAAAAATTTAATGAGATTCTCTTTTGATAGCAAAAGCTTCCGAATGAGAGAGTTATGATATAACTTCCAGCAAATATTTTGCTTAATTAATGAATTTCAATAATTGATAGCATTATCTAACACTTAAGGCCCATTACTGAAACCACTTCTACTTTCTGCCTTTTTTTAATGAGGCTGTTCTGAGGAAAGTGTGAACTTCTTCAAAGTAAGCATTCTTTTCTCATAAACTCCTACAAAGCACTTGTAAAAATAAACCATGGTAGCAGATCTTTAAAAAAAAATTGCCTTAAAGTCCAATGTATTTCGGTGGCCATTCAAAGTTATAACAACACTGAAAAAAGTGACTTACGAGCAGGGGTGGGCTGCTGGGGGTTCGCAGGGGTTCGGGAGAACCTCTAGCTAAGATTCTGTGCAGTTCAGAGAACCCCCAAATCCCACTCCTGGCTGGCCCCACTCACCCTGCCCCTTCCCTCCCAGGAATCCCCACACGGCCTGTTTTGGATGCAGGTAAGTGCAGGGCGCGTGTGGAGGCTCGGGGAGGGTGAAAAACGGGCCTGCCAGAAGTTTGGTAAGGCCAGTAACAGGCCTGTTTCTGGCTTCCAGAGGGTTAGGGTTAGGGTTAGGGTTCCTCCAGCAGCTTCCGCTACCGGTTCTAAGAACCGATCCGAATCAGGAGCAACCCACCACTGTGCTGGGGGTTCGCAGGGGTTCGGGAGAACCTCTAGCTAAGATTCTGTGTAGTTCGGAGAAACCCCAGATCCCACTCCTGGCTGGCCCCGCCCACCCCACCCACCCCACCCCTCCCAGGAGTCTCCACGCGGCCCATTTTGGATGCAGGTAAGTGCAGGGCACACGCAGAGGCTCGTGGAGGGTGAAAAACAGGCCTACCGGAAGTTCGGGAAGGGCCTCCGGAGCCTGAGGAGGCAGTTTTCACCCTCCCGGAGACTCGAAGAAAGCATTCGTAGCCCGGGGAGGGCAAAACTGCCTCCTGTGGTGCAGGAGGCCCACTAGGCTATGCCCACCATGGCCACACTCACCCAGCAACCGGGCAGAGAACTCCTTGCTAAAAAATTTGAAGCCCACCCCTGCTTACGAGCATTTTTCAAACTTACGACCATTGCAGCATTGTCTTGGTCACATGAACAGAATTCGGATGCTTGGAAACTGACTCATATTTATGGCCGTCGCAGTGTCCTGGAGGGGGGGAAATCATGTGATCCTCTTTGGTGACCTTATGACCAGCAAAGTCAAGGGGGAAGCCAGATTCACGTAACAACGGGGTTACTAACATCACAAATGTTTCACTTAGGAACATCAATTTTGCTAACCAAATCTCAGTGGTGGTCTTAAGTCAAGGACTAACTGTGTTTTATTTACATGTGGCAGGTGGGTGACATGCTCCATGTCTAACAAGTTTTTGTATCATGTTTTTAAATCCCCCTAATATTGTGATTTCAGTGGGAGAAGCCTCTGTAAGTTTTCCGTCGCATGCAAAATCCCATATGCTTCCCCCAGGAGTTAACATTCATTGTCTGAGATTTCATACAGGTAGTCCTCGTCTTAAGACCACAATCGAGCCTAAAATTTCTGTTGGTAAATGAGACATTTGTTAAGTGGCTTTTGCCCCGTTTTATGACCTTCCTTGCCACAGCTGTTAAAGGAATCCCTGCGGCAGATAGGTTTATTTATTTATTTATTTATTTATTTATTTATTTATTTATTTATTTATTTATTTATTTATTTATTTATTTATTTATTAGTGACATTTATATACCACTTCATAGTGCAAGCACTCTCTAAGTGGTTTACACCAGTAAGCAATGTATATTTATATTGCCCCCAACAATCTGGGTACTCATTTTACCTACCTCGGAAGGATGGAAGGCTGAGTCAACCTTGAGCCGGTGAGGTTTGAACCGCTGACCTGCGGATCACAGTCAGCTAAAGTGGCCTGCAGTACCCCACTCTAACCGCTGCGCCACCTCGGCTCGTATAAAGGATTATGTCAGAAGTGGGATTGTTAAGCGAATCTCACTTCCTCCATTGACTGTGCTTGTCTAAAGTGACCAGATATTTTTTTTTTAAGCGGGACACTGACGGGGGGGCGGGGCCGCCCATTTGAGTTTTGCCCTCTGCGCATGCGCAGAACGCTGCGCATGCGCAGAGGGCAAAAGACCGCTAATGTCGGCGTCCAGGTGGGGGGGGAGGTGGGAGGCCTTTCCTCGCCTCCCGCCCCCCCTTCACGAGCCGGCAGTGGCTTGGGCACAGCCGCGTTTCTTTCTTTGCATCCTATTTGCTCTAGTTTTTAACTCTTCGGGGATCTCTCCCCCCTCCTATTTTACTACTCTCCCCTCACCTGCATTATTAGAGGAACTGAGGAAGAGTCGTCCGGAGCTGTTCCAAGGATGAGGAAGAGAGAAAGCCATTGTGCTGCAACCTGAGCGCCTTTGGTGGCCTATCGCCTTCTTATATCGCCGGGCTTTCTAATTTGCATGCCCCAGGTAGCGGTCATTGGCTCCCCGGTCACTGTGGCTGTACTGGGGAGCCCGCGTGCTTGTCATCAATGGAGACGCGCGCGCGGAAGGCACCACGGAGCAGAGGCACCTGGCAAGCGAGCGGGCAGGCGGGCAGGAGACGCGGGCAGGAGCCTGCCGCCGATGCCGCCACTCGCCTCGCTCGCCAGGTGCCTCTGCTCCGTGGTGCCTTCTATGCGCGCGTCTCCATTGATGACAAGCACGCGGGCTCCCCGGTACAGCCACAGTGACCGGGGAGCCAATGACCGCTACCCGGGGCATGCAAATTAGAAAGCCCGGCGATATAAGAAGGCGATAGGCCACCAAAGGCGCTCAGGTTGCAGCACAATGGCTTTCTCTTTTCCTCATCCTTGGAACAGCTCCGGACGACTCTTCCTCAGTTCCTCTAATAATGCAGGTGAGGGGAGAGTAGTAAAATAGGAGGGGGGAGAGATCCCCGAAGAGTTAAAAACTAGAGCAAATAGGATCACTGTGGCTGTACCGGGGAGGCCGCGTGCTTGTCATCAATGGAGACGCGCGCGCGGAAGGCACCACGGAAACAAGGAGGAATCTAGTAACAATCAGGCTAAAAAGATATATTCAGTTTAATTTTTAAAAAAATCTCGCCTCGTTATTTTTTTATAACTGATGGCAGCAAACATACCCAATACCGCTTCCGCCTATTTTCGCCCCACAACATCGCCCATGTGTCTTACTCTTCGTCCAGCCAATCAACTGACCGAAGGTCCGCCTCCTTTTTTCTTCCTACTCTGCGATAGGCCGGAGGTCTGCAAAAAGCCACGCCCTCCCTGCTTACTGGAGGGAGATTTAAAGCCGCATTTCATGCTGGCCATTAGGGTTTTTGGAAGGGGGTGCTCCGGTTCGGCGGCCAATCATGCAATTTCCGAATTCTTTGTCGGACTCCTCAACTGCCGTAACTGGCCGGTAGTTGCCTTTAGATTTTGGGCGTTGGGTGTTGGGTGGAGCTTCGTTTTAAACTGCTGGTATCTCTGCCTTCTCCCGTCGGAGGTTTAAAAATCGGGACTTTTTAGAAGGCGGACGGGATGCGGGACAAATTGCGAAAAAGCGGGTCTGTCCCGCCAAAATCGGGACGTCTGGTCACCTTATGCTTGTCAGAAGGTCGCAAAACAGCGGTGAAATCTACTTACCTTCCCTACCGGTTTGGAAGCGCGCGCCACCGTCGCGCAAGCTTTGCGCATGCGCAGAGGGTTAAAAAGAACCTTTTTGGTTTTCCACGATGTTGCTTGCATTAATTATTGCTTTCTTGTTTTACAAGGCAGATCCCCCCCCACTACAGTATTAATGTTCTGGCTGTGCTGTTTGACATCCATGCTTTCCAAATCTTTAAATATTAATTGATGAAGTTCTGTGTGTATTGGTGGTCATTTTTATGTGTTAATGGGTGTGAAAAGCTGTGTTTAAGATAACATGACAACGTTTACTTTCAAAACTAAAATCAAAGCATGTCCTGTGGAACTCTAGAGTTTCAAAATACAATTTACAATACAATTTGAGATTTTGTCATGATGATTTGAGTACTAAAAGAAGCTCTGATTGAATCAAATCAGATTTGCTAAATGTTTTGATACGAACAACACAAGATGCTCAAATTTCAAATTTAAAAGTTAGAATATTATTAAGACAAAATTAGACATTACTAAGTTTGTTAGATTTCCATAGGGGAGATTAATTTCATCCTTACCTTCCTTATTAGGCACAGAATATATTTAACTGTAACTGGCCTTGGTTATCTATCTATTTATTTATTTATTTAATTTATTTGAACCAATGAGACCTTTGGGGAAAATAATTAGTAGTGGAATGGCTACTACAGTAAGCAGAAAATGTCAAAAATAAAATGAATATGCTTACTAATATTTTTGGGAGTCTTCCTCTTTTACAATTATTCAAATCAGTGCATTTGCATTTTTCCTTCCACTTTCTCTCTCCTCCCCCCACATAATTTTAACAATGAAATAAAGGTTTATATTT
>JALIGW010000006.1:2924848-3009848 GCA_023053685.1 Diadophis punctatus similis
ATGGGGCTGAAGAGATTGCTATAATCTAAAGTGTTGTCCTCAAACACATTCTGTAATTGACTGTGAATGTTCACAGGGTTTTTTTTCCCCTCAGCAACAAGGAATTCAATCACTGCTCTTTGTTTTTGACGCAACTCTAAGGGGGCAGCCATTTTGAATTTTCCTTGCGAGTCTAAAAACCTGAAAAGTAAGAAACAAAATATTTCAGAACGTAAATGATATAATCATTTACAATTGGGAAAAATTTCAGGTATTTTTTATCAAAAACTTCACCTGAAATAAAGAAAATGGCATTACGTTTTGACTCACCCTCAGAATACCGCTTTGCAGTGCTTCTACAGCCCTCTCTAAGCAGTAGCCATGAACGTCGTGGCGAACCTGCTGCTGGACAAGGAGGAGCATCCTCTGGGCAAAAGCTTCGAATGGCACCCTAAAGCCTCCTTCCACACCATTCGGTGTGAGTGCCCGGCAGAGACAGGGCTTATGGGCCAGGCCGGCGACCCCAAAGCATTGGCTTGATTAAGCTGGCCTGGCCCTGTGTCAAAAGAGGGCCCTAACCACGGTAGCCTATGCCTGCCTAACCGAAAACAGGCTCCACTGAGTTCAGTGTGACTTACTCCCAGCTAAGTGGGTAGAGCAGCCTTCCCCAGCCAATAGTTTGCTTGCAGCTTATAATAAGCAAAATAATAAATATTAACACTAAAATCCCATTGGGGCCCAGATTGGAGAGTTGGGGGGCGCGCGAAATGTTTACTTCTTCCTAGGGGGGGTGGCATAACAGAAAACAATTGAGAAGCACTGACTTAAAGTGATTCTCTTGGATCCAATATCTATCTACCGGTATAGATAGCAACCACCTAACTGCCACCTATACCCCGATCTTTCATTTTGGTGGAAGGCTTCCTAGAGATGTTGGTGGCGAAATGTTTACTTCTTCCTAGGGGGGGTGTAACAGAAAATAATTTAGAAGCACTGAATTAACATGACTTTCTGGAAGCATTTCACATTTTTAATTTTTACGTTTCTCGCAATTGCCTCTCTCTGCCTTTCCTTTGTCTCTCCTTTATTCATCCAGCAGGCAAAATTACTCTCTTTTTTCCTCTAATGTTTCATTTTTTGAAATGCGAATGTGTGGTATTGCTGCGTCTGCCATTAGCTTTTACGGAGGAGATACAAATCTTTTTTTTTTTGAAATATATGAATCTAATGTGTCTGATTCTTCGCTAGGGCCTCAGTTATATTTACAGGGCAGGAGAGTTCATGACATAGTCAAAGAAGCTAGAGGAAGGGTCTGGGGAGGAAGGGTCTCTTAATAGCAAAGCAATAGGTTTTGAATGTGCAATTGCGGTTGATGGTTTATTTCCTCCAGTATTCAATTAAAGTACTTTGGAGAAGATTCAGAAAATAAATAAATACAATATATAAAGACATAAATACAATCGAGAGAGTCCAGAAATATTTCACAAGAAGAGTCCTCCACTCCTCCGCTCACAACAAAATACCTTATTCCACCAGACTTGAAATACTGGGATTAGACAATTTACAACTACGTCGCCTCCGATCTGATCTAAATGTAGTTCATAAAATCATATACCAAAATGTCCTTCCTGTTAATGACTACTTCAGCTTCAACTGCAACAATACACGAGCACGTAATAGATTCAAACTAAATGTAAAGCGCTCCAAACTCGACTGCAGAAAATACGACTTCAGCAACAGAGTGATCAATGCCTGGAATGCACTACCTGACTCTGTGGTTTCTTCCCCAAACCCCAAAAACTTTAACCTTAGACTGTCTACAGTCGACCTCTCCTCGTTTCTAAGAGGTCTGTAAAGGGCGTGCATAAGCGCACCAATGTGCCTACAGTCCCTGTCCTACTGTCCTATTGTCCTCTTTTATCGTTACTTTTTACTTATGTTTATACAAATTACTACTATACATGTTTGACAAATAAATAAAATAAATAAATAAATAAAATAAAAAAATAAAAAAATAAGAGTCTCTGGTGAAATGCCATTTCCATCCCTCAACCAGTCTTCAGAGATTGGCAAAAAAAAAAAAAAAAAAAAAAAAAAAGAAAAAAGAAAAAAAAGGAGCTTATTATAGCAATAGCAATAGCACTTTTCTTATATACCGTTTCATAGTGCTTTATAGCCCTCTCTAAGCGGTTTACAGAGTTCAGCATATTGCCCCCAACAATCTGGGTCCTCATTTTACCGACCTCGGAAGGATGGAAGGCTGAGTCAACCTTGAGCCTAGTGAGATTTGAACAGCTGAACTGTTGAACTAGCAATTATTGCCAAATGGATGGCTCTTTTTTAGAAAGTTGACAGCTGTTAATCAACGATGACGCTTAAATTGCCGCCTCCTCAGAGCTGCCGCGAGGACTGCTAACCTGGTTATGTTTTTTCTCTGCTCACATTTTTTAGGATATTACAAAGTGAGGGCAAAAGATTTTCCATCTTCTAGCTCAGTGATGGCGAACCTTTTTTTCCTCGGGTGCCGAAAGTGCATGCGCGTGTGCTATCGCACATGCACGAGTGCCAACACCCATAATTCACTGCCTGGCAAGGGCAAAAACGGCCTCCCCGCCCCCCAGAGGCCCTCTGGAGGCCGGAAATGGCCCATTTCCCAACTTCTGGTGGGCCCGGTAGGCCCATTTTTCACCCTCCCTAGGCTCCAGAGGCTTCCCTGGAGCATGGGGAGGGCAAAAACGCCCTCCCTTGTCCCCCCGGAGGCCCTCCGGAAGCCGAAAACGCCCTCCCAGAGCCTCCGTGCAAGCCAAAAATCAGCTGGCAGGCATGCACATGTGCACTGGAGCTGAGCTAGGCAATGGCTCGCGTGCCGGCAGATATGGCTCCGCGTGCCACCTGTGGCACGCGTGCCATAGGTTCGCCATCACTGTTCTAGCTCTTCCAGCGGGTTCCCTACAAAACAAAAGTATCAGTAGCTTTTTTAAACAAAGAGAATTGTAAATCCCATTTCCCTTTCCTCTGGAAGTATATTAAAAGTACTTTATAATTTGAGAATAAAGACTATTTTTTTAAAAAGTACTTTATAAGTTGAGAATTTTTTAGAAAAAAAAATTCAGATAACAGCAAAGGAGGCATTTACCTTAGGCATCTCAGAAAGTTTACATCTATCTCAGGGGTGGGTTCTAACTTACCTCGCTGCCGGTTCGCTTCCTCCTGTGCCGCGTGGGCGTGCTGCGTGGGCAAGCGCACGCTTTGTGCACGCGCGCATGCGCAGTGCTGAAAAATAAAAATAAAATATCCCCCCCCCCAAAAAAAGCCAAAAACAAGATGGTGATGCATGCGCAGTGCCGGAAACTCAGCTTCTGCACACACGCAGACAAAGAAAAAAATCCCCCCAAAAATCCCCCCCCAAAAAAAAATCCAAAAAAAGGTTGGTGGCGTCCACAGACTGGCACCAACAGAACCAGTTCTGTAACATCATCGTGATGTCACCAGCGGCTTGCTACCAGTTCAGGCGAACCGGTCCGAACCCACCTGTGATCTATCTGTATCTATATCATCTCTCTCTCTCTCTCTCTCTCTCTCTCTCTCTCTCCCTCCCTCTCTCTCTCTCTCTCTCTCCCTCCCTCCCTCCCTCCCTCCCTCCCTCTCTCTCTCTCCATAGATATATCCCTGAGACATCCCCTGATAATCGGGGCTTTTGAGTTCATGGCAATAAGGCCAAGCGCTTATTTCAGGTTTCAAAAAAATATAAGAGTATTATTTTTGGGGAAACACGGTGTGTTTGCTTCATACACACACACACACACACACACACACACACACACACACACACACACACACACACACACACACACATATATAAATAAATAAAATTGTTCTAAAAATACGAGTTCCAGACATATTTACATATAAAGAAGCGATAGCCATCACGATCTCTGGAATGTTTAAAATTTTTATTTAAAACTACTATTAAAATTGCTAAGCTTTCGTCAACCCCTGTTGACTTCGTCAGAGTGTAAAATCCCCATGGAAGAGATGCTTGCTTTTATAGAATGCCTATCAATTTATGTAATGCCTATCAATTTAGACTTTGCACGTGTAACCGGTCCACACCCTTTTTTTCTCTCTTTATGTAATAGGCATTACATAAATTGATAGGCATTCTATAAAAGCAAGCATCTCTTCCATGGGGATTTTACACTCTGACGAAGTCAACAGGGGTTGACGAAAGCTTAGCAATTTTAATAGTAGTTTTAAATAAAAATTTTAAACGTTCCAGAGATCGTGATGGCTATCGCTTCTTTATATGTATGTATGTATGTATGTATGTATGTATGTATGTATGTATGTATGTATGTATGTATGTATATCTATAATAGTCTCCCTTTATTTTCATTTATCAGCAAAAAATGTTACACACACACACACATATATATATATATATATATATATATATATATATGTGTGTGTGTGTGTGTGTGTGTGTGTGTGTGTGTGTGTGTGTGTGTGTGTGTAACATTTTTTTGCTGATAAATGAAAATAAAGGAAAAACATATATATATATATATATGTGTGTGTGTGTGTGTGTGTATGTATATGTATATGTAGACGTAGACGTAGACGTAGACGTAGACGTAGACGTATATGTGTGTATATACTGTATGTGTGTGTGTGTGTGTGTGTGTGCATTGATTTAGTAGAAATGTCTATGAAATTTCCCAAACCTCTCTCTCTCTTTCTTTCTCTCTCTCTCTCCCCCCCTCCCTCCCTCTCCCTCCCTCCCTCCCTCCCTCCCTCTCCCTCCCTCTCTCTCTCCCTCCCTCCCTCCCTCCCCCCTCTCTCCCCCCTCTCTCCCCACCAGACTGCATCATGTGCCCCAAAATAGGTCTGGTTAAAAGACAGCAATTCCACCCAAGACTCTATTGCTAACGTTCCAGGGCTTCCAAGATTGGTGGAAACAATATAATGAGTATTAGTATGCAGACAAGTCATAGGAAGTTAATGGACTTTCAAACTGACACATTGCTCTAGAAAGAGTCATTAGCTCAGTCCTTGGCTTCCTGGCTGAGGGAAAGCAAAAAGGAAAAAACCTCCAGCAAGTTACACTGAATTAATTAATCTGAAGAAAGAATCTCAGCACAAGCGCATACGTCGGTATGACATTGGAACACTAAAAATAACCGCTAATTAAATAAATTTCAAAAGGGGGAATGTGAATCTTGGCATACATGAAACCGCAACAACAAAAGTCTTATTTCAGGGGTCACCGGAAGGAAACTCATCCTGGCTCATAAAGTCCAGGATTTAGAAGCCCATCCCAAATACACTAAAATAGTCCCTCAACAGTTCAAGAAGATGAGGACAAATTCTCAGTGCTGCTGAATATATTTCAGAGCATATTATTTATTTGATAGAGGAGAATATTTGTAGCTCAGGGTTGAAATGAGGGTCCTCTCTGAGCTTGGTTTTTTTTCTTGCAGACATTTCATTACCAAACTAGATAACTTCATCCGTGCTGGAGGGAGTGGAGTTTGGTCTCTGTTCATATACTAGTATATAAATACTAGTATATAAAACTATATTTAGTACGTAAAATGAGAAAAAAACCCACTCCCTTCTAGCATGGATGATGTCACCTAGTTGGGTAATGAAACATCTACAAGAAGCAACCAAGCTCAGAGAGCATTAAGGACCCCACAATCAGACTCCTCCTCCTCCTCCCTGCAAAACCCACTCCCTTCTAGCACTGATAATATTACCTAGTTTGGATAATGAAATGTCTGAAAGAAAACAACCAAGCTCAGAGAGCACAACAGACCCCATACTCCTCCTCCTCCTCCTCCTCCTCCCCCTCCCCTCCTCCTCCCCCTCTCTGTAAACTTCCCTCCCTTCTAACACTGATGATGTTACCTAGTTTGGATGATGAAACGTCTGCAAGAAAACAACCAAGCTCAGAGAGCACTGTCTGATATCATTATTTATTGTTATAGCAACAGTTTGGGGAAGACTGTGTTTTCTGAATTAGAAATTGCGCCTGCTCATTCTACATTTATACGCAACCAGCCAAGAAGCACAAATGAAATAATGTCTCCTTTAAACTTATTATTTTACCCCTAGGGTTAAGAGACCCACTATGTCAGTGGCCCCCAACCTTTTGGGCACCAGGGACCGGACCGGTTGTGTGGAGAGAGGTTTGTCCATGGTTTCTAGTGCTGCCTGCGTCCCGTGGATGAGGCTTCACTCTTTTGTGCAGTCCGATTTCTGGCATGCCATGAACTGGTGCCAGTCCATGGACCGGGGGTTGAGGACTATATCAACAGTGGATTCCAAATGTTTGAACAGATCCCTCTCTTAGAATGTTCTTTCTGCGCCAACTCAGGAAGCTCAAACTGCCCAAGGAGCTGCTGATACAGTTCTACAGAGAAATTATTGAGTCTGTCATCTGCACCTCTATAACTGTCTGGTTTGGTTCTGCAACCCAACAAGACAGACACAGACTTCAGAGGATAATCAGAACTGCAGAAAAAACAATTACTGCCAACCTGCCTTACATTGAGGAATTGTATACTGCACAAGTCAAAAAGAGGGCCGTGAAAATATTTACTGACCCCTCGCATCCTGGACATAAATTGTTTCAACTCCTACCCTCAAAACGTCGCTATAGAGCACTGCACACCAAGACAACTAGACACAAGAACAGCTTTTTCCCGAACGCCATATCTCTGCTAAACAAATAATTCCCTCAACACTGTCAAACTATTCACTAAGGCTGCATTACTATTACTATTATAGCAATAGCACTTTTCTTATATACCGCTTCATAGTGCTTTACAGCACTCTCTAAGCGGTTTACAGAGTTCAGCATATTGCCCCCAACAATCTGGGTCCTCATTTTACCGACCTCGGAAGGATGGAAGGCTGAGTCAACCTTGAGCCTAGTGAGATTTGAACAGCTGAACTGTTGAACTAGCAGTCAGCCTGCAATGGCTGCATTTAACCACTGCACCACTTCAGCTCTCTGAAGGCTTCTCATCGTTCCTATCACCCATCTCCTCCCACTTATGACTGTATAACTGTAACTTGTTGCTTGTATCCTTACGATTTATATTAATATTGATTGTTTCCTGATTGCTTATTTGTGCCTTATGACAATCATTAAGTGTTGTACCTCAAGATTCTTGACAAATGTATCTTTTCTTTTATGTACACTGAGAGCATATGCACCGAAGATAAATTCCTTGTGTGTCTAATCACACTTGGCCAATAAAGAATTCTATTCTATTCTGTTCTATTCTTAGTCCTCCCTATCCCCTTACTTTAAATAATTAAGTAGAAGCATACTTATTGTAAGAGGATACACATCATAAAGGAAGCATTATTTTCCAGCGCTATTTTTTTTTCTTTCAAAAGAATGTGTGTTTGTCCTTAGGAAATAAAAAAGTACAGGTTGCTACAGCAAACTTTTTTTTTTTAGAAGTGGGCCCCCTTATCTTCTTTTTCTCAGGTGATGAATGTGAAGTTAAGAATGTGCTAGAGACCTAAAGAATTATTTGATTTGAGTGAACTCCACTGGAACCACCATCACTGAAGCTCGGTAATTCCAGGGTAATTTTTCTGCCATTATTTTCCCGAGTTACATCTCCTTGCAGTTTGCAATGTCTCGGACAATCTGGATTTGCAGAATGTAGCACTAAATAAAAATGGCTCTACCTGTAGACCTGGAGAACACAGTCGCTTGCCCAGCCCATGAAAACAGTTTATGCTTGTTTTCATCATCATTATTTAATGTATTTCATTATATGAATCAATATTGGTTGTCCATAATTACTGGAGCCTAAAATTTCCAGACGTTAAACTGATTGTTCTTGTGAGCGCGATCAATTCCATTCCGTGTCCTGACACGTCACGGTAAAGCTTTATGAGCAGGTCAGTCACGTGTGAAACATAAAAAGCTTTTCCATGGTGGGCAGAGAAATCAGAGAGGTGGAGAGTCAAATCAAGAAATATTCTGTGCCCAGCTTTGATTTTATTGACTTAGCAGCAGGGATTTGAATTGGAAAATTTTCTAAAGTTGGCCTATTGACTTCCAACAACTCTCTTGATCCAACGCAGAACTATTAACCTGTACAATATTTCCTGTGTACAGATAGGATCATGTAGTTTGAATGGTTAAGTCAAAGTGATGGGTCAACTATAAACATTTTTTAAAAAAACATTTGTGAATGGCATTGTTCCTGCCAGGAACAAAGAATCTAAAACCATCCATTAGGTTACCGCATAGAAGTTTTATTTAAGCCTTGTACACAAGAATTTAGTCAACTAGAAGTTGGATTGATTACATTCAAAATAAATATGGGATTAAGAAATTCCAGATAGTTTGTGAATGAATGAGCAAGGAATGTTACAACTTATTTAAATTCACCTTTACATAAGGGGAGTTAAAGTACAAGAGAGGGATGAAGTCAAAGATAGTTAGTTTATTTTGGTATATGGTTGCTAAATGTTTATACCCTGTATTTGCTCTGGGAGGTTGTAGGGGGGGGGAGGGGATGTGGGGTTGGGGGGGGGGAGGGAAATATAAATAAAATAAAAACATATTTAAATAAAAAAAAGAATTTAGTCAACTAAAATTCAACACTAAATTGGATAGGTCAATGGAATTTGGGACCAGTTGGACTAGACTGCTTGTAACAATATAATGATTCTAAGCTGATGACACACTTAACTCCACCCTCATTTAACGCCTGCTCTTCTCTTACAGTTCTGTCGCTATAAGTCATAGTACAGGTAGTCCTCAACTCACAACCACCAATTGAGCCCAAGATTTCTGTTGTTAAGCGAGACATTTGTCAAGTGAGTTTTGTCCCAATTTACGACCTTCCGTGCCACAGTTGTTAAGTGAATCACTGCAGATGTTACGTTAGTTAAGATGGTTGTGGAGTGAATCTGGCTTCCCCGTTGACTTTGCTTGTCAGAAGGTCGCCAAAGGGGAATCACTTGAACTTGGGACACAGCCACGGTCATAAATATGAACCACTTGCCAAGCATCTGAATTTTGATAACGTGGTCATGGGGATGCTGTGAAGGTTGTAACTGTGAGAAACGGTCACATCAGTCATATTTTTCAGTGCTTTGCTCATTAAATGAACTGTTGTAAGTTGAAGATCAGTAGTACTTACAGATCCCTGGAGGGTTTTCCCTCAATTAAATGCTCTTTCTCAAATCTATTTTAATAATTCTAAATTGATCAATGTCTTTATTAGTTTATTACTATTTTTTTTCAAATAAAAGCATTGAAATGTCCTCTTTCTTTCACCTTATCAGCCTTAAAGGGTTTCCCTCAAGAAATGCAAATTAAATGCTCTTTCTCAAATCTATTTTAATAATTCTAAATTGATCAATGTCTTTATTACTTTATTACTAATTTTTTTTTCAAATAAAAGCATTGAAATGTCCTCTTTCTTTCGCCTTATCAGCCTTAAAGGCAAAATCCCAAAGCAAATTTTGAATTATAAGCTTATTATTACGATGCGTTGGTGAATAAATGCACAGACCTCAAAAGTGAGTTATCCCAGAGATATTATAAATAGCTTTAAGAATAAGAATAATTTTTATTTTGTTAAAAGAGAAAAAAAAAGGTACATACATTCATCTCTACTTTGAAGGAAAATGCAAGACTAAAACACACATTTGAAAACACCACATCCACACCCACACACTGGTCTTCTCGCTCTGTGAACCATTACTTACAGAAAATGGATTGTCTCGCTGAAAGGCATCACTTACCAAGAGTCATTTTAGTTCTAGTTGAGATTTAAACATTTTTTTAAATTACCGATTCTGAAAGTATCATTAAAGTGCCAATCTGTCTCTGTCAAAGTTATGTCTCAAGTTTCATGCTGATCTCTTCCTTGTTCTATACTACCCCGGATTCAAGGATGGTAACTTTTAAAATAGAAATGGAAAACTGTCCAAGGTACAAAAGTTCCCACATACTTAAAGGAAAACCAAAATCTGATTCTAGTTAGAATAGAATAGAATAACAGAGTTGGAAGGGACCTTGGAGGTCTTCTAGTCCAACCCCCTGCCCAGGCAGGAAACCCTACACCACTTCAGACAAATGGTTATCCAACATCTTCTTAAAAACTTCCAGTGTTGGAGCATTCACAACTTCTGGAGGCAAACTGTTCCACTGATTAATTGTTCTAACTGTCAGGAAATTTCTCCTTAGTTCTAAGTTGCTTCTCTCCTTGATTAGTTTCCACCCATTGCTTCTTGTTCTACCCTCAGGTGCTTTGGAGAATAGCTTGACTCCCTCTTCTTCGTGGCAACCCCTGAGATATTGGAACACTGCTATCATGTCTCCCCTAGTCCTTCTTTTCATTAAACGAGGCATACGTAGTTCCTGCAACCGTTCTTCATATGTTTTAGCCTCCAGTCCCCTAATCATCTTTGTTGCTCTTCTCTGCACTCTTTCTAGACTCTCAACATCCTTTTTGCATTATGGCGACCAAAACTGAATGCAGTATTCCAAGTGTGGCCTTACCAAGGCATTATAAAGTGGTATTAAAACTTCACATGATCTTGATTCTATCCCTCTGTTAATGCAGCCTAGAACTGTATTGGCTTTTTTGGCAGCTGCTGCACACTGCTGGCTCATACCTAATTTACCCAGTTGTCATGATAGCACTAGCAATTAGACTTATATACCACTTATATACAGTGCTTTACAGCCCTCTCTAAGCAGTTTGCCCCCAACAATTTTGGGTCCTCATTTTACCAACCTTGGAAGGATGGAAGGCTGAGTCAACCTTGATCCCGGTGAGATTTGAACTGCCAAATTGCAGGCAGCCAGCAAGCAGCAGAAGTAGCCTGCAGTACTGCACTCTAACCACTGAGCCACTGCGGTTCATTTGATGAGCTTCATATTGGGCTCATCGTAAATTTTGGGAAGTGAACCTAATAACATGATGGGGCATATAAGGTAGTCTTCATATTTTGCAAAAAACGGCCAAGTTCTTACCATAGCTGCATCAAGCTAAAACACACCAGGCAAGCAACGACTAGAACACACCGTGTTTCTCCAAAAAGACGACCCACCTTGAAAGGAAGCCCTACCACGTTTTTGAGCACATGCGATCAAATTAAGCCCCACCCACAAAATTAGCCCTAATTAAGACCCCTCCCACCCCGGGGTGCAGGGGATGGGGCGAGGCACGCAGGTAAAAAATAAGCTAGGGTGGGAATGGAGTGGTGGTGGAGCTGCCCTACTTACCACGTCTCGGACACCCCGACACCTGCCTCACTTTCTTCTGCGGTCGCTTGCCGCCACTCGCACGCATCGCCCTGGCCTCCATTTTGTTTTTAGATGCCTGCCGGAAGGCTAACAGCTATTATTGACTGCAGAGGGCTTTCCGGAAAGCATCTGCAGCCGATAACAGAGCTCCGGATCGATCTGGAGCTCTGTTCTCGGCTGCAGATGCCTTCCAGCAGGCATCTGAAGGCAAAACGGATTTGTGCGAGTGGCAGCAAGCGGCTGCAGAAGAAGTGGGCCAGCAGCGGGCTCCTGCTGGGTGGGGCTTTCGGTGCCACCGCCACGAGGTGAGTCAATAATTAGAACCCTCCAAAAAGAAGGCCTAGCCGTTTTTTTGGAGGGTCAAAGGAAAATATGACCCGGCCTTCTTTTTGGAGAAACATGGTAGAATTATAAAGCTGGAAGGGATCTTGGAGATCTTCTAGTCCAACCCTCCAACCCAACCCTGAAGACAGGAGATGTTATTCCATCCCGTTCAAATGGTTGCCCAATCTATTCTAGGATAAAGTGACCAGATTTTTTTTTCTTCAAGCGGGACACCATTGACGGGGGTGGGTTTCTCCATTTGAGTTTTGCCCTCTGCGCATGCGCAGAACGCTGCGCATGCGCAGAGGGCAAAACAGCAAATGTCGGCGTCCAGGTGAGGTGGGGGGGAGGGGGGGAGGCGGGAGGGCGCTTGGATGCCTGCAGCTCGCGACAGGTAAGCTGCCGGCTGCCTCCTTTCCCCGTCTCCTGCCTCCCATTCGTTGCTTGCCAGCCCGGCCGAAGGGAAGGCGGGAGGCGAGGAAAGGCCTTCCGAAAGGAGGGGAGGCTTCGGGAGCCCGCCTCCCTTTCGGCCCTTTTGGGAGGCCTTTCCTCGCCTCCCGCCTTCCCTTCGGCCGGGCTGGCTCGCCTCCCCTCCTTTCGGGAGGCCTTTCCTCGCCTCCCGCCTTCCCTTCGGCCGGGCTGGCAAGCAACGAACGGGAGGCGGGAGACGGGGAAAGGAGGCAGCTGGCAGCTTACCTGCTCCAAGCATCCAAGCGCCGCGGTCTCCCGGTCGCCCTCCCGGCCCCAGGGCAACGGCAGCAGCGAGGCGACGGGGGGAAGAAAGGGGAGGGGGACGAGGAAGGGCTGTTTGCGCCGCTCGTAAACTCAAAGCGGCGATGGCTCCTCGTCCCTCACCCCTCCCAACTGCAGCGGCGCCTCCGAGGGCGGGGCTAGGAATGGGGCGGGGGAAGGAGAGGAGGAGCAGCCTCCCCTCCCCCCAGCTTCCAGCACTCGCCCGCCGCCAATGCCAGCCCGAGCTGAGAGGCCTGCTGCCTTTCAGGCCGATTTTTTGAAAGAATGCCCTAGTCGGGCATTGTTTTAAAAAATCGGGACTTTTTAAGAGGGCGCGTGGGACGCGGGACAAATGGTGAAAAAGCGGGTCTGTCCCGCCAAAATCGGGACGTCTGGTCACCTTATTCTAGGAGCCTGGGTGGCACAGTGGTTAAAAGCAGCTCTGCAACTACTTCAGTGACTGCTAGTTCAGCAGTTCAGCTGTTCAAATCTCACCGGCTCAAGGTTCTCAGCCTTCCATCCTTCTGAGGTTGGTAAAATGAGGACCCAGATTGTTGGGAGCAATATGCTGAACTCTGTAAACCGCTTAGAGAGGGCTGTAAAGCACTATGAAGCGGTATATAAGTCTAAGTGCTATTGCTATTGCTATTGCTATTTTTGAAAACCTCCAGTGATGGAGCACCCACAATCTTTATAATTTAGCTAAAGTACTTCTGTGCTGCTTTTCAGTACAAAAGATACTGAAAATGCATAGCTATACCTCAAATCCAGTTTTGGTTGCCATGGTATAAAAAAGAAACTGAGACTCTAGAAAGAGTGCAGAGAAGAGCAAGGAAGATTATTAGGGGACTGGAGGCTAAAACATATGAAGAACGATTGCTGGAACTGGGTATGTCTAGTTTAATTAAAAGAAGGACTAGGGGAGACATGATAGCAGTCTTCCAATATCTCAGGGGCTGCCACAAAGAAGAGGGGATCAAGCTACTCTCCAAAGCACCAGAAGGCAGGACAAGAAGCATGGATGGAAACCAATCAAGGAGAGAAACAACGTAGAACTAATGAGAAATTTCCTGACAGTTAGAACAATTAATCAGGCGAACTATTTGCCTCCCGAAGTTTTAAATGCTCCAACACTGGAAGTTTTAAGAAGTGATTAGATAACCATTTGCCTGAAATGGTATAGGGCCGTGATGGCGAACCTATGGCACGGGTGCCACAATTGGCACGCGGAGCCATATCGGTGGGCACACGAGCTCAGGTCCGGCGTGCATGTGTGCACCAGCCGGCTGATTTTCGGGCCTTCTGGGCCCACTGGGAGTCGGGAAACAGGCTGTTTCCAGCCTCCAGAGGGGGTGGAGAAGGCCGTTTTCGCCCTTTCCAGGCTCCTAGAAAGGCTCTGGAGCCTGGGGAGAGTGAAAAATGGGCATGCCATTGCATGCTGGGAGCAGGGGGGTCATGCGTGCATGTGCGGGGGTGCATGGAATTATGAGTGTGGGCACGCACACACGTGATCCCCCATATCCCCCCCCCTTTTGGCACGCAAACCAAAAAAGGTTCACCATCACTGGTATAGGGTTTCCTGCCTAAGCAGGGGGTTGGACTAGAAGACCTCCAAGGTACCTTCCAACTTTCTGTTCTACTCTACTCTACTCTACTCTACTCCACTCCACTCCACTCCACTCCACTCCACTCCACTCCACTCCACTCCACTCCACTCCAAGCCACGCCACGCCACGCCACGCTACGCCACGCCATTCCACGCCATTCCACTCCACTCCACTCCACTCCACTCCACTCCACTCCACTCCATTCCATTCCATTCCATTCCATTCCATTCCATTCCATTCCATTCCATTCTATTCTATTCTATTCTATTCTATTCTATTCTATTCTATTCTATTCTAAATAAACAAGAAAACAAGATAACTAGTCCTGGCTGACTGTAGAGATAGAAGCAGAGCACCAATAATTTCTTGTTTGAAGAAACGTCTTCAAAGAAAAACCAGAAAGTCTAGTTGCCTCTTGAAAAAAGCCCCTTTGGGACCCCAATAATTTAGATTTCTATAACACAGCATCCTAAATTTTCAAGTGGACTTCCCAATCCCACGCATGTACGTTTTGCCTTCTTCCATTTCTGATTTTTTTTTAAAGGGGGGAAATAATAGGCAAAATCATTTCAGTTTGACTGAGATACCATAAAGCACCTCAACATTTTTATAGGACTGGAGGTGATGTTTGTTTTAATTACAGTTCACAGATGGAATTTTTAAGCCACCTTTTGCGGCCTTCTAAGTGAACGCAGAAAATAACAAGCAAGTTGCGGGATGGCACGGCAAAGAATTTAATTAGCTTAACCTCATTAATAGGCAATTTGATTGGATATACTTGATTGAGCGAGACCACTAGAAGGGACCTGGCCTGAGCAGACAATTATTCATGACTAATGAGACAATGGCGGCAAGATTTGTGTTTTGTTTTGCTTTTAATGATTCCCACCCCGTTTGCGAAAGATAAATTGATCAATGTTTTTGATTAGGCCAGCTAAATAAAACTTCAGAGACTTTCTCAGTTTTATTTCTTTATTTAAAGACTGTGTATGGCCACCCATTTCCCAACAGGGACTCTGGGCGATAGAGAAAGCTTGAAACCATCCGTGACAAACAGTAGATAAGAGAAGAGAGAGAGAATAGAATAGAAGCTGGAAGGGACCTTGGAGGTCTTCTAGTCCAGCCCCCTGCTCAGGCAGGAGATCCTTTACCAATTATTATTATTATTATTATTATTATTATTATTATTATTATTATTATTATTATTATTATTATTATTATTATTATTATTATTATTATTATTATTATTATTATTATTATTATTATTATTATTATTATTATTATTAATATTATTGATTGGATATACTTGATTGAGCGAGACCACTAGTAGGGACCTGGCCTGAGCAGACAATTATTCATGGCTAATGAGACAATGGCGGCAAGATTTGTGTTTTGTTTTGCTTTTAATGATTCCCACCCCATTTGCGAAAGATAAATTATTATTTATTTAGATATTTATTTAGATAAAGATTATTATTATTGTTAATATTAATAATACTAATAATAATAGTAATAATAATAATAATAATAATAATAATAATAATAATAATAATAATAATAATAATAATAATAATAATAATAATAATAATAATAATAATAATAATAATAATAATAATAGTTGGAAGGGACCTTGGAGGTCTTCTAGTCCAACCCCTTGCTTAGGCAGGAAACCCTTCACCTCTCTGAAAGGCATCACTTAGTCATTTTAGTTCTAGTTGAGATTTAAACATTTTTTTAAAATTACCGATTCTGAAAGTATCATTAAAGTGCCAATCTGTCAAAGTTATGTCTCAAGTTTCATGCTGATCCCTTCCTTGTTCTATACTACCCCGGATTCAAGGATGGTAACTTTTAAAATGGAAATGGAAAACTGTCCAAGGTACAAAAGTTCCCACATACTTAAAGGAAAACCAAAATCTGATTCTAGTTAGAATAGAATAGAATAACAGAGTTGGAAGGGACCTTGGAGGTCTTCTAGTCCAACCCCCTGCTTAGGCAGGAAACCCTACACTACTTCAGACAAATGGTTATCCAACATCTTCTTAAAAACTTCCAGTGTTGGAGCATTCACGATTTCTGGAGGCAAGCTGTTCCACTGGTTAATTGTCCTCACTGTTAGGAAGTTTCTCCTTAATTCTAGGTTAATTCTTAATTCTAGGCTTTGGAAAATAAGTTGACCTCCTCTTCTTTGTGGCAGACCCTCAAATATTGGAATGCGACTTTCATGATTCTCACTCATTTCAGAGAAGTGACTGTCCAGTCTCTTCTTAAAAACCTCCACTGATGGAGCATCCACGATTTCTGAAGGCAAGCTGTTCCACTGGTTAATTGTCTTCACTGTTAGGAAGTTTCTCCTTAATTTCTAGGTTAATTCTCTCCTAGATTAGTTTCCATCCATTGTTTCTTGTCCTGCCCTCTGGTGCTTTGGAAAATAAGTTGACCTCCTCTTCTTTGTGGCAGACCCTCAAATATTGGCATGCTGCTTTCCTGTCACTCCCCAATCTTTTTCTCTAGACTAGCCAAACCCAAAACCTGCAACCGTTCTTCCAAAGTAAACAAAACATGGAAAGCCACATCAGTAATAGAATGAAGAATAACAGAGTTGGAATCAACTTTGGATGTCTTCTCTTCTTAAAAATCTCCATTAATACATTCGAGCGGGTCCATAGGTATTTCACGAGAAGAGTCCTCCACTCCTCTGCACACAATAGAATCCCTTATGCCACCAGACTTGAAATTTTGGGCTTGGACAACCTTGAACTTCGCCGCCTACGCTCTGACCTAAGCATAGTACACAAAATTGTCTGCTACAACGTCCTACCTGTCAATGACTACTTCAGCTTCAACCGCAATAATACACGGGCAAACAATAGATACAAACTCAAGGTAAACCGCTCCAAACTCGATTGCAGAAAGTACGACTTCAGCAACAGAGCGGTCAATGCCTGGAATGCACTACCTGACTCTGTGGTTTCTTCCCCAAATCCCCAAAACTTTAACCTTAGACTGTCTACAGTCCACCTCTCCCCATTCCTAAGAGGTCTGTAAGGGGCGTGCATAAGCGCACCAGTGTGCCTACCGTCTAGCACTGATGATGTTATCTAGTTTGGTAATGAAATGTCTGCAAGAAAGCAACCAAGCTCAGAGAACACCAAGGACGCCACCAGTCCTCCTCCTCCTCCTCCTCCTCCTCCTCCTCCTCCTCCTCCTCCTCCTCCTCCTCCTCCTCTTCCTTTCTGCAAATCTCATTCCCTTCTAGCACTGATGATGTTATCTAGTTTGGTAATGAAACGTCTGCAAGAAAACAACCAAGCTCAGAGAACACCAAGGATGCCACCAGTCTTCCTCCTCCTCCTCCTCCTCCTCCTCCTCCTCCTCCTCCTCCTCCTCCTCCTCCTCCTCCTCCTCCTCCTCCTCTTTCTTTCTGCAAATCTCACTCCCTTCTAGCACTGATGATGTTATCTAGTTTGGTAATGAAACGTCTGCAAGAAAACAACCAAGCTCAGAGAACACCAAGGATGCCACCAGTCCTCCTCCTCCTCCTCCTCCTCCTCCTCCTCCTCCTCCTCCTCCTCCTCCTCCTCCTCCTCCTCCTCCTCCTCCTCCTTCTCCTCCTCCTCCTCCTCCTCCTCCTCCTCTTTCTTTCTGCAAATCTCACTCCCTTCTAGCACTGATGATGTTATCTAGTTTGGTAATGAAACGTCTGCAAGAAAACAACCAAGCTTAGAGAGAGCACCACTCAATTTCCACATTTCTGCCCGTCCAAAATCTCCTTGGCTATGTCCATGTAGTCATCAGGAGTTCAACTATTGTAAAAAGATTGCTCCTATGGCTTTAAATTAGCACCTCTTCTGGGGGGAAAAAATCCAGTATTCTCCATTTATTACCGAGGCTATGAAAATAAGGGAAAAATAAACGTTCCCTAATGAAGATGAAAAAGCCTGAAAGTGTTGATGTTTCATCAAATAAATATGTCAACATCACACAAACATTTGTTTCATTTTAGTCCCCCTCCTCTTTATCTTTTTTTTTTGCTTTCATTGTTTGCTTGTTTGAAAACCTTTGATCTTATTAGTCTCCATGAAAGTGCAGGAAAGACATTACAGCTCTCTTAAGTCCCCAGGGAGTAGGGCGGTATATAAGAACACTAAATAAAAATAAATTAAAAATAAATAATTCCACTCATTTTTTTTTTTTAAAAAACCACCTAGAATTATGCACACATTGCTCCTTTTGGAAGAGACTTCTACACAACGCCTGCCATTGTCAAAATAAACTACTGCTTTTGGTGGGGCAGGAAAACATATAAAGAAATAAATATATGTATGTGTATGTACTGTATGTATAAATGAGCGATCAGCAACTTGAAAGGCTGGTACGAGTTAAAATAAAGTGTTGCCCCTGCCTTGAAGTAATAATCATAGATGCAGACACTGAGAACAGAATGTTCCCCAATTATTTTATTTTATGAACTCCATATGCAGCACATTTGAGGTAGCCAAATTGCTGGGAAAGATAACAGCATCACTTTGGTTTGATGCTGTTGAGTTCCATGGTGTTCTTCAAATTGGTACAGTTCCCTATCTCTCCCTCTCCCTCCCTCCCTCCCCCTCCTTCTCCCCCTCTCTCTCCCTCCCCTCTCTCCCTCTGCCTCCCTCCCTCCCTCTCCCTCTCTCCCTCCCTCTGTATCCCTCCCTCCCAGGGGCGGGTTCCTAATTTTTTTACTACCACTCTGTGGGCGTGGCTTATTTTGTGGGTGTGGCTTGCCAGCCATGTGACCGGGTGGGCGTGGCTTCTCAGACTGCTGAAGGGAGGGGAACTGAGATAGGCCCTGCCGCCCGTTCCCCCTCCCCTCAGCAGCTCGAGAAGCCTCGAATGTGCAAAAGTGCCTAGGATCATCACCGCACGTTCGTGGCTTCTCGGACTGCTGAAGGGAGGGGAATGGAGATAGCTCCTGCCGCCCATTCTTTCAGCGTCTCACGCGCTCCCTCAGCCATCCTCCCCTGCTTGGATTCACTGTGGGGTAGGAAGGCAGCGCATGAGCAGTGCCGGAAACTCATCTTCTGGGCATGCGCAGAAGAAATTTTTTTAAAAAAATGGTGGCGCCCAGGCACCGGCAACTGACCGCACCGGTACTGTGATGTCACCAGCGGGCCGCTACTGGTGCTATAGAGTGGACCGCACTGGTAGGAACCCACCACTGCTCCCTCCCCATCACCTCCCTCTCCCCCTCTCTCCCCCTCCCTCTCCCTCTCTCTCCCCCCTCTCCCTCCCTCTCTCCCTCCCTCTGTCTCCCTCCCTCCCCATCACCCTCCCTCTCTCTCCCCTCCCCCCTCCCCCTCCCTCTCCCTCTCTCTCTTTCTTTCTTTCTCCCTCCCTCTCTCTACAGATCCCTCACATCCTGGACATAAATTGTTTCAACTCCTACCCTCAAAACGAGGCTACAGGGCACTGCACACCAGAACAACTAGACACAAGGACAGTTTCCCCCCGAATGCCATCACTGCTAAACCACTAATTCCCACAACACTGTCAAACTATTCACTAAGACTGTATTACTATTCTTCTTCTCATCCTTCCTAGTATCTATCTCTTCCCACTTACGACTATAGCCTTGTTGCTTGTATCTTTACAATTTATATTGTTTTATTTAGTTTCCTAGTATGATTTGATTGATTATTTAGTATCCTATGACTATCACTAAGTGTTGTATCTTATGATTCTTGATGAATGTATTTTTTTATGTACACTGAGAGATTATGCACCGAAGACAAATTCCTTGCATGTCCAATCACACTTGGACAATAAAGAATTCTATTCTATTCTATTCTATTCTATTCTATTCTATTCTATTCTATTCTATTCTATTCTATTCTATTCTATTCTATAAAATAGTTGTTACATTGGGTCCCATGATTATTTGCTTAATGACCACATCACTTAGTGGCCAAAATTCTGAACCCAATTACAGACTACTTGTACTGTTACTATATCTTTTTCCCCTTGATATTACTGATAAGGAGATTGAATAATTTGCCTATCAAGGCCATTTATGTACATATTCAGACCCAAAATTTGAGCTAGCTATACTGTTACTCCTACAATTCCCCCTCTCTATGACTCTTGAAGTGGAACCAATCTTCCTTCCAATTATCCAGACTGCTCCCAACGGCAGTTATGAGCTTCTTATTAAGTGCTCAGAACTGTGAAGTCTCCAGAAAAATGGACAAATTCCGTGCTGTAGCAATGGCACAGAGACACTATTGCATCCAAAGGTAACATAAATAGGCTTAGTTTCTGTCGCAAATAGGAATTTTGGCTGGATATTTTATATCAGAACTCTTGTTTTTTTCCCGCTTCCTCTTAAAATTGTGCAAAAAACTAATAATCACATTTTTTTAATTTGAGGTAGGAGAAGGTTTGGGAGAGCTCGGGGAAGGGTTAAAAGAGGAAGCCGTCTGGAATCATTACATAGTCACAAACTAACAAATTCCAACTCCCCTTGATTGCCATTGACCCTTATCTAACTCTAACCAGGCGCTGACCATTAGTTGAGAAGATTTCTGTGCATAGGCTTTTAGCAATAAAGCGGTTTAATAAAGCAGTAACTGTGAAAGGGATCTTGGAGTCTTAGTGGACAACCAGCTAAATATGAGCCAGCAGTGTGCAGCAGCCACCAAAAAAGCCAATGCTTTCCTAAGTTGCATTAACAGAGGGATACAATCAAAATCAAGTGAGGTACTAACACCACTCTATAAAGCCCTAGTAAGACCACACCTAGAGTAGTGCATCCAGTTACGGTCACCACACTATAAAAAAAAGATATTGAGACTCTAGAAAAAGTGCAGAGAAGAGCAACCAGGATGATTAGGGGACTGGAGACTAAAACATATGAAGAACGGTTACAGGAACTGGGCATGGCTAGTCTAGTGAAGAGAAGGACCAGGGGAGACATGATAGCAGTCTTCCAATATTTGAGGGGCTGCCACAGAGAAGAAGGGGTCAGGCTATTTCCCAAGGCACCTGAAGGCCAGACAAGGAATAATGGATGGAAGCTGACCAAGGAGAGATTCAACCTGGAAGTGAGGAGAAACTTTCTGATGGTGAGAGCGATCAACCAGTGGAACAGCTTGCCAGCAGAGGTTGTGAGAGCCCCAACACTTGCGACCTTCAAGGAGAGACTGGACTGCCATCTGTCTCAAATGGTGTAGGAACTCCTGTTTGAGCAGGGGGTTGGACTAGATGACCTACAAGGTCCCTTCCAACTCTAATAATAAAAGAAAATCAAACCTAGAAACAAGGAGAAATTTTTCTGACAATGAGAACAATCAACCTTTGGAAGAGCTTGCCTTTGGAAGTTATGGGAACTTCATCACTGGAGGCTTTCAATAAGAGATTGGACTGCCATTTGTCAGAAATAGTGTAGGTGTAGGGTCTCCTGCTTGGGCAGGGGGTTGGGCTAGATGACCTACAAGGTCCCTTCCAACTCTGTTAATCTGTTAATTGGACCTCCGTGTGTGGATCTGGATTTTTAAGGCCTGACACATCTATGGGAAAATGTTTTGAGGTGTAACAACGATTTCAGACCATCAGCAAGACTCATGGATTCGATTATTAGAGGCGATCAATGTCTCTTTCAAGAATACCGATTTCTCTTCGGTAGAAAAATCACAGCGGCAAATAGCAAACAATGCCATGGCTTAGTTTTCTCCAGCTGCCTCGAGGCTTCTAACTTTGCAACGATAGGTTATGAGATTGCTGCTAAAGAACACACCGTGTTTAGCATTCCCGAGCAATATTTATCCAATATTTTAGACTCTGCTATTATACTGTGGGATGCTCTGATTTTCAGTCCTGTTGTTCGGTTTGAAATGAAAAGAGCAGGTTGAATATTATGACTATTTCCACCTCCGCACCAAGCAAGCATTTATCAGATAATAAAACAAGCCCGGAATTACATGAGTGTGGGAATTTCTTTTCAGACGGTATGCCATTTTCACCTAAATGGGAGGCTATGCAAATCGAATAAATACAGTGTAACTAAAATAATGGTTCTCTTCCGTAGGTTTTTGCTGCCCTTCTTGCATTCTCTGTTCTGTTTTCTGCGTCAATACAGAAAGAGGTAAAAGCTTGCGGTCTGTTTTAAACAGCTCAACTAAATCTGTTATATTAAATTTGATTGCTAATTCAAAAAACATTCTGCATGCCTCCGCTGAATAGCGCAAACCGTATGATGTTGTTGGTATAATGCCTTGGTAAGGCCACACTTGGAATACCGCATTCAGTTTTGGTCGCCACGATGTAAAAAGGATGTTGAGACTCTAGAAAGAGTGCAGAGAAGAGCAGCAATGATGATTAGGGGACTGGAGGCTAAAACATATGAAGAACAGTTGCAGGAACTGGGTATGTCTAGTTTAATGAAAAGAAGGATCAGGGGAGACATGATAGCAGTGTTCCAATATCTCAGGGGTTGCCACAAAGAAGAGGGAGTCAAACTATTCTCCAAAGCACCTGAACAACAAGAACCAATAGGTGGAAACTAAACAAGGAGAGAAGCAACTTAGAACTAAGGAGAAATTTCCTGACAGTTAGAACAATTAATCTGTGGAACAGCTTGCCTCCAGAAGTTATGAATACTCCAACACTGGAAGTTTTAAAGAAGATGTTGGATAACCACTTGTCTGAAGTAGTGTAGGGTTTCCTGCCTAGGCAGGGGTTGGACTAGAAGACCTCCAAGGTCCCTTCCAACTCTGTTGTTGTTGTTGTTGCTGTTGTTGTTGTTATTATTATTTCGAAAAGAAACGAAAGTAGGATGTTCTGTCTCTATTACAAGGACATTTCCGACTGTAACTTTTAATTGATTTTTCTATGTATTTCATATTTTAAAATTTGATTTCTGTTGTTGGTTTAAACCCTGGAGGATTCTCCAGCTTCTGCTTCTAAATTCAATGAGTTATTATAATATATTATAATAACATGAAGACATCCTTCCCCTCAGCACTTAGAAAAACAAACCAATAAGATGACAGTTTTCATTTGTAAAGTATGTGTTTCGTCAACTCCTTTCCCAAATTATATCTTAAGTCAATATCATTTCTTCTTTATTCTCCCTTGATACAAGCGAACCTAGGTAATTACAGATCAAGAAATGAAGATAACATAGGAAATCAGTTATATGTTAGCCAAATTTCTTGGTAATAAGAAAAACGCAACTAGTTTACTCATAGAGATGATCACACGAAGGAAGTGACAATACATGGAAGGCAGTAATATGTAGAGAATTAATATTTGGAAAATTTGACTTGCTCCAACATGAATAGAGAAATATTCCTGTGGGGTATATGATTGTAAGGTTTATTTTTTAAATGGTTCTTTACAGTGGTGAAATCCAATTTTTTTTACTACTGGTTCTGTGGGCGTGGCTTGGTGGGTGTGGTGTGGCTTGGTGGGCGTGGGTGGGGAAGGATACTGCAAAATCCCCATTCCCTCCCCACTCCTGGGGGAAGGATATTGCAAAATCTCCATTCCCACGCCACTCCTGGGGGAAGAATATTGCAAAATCTCCATTCCCTCCCCACTCCAGGGGAAGGATACTGCAAAATATCCATTCCCACCCCACTCCAGGGGAAGGATACTGCAAAATCCCCATTCCCTCCCCACTCCAGGGAAGGATACTGCAAAATCTCCATTCCCTCCCCACTCCAGGGGAAGGATACTGCAAAATCCCCATTCCCTCCCCACTCCAGGGGTAGGATACTGCAAAATCTCCATTCCCACCCCACTCCAGGGGGAAGGATATTGCAAAATCTCCATTCCCACCCACTCTGGGGTCAGCCAGAGGTGGTATTTGCCAATTCTCCGAACTACTCAAAATTTCCACTACTGGTTCTCCGAACTACTCAAAATATCCACTACCGGTTCTTCAGAACCTGTCAGAACCTGCTGGATTTTACCCCTGGTTCTTTAGCTTCGGAATATTTTCCAATACTATGGTGATTATTTGTCTTATTTTTGTTGTGTTAATCCTGTTTACCAATCAATGACTGGAGCATTGTTGTAAAAGCAATACGGAACAAACAAATACATAAATAAATAAAAATATAGCATTGACTCGAGGACAAGACTTAAGATAGCTTCATAATATGAAGCTATCAGAGATATGCAATGTCATAAAAAGGAAACAGGGCAGCAAAGAACATTATGGCTGGACACTCTCAAAGCTGACAACAGCCAGACCATAGCAAAAAAGAAGCAATGCAAAATCAGAAGATGTGGCGAGACCTGGCCCATAACATTGCCAAGAGTCATACATGACTAAATGGACATCATCATCATCATCATCATCATCATCATCATCATCATCATCATCATCATCATCATCATATAATATCTATGAAGATTATAAGTCATCCAGGTCATGGTTGGCCCAAAGGTGCTTTTTCAAAAGGTGACTGGACTTTGTTTTTCCTTGAAGACATTTCGCTTCTCATCCGAGAAGCTTCTTCAGTTCTGACTGAATGTTGGAAGGATTTATATTCATTGCAATCATCTGGTCGTTTAGCACTCTTTCTGAGAGTTGTTGAGGCCACTTGGAGGTTTATCTGTGCACCTGAATGGTGCAAATGGGTGTGGAACCTTCTTGGAACTCCTGAAAGTTCAGCAGTTCCGGAGAATCTCAGAAACAATGCTAAACGACCAGATGACTGCAATGAATATAGATCCTCCCAACATTCAGTCAGAACTGAAGAAGCTTTCTCGGATGAGAAGCGAAATGTCTTCAAGGAAAAACAAAATCCAGTCGCCTTTCGCAAAAGCACCTTGAGGAACATCATGTAACGCCAACTAAGCTTGAGATTAAGAGAATATAGAGAATATTAAGAGAATATAGAGGATATCTGCTGTGGCCTAGAGGTGGAGCTCTTGCCTCACAATCAGGAGGTTGTGAGTTCGATCCTAGGTAGAGGCAGATGTAAGGGTCTCCTGCTTAGGCAGGGGGTTGGACTAGATGACCTGCAGGTCCCTTCCAACTCTGTTAAATGTAGAATGAAATTTTTTCCTCTATACTCCCATATCCCAGAAACAAAGTCTGTGAAAAACCTTCCAATCATCAAATATTCAAAATTCTTTGAATTCAGAAGGACTGTTCCAAAGATGAATTTTATAATTATGTAATGTTGTTGTTAGTTGCAAAGTCGTGTCCCACCCATCGCGACCCCATGGACAACACTCCTCCAGGCCTTCCTGTTCTCTACCATCCTCTGGAGTCCATTTAAGCTCACGCCAACGGCTTCAGTGACTCCATCCAGCCACCTCGTTATGTAATGTACCCTGTCCATAATCTGGCACTTCCCAGATGTAGTATGGACTCTCAGTTTGCTCACACCTTGTTTTCTTCTGAACCAGTTTCTTTTGTTTCAGCAGAAATGATTTGGAACAAATGATTTCTCTTTATCAGGACATAACAAAACTATGCTGAGGTAAGAAAAGGTGGACATTTTCCAGAGTTAACACATAACCACAGACCACAAATCATAGTGACCGCAACAGTTTTCCAAAATGTTCGGAACACCCCTATTTTTAGAAATGGACCGTTCCGGTTGCGAATAGCTTTTGTTTTCCCGCCAATAAGAGTGTATGCAGCATCGCGCTTGCGTGAGTTATTTGGTGTTTTCTGTAGCGGCGTTTGAATTTGAGTTGTGGTCATTTTGACCGCAGATCTCTTTGTTAACATATATATATATATATATATATATATATATATATATATATATATATATATATATATATATATATATATATATATATATATATATATATATATATATATATATATATATTTATTTATTTATTTATTTATTTATTTATTTATTTATTTATTTATAATGTCGGGGCCACGTTTTCCGCAAAAAAGAGTGCAATTTGGTGATCCAAACTTTGAAGAAACTGTTCTAATGTGATACGAAGAAGCAGAGAGTGATCTGAGTGAAGTGGAATCGGATTGCGCCGAAAATTTTGTAATGGACAATGAGGAACCCGCCGCCGATTCTGACATCAGCGATGACGAAGCCTCGAATGAAATTGATGACCAGGTACAATCTACGTCATGCAATAATTCATATGGCAAGAACAAATTCAAATGGTCTTCTGCGCCTTTTGGAAGCAATAGATCCAGAACCGCTAGTCACAATATTGTAGTGCAATTACCTGGACTACGGGCAGCAGCGAAAGCGGTCATTATGACCTCATGTCTGTAATAACATAGCCGAAATAGTACGTCTGTGGTTAATTGCCATCACTCTTGGATCTTTTTAATTCTTCATGCAAACTTAGACTGAAGACACAGCACACTTCAACCAAGGAACGGGGCCAATGAAATTTGATGCGATAGGGGTCACTGGAGGTATTGTCCAACTTCAGGGACTGAACAATTGATTTGGACCCCGAAGCTCTAAGTGGAACAAGCCCTTGAAGTTTAAAATGATGAATGTTGGGGGAAAAAAACAGACAAGGGTCATTGAACTTTTCCAAACTGCCAGGTTATGAAGGTTGATTGAAGTAATGGGAATAACACCAGAAGCATTCATTTCCTTTACAAAGGCCTTTTTCCTTCTCGGAATACAGATGATGAGCAATCAAAGAGATGTATTAAAGTTCTTGGAATCTATTCCCCACATAGAAGAGAATAAATCTGATCTCATCTACCGTTGCGGCGATCTTTGTAGCGCTGGATAAAGCATGACCCCGGCAGCTATTTTTTTTTAATTAGATGAGTCTCTAACTTGGCAGCTGGTGAGAAAAAATTCAGAACTGTTTTCCTGAGAAAAATATGTTTTGTTGTAAGAACATTATACCTATTTTTGTTGTGGGAAGGAGACATGGTCTTCTCCTTCAGTGGAACCTGATTTTAACACAACATATAGGTAGCCCTCAACCTGGAATGGTTTCCCCTTAATGACCGCAATTGGGAGAGCCAGGATTGTGGTCATTGAGTGAAGCCATCACATAGCATCTCACTTAATGACCGCTTCACTCCACAACTGAGACCTGGTCCCAATTGGGGTCATAAGTTGAGGTATTTTTTTCCAGATGTACATGGTTGTGTATGCGTGTGTGTTAGTCTTTAGCGTTTCTCTTCTTGATGAATAAGCAGGCTCAAAGGGTAGGTCATTGATAGCAGATGGGTACACAATGCCATGACACAGGTACAGAAGGGACAAAGTCCCCAAAGTGCTTTTTCAGGAGGCAACTGGGCTTCCTTGTTTTTTCTTTGAAGACGTTTCGCTTCTCATTCAAGAAGCTTCTTCAGCTCTGACTGGATGGTGGGGAATGGAAGGATTTATCCTCCTTGCAGACAGCTGGTCATTTGCATCCTTTTAGAGAGTCGTTGAAGCACTTGGAGGTTTATCTGTGTCCTCAGGGTCACCTGAGTAGGGCTCCTGGTTCCTGCAGTCTGCAATCCCTCTGGAAATCCGTTCCTACTCCCACACCATTCGAAGGTTGTTCATGCCCAATTTGCATAGCTAAAAGTCTGTAGAGATTCTCAGTCATCCAGGTCACGGTTGTCCCAAAAGTGATTTTTCAGGAGGCAACTGGACTTTTTGGGGTTTTTTTTTCTTTGAAGACATTTCGCTTCTCATCCAAGTGGCCTCAATGACTCTTTACAAAGAAGACAAATGACCAGCTGTCTGCAAGGGATATAAATCCTCCCATTCCCCACCATCACAAGGTCCCTTCCAACTCTAATAATCTGTAAAGATCTGCCTTCATCATTTGCCCCTATTGTGTGTATCTCTGATTGATAGTCTAACTTAGAGGTCCCCAAACTTGGCAACTTTAAGACTTACGGACTTCAACTCCCAGAATTCTCCAGCCAGGAGAATTCTGGGAGTTGAAGACCACAAGTCTTAAAGTTGCCAAGTTTGGGGACCCCCTGGTCTAACTAGATGTTTGAATTACGTTATCCACTGCAACTTCCCCTCGACTTGGTTTTTTTTTTTTTGTGGCTGATAGAAAATGATACCTAAAACTTCTGTTGGGCACAAATTGCCTCACTGTGGCATTGATGGAGGAGACTGATTTCTCTGGGGCTTCCACTGTGTAATACAGGATAATGTAAATCAATTCGGGGCATAGCTGAGAAGCACAGTTTTCCCTTGTTTTACACAAAGCTACTCTAGAATTTCCATAAGTCTGTCGCTCTTCCTCAGTCTGTCACAGTTAGAGGAACTGCAATTCCTCAAAAGGGCTTTGCCCACCCCCCTCCCACTGCTCGGAGAAAGCGACTTCTGTTTTCCATTGTAATTCTCAGTGTGATTTTGAATTTCTTCGGGGCTGTTGTTGACCTGCTTTCATTGATGCAAAGTGGAAAGCGGGCTGTTTATTTCATTGTTTCTTGCTTACCATCCCTTCATTGTTCTGCAGACTTGCTTGCTGATGGACCCTTCTGATTCTGAGACAAATAAACAAGCAAACTTGGGAAGCTCAATGTCATTATTTTTTTATTTTTTTATTTTTTTATTTTTTTATTTTTTTATTTTTTATTATTTTTTTATTTTTTATTTTTTTATTTTTTTATTTTTTTATTTTTTTATTTTTTATTTTTCATTCATTCATTCATTCATTCATTCATTCATTCATTCATTCATTCATTTATTTATTTATTTATTTATTTATTTATTTATTTATTTATTTATTTATTTATTTATTTATTTATTTATTTGGCAGTTTTTCTATGCTGCCCTACTCCCTCAGGACTCAGGGCGGCGTACAACATTTTAGGAAAACTCCAAACAAATCATTAAAAAAATCATTTTTTAAAAACAGTTTAAAAAACATATAAACAACATACATACATGGGGGAAGACATCAGATATAAAGTTGTCTCAGACTCACCCCGCCTGCAGGAAGAGCCATGTTTTAATGGCTTTTCGGAAGGCCAGCAAGGTGGGGATGATTCGGATCTCTGGGGGCAGTTGGTTCCAGAGAGCAGGGGCCCCTACCGAGAAGGCCCTCCCCCTAGGCCACACCAGTCGGCACTGTTTGGCTGATGGGACCTGGAGGAGACCCACTCTGTGGGACCTGACCGGTCGAAGGGAAGAATGAGGCAGAATGCGGTCCCGGAGATAACCTGGTCCTAAGCCATGTAGGGCTTTAAAGATGAGGATCAGCACCTTGAATTGTACCCGGAGACCAATGGGCAGCCAATGCAGCTGGCGGAGTATAGGTGTTACGTGGGTGTACCTTGAAACACCCACCACAGCACGCGCAGCTGCATTTTGCACCAGTTGGAGTCTCCGACTACTCTTCAAGGGCAGCCCCATGTAGAGCGCATTGCAGTAGTCCAATCGAGAGTTGACAAGGGCATGAGTGACCATGAGTAGAGCCTCCTTCTCCAAGTATGGTCGCAATTGGTGCACCAGGCGAACCTGTGCAAAAGCCCCCCTAGCCACAGCTGCAAGGTGTTGGTCTAATTTTAGCTGTGGATCTAGGAGGACTCCCAAATTGTGAACCTGTTCCGAGGGAGTTAATTTTTTCTCCCTCAAGAACCAAGGAGGGACAATTGACATGGTTATTATAGACCTCTCTTGCAATTATAGACCTCTCTTGCAATTTAGACCTCTCTTGCAATTCAAATGAGCTAGGGAGGCTCAGCTGTGCTGAGAAAAACTGTATGTGCCCTCTCTGAATCGTCACAATTTGTGCTTCTCCCCCCCTAAAAAATCAGCACTGTCTTTCCAACAAATGGAACGAGAACAGGAGCTGTTGTGGTGGTTTTGGCACAGGATTAATCTTAAATAAAAACAAGGCAAAATGTTTCATGTTCCAGGATACGGCTAACAAAGCTGGTTATGCCTAGGTCTGCAGTAGCTCCTGCACTGGATTAATGTCTCAAGAACAGCACCGAAGATAGATTGATTCGCACACTGACAGTGCCAGCACAAAGTTGAATGCTGGCGTGCCAGACACAAACAGAGCAGGTCCTTCTTCTGCAGTGATTCAGTTCCTCCTTATGACAGCTGAGCAGCACAGATCTGCAAGCTCCTGGCACCAAGACCCAATTAAAAATGAAGGGATGTTTCTGCTTTACAGGAAGAAATGAAGAAGAAAGACCTTGAATGTAAGCCATGGGGCAGCAAGGGGATGAAAATGTAAGGGAGCCAGGAACAACTCTACAAGCAGCAAAACAATACGGCACCAAAAAAAAAAGCGATCTCCCAAAGTTCAAATCCAGAGATACTTCTTGACTACCGGTAGTTGTTTTTCCCCTTTCTTCTCTACCGCTTCTTACTCTGCTCAAGCATGTGAGATCTTGGGCAATCTGAATCTGACTTCAAGAGGTGTTAGGATGGAGCAATATTGAGGCACTAGTGTAGGAGATGAGCAGGCTGAGCCTGAGGGTGGGGTTAAACATGTCATCAGTTTGGAGCCATTGCATTCCCACAAGAGACTCAAGTCCATTGACCCTTATCTAGTGCCAATTTGGCTTGACTGTTAGTAAAACAGATTCTTAGATAGAATAGGAATAGGAATAGGAATAGGAATAGGAATAGGAATAGGAATAGGAATAGGAATAGGAATAGGAATAGGAATAGCAATAGCAATAGCAATAGCAATAGCAATAGCAATAGCAATAGGAATAGGACTGGACTGGACTGGACTGGACTGGACTGGACTAAACTAGACTAGACTAGACTAGACTAGACCAGACCAGACCAGACCAGACCAGACCAGACCAGACCAGACCAGACCAGACCAGACTAGACGAATAGAATAGAATAGAATAGAATAGAATAGAATAGAATAGAATAGAATAGAATAGAATAGAATAGAATAGAATGAGGAGGAGGAGGAGGAGGAGGAGGAATAGAATAGAATAGAATAGAAGAGAATAGAATAGAATAGAATAGAATAGAATAGAATAGAATAGAATAGAATAGAATAGAATAGAATAGAATAGGAGGAAGAGGAAGAGGAAATGGAATGGAATGGAATGGAATAGAATAGAATAGAATAGAATAGAATAGAATAGAATAGAATAGAATAGGGAGGAAGAGGAGGAAGAAGAAGAAATGGAATAGAATAGAATAGAATAGAATAGTATAGAATAGGAGGAGGAAGAGGAAATGGAATGGAATGGAATGGAATGGAATGGAATAGAATAGAGTAGAATAGAATAGAATAGAATAGAATAGAATAGAATAGAATAGAATAGAATAGAATAGAGAGGGTGAGGAAGAGGAAGAAGAAGAAGAAGAAGAAGAAGAAGAAGAAGAAGAAGAAGAAGAAGAAGAAGAAGAAGAAGAAGAAGAAGAAATGGAATAGAATAGAATAGAATAGAATAGAATAGAATAGAATAGAATAGAATAGAATAGAATAGAATAGAATAGAATAGAAGGAAGAGGAAGAGGAAGAGGAGGAAGAGGAGGAAGAGGAGGAAGATGAATAGAATAGAATAGAATAGAATAGCATAGCATAGAATAGAATAGAATAGAATAGAATAGAATAGAATAGAATAGAATAGAATAGAATAGAATAGAATAGAATAGAATAGAATAGGAAATGGGAACAGAACAGAACAGAATATTTTTATTGGTCAAATGTGATTGGATACATAAGTTTTCAGTGTATATACAAACAACGAAGCAGTAAGTCATAGATCATAAATCATAAGATACAAACAACAAGTGATAAATCATGATACCAATAGGAGAAGGTAGTAGAAAAGAGGAGAAGAGAAGAAGGATAATAGCAATGCAGCCCTTCTTCGTGGTGAGTCATAAAATAGTGCTGGGAGAATGAGGTGTTTAGCAGAGTGATTGCATGGGGAAAGACTGTCTTTGTGTCTAGTTGTTTTGGCACGCAATGAGACTGTTGCATAGCAAGTAGGTAGCAAACAACAAAACATTTAATGCTTCGAACTGAACTCCTGGTTCCTGGTTACTTGCACTTGATAGTTAGCCCAGAACATCTAGTGTGGTAAAAAGAGGAATTTTGGAGATCTGTACATCCTATGCTCAGAAGGGATGATCTTCCATGGGAATGAAAAGACAGTTGAAGAATGGGATGTATACATCTCGAAAACTATATTTTGCTTTAAGAGCACCCTTCTTCTTGGGAAGTTTTATCACTTGAGGATTTAGCAATAGTCACCAGATCAAACAGGAACACCTGGTGGTTGCATTCGTTCACCTTGTCATTTAAGATGATCCCTTCCCTTGACCAAGTTTGTGCAGATAATTACAGCACCAATATCATACTTCATTGCTGTCAGAGTTTGTTGCATCACACACAAGCAGACTGTTAAGCAGGATTCAAATGTCTTTATATACGTAACAACACATAAGGCATACAATACCCTTGTAGGTTTTTCCACGTTGTAGAGAAGAGAAATAGCAAGTACAAACACAGCACAAAATGGCCGCACAAAATGGAGAAGGCAAAATGGAGGAGAGAGAAGCTAGTGCCCTCAAGCGTGTATACAGAACAGTTAAGCTACGCCAAGGCCGAGCCGAGGTGGCACAGCAGTTAGAGTGGGGTACTGCAGGCCACTTTAGCTGACTGTGATCCGCAGGTCAGCGGTTCAAATCTCACCAGCTCAAGGTTGACTCAGCCTTCCATCCTTCCGAGGTAGGTAAAATGAGGACCCAGATTGTTGGGGGCAATATAAATATACATTGCTTACTGGTGTAAACCGCTTAGAGAGTGCTTGCACTGTGAGGCGGTATATAAATGTCACTAATAAATAAATAAATAATAAAGGCTCCTTGCTGTCTGGATCAGCAAACAGTTCCCATTGGCTGATCTGTTATCATGTCTATCCAGTCTATGAATATTCATTCTCTGACAATTGCATTATATGGTCATTGGTTCAACTATTGCCAGGCATCTCTAGAAGGAGATGCAAATGGAAGCGAATCTATTCCATCACATTTGTGGAGCTTATGGTTGGTTGCCCAGATAGCGAGATGTTTAGATTGGATTTGGCGTTATTGTCCACGCAACAAGTCCTTCCCAAAAAATCTGGGATAGGCAGATGCTGTTGTTTAATAATATTACAGGTGTGATCACTGTAGAGTCTGTCAAAGATGCTGTGTAGATGAAGGTCATGATTCATTGTCATTACTTTTCTGGTCTTCCACGTGTTGATGGCTGTCACGATGTGAATATTGTCAGTTGTGAGTCTATGCAGGGTGATGCACCCCTATTCTAAATATTATGGTACTTCCCAATACAAGCAGAACATGTGATATGATGTTCTGCGCATGTCTACATTCCTATCCACCAGTAATCACTTCTGTTATGCCTTCCGACCTAGAAGGTCGTGTTACTTAGCAAAGATGTAGTTTATTCAGGATTTATTGTTTTTATATTGTTTTGTACTGAAATAAATATTTCCTATTAGACATTTTAACCTCGGTTTCATTTCTAAGTATTTGAATTCCAAGTAAAAGATCCAATGTCGCCTCTACGGGGATATTCTCCCCTTAACAATGACCTTGATGGTGTTTCCTCCACTGAGTTTGACTTCAAGGCTGTCTTCACTCTCATGATGTATTCGCTTCTAACCTTCTTTTTGACTTCAATGCGCTTAATGTTGTCAGTGTGATAGATGCCCAGGTATTTGTGATCTTCTTCATCCAGACACTTCATCTTATTTCCATAGGGCATCTTGATTCCTTCAGTTTTCACTATTTTCCATGGTTGATAATGAGAGTAGCTCATTTGTTCATGTTCTGACCTAGACTTCCCCAAAAGTGTGAAGCCGACTCCACGTTCTGATAAAACCCCTTTTATTTAGTTTAAAGTGAACTCCTCTCCAGCAAAGTCCCAGCCAACAGTTTTTCAAGGTATTTCCCAATTACAGACCTTTATCAGGCTTGGAGAGCTGCCAAGCCGATATCTTTCAGACTCCACACTATAACAGACAATACTTGGCAAGAATGCAGGAAGAGATCTTCGCCCAAATGGACTAATTGTCTCCTGCAAACTCCCTTCCCCTTTCGCTCCTCTTTTATTCCCTTTGGGAGGAGCCATTCATCATCCACCTGTGGCCTTACTCCCAAGTCGACCCTTGTTCCTCAGCTGTTCCCTTCGTCTGGCAACTCGGTGCATGCGCACACTGGGAACAGGCTCCAGCTGTTCATCTGCCTCACTGATGTCTGACTCCAAAGGCAGCTGATAACTGTCACACGGCCCTGGCCCCCTCTCTGCCTCCGATGCAGAGCCCTCGTCCGAGCCTTCCCCAGACTCCAGGACTGACCCATGTTCCTCCCCAACCTCCTCACTGTCCAAATTTGCTGACAGCTCCGCTGGCCCCTGGCGGGCCACAACAATTCAGTCCAAACTCCACTGCAATATCACAGCTATACATTGTTGGGCAGCAATTCTATTTCAGATAGTGTTTTCTCATACATCTTAATGGATAGGAGGTGGGAGAAGCCTGGAAGATGCTTTTGATGTTTCAGAACCAAAACCTGACTTGTTTGGTATTGTTGACAGAGGGATCAATGTTATGACAAACAGTAGTAGTGATAGTGAGTTTCTTTGATAGAGTTTCCTTTTGTCTTAACGTCTAAGAGCTATTACCACCGACCAACAATTGTGTCTTGAATTATGCCATTGATCTTCGCACAATGCTTCTGATGTTTCTACTGACTCCTATTATTGCTTGTAGTATTATTGTAGTAAGGTCACACCTAGAGTACTGCATCCAGTTTTGGTCACCACACTATAAAAAAGATGTTGAGGCTCTAGAAAGAGTGCAGAGAAGAGCAACCAAGATGATTAGGGGACTGGAGACTAAAACATCTGAAGAACGGTTACAGGAACTAGGCATGGCTAGTCCAGTGAAGAGAAGGACCAGGGGAGACATGACAGCAGTGTTCCAGTATTTGAGGGGCTTTCACAGAGATGAGGGGGTCAAACTATTTTCCAAAACACCCGAAGGCCAGACAAGGAACAATGGATGGAAACTGAACAAGGAGAGATTCAAAACCTGGAAATAAGGAGAAATTTTCTGACAGTGAGAAGAATCAACCGATGGAACAGAAGTTGCTTTCAGAAGTTGTGGGAGTTTCATCACTGGAAGCTTTCAAGAAGAGACTGGACTGCCATCAAAAATGGTGTAGGGTCTGCTTGGGTGGGTGGGGGGTTTGGTGGTAGGCTTTCCTGCCTCATCAGGGGGTTGGACTAGAAGACCTCCAAGGTCCCTTCCAACTCTGTCATTCTATTTCTTTCATCTCCTTTCGACGTTAGTTAAAACGATTGGTGTAGGGAGCATATTTGAAGCGTAAGCATTTGAGTGGCATTAAGGAGGTTTATTACTGCCAAAAAGAAAAAAGAAAAATGCCCGACCCTTATAACAGCTTTCTGTTTCTGCTAGTAGAAAGGTCAATGTGTAAGATGTGACTAATATCACTGTCATTGAATTCACATATTTCAATGCCATTTTTATCGTGCTTTTTTTCCTCTGGCAAATATTGGTCAGGAGTCTCGTGAGTTTTCATGCAGTTCAAAAAGAAGAAGAAGATAATGGATAGCACTCATTTGAAACCACAATGCTTTCATTAAAAGCATTTCAGCACCAGATGCATCATAGCTGTTGGTTTCCTTTTTATTCTTTTGTGGTGAATTGTTTAGGGAAACCACAATAGTGACAGAGAGTAATTTTCAAACAAGGTATAAATGCACGGAAGCTTGGAAAGAGGAACGACAACGACATCCAGTTTTATTTCCTTTTTTGTCCCTTTCTCTTCTCTCCATCCCCTTGTGAATGGAGCTTATATATTCTTTTCTCTGGAACGTTTGTGTCTAGCAAAACCCATCCAGAAAACATTCACTCGGCTGTACTGAGTTTCTGACTGGCTTTTAAAAACGCGGTCTTCCCAAGACGTTCGATCGTAACGAATGGGCCACTGCAAAAATAAAATAAAATAACTCTCCAAATGAAATTTGACCTTGGAATACTCATCTCAAATGACCTTAGTGCCAAAGCCCACTGCAACAACATCGCCAAAAAGGCTTCAGGAACTGTTAACCTAATCTTACGTAGCTTCTTCTCCGGTAATATCACACTACTAACCAGAGCATACAAAACATTCGCCAGACCAGTCCTCGAATACAGCTCATCTGTCTGGAACCCACACCGCATATTGGACATAAATACATTAGAAAGTGTCCAGAGATACTTTACGAGAAGAGCCCTCCACTCCTCTACTCGCAACAGAATACCTTACACAACCAGACTCGAAATCCTGGGCTTAGAAAGCTTAGAACTACGTCGCCTTCGGCACGACCTAAGCATATCTCATAAAATTATCTGCTACAACATCCTTCCTGTCAACGACTACTTCAGCTTCAACCACAAGAATACACGAGCACACAACAGATACAAACTCAAAGTGAAGCGCTCCAAACTTGACTGTAGAAAATATGACTTTAGCAACAGAGTGGTAAATGCCTGGAACTCACTACCTGACTCTGTCCACTGTTGACCTCACCCAATTCCTAAGAGGTCAGTAAGGGGCGTGCATAAGCGCACCAGCGTGCCTACCATCCCTGTCCTAATGTTCCCTCTTATCAGTATCCATCTGATAAACAATGTTATATCTATGTATATTACCAACACGTACTTGACAAAATAAATAAATAAAATAAAATAAATGGTCTTCCTTTGAGGAACCTCTACTCTTTGCCCAGAAGCCTTCTTGACATCAAGAAGGAAGTAGAGACAAGAAGATCCCTTCCTTATCGCCACAGGGGTGGGGAAACCCAACACAGAGAAAGAAAAAAACAGTTGAATCAAGATCAAAGCAAAAAAAGCCAGCTAGCTCGCTGAAAGGAGCTTCAATGTTTTGCTTGTTTTTAAATCTCCGTAGAAGTCAAGAAGAAGCAAAGCCTCTTTTATTCCTAGCATGGTGCCTTTTCAGGCCAAAGGATGATCCTGAACCTCAGGCGAAAAACAAAATTGCTAGGTGCGAAGGTTCCGGTTGGGTCAAGTGTGACAAAAATTTTTTTCCTCTTTTCCTTTCTCTAGCTTCTCTAGTTGCCCATCGCAACGCCCACAGCAACGCTCACAGCTGCACACATGGTCCAGTCACAATAGGTGGAAAACATCCGATCATGCATCACGGGGCTGACACTTAGCAGTATCGTAGTTATCCATGATAATCCCCTTTAATTCTCACAGCAATAAGATAATATCCTAGGCAGTAAGGGAGAACAGCCGGAGCAGGCCTGTGATTGATGAGGAATTAGCCTTATATATCTGTGCCTGCTCAGGATTCAGCTTTGGTTCCGTCACGATGTGAATAATTGCCAGTTGTGCATCTCTACTATTTCTTGTATTTCTTGTATTTCTAATCAAGCAGACATGTGATATGTTTTACTACGCATGCGTGCATTCCAGGAGTTATGTCTCCACCTACTTCCCTTCTTCTTTGATGCCTCGCCCGAGGCAGACGTGAATCCATTAGCTGAGAAGGTGTAGCTTATTAAGGGTTTATTCTTTTGTTATTTTTGTACTGAAATAAACATTTTGTTAATTGGAATTGAATCTCGGTTTTATTTTCTAAGTACGAACGACTTCAGGGAAGCAAGATTCTAAATCGCCTCTTGATAGGAAATTCCTATCTGACAGGTTCTCCGAAGGCCTGTGTTTTTATTCATTCCCTGTACAGTTAGTCCTCAACGTGCCACTGCAATTGAGCCCAACATTTATGTTGCTAAGTGAAGCAGTTGTTAACTGAGTCCCCCCTCCCCCATTTTACGATTTTTCTTCCCACATTTGTTAAGGGAATTGCGGCAGTTGTTGAATGAGTAAACCCGGTTGTTAAGTGAATCTGGCTTCCGTCTCGGCTTTGCTTGTCAGAAGGTTGCAAAAAGAAAAGGGGACGACGTGACCACGGGACGCCACAACTGCGGGCGGTTATCCGTGCATCTGCACCATGCCTTTGGTCTGGGAGAGGTACGTCTTGTAAGCGCTGATAGGGACTTGTGCTTTTTCTGCTCTCCGACTTTTGAGAAGTCTCATACAATCAATGCTGAGCAAATGAAGATGCGCTTGAGTTCCATTGACCAAGAGATTGATTCAGATCTAATCCCAGGAAAAGGAAAATGGAAAGTTGTGATTGGTGGTTCTTCTTTCTTTCCTCCCCCCCTCCTCCTCCTCTTTCATTTCCACTTCCTCCTCCTCCTCTTCCTCTTCCTTCTCCCTCCTCCTCCTCCTCTTCCTCTTCCTCTTCTTTCTCCCTCCTCCTCCTCTTCTTCTTCTTCTTCTTCTTCTTCTTCTTCTTCTTCTTCTTCTTCTTCTTCTTCTTCTTCTTCTTCTTTTCTCCTCCTCCTCCTCCCCCTCCCCCTCTCCCTCTCCCTCTCCCTCTCCCTCTCCCTCTCCTTCTTCTCCTTCTCCTTCTCCTTCTCCTTCTCCTTCTCCTTCTTTTCTCCTCCTCCTCCTCCTCCCCTTCCCCTTCCCCTTCCCCTCCTCCTCCTCCTCCTCCTCTCCCTCTCCCTCTCCCTCTCCCTCTCCTTCTCTTCTCCTTCTCCTTCTCCTCTTCCTCTTCCTCTTCCTCTACTCTCCCACTCCCTCTCCCTCTCCTTCTCCTTCTCCTTCCTCCTCTGTTCGCTATCAGTATATAAAACACCCCCCATTTAGCCCAAAGCAACTGAGCTGACAAGGTTTCAGCAAATGATCCTGCTCCCTTGGAACCAGCAACTCATCTGTCTGTGGTTCAGATACATCAGGATCACTCCTGTACCGTGAAGTGTGAAATCAGACCTGGCTGATGGAAGGACAAGTGAAATAAAATCCCCCACGAGTTTCCTTTTCTGCAGAGTAGAGTATCATCCCACGCTCTCCCGTAATCCAAACACCCAGCAAAAATGAAAACAACAGGAGAACAGATCCAGTCTTATTGACTTCATTTTCTGTGCTCCCAAGATTATTCAAGGGTAACCTGGTGTGCAGAGGTGGAGACGTAGATTCTCCAAGATGCAATTACCTGGTGAGAGAGAGAGAGAGGGAAAAAAAATCTGTTGTACTTTTAGGAAAAGATGCACAGTTAGAACCGAGTTTTGTTCATTCCAATCAAATGCAAATACCTGAGAGGTTGGCATTACTGTCTGAATGGCGTTTCAAGTGAGAAAACACATTTGCAGAGAGTTGAACAAATCATCTCTCTATTTGGGAAATTATGTCTACCATGAAAATATCTATCCAGCTGTTTTGATTTCAGGTGTTATCTTTGGAGAGCTAATTTCACTTTTAAATCCTCTGACGTCCTTGTCAGTCCGACATGAGCTGAATTTTGCCCTTACATGCTGGCATGAATGGTCTCCTGCTGTCTAAAAATATACAGGATGAAGACAACTTTATGATCAAGAGATGGTGGGAGGTAATTCTCATGCTACAGACTCTCCTCTGCTTTATTCAAAAGGTCAGTTCACACAAATAGGTTGTTGGCAGAAGCAGGAAGAAATAAGTCATATCTGATGATTTTATGGTCTCATGGGAAATTTGCAAATACTAAGGGCAGGACCTCCTCAGGAGTAGGCACTATCTTATTGAATTATATCCTAAGGGACAAGTACTTTATGTTTAGTTATTAATAGATACCTTACCTTTCCTCCAAATTTGACTATCTTGGGAAAAATGGAGATTACACTAGGAAATTGAATATATATATATATACATACATACATACATACATACATACATACATACATACATACATACATACATATATATGTATATATGCAAAAAAATGTTACACACACACACATCTCTCTCTCTCTCTCTCTCTCTCTCTCTCTCTCTCTCTCTCTCTCTCTCTCTCTCTCTATCTCTCTATCTCTCTATCTCTATCTCTATTTCTCTCTCTCTCTCTCTCTCTCTCTCTCTCTCTCTCTCTCTCTATCTATCTATACATACACACACACACAACACACACACACACACACACACACACACACACACACACACACACACACACACACACACACACACACACACACACACAATAGAGATGGCAAATCATTGCTATATCCAGGGGTGGGTTGCTACGGGTTTGCCTGGGTTCGGACAGACCCATAGCTAATGTTATGGCCAGTTCGGCGAACCGCCAAACCCCACCCCTGACTGGCCCCACCCACCCACCCCTCCCACCCCGCCCCTCACAGAAGTCTCCATGCGGCCCGTTTTGGATGTGAGGTAAGTGCAGACCCCGCGCGCAGGTTCGCGGAGGGGAAAATGGGCTTCCAGAAATTCCGGAAGTCTGAAAATGGACACTTTTCTGGCCTCCGGAGGGGCTCCGGAGCCTGAGGAGGCAGTTTTTGCCCTCCCAGAGGCTGGGGCAAAGCCTCCGGAGCCTGGGGAAGGTGAAAAACGGGCCTCCCAGAAGTTCCGGAAATCTGAAAATGGGCCCGTTTCCGGTCTCCAGAGGGCCTCTGGAGCCCAAGGAAGGCAAAAACACCCCCCCCCCCACTGTGGTGAAGGAGGCTGACTAGGCCATGCCCACCATCCGTCCAGCAACCAGTCAGAGAACCCGTTGCTGAAATTTTTGAAGCCCACCCCTGGCTATGTCAGTGCCAAGAAAACAAGATATACATGGCCAACTTGCATCTAGGAGCTGAGTTCAGTTCTTGAAAGGTTTTCTACCCATTTCATCAAATTCGTAAAATGATTGTAGCTCTTATTTGACTGGAGACTACTAGACTAGGCCTTGGGGTGGAAATCTCAGAAAACGTGAGCGGCAAGTAGAACTTCCCTATTGTCCCAAGATGACAACAATCCCTGTAGTGGCTGAGTTAGTAACATGATTGTTAAGTGAATCTGGATTCCTCGTGGATTTTGCTTGTCAAGAGGTCATAAAAGGAATAGAATAGAATAGAATAGAATAGAATAGAATAGAATAGAATAGAATAGAATAGAATAGAATAGAATAGAATAGAATAGAATTGAATTGAATTGAATTGAATTGAATTGAATTGAATTGAATTGAATTGAATTGAATAACAGAGTTGGAAGGGACCTTGGAGGTCTTCTAGTCCAACCCCCTGCCCAGACAGGAAACTCTACACCACTTCAGACAAATGGTTATCCAAAATCATCTTAAAAACTTCCAGTGTTGGAGCATTCACAACTTCTGGAGGCAAGCTGTTCCACTGATTAATTGTTGTAACTGTCAGGAAATTTCTCCTTAGTTCTAAATTGCTTCTCTCCTTGATTAGTTTCCATCCATTGCTTCTTGTCCTGCCCTTCAGGTGCTTTGGAGAATAGTTTGACTCCCTCTTCTTTGTGGCAGCCCCTCAAATATTGGAACACTGCTATCATGTCTCCCCTGGTCCTTCTTTTCATTAAACTAGACATACCCAGTTGCTGCAACCGTTCTTCATATGTTTTAGTCTCCAGTCCCCTAATCATCTTTGTTGCTCTTCTCTGCACTCTTTCTAGAATCTCAACATCCCTTTTACATCGTGGCGACCAAAACTGAATGCAGTATTCCAAGTGTGGCTTTACCAAGGCATTATAAGGTGGAATTAACACTTCACGTGATCTTGATTCTATCCCTCTGTTTATCCTTCTGTTTAGGAGATCACATGACCCCAGGACAATGCAACCATCATATATATGAACTGGTTGCCAAACATCCAAATTTTGTTCCTGTGAACATGGGATGTTGCAATGGTCATAAGTCACTTTTTTTCAATGCCATTGTAACTTCGATCATTAAGTGAACTGTTGTAAGTTGAGGCCTATCTGGAATATCTAGGGATTGAAGTCAGGGGTGGGATTCACATAATTTATCTACCGGTTCGCTCAGTAGCACCAGAAATGTGACCACGCACAAACCTTCTGCGCATGCGCATGGCTCACACACGCTGCCTGAACATGTGGCAGCACTCAAAGACTGCCCACGGTGTCAGCGCTGGTGAGCTGAGCTGGGACTATAGGACAGGGAATGTCGGAGGTGGGAGGGCGGGGCCAACCAGAGATGGTATTTGCCGGTTCTCCGAACTGCTCAAAATGGCCACTACCAGTTCGCCCGAACCAGTCCGAACCGGCTGAATATCACCTCTGATTGAAGTCCAATTATCTGGAAGTTTTCCATCTGAGGAATATTGGTTTATCAGAGAATTTTAATTCTCTGTTGAAGAATAAATTAGAAGCTCACACAGTTGACTGCCTTTAGCTGAATTAAATAACTTCTTTATAATCATATCAAAATATTTACAGTACCATACATTCTTCTTTACAGCAAGTAGAAAGCATACTTCTTACAGACATCATAGCGCAATGAAGACTTCACGCAGAGAGATACAGAGACAGACCGAGACTGGAGAACACGTCCAGCTCCTAGCTTAATTCTTTGCACATGCTCAGTAGCACTTTACTCACATTGGCTGACTGAGTTACCACACGACTCTTCCAGCTCATGAATATTCCAACATGGTTCATGGCTTATTATCAGATAAGTAGGAAAACCAAGAAGTTAAAGTGTAGAATTATAGGCTGATTATAAGTCATAACTAGTTTTGATGGGCAAGAAATGTATTTCAGCAAGCTTTTTTAAAATGAGTGTCTCTCTTCTTTGAGTGTTTGTTTCTTCTAAAGTTCTTTTTTATTCAGTTCAGAGTTTCATTCTGGCACAGAAGGAAATAATAATAAATAAATAAACATAACACTGGACAATTTTCTTTAGCAAGGAGCATTGCAATAAATCTAATTAGCATCCAAATTAAATCCTAGGACTCCTGATTATTATACCATAAAGTACTGTACCGCACTCAGAAATGATTTATTTTAGAAAGAGATCAGGAAATGAATATCTGGTGTCCATTTATATATATTTGTCTAGGCTCTAATTGTGCATGGAGAAAATAACAACTTTTAGTAAAAAAAAATAAGGCTGGGAACAGATATGTTAAGAAAAGGCATTTTTCATTAAGATAAAAATGCTCTTAGCTGCTAAGCTACTATAGAAACCAAAACGTTCTGGTCATTTATCTTTGACTGAATGCAGCTGTTTATTAGTTTTTTCTTTCCTTTCTTTTATCCATCTCTCTCTCTCTCTCTCTCTCTCTCTCTCCCTCTCTCCCTCCCTCTCTCTCTCTCTCTCTCTCTCTCTCTCTCTCTCTCTCTCTCTCTCCCTCTCTCTCTCTCTCTCTCTGTCTCTCTGTCTCTCTGTCTCTGTCTGTCTGTCTCTCTCTGTGTCTCTCTGTCTCTCTGACTCTCTGTCTCTCTGTCTCTCTCTGTCTCTCTCTCTCTCTCTGTGTGTGTGTGTCTCTCTCCCTCTCCCTCCCTCTCTTTTTCTTTTCTCAATCTCATTGGGAAAAAACAACAAATCAAGTATAGGTATGACCGCAGTTCATTTAGTGACCGTTAGAATCCTAGAAAGTATATCCTAGAAAGTGCAGAGAAGAGCCACAAAGATGATAAAGTGTCTGGAGGCTAAATTGTATGAGGGAGCTAGGTACGTCTAGCCTACTGAAGTGAGGGACTAAGGGTGACATGATAGCATTCTTCTAGTACTTAAGGAGCTTTCACAGCGAAGAGGGATTCTACTTGTTCTTCAAAGAACCAGGACAAGAAGTAATGGGAAGCTTGTTAAAGAGATATTTCAAACAAATATACAGAAATCTGGAGCAACATTCATGATGAGTTTTTATCAGGGGTGAAATGCTACCGGTTCGGCTCAGTACGGGTGTACTGGTAGTGGCAGCCGCTGGTGGTTCAGAGAACTGGTAGCGGCGGCAGCGCGAGGCTCCGCCCACCTGCCCGGACATCACCATTTTGTTGTTTTTAACCCTCTGTGCATGCGCAAAGCCTTCTGTGCATGTGCAGAGGGTGAAAAAGCGTGTGCTTCCGAACCGGTCTTACCTTCTTACCTTCTTACCCGTTCTTCTGGTGCTTTGGAGAATATGATAAGCCAGACGTAAATATGTAGATGTAAATATGCAGGACTTTTTTTTAAAGGCATGGTTTCATTTTGAGCCAATTCACACCTTTGGTGAGTTAAGTTCTGTTAAGTTACATTCCAAATCACTTCCTCAGCAGAGGTGGTATTCAGCCGGTTTGGATCGGTTCGCCCGAACCGGTAGCAGAAATCGCGGGTGGGCCTGCCCACCCGCCCCAGCTCTATGGCATCATTTGTAGGGATGTTTTTGAGGCCGGGCGCATGCGTGGAAGGCACACGTGCACAAAAAGTGCATGCGCGGAAGGCCAGGCGCATGCGCAGAAGGCCGGGCGGATGTGTGGAAGGCAGGCGCGCGCGGGGCGAACCGGTAGCAGCAAAATGGGAAACCCACCCCTGTTCCTCAATCACTTAACACAAGTTGTGATTCCTAGGTATTATGCATGTGCCGGAGCCTCAATACCACTGCATCCATTGTGCTGTGTTGTACTTACTGCTATCACTCGCCCTGTTATTTAAAACTGAAATAATGTTTTCTACCACTCAGGGAAACCAGTCATCATGTTTTCATATAACTCTTATCTATATGATAAATCAATCTGCATGGCAGGCTTCTTTCACATCAGATTAGCGTTGTCTTCCACCTCTGTTCATTGATAAGCATGTTTAGATGATGAAATTCTCGTGGCCCAGTTGGGAATCATCTTAAACAACCAATTTTCATTCTAAATGAGCTCTTATTGATAGAATGTGAGTTTCTGCACTTTGCTTTTCTATTAGGAAGGCAGGTGGTCATTTGATCTGCAGTTCTTTCTTAAAATTATAATTTAGTTTTCATCTGGAAATATACTCAGATTTGGGAGAGAGTACGTCTATGCATTACTTATGAACTCTTGCAGACAAAGGTATTTTATGCAAAAGAAAAAAATGATTCTCAGCCTGAATTTATCCAGTATTTTAATAGAAGACACCAGCACAGCAATCCATCAACAGAAAGATTTTTTCCCCCAGTTATAAATTTAATATGATTTATTTCTTTACAAGATTTGTACACCATTGCCTACTGTATTGGACAATCTGAAAAGAAAAGAAAAGAAAAATGCATAAATTGAAATAAATCTTCTGCAACTCTAATTTGGCATGATCCATAAGAAACATATTACGTAAGTGAATGGGATAAAAACTCATCATTGAAATTGCTCCAGCTTTCTGTACGTTTGTTACAAATTCACAAATTAAATTTATTTTTTATTTATTTATTTTATTTGTCAAGTACATGTTGGTAATATATATAGATAAAACATTGTTTATATACATAAGATGGGTACTGATAAGCGGGAACATTAGGACAGGGACGGTAGGCACACTGGTGCACTTATGCACGCCCCTTACTGACCTCTTAGGAATCGAGTGAGGTCAACAGTGGACAGTCTAAGGGTAAAGTTTTGGAGGTTTGGTGACGAAACCACAGAGTCAGGTAGTGAGTTCCAGGCATTTACCACTCTGTTGCTAAAGTCATATTTTCTACAGTCAAGTTTGGAGCGGTTCACTTTGAGTTTGTATCTGTTGTGTGCTTGTGTATTGTTGTGGTTGAAGCTGAAGTAGTCATTGACAGGAAGGACGTTGTAGCAGATAATTTTATGAGTTATGCTTAGGTCGTGCCGAAGGCGATGTAGTTCTAAGCTTTCTAAGCCCAGGATTTCAAGTCTGGTTGCGTAAGGTATTCTGTTGCGAGTAAAGGAGTGGAGGACTCTTTTTGTAAAGTATCTCTGAACACTTTCTAATGTATTTATGTCCGATATGCGGTGTGGGTTCCAGACAGATGAGCTGTATTCGAGGATTGGTCTGGCAAATGTTTTGTATGCTCTGGTTAGTAGTGTGATATTACCGGAGAAGAAGCTACGTAAGATTAGGTTAACAGTTCTTGAAGCCTTTTTGGCAATGTTGTTGCAGTGGGCTTTGAAACTTAGGTCATTTGATATGAGTATTCCAAGGTCTTTGACAGAGTGAGGGTCGTCTATAAGGTCTTGAATTTTCAGCTTGTATTTAATATTCTGATTTTTTTTTTGCCAATGTGTAGGACAGAGCATTTGTGAATGAAGGAATGAAGGAAAAGCTTACATTTCCTTACAATTTTTTTTGTTGGTCCCAAACCAACAACAGAGAATGTGTTTCTTACAGGCAGTTTTTAATTCACTAGGATCAATCTTTCTAAAAAAAAAATTATTCTGCTTCAAAATCTTCATACAGTTCCACCTACAATAAGTAGTTTGAGAGCAATACCATGCAAAAAATTTGCATCTTTAAAAAAAAGTTTGTTTGTTTCCCAAACATTGTTGAAGAGGAAGAAACTCTTGGATTTGGTGATCGGGATGTGTGATCACAGCTTTCATATGTGTGCTGAAATCATGGGATGTAGACAGATAATATACTTCCCTTGGACTTCTAATCAAGTCTTGTGATTATACTCAACTGGTGTGTGTTTTTTTAAAACATTCTTTATCAACTTATCATTTAACAATTGCTCATTTACTCAATTAAGTTTTCTTTCCGGTCTAAGTTCACTTACTCAGTGAAGGTTTTTTTTCCTATCCTTTCTTTGCTTTAAATAAACAAAATGAAATTGTTTTAATTGTCCTTCTTTCCCTTTCTTCCTGGCAAGGAAGGAAGGAAGGAAGGAAGGAAGGAAGGAAGGAAGGAAGGAAGGAAGGAAGGAAGGAAGGAAGGAAGGAAGGAAGGAAGGAAGGAAGGAAAAGATGAAAGTTAAGGAAGAAAGAAGACAGAAAGAGAAGGAAGGAAGGAAGGAAGGAAGGAAGGAAGGAAGGAAGGAAGGAAGGATATGGGAATGAGCGAAGGAAGGGAGGGAGGAAGGAAGGAAGGATAGATGGGAGCAAGGAAAAAATGAAAGTGAAGGAAGAAAGAAGACAGAAAGAGAAGGAAGGAAGGGAAGGAAGGAAGGAAGGAAGGAAGGATAAAAGTGATGGGAGGAAAGAAGGATCCATTTGAACTGTTTTAATATATCTTACATTAATGATAGAAAGTTATTTTTCATCTTCTTAAGCCAGGAATGAGTCAGAACCTATTTGCCATTGGATTGACATCAGGTTAATAAGATTATTTCCAGAATATGAAGTTCACCTATAAAATAGATAGGGATGATCTCTTGTCAGCTCTGATTGCATCTATTAAGTGATAACTTCTTTTGTAATGGAATTGAAAGCGCTGGAGGTTACCTATAACAGCTTGACCTTTACAGAAAAATAAGCAACAACAAACAAACAAACACACACACACACACACACACACAGAGAGAGAGAGAGAGAGAGAGAGAGAGAGAGAGAGAGAGAGAGAGAGAGAGAGAGAGAGAGAGAGAGAGAGAGAGAGAGAGAGAGAGAGAGAGAGAGAGAGAGAGAGAGAGATTAAAATTGTTATTATATCTAGCTTTGCACATATTTCACTTACATTGGCACCCTACAAACGTATAAATGAGAAATATTGCTCCCTGATCTAAATTCCGCTTCTACAAGGTGGCAGCATCTGGAACCAAGCTCCAATCTTGTTTACTCTCAGAAGTTAAACATGATTGGACTTGGTTAGTACCGTAGTTGACTATAAAAATATCAACACATTCCAGATCCTGAGGCTGGATTGGAGAGCTATCCAAAAGAAGACAACGGTAATGCTGTTGCAAAGAATACTGTTGAAGTCATCGCCAGGAAACGAGCTCTATTCAAAGCCACGATTATGTTTAACCTGTCAGGGGAAGAAACCAAATCATGAACACAGCTGCATTTAATAGAAATTGAAAAGACAGCACACCAACTTAATTTACTCATCATGGTTTGCGACCTCTTTGAACTAATAGCAATAGCAATGGCACTTAGACTTATATACCGCTTCATAGCGCTTTACAGCCCTCTCTAAGCAGTTTACAGAGTTCAGCATATTGCCCCCAACAATCTGGGTCCTCATTTTACCCACCTCGGAAGGATGGAAGGCTGAGTCAACCTTGAGCCAGTGAGATTTGAACAGCTGAACTGCAGCTAGCAGTCAGCTGAAATAGCCTGTAGTGCTGCACTCTAACCACTGCGCCACCTCGGCTCTTAATACCAGCTATTAATGAAGTTAATTAGTAGCTGGTTGTTTGCCAACAAAGACTGTTTGTAACTTGGTGTGTGCATTCTTTATTAGTAAAAGTGTTGCATTAAACTGCTTGTGTGGTTGTGTGCTTCGTGGGGACAGAACACTCATATTTATGATGGTCGCAATGTCCAGGGGTCATGTGATTTCCCCCTTTGTGACCACCTGACAAGCAACCTCAATGGGGAAGTCAGATTCACTTAACGACCGCGCTACTGACTTAACTGCAGTGATTCGCTTAACAACCGCGGCAACCCAACTGTTCAGTGAGCCCTGCCCTGTTTCGCAACTTTTCTTGCCACCGATGTTAAGTGAATCACTGCACTTGTTCGGTTAGTAACAGGGTCGTTGAGTGGATCCGTCTTCGCCATTGACATTGCTTGTCGGATGGTCACAAAAGGGGATCGCGTGATCCAGGACGCTGCAACCGTCATAAATATGGGTCAGTTGCCAAGTGTCTAGAATTTTGATCACATGACCCTGCAATGGTCGTAAGTGTGAAAAACAGGCATAAGTCAAATGCCTATGTAAACAAATGGTCCAGGACTACCTGTACTACCGGTACACAAGAATTTTGTGTAATTTTATTCAAATAATTACCACAAGCTGAGTTTGACTTGAAGGACGACTTCCAGTTTGACATTCAGAGTGAAGGAATTGAAGATTTTTCCCACCACAACGGCTTCATTTTGACTCCCCACTCATCTCCATTTTGGTCCCGTTTCTAATATCTTGGCATTCAGATTTAATTTAAAAGCCTCTACAATCACATTTAACTCACAGCTTTAATAAATGCGTAGAAGTCAGCCTTAAGGCACCCGGTCCAGAAAGCCAGTTAGACTGGAAGCAATTTATTTGGTTTTGGTGGTATCAGGAACAGCTCTCCGTAGTGCCAAACAAAAGGAAGTAATAATCCTTCAAATCTCCAGTAAGAATTATTGAAAAGTAAAGGATTCTGCTATCTTGTATCTGCTCGGTGATATTCTTGGGTGCTCCTTTATTAAATTCACAAGAGATAATATTGTCTCCCAGATAACTTGCTTTGTTAGTATTTGCTCTGAAATTTAATTTCCTAAACTTCTTTTCTTTTCTTTTCCCTGGAGATAGCAAACAAAGTTTTTCACCTTTGCTTCAACAGGGTTAATTTTCTCCAAAACTGACTATAAAACCGAGAAAGACAGCTGTTGGCTGAAAGATAACCTTTCACTGCACTCCATCGAAAAAATGCCAAATCCATTTTCTGGGCCAAAGATAGCATTCCGATGCAAATCTTTCTCAACCCCAGCAAGTTTAAAGTGGATGGACTTCAATTCTCAGATTTCCCCTGCGGGATGATGGATGTTGAAGTCCATCCATGTTAAATGTGCTGAGGTCGAGAAACCCCGTTCTACGGCAAGCTCATTTTGGTAGAACTTTTTACTGTCATCTGTAGGGCGGGCTATCTTTTGAGAGACATCCCATTTCTCAGTAAGGACTAGGATTGTTGTTGTGGCCCGCCAGCTGCCAGCGGAGCTGGCGGCAGACTCAGATGATGAGGAGGTTGGGGAGGAACTTGGGCCAGTTCTGGAGTCCGGGGAAGGCTCTGATGGATGCTCTGTGTCGGACGCAGAAATAGAGCCAGGGCTGCCCGACATTTTCCAGCCACCGGAGAGGCTGCTGCCTTTGGAGGCTGATATGAGCGAGGAGGAAGAACAGCTGGGGCCTGTTCCAGATGCACGTATGAGCAGAGCAGTTAGGAGAGGAGAACAATGGAGGACAAGGAGTTGACTCGGGAAGCAAAGCACACGAGGATGCTGAATCCCTGGCTGGGGAATAAAAAGAAAGAAAGGGAAGTGGTGGTCGTAGGAGACAACAGTTCATATTTCTGAAGACTTTGCTCATTGTGTTTCATGCCACAAAGACTTCTTGCCAGAACTTAATTTGCAACCTTTCGGCTGGGAGCTCATGGCCTTGAAATTATCACAAGGAACTGATAAGGTCTGTTGCTGCATTTAACTCCTTGCAGAACTCTTGCCTGGACTTTTCGGTGGGTGAATGCCATTAATTCACAGGAGGTAAATAAAGAGGGGTTTTTTTGTGACCAGGAATCTGTTTCTTGCTTCTGCTAAGGCTGGGACAGAACAGTTGTCCCAAAGGTGCTTTTTCAAAAAGCAACTGGACTTTTCTTGGTTTTTGAAGACGTTTCACTTCTCATCCAAGAAACTTCTTCAGTTCTGACTGAACAGTGAAGGATGGCAGGATTTATATTCCTTGCAGCCATCTGGTGGTTAGCACTCTTTCTGAAGTCATTGAGGCCACTTAGAGGTTTATCTGTGCCTTCAGGGTCACCTGAATAGTGCAAATGGGTGTGGAACCTTCTTGGAACTGGGTTATAAACAGGAGATAGGTAGTGTCATATCTTTCCCCCTCTGTTGAGAGAGGGCTGTTCAGTCTTAATGCAGATGGCCTCTTTCAAACTAGTGATCTTCTCTGTCCAGAATGTGGACTTTGTTGTCAACTGATTTTGCTGACTTGAGGATAGACACACAGATAAATAATGGATGATGATAGATATATGATAGATGATGATGATAGATAGATAGATAGATAGATAGATAGATAGATAGATAGATAGATAGATAGATAGATAGATAGATAGATAGATAGATAGATAGATAGATAGATAGATAGACCGATAGACAGACAGACAGACAGACAGACAGACAGACAGACAGACAGACAGACAGACAGACAGACCAGTGGGATACACAGAGAGTAGATAATACTATCCTTTTTTTAAAAAAAAGTCACTCCATTCTTTGATAATTTTAATATGCTTTCAATGCTACACCATGCTGTATTTTTCAAAAAATATTTTACTGACTGAACTTCTATTTGGCGAATTTTCCCACCATGCCTCAACTTGTGGGACAACTTAGCAATGTAGACACTTCCAGTTGCTTCCATTCACTAAATCTTATGGGCCGATAAGTTGATACCTTCCACCTTTTATCACCTCTTTGCCTTCCGTTTCCTTTTTCCTGCTTTTTCTTAGCGGGATAAAATTGATTGAGGAATGAAAAACCACACTAGCGACATAATACATTCTGATTGGTGTCATAAGCGGTTTTCCCCTTGTGATATACGAAGGAACGAAGGAAATAAAAACACCAGGGAAAAGGTAGCATTTGTTGTCCAAAATGGACCTATGAAAATCGACCTTTGCTAATGTTACCATGTCAACATAATGGGAACATGGACCTAAAGAAGCTATTTCCAAGAACCTCGGCTTATTTTATTGTATTTTTAGAAACCTGATTTATACAACGACTTCCATTTGGCTGCACTTAAAAGTTAACCAAAGCAATTGGACAGACCGCAGGTCAATTAAACGGGACATGATTTCAGATGCAATTAGACAGTCATTTCAGGAAAGGAGGACAACCTTAAGTCTGGGGATGAACAATTGAATATTATAGGACAATGAGACATTTTATGTCTCTATCCGAACAAACTCGACTTAACACAATACCTTTGAATAAACATGTGTGGTAAAGCATCTGGTTTGCGTATGTGTTGTCTTGGAAATTGAATTTCATTGCATTAGCCTCAATGATTCTAATATGTAAATGCTTCTCTTCAAGGCAGAAAGTGTTGAATGATTTAAATCTGGAGGGAGCTTGAAATACATATAATTGTTTTTTCCCCCAATTCATCCTATTGTGTTGTATTGAATTGTACTTCTTGTAGTGCATTGTACGCCACATCTTTTTTACTTCCCTGACTTTCTCACTCTCAAATGTTTGAGAGTTACCTTATTGAAATAGTCAAAGGTTTATTTAAAAAAAACACCACACAACAATAATGGCAAACTGATATAATTGAGCCATTTATGCTCTGTATTCATTTAAACCAGTGATGGATAACCTTTTTCTTGTCGTGTGCCAAAAGCGCGCGTGTGTGCCGGCACCCATAATGCAATGCGCCCAGGCTGTGCATGTGCGCACGACCCCCCATGTTCCCCTAGCCCCTGCGCATGCGTACATGCCCCCCTGCCCCCCGCACACATGTCCCCCGTTTTGGGCCTAGCAGGCCTCCCTCCAGCCTCCTGGGGCAAAAAAACCGGGTCGTGGTGGGGCGCGTACCGCATCCTCTATGCCCCATTTTGGGCCTAGCAGGCCTCCCTGCAGCCTCCTGGGACCAAGAATGGCCTGCGGAGAGGCACACCACACACCCCTGAGCTCCTCCCGCCCCCCATACATGCAGACACGACCCCCACCCCGTGCATGCATGCACTACCCTCTGCGCATGTGTGCAGGACCCCCGCACATGCACACGCATCTCCCGCATGCGCTCCACCCCCGTGCACCCCAAAAATCAGCTGGCTGATGGGAGGCATGCGCGCATGTGTGGTGGAGCTGAGCTGGGCAACGGCTTGCATGCCCACAGAGAGGGCTCTGCGTGCCAGCTGTGGCACATGGGCCGTAGGTTCGCCATCACGGATTTAAACAATTGGCTCTCCCCTCCCTCTACAAACTGCCATTCTCCTTAGAAATAAGGAAACGAAAACAAATGTAGATACATTTATGCTAAAAGAAAGGGCTTTGAGGATTTCATTTTTGCCTCCTTGAAGTATCTTCTTCAGAAAAAGAGGCAACAAATAATTACCGAGCAATTGCTTCAGAATTAATTGGACTTCAATGAAGAGATACATTATACGTATGTATTTTTTTTACCGGCTCTCTCATCAGTCTGTGCTCTGTTTATCTGGCATTAAATCTATTCCAATGGTTTAGCTTTATTTATTTTTTTCTTCTTCTTCAAGTTTCAAACTTTTATTAGTTTATAATATAAAATACAAAAGGAAACAGCAGGAAAAGAAAGGAGGGAAGATAAAAGGGCAGGGCAAAAGGAAAAAAAGATAGAAAAGGCATTAACTCCCAACCCCTTTTGGTGCAGTAGGATAAGATAATAGCATCAAACCTCAAGTTTTTACTTTTACGTAGCGTTGGAAGAGATATCCGTCTGGTTCAATTCCAAGCCGGGAGGAAGAAACTGGAAACATAGAGGCTGATTGGAAAGATGGTTTAATGATGAAGCAGAACCACATGGATGGTCCTGGGCAGCTGACCACATGGAGTTGGGAGTGAGGGGTTTTTATACCCTCTCTTGGGCTTTGCACTTCCTGTGCCTATGCAAGAACATGTATTCTATTGGCTGTTGTCAGATTCCTATGGGGGGTCATGTAGGGGTTATGTAGGGGTCATAGCTGGCTGATGGTCCTGGGCAGCTGACCACATGGAGTTGGGAGTGAGGGGTTTTTATACCCTCTCTTGGGCTTTGCACTTCCTGTGCCTATGCAAGAACATGTATTCTATTGGCTGTTGTCAGATTCCTATGGGGGTCATGTAGGGGTTATGTAGGGGTCATAGCTGGCTCTATAGGCAAAAGAGGAAATGCAAATCCTAGGTGCCTGTCTGAGCTAATCTGATCAGCCTCTGGCTTGTTGTTTATCTGAGCTCCCAAGTTTGCAGTTTGCACTGCTCTGGGATGGTGCAATTGAAGGGACTTACCATATTTTTCGGAGTATAAGACGCACCTTTTTCCTCCCTAAAAGTGGCTGAAAATTTGGGTGTGTCTTATACTTCGAATGTAGCTTTTTTTTCCAGCCCTAACTAGGTGCTAACAGATCTTCCCAGCTCTTATCTTGCAGGCTTTTTCATTGTTACTCTCTCCAAAGAATGTTTTTCCAGCCCTAAGTCTTTGCAGGGTTTTTTCATTGCTCTACTTGCTCCGAATAAGTTGTTTTCTAGCCCTAACCAGGTGCTAACGATCTTCCCAGCTCTTACTGGCTTGCAGGCTCTTTCATTGTTACTCTCTCCGAAGAATATTTTTTTCAGCCCTAAGTCTTTGCAGGGTTTTTTTCATTGCTCTACTTGCTCGGAAAAAGTTGTTTTCTAGCCCTAACCAGGTGCTAACGATCTTCCCAGCTCTTACCAGCTTGCAGGCTCTTTCATTGTTACTCTCTCCAAAGAAGGTTTTTTTAAGTCCTAACCAGGGGATAAAATAATGTGCTGAAGCTGACCAGACTAAGGATGCTAGCCAGATGAATACCTGGTAGGCAGATTTCCCCCCCCCCTATTTTCCTCCCCAAAAACTAAGGTGCGTCTTATACTCTGGTGTGTCTTATACTCCGAAAAATATGGTATGTTCTGAAAGGGTGTTGGGCAACTCCTATTGTGGCTTAATGGCTTTCGTCCTGTGTTGGCTCTTGGGTGAGTTTCTAATCCTACCGTTCTGCCTTTGTTTCCAAAATATCCTGTCTTGAATGGATTACCAAATCTGCATTTCTAAAAACTGGCCTCCTCAGTTTCTGCTTGGGGGCAGGGAGACTGGGAGCTTGCTTCCTGCCTCTAAAAAAACACGTTTCTCCATTTCTCATTTAGGAAAATATAATATTCTGCCTTTTAAAAAATATTCCTCAAAATATGTCATTCTTCTAGGAAAGGGGGGGCCTTCCCACAGTCGTAATATAAACTAGCCATTTCTATAAGAACAAACCTGGCTAATCGGTAAAACCCAAAATCAAAGTTGCATTTTTCCCCCACCTCAAGCACAAAGTCCAGAAGTGGTTTCCAAGTAGAAATAAAAGTATTTGTCTTTGTCTTTTTTTTCTCTTTGATCAAAACAGTCAGTTTAGCCCTCTCTGCTAACTCCATCAACTTTTGCAGCTATTCATCCATTGTGGGATAAATGCACACCAGCCAGCTGATCTTTGGGTGTGCTGGAGCCACAGAAACCCGAAGACCAGCTAGCCGTTGTGCATGCGGGCGCCGGCCACCTGTTCTTCGGGTTTCTGGTGCTCTGGCACATGCAAAGATCAGCTGGCCAGTGCGCATGTGCACACCGGAAACCAAAAGACCAGGTGGCCGCTGTGCATGCGGGCGCCGGCCACCTGGTCTTCGGGTTTCTTGTGCTCCGGCACATGCAAAGATCAGCTGGCCAGTGCACATGTGCACACCAGAAACAGGGGTGAGTTGCTCATTTACCCAGACCGGTGCGCTGCTCCGCGGTCCTTCATGCTTTGTGCGCGCGCATGCATGCTACGCGCGTGCGTCCCCTAGTGCGATTTTGCTTCTGCGCATGCACGGAAGCAAAATCGTGCTGAAATCTTGCGAGGGGACGCATGCGTGCGCGAGATTTTGGCATGATTTTACTTCCGCGCATGCGCAGAAGCAAAATCTCACTGAAATCTCTCTCTCACGCGCGTCCCCTCGTGAGATTTCGGCACAATTTTGCTTCCGCGCACGCGCGGAAGCAAAATCGCCCAAAAATTCACAAAAAAGAGATGGCGACGCGCACGACTGCCCGGTGGAGACGGTACCGGAGCAGTCGTGCGCAAATTGGGTTCTTGGCGGGTCCCTACCGAAGCTACGCACTGGACCGCACCGGTAGGAACCCACCCCTGACCGGAAACCAAAAGACCAGGTGGCCGGCACATGCATGTACGCTGGCTAGCTGGTTTCTGAGTTTCCAGGGCTCTGGCATGCGTGTGCATGTTCTGGTTTGAGCACTCGGTGCCGAAAAGGTTTGCCATCACTGGTATAGGTTCTCCTACTTGAGCAGGGGGCTGGACTAGAAAACTTCTAAGGTCCCTTCCAGCTCATTCTATTCTATTTAACGTCCATGTGCACGTTCCTTCTCACGCACGCACATGGACAGTTCCACCACCCCTTTTTTTCTCCTGAGTGAATGCCGATTTTCTGCTCTCCTTAAGTGGCATGACGTATCTCCCATCAGTCAGCAAGCTGCTTTGTTCCTTGCCGTTAATTGTGGCTGAAAAGAACAATTCGTTTTCTTTCAGGGGCTGATTAGCCAAAGAGAGAGAAGAGCAGAGGTCCCCAGAGCTCCAGCAATTGTCAGTGTGTTTGCTTGTATGTGTGTGTGAGTGCCTAGAGTTGCATCCCTGCTGTACACCCGTTCAAGCAAGATAGGAATCCGTGTTGGAATCTGTGCTTCTAAAGTTAGGGAGGGCTGGAATGAGTTGTGTTGTTGAAAGAGGATAAGGGAACAACTGAGAAGAAATACAGGCATTTTCATTGCCCAAAATGTTCATTGCTAAGAATGACAGTTGTTCAGCGAGCTTTGCCCCGTTGTGCGACTTTTCTTGTCACCGTTGTTAAGTGAATTGATGCCGTTGTTAAGGTAGTACAACGGTGGTTAAGGGAATCTGACTTCCCCTTTGATTTTGCTTGGCAGAAGATGGCAATCGCCTGCCTTCAAGACCTTCAAATTTCTAGGTTCGACCATATTTCAAGACCTAAAATGGACACCTAACAACAAAAACGTCATCAAAAAAGCACAACAAAGAATGTTCTTTCTGCGCCAACTCAGGAAGCTCAAACTGCCCAAGGAGCTGCTGATACAGTTCTACAGAGGAATTATTGAGTCTGTCATCTGCACCTCTATAACTGTCTGGTTCGGTTCTGCAACCCAACAAGACAGACACAGACTTCAGAGGATAATCAGAACTGCAGAAAAAACAATCACTGCCAACCTGCCTTCCACTGAGGACCTGTATACTGCACGAGTAAAAAAGAGGGCCGTGAAAATATTTACTGACCCCTCGCATCCTGGACATAAATTGTTTCAACTCCTACCCTCAAAACGACGCTATAGGGCTCTGCACACCAGAACAACTAGACACAAGAACAGTTTTTCCCCGAACGCCATCATTCTGCTAAACAAATAATTCCCTCAACACTGTCAAACTATTTACTAAGTCTGCACTACTATTAATCTTCTCATCGTTCCCATCACCCATCTCCTCCCACAAATGACTGTATGACTGTAACTTTGTTGCTTGTATCCTTACGATTTATATTGACTGGTTCCTAATGTGATTTGATTGCTTATTCGTACCCTATGACAATCATTAAGTGTTGTACCTTATGATTCTTGACAAACGTATCTTTTATGTTATGTATATTGAGAGCATATGCACCAAGACAAATTCCTTGTGTGTCCAATCACACTTGGCCAATAAAATTCTATTCTATTCTATTCTATTCTATTCTATTCTATTCTATTCTATTCTATTCTATTCTATTCTATTCTATTCTATTCTATTCTATTCTAGACTATTCTATTCTGTTCTGTTCTTATTTCTATTCTATTCTATTCTAGACTATTCTATTCTGTTCTGTTCTTATTTCTATTCTATTCTATTCTGTTCTGTTCTGTTCTGTTCTTATTTCTATTCTATTCTATTCTATTCTATTCTATTCTATTCTATTCTATTCTATTCTATTCTATTCTATTCTATTCCTAATCTTATTCTATTCTATTCTATTCTATTCTATTCTATTCTATTCTATTCTATTCTATTCTATTCTATTCTATTCTATTCTATTCTATTCACCTGACCCTGGGACCAGAGGTGGTATTCAGCCAGTTCGGGCGAACCGGTAGCACCAACCTGCGGGTGGGCCTGCCTGCCCCCGCCCACCTGCCCACCTGCTCCGGCACTATGCTATCCTATTTATGGACATTTTGAAGCCGTGTGCATGTGTGCAAGCCATGCATGCGAGCAAAGCACACTCTCATTTTCGGTGCTGGGCGAACAGGTACGTAAATTATGTGAATCCCACCTCTGCCTGGGACTCTGCAACTATCATTAAGTGTGAGTTAGTTGCCAAGCATCTGAATTTTGATGACGTGACCATGCAACGGTCATAAGTGAGAACAACGGTCATAAGACACTTCTTTTAATGCTGTTGTAACTTCAAACAGTCACTAAATGAACTGTTATAAGTCGAGGAAAATGTTGAATTACAACAGGATTGCATTATCTGAATCCTTTCCATTCGATAAATTGCTCGTCATTAGCTACAGGTTTATTTATTAATTTAATTGACAGGTATTATATATTTCACATTAATTATTTGTTCAGATATGGTTCATCAGATATAGGGGGTAGCCAGTTTTACCTAGGAGAGCAAAATTCAGTGTTGTTGAGTGGTTTTGGCTTGCGTTGTTAAATACCTTCTTGTTGCAATTAATCAGCATAAGGGTTTGCATGAAGACATTTTTGAATGCTCCAATTATAAAGCTCCCCAAAGAACACTTATCCAGTGTTTTCCATTTGTATTTCTTAATCAAACCGAAAGGCAGCAAACCTTACATTTTGTCTGAATTCTGTAGAGCAATTTTCTAAAGAAGGGGTGTGTGTGTGTGTGTGCGTGTGTGCAGGCAGGCAGGCAGGCAGATAATAGATAGATAGATAGATAGATAGATAGATAGATAGATAGATAGATAGATAGATAGATAGATAGATAGATAGATAGATAGGATAGAAAGAGAGAGAGATAAATATGATTGATAGATGAGAGAGAGAGAGAGAGAAGAAGATAGATTACAGATAGATAGATAGATAGATAGATAGATAGATAGATAGATAGATAGATAGATAGATAGATAGATAGATAGATAGATAGATAGATGATAGATAGACAGACAGACAGACAGACAGACAGACAGACAGACAGACAGATAGGATAGAAAGCGAGAGAGATAAATATGATTGATAGATGATAGAGAGAGAGAGAGAGAAGTTAGATTATAGATAGATAGATAGATAGATAGATAGATAGATAGAGAGAGAGAGAGAGAGAGAGAGAGAGAGAGAGATGATAGAAAGAGAGAGAGAGATGATAGAGAGATGATAGAGAGATGATAGAGAGTTAGAGAAATGGATGGATGGATGTGTGTGTGTACATACATACATGCACATACACATACATACATACATACATACATACATACACATATATACACATACTGTATATATAAAATATATATTAGAAAATTGCCCTGCAGATTTCAGACAAAATGTAAGGTAGTTATTGAGTTATACCCCATTTTATGACCTTTCTTTCCAGTTGTTAAATGAATTACTATAGATGTTAAGTGAGTAACACAGTTTGTTAAGTGAATCTGGCTTCCCCATTGACTTTGCTTGTCGGAAGGTCGCAAAAGAGGATGACGTGACCCTGGGACACCGTGACACATCATAAATCTGAGCCAGTTGCCAAGCGTCTAAATTTTGATCACGTGACTGTGGGGATACTACTACTATGATTGTAAGTGTGAAAACCGGTCATAATTCACTTTTTTTTGGCCCCGTTCTAGCTTCAAATGGTCAGTGAAGAAACAGTGGTAAGTCAAGGATTACTTTTATTGGAAAATATGTACAGTATATTATGGAAAGGATCTGACCAAACGGAGGTTAAGCAAAATAACACAACATTTGTTTTTAATTGCGCTAAATTCTTGAACAGTTGTTAAGAAAGAGTGGTATTTAAAAAGGCACAAAAGAATACCTGCAATTCTCAAACTGATGCCGAGACTGGATGTCTCAAAATAAAGACCAGGAAAAGCGTAGAAGTCAACTTTGTCAAAGAGTTGTTCCTTTTCTTTTTATAGAACGACAGCAATTCCCCGCCAAGAAAGGAAAGCTCAAATCTTCAAAGCCAAATTTAGCTTTTCTTACAATGAATTCCATTTCACTAAAGTGCCCGATTAGAATAGATAATGCTTAAGGAGTCAAATGCTTTGTGAGGGATTTATTGTACACCTCATAAGCTTTTTTCTGCCACTTATTGTGTTTATACTGTAAAGATAAAGAAGCACGGTTAGAAACCTTTACATTTCTTGGTTACCTAGAGAAAAGTCACAATTGAAGTGTTGGGAAATAGATTGTATTCTTGGGCTTATTTATGTTTCCATGAGAACAGAAAAGACACAGCGAAGAGACCATTTAGTTAGGGTTTAGGTCAATATCCAAATGGAAGGTAACTCAATTACTCATCTCTGGCATCTCCCAAAGCCTCTTGCGTGCGATTGGAATAATTGGTTCGCTATGGATCTCTTAATATTAATATTAAGGGCTATTCTCTCTGAGCGGCGTGGTGGCCTAGAGGTGGAGCTCTCGCCTCACAATCAGGAGGCTGTGAGTTTGATCCTAGGTAGCAGCAGACATTTCTCTCTCTGGATGCAAAGGGAAAATGTCTGCTGTGAGCTCTGTGTAGGCATCAGGAAGGGCATCCAGCCAGCAAATACTCAACTCCATTCAGTCACCCTCACTCCACCCCAGTGCAAGCGATTACAGGGTCATTAAAAAGAGCTATTCATTCTCTCCCTCCCTCCCTCCTTCCCTCCCTCCCTCCCTCCCTCCCTCTCCTCTCTCTCTCTCTCTCTCTCTCTCTCTCTCTCTCACACACACACACACACACACACACACACACACACACACACACACACACACACTGGGGTTGGTCAGTGATGGTGAACCTTTTTGGCACCGAGTGGTCCATTACCAGGCCATAACCGACTTACAACCGGCCTTGCACAAGTCAAGTTGTGCACATATGTGTGTGCGCATTGCCCCGCCCCTCTCACAAGTTGAGTTCCATGCGCACACCACTCACATGGCCCAGTTCCAGTGGTGGTATTCTACTGGTTCATACCGGTTCGTGCGAACAGGTAGCAGCGGCAGTGGGAAGCTCCGCCCACCCGCCCAGACGTCATCACGGAAGCTCTGCACATGTGCAGAAGGCTGTGTGTGAGTGAAGCAAGCGCACACGAGCATGCTCCCATATCCGAACCGGTAGCGAAGATAAGTGAATAACATTACTGCCAAGTTCCCCTCTCCCCCGGGCTGCCAAATCAGAAAGGTTGGGGATTGCTGCTCTAGGAGGATAAACGGTTCCTTGGTGAAGGTGGTACAATATGAATGGGTTCAAATCCGGGTTCAAATCTACTAATTCCTTGGAAGGTCACTTATCCACAACTCGAGTCATTGAATAGAAAGGTAGTTAATAAATAAGCAGCCAAGTGTGAGCAAACACTTTTAAGGTAGGCAAACATTTCTAAAGGACGCAACAGGAGCTCCGTACTGTATCGGCATTCATTTCTCTTGATCTTATTGCTGTTTGTGATAATGAGTTTCAAAATCAACTTTCAAAAGCCTTATTAGCCAAGACAGGTGTGAATTTGCTTTAGAAACAGTTCTCAAGCATTTTGCACACCCCGAGGAAGTAGAACCTTGATTCATTCATGTTGAATTTTCCATCTGATCATAGTCTTTCCCTTTCCATTTTGTGGCCATTTTTTCTGCTGAATTCCTTGCACAACAAATCATATTTATTCTCTCTCTCTCCCTCACTCCACCCCAGTGCATTACAGGGTAATTAAAAAGAGCTATTCTCTCTCTCTCTCTCTCTCTCTCTCTCTCTCTCTCTCTCTCTCTCTCTCTCTCTCTCTCTCTCTCTCTCTCTCTCTCTCTCTCTCTCTCTCTCTCTCTCTCTCTCTCTCTCTCTCTCTCTCTCTCTCTCTCTCTCTCTCTCTCTCTCTCTCTCTCTCTCTCTTATCATCTATCATCTATCATCTGTCAATCAACTGTGTCTATCTGTCTATCTATATCTATCTGTCTATCATCTGTCTATCTATCTATCTTCTATCACCTACCTACCTACCTACCTACCTACCTACCTACCTACCTACCTACCTACCTATCTATCATCTATCATCTATCTGTCGTCTATCATCTGTCTGTCTGTCTATCTTCTATCATCTATCTATCTATCTATCTATCTATCTATCTATCTATCTATCTATCTATCTATCATCTATCTCTATCATCTATCTGTCATCTATCATCTGTTTGTCTGTCTATATCTGTCTATCATCTATCCATCTTCTATCATCTACCTACCTACCTACCTATCTTCTATCACCTACCTACGTATCTCTCTCTCTCTCTCTCTCTCTCTCTCTCTCTCTCTCTCTCTCTCTCTCTCTCTCTCTCTCTCTCTCTGTCTATTTCTCTTTATCTATCTATCTATCTATCTATCTATCTATCTATCTATCTATCTATCTATCTATCTATCTATCTATCTATCATCTATCATCTATCTCTATCATCTATCTGTCGTCTATCATCTGTCTGTCTCTATCATCTACCTACCTACCTACCTATCTTCTATCACCTACCTACGTACCTCTCTCTCTCTCTCTCTCTCTCTCTCTCTCTCTCTCTCTCTCTCTCTCTCTATTTCTCTTTATCTATCATCTATTATCTATCTATCTATCTATCTATCTATCTATCTATCTATCTATCTATCTATCTATCTATCTATCTATCTATCTATCTATCTATCTATCATCTATCTATCTCTGTCTATTTCTCTTTATCTATCATCTATCATTTTTTTCATTTGTTTTATTGTTTTATTTAATTATTTATTTATCAGATTTATTTGCTGCCTATCTCATGGTTCAAGATGACTCTGAGCGGTTTGCAACATCTTGGCCTCTGTCTCGCAAGTGGCTTCATTCAAGAAAGAAAAAAAAATCTGAAGATTCAGCATACCCCCCCCCCCAGTGTATTTTATAAAGGCCAACAAATGACTACTTGAAACAAGTGAACTTAGATAAATGTCATCCTAACTGTAATTTTCAGGAATGAAATGATTAATACATAAATAAGCCAGTAAGTAAATAAATAAATAAAATCTGAAGTATTTTGACATCTGCACATCTCTTTGATTTTTATATTGTGGGTCTTTTTTTAAAAAAAAATCTCTTATAAGGTCCTTTACGAAGTATTTGAGATGGGTAGGCGAAAGTAACATAGTGTGAGAGTTTTATATCAAAATATATTTTATTCTTTGTACTGTTTCCATCTTCCCTTAAAACTTTAACGGAATCCACAGTGGACTGAAAATCAGAGTCTCTACCAGATAATTGATGGTCAAGGTGAAACTAGATTAATCAAGTAAAAATAGCAAACGGGGCAAAATCTTGACTCAAGCTTTCTCAACCCCCCCCAAAAAGTTACCCAGACCTAATCCACATATCAAAGGATAAGGTCTGTAACCACAAAGAATTAATTATATTAGGTCTCACAATAGAACTGCATGTTCACAAGAATAAACGTACCTACATATACACATGCCCCTCAAGTGTCACCCTAGAATAGGCACGTAGACACTTCCACAACCCAGGGCATGTAACTATTTAACTGTGTCACTTTTCCCCATTTCTCTGCAGCGGCCCCTCAAAACTTTAACCTTAGACTGTCTACAGTCGACCTCTCCCCATTTCTAAGACGTCTGTAAGGGGCGTGCATAAGCGCACCACTGTGCCTACCGTCCCTGTCCTACTGTCCTATTGTCCTCTTTTATCGGTACTTTTTACTTATGATATGTTTATGCAAACAACTGCTATACTGTACAGGCTTGACAAAATAAATAAATAAAAATAAATAAATAAATAAATAAAACTGTTTGTTTTTATGAATAAATATTTCTTCTTTCCTCACAGCTCATGTCTGGGTCTCACTTTTATTCTGCACAATCCTGGCTCAAGCTGGAACCCCAGATTCTTCTTCTGAGAATAGGTCTCTTCATAAACAATCTTTCAGCTCATTTAATTTTTAAGCAAGAGGCTGATAGACATTCTTTATCAGGTGAAGTAAACCCGGGAGTAAATTTCTCAACCAATGGGTTAGTTCATGCTGCAGGAGTCAAAGATCTATAGGGAACGCACAAGGTTTGATTTCAACGTGTCTTTTCTGAGTAGTGTCAGACCTGTCCCAACCCAGTCCCTTAGGAAAGAGAGACCCTCGACTCCCATCAGGTTGAAACAAAAGATTCTTTTACTAAAGGAAGTTGGCTGCAGTTAAGTCAGGCTAGCTGTAAAGCCGCAATGGCAAACCTATGGCACATATGCCAGAGGTGGCACGCAAAGCCCTCTCTGTGGGCACATGTGCCATTGCCAGCTGTTCTTTTGATTTCTGGCGTGCACATGCGTGCCATCCAGCTGGTCTTTGTGGGTGCCGGAGTGCTGGAAAATGGCCTGAAAACAGCCAAAAACCAAGTCATTTTGTAGGCCATTTTCTGGGCCATTTTCTGGGCCATTTTCAACCATTTTGGGGCAGTTTTCCAGGCCATTTCCAGGCTGTTTTTGTCCAGAAAAATGGCCTGAAAACAGCCTGAAAATGCCCCAAAAATGCCCCAAAACAGGCGTGTGTATGCCGGCCAGCTGGTCTTTGGGTTTCTGGTGCTCCAGCGTGCGCACATGTACGCACATACATGCGCATTACGGTTTGGGCACTCGGTGCCGAAAAGGGTCGCCCTCACTGCTCTAAGGTTTACCGTGTGAAAAAAGATACAGAAAAGGTTCCTTTCTTTCCTCCCTCTGTGTCCAGTCTTTGTTTCATCAATTTTAGGTCACCAAGATGTTTTGAGAAAGCTGAGATGTTTGGGGGCAATTTGTTAGCATATTCATGACCGGGAGAGCCATGTTAACAAGGTTAGCCAATGAATAGGCATAGCAACTAAATCAGCCAATAGGAGCTAACCACTTCTGAGTCTGTGCAGAGAATCGAAACTGAATACTTAAGCTTAAGGCTGGGTGTGGCTCCAGTCCTCACTCTGCTCTCTCTGAACTCTGAACTAGAAGCTGCTTGTGTTTTACTTTTAACTGTTCTCTGCTATCTGTAACTGCTTGAAGATGAACTCTGCTAATGGTATTGTAAATTCATCTGTTACTATGTTTATAAAGAAGTTTATGAATCTAGCTGAATCAGCCATCAATAATGTGTGTGCTTTTGGAAATTGATTTTTACAACAAACTTTAACACAATTCACATTCTTTCTCTGAGTGCATGGCCTTGGCGCCCACTGGTACAACACAGTGCTCTGATCTTCATCACCTCCCTATTTCCCATCACGTACACACAGTTGTATTGCCCATTTGTCCACCCCGTTTTCCCCTCCAGCTTTTGATGGCAAGATGCCAGTTAAGGTGCCAGCCAGATTGGCAGATCTGACAGGTTCTACCAAAAGAAAAGTTTGCTATTCTAAAGAAAGTGGCTGGAAATAAAAACGACGACCAAGAAAACAAAAAAGGAAACCAGAGCTTTACAGAAAGCAACTATCTCTGTATAACTTGCAATAATCAGAACAAAAAGTCCAAGTCCATAAAGTCTTTTTAGTACTTGTATGCCATTTAAAAAGCTAGTAGCGTTAATTCGTTTGCCTGATTTCAATAATTTAAGGCATAATGGAATTTCAACACTTTTATTAATACTTCATGCCTGTTGATAACTTTTGAAAGATTGTGCTACAGAAACAGATAATAAAATCCTCTCTCCCAATAAATATAATATATATCTTTCTCCCGTTCAATTGTATTTGATTCTCAGAGATTGACTGAAAAAATCCCTATAGTTTTCCTGGCAAGATTTCGCTGGAAGTGGTTTTCCATTACCTCCTTCCTAGGGCTGAGAGAAAGTGACTGGCCCAAGGTCACCCAACTGGGTTTTGTGCTCAAGGCAGGAGTAGAATTTTCAGTCTCCCAGTTTTTAGCTTGATATGCTAACTGCTAAACTGTCTCTCTTAGCAATAGCACTTAAACTTATATACCGCTTCACAGTGCTTTTTACAGCCGTCTCTAAGCGGTTTACAGAGTCAGCATATTGCCCCCAACAATCTGGGTCCTCATTTTACCCACCTCGGAAGGATGGAAGGCTGAGTCAACCTTGAGCTGGTCAGAATCGAACTGCTGGTTGTGGACAGAGTTAACCTTCAATACTGCATTTTAACCACCAAGGAAGGAAGGAAGGAAGGAAGGAAGGAAGGAAGGAAGGAAGGAAGGAGGAAGGAAGGAAGGAAGGAAGGAAGGAAGGAAGGAAGGAAGGAAGGAAGGAAGGAAGGAAGGAAGGAAGGAAGGAAGGGCAATAGCACTCAGACTTATATACCGCTTCACAGTGCTTTTACAGCCCTCTCTAAGCAGTTTACAGAGTCAGTATATTGCCCCCAACAATCTGGGTCCTCATTTTACCCACCTCGGAAGGATGGAAGGCTGAGTCAACCTTGAGCCAATCAGGATCGAATTCCTGGTAGTTGGCAGAGTTTGCTTGCAATATTGCATTCTAACCACTGTGCAGGAAGGAAGGAAGGAAGGAAGGAAGGAAGGAAGGAAGGAAGGAAGGAAGGAAGGAGGCAATAGCAATAGAAATAGACTTATATACCGCTTCACAGTGCTTTTACAGCCCTCTCTAAGCAGTTTACAGAGTCAGTATATTGCCCCCAATAATCTGGGTCCTCATTTTACCCACCTCGGAAGGATGGAAGGCTGAGTCAACCTTGAGCTGGTCAGAATCGAACTGCTGGTTGTGGACAGAGTTAACCTTCAATACTGCATTTTAACCACCAAGGAAGGAAGGAAGGAAGGAAGGAAGGAAGGAAGGAAGGAAGGAAGGAAGGAAGGAAGGAAGGAAGGAAGGGCAATAGCACTCAGACTTATATACCGCTTCACAGTGCTTTTACAGCCCTCTCTAAGCAGTTTACAGAGTCAGTATATTGCCCCCAACAATCTGGGTCCTCATTTTACCCACCTCGGAAGGATGGAAGGCTGAGTCAACCTTGAGCCTGGTGAGATTCGATCTGCCAAATTGCAGGCAGCCAGCAGTCAGCAGAAGTAATACTGCAGTACTGCATTCTAACCATTGCGTCACCGCAGCTCTCTTAAATATAATATTAATATGAAAGAGATAGAATTAAGTGGATCACAATTTTTTTTCTGCACCAAATCAACAGGGATCCAATGTTACTTTGTTATGTTTCGTAACCAAACATATCACTTGCATCCCGTCAGTTTTTACACTTCATCTTATGTCATTTCAACTGAAATTTAAATCTGCGAATTTGGCTTTTTGGGTGCTGTACAGTGGAGCATATTGTGACGATACACCCTCTGCCCACGGATTCGTGCCCTTTCCAGATGCATATTTGTGTGGTTTTTTTTATCTTATATTTTAAAAGTCGGTCTTGAGCAGATGGCAAAAGCCTGGATGAAATTAATATGTGCACCAGACTGAAATGAGATAGACTGCCAATAATTCTCCCTTTGTTTGCATTTCTATAGCAATCTGTGTCAATCTGACTTAATTGACTATAAATGTGAACAATGTCAAGGAACAGAAGGAGGAAAGTCTCCGAAAGAGATTTTTTTTTAAAAAAAAATATTACAATGCAGAGCATAAGTTTTAGCACTATGGGGAGCTTCAAAGGACTGATTTTAAGGCATCGTTTTTCAAAGGCGAGTCTATCGAACCAGCCTTTCCACTCAAAACTTTGAATTGAAACTCGGTAACTGTTCAAAACGTTGAACCAAATCTGGTACCTTTGAATAAACTTTGGAGAGATTCAAACACAATGTATAGATGTACACACACACACCCTTTTGTGGCTCTTGCACTTTCTTCATATAGATGGTAGAGGTGGGTTTCTCCCAGTTCGGACCGGTTCACCCGAACCGGTAGTGACCCGCTGGTGATGTCACGATGATGTCACGGAACCGGTTCGGTCGGTGCCGGTCCGTGGCCGCCGCCATATTTTTTTAAATTTTTATTTATTTATTTATTTAGGGAATTTTTATTTATTCATTTTTTCTTCTGAGCATGCGCAGAAGCCGAGTTTTCGGCACTGTGCATGCGGTCGCCATCTTGTTTTCGGCTTTGGGGGGGATTTTTTCAGATTTTTTGCCACTGCGCATGCACATGTGCAAAGCGCGCATGTGGCCATGCGGCGTGGGAGGAAGCAAACCGGCAGCGAGGTAAGTTAGAACCCACCCCTGATAGATGGGCAAATCAATGCTCACCTCTGTATCGTAAGAGTATTGCATACATAGTAGCAACAGAGTGATTCTGTACAGACGTATCACAACTTGTGCTTTGAAAGAACATTTGACAAAAAATGCCTACGTTAATTGCTGGGGGAGAGGGATGCAAGTAAAATTAAAGGTGTGGGCAGCCATGGATGAAGGTGTGGTTATTTATTTAGCACATGGTGATGTTATATTAGCCAGGAGACTACAATGTTAATGCAGAGTAGTAGTTTGGCTACCTGTTTGCTAGGCCTGTTTAGGTCATATTTGCATGCTTCCCAAGTATCTATGGAGCAAGGTGGTATATTCAGTACAATGCAGCGAGCCATGTGCAGATCTGTACATTGGGGAAACAAAACAACCACTTCACATACGCATGGCACAACATAGGAGAACAAACCCATCAGGACAAGAATCAGCAGTCCATCTGCATTTAAAAGACAACAGCCACTCTTTTGAAGACAGCAAAGTCCACATATTGGACAGAGAAGACTGCTGGTTTGAAAGAGGGGTCAAAGAGGCCATCTATGTCAAAATTTAACAGCTCTCTCTCAACAGAGTGGGAGGGATACGACCAATGTTCGCTCTGACATTAGAAAATGCTGCATGGCAGTTGGAAACTGCTGCGCAGCTTTTTCTTATCACATGCGCGGCCGCGCTTCAATGTTCCCTCTGACATTAGAAAATGCCATGTGGCAATTGGAAACTGCTGCACGGCATTTTCTTATCACATGCGCGGCCACGCTTCAATGTTCCCTCTGACATTAGAAAACGCCATGCGGCAGTTGGAAACTGCCGCATGGCGTTTTCTTATCACGTGCACGGCTGCGAGACCGCGCAGCTTAGAGGGATTGACACCACTCAGGCAATCCTGATGACACCGATAAACCTCTAAGTGGCCTTAACAATTTGCTAAAAGGATACAAATGACCAGCTGTCTGCAAGGAATATGAATCCTTCCATTCTCCACCATCCAGTCAGAGCGGAAGAAACTTCTTGGATGAGAAGCGAAATGTCATCAAAGGAAAACCCAGAAAATCCAGTTGCCTCTTGAAAAAGCACTTTTGGAGCATGCTTCCCAAGGTATCCACAGGAGGGCGAGCTGGTTCCACACCAGAAAGAAAGACAAACGGTTTTCTTGCAGCAGCATCTGAGGCTCTCTCCCTCATCAAAGTTGCCTCCCAAATGGATGTTGCTGCCGGGAAGCTTCAGCACTGGAAAGATTCTGACCATCTGCATGAAGTGCTGGCTCATCTCCCCACCAATAAGTGGTACCTATTTATCTATTTGCATAGAATATGCTTTGAAATTGCTACATGGGCAGAAGCTGGGGTGAGTGACAGGAGTTCACCATGCCATGCAGTGTTGGGATTTGAACCGCTGGAGCAAAGGCCATCTCCAGCGTCATTGAGCCACTGCCATCTCAAAGGTGTGGTAGAGTTGGGTTTCTCGTTCCACCAAATAAGTTCTCTGTTTTCTTTTGGTGGGGCTAGTGCAGGGAAGAAATTCAAAAATTTTCCCTACCAGTTCTGTGGGCATGGCTTGGTGGGCGTGGCAGGGGAAGGATATTGCAAAATCTCCATTCTCTCCCCACTCCAGGGGGAAGGATACTGCAAAATCCCAATTCCCTCCCCACTCCAGGGGGAAGGATATTGCAAAATCTCCATTCCCTCCCCACTCCAGGGGAAGGATACTGCAAAATCTCCATTCCCTCCCCACTCCAGGGGGAAGGATATTGCAAAATCTCCATTCCCTCCCCACTCCAGGGGAAGGATACTGAAAAATCTCCATTCCTTCCCCACTCCAGGGGGAATGATTTTGCAAAATCTCCATGCTCTCCCCACTCCAGGGGGAAGGATATTGCAAAATCGCCATTCCCTCCCCACTCCTGGGGGAAGGATATTGCAAAATCTCCATTCCCATCCCACTCGGGGCCAGCCAGAGATGGTATTTTCCGGTTCTCCGAACTACTCAAAATTTATGCTACCGGTTCTCCAGAACCTGTCAGAACCTGCTGAATTTCACCCCTGGGCTAGTGTCCACATGGTTTAAATATAAAGTGACCAGATTTTTTTTTTAAGCGGGACGGGGGGCGGGCCCGCCTGGGCGCTGCCATTTGAGTTTTGCCCTCTGCGCATGCGCAGAACGCTGCACATGCGCAGAGGGCAAAACAATGCAAATGTCAGTGTCCGGGTGGGGGGGGAGGCGGGAGGCCTTTCCTCGCCTCCCGCCTCCCCTTCGGGAGCCAGCAGTGGCTTGGGCTGGCAAGCGACGAACGGGAGGCGGGAGGTGGGGAAAGGAGGCAGCCGGCAGACCATGGCGGGCTCTGTCGCAAGCTCCAGGCATCCAAGCGCCGCGGTCTCCCGGTCGCCCGCCTGGCCCCAGGGCAACGGCGGCAGTGAGGCGACGGGGGAAGGAAGGGGAGGGGGATGAGGAAGGGCTGTTTGCGCCACTCAACCCCCTTTTTCTGAGACCACGACAGCGGCGACGGCTCCTCGTCCCTCACCCCTCCACCCGCATCCCAACAGCAGCGGCGCCTCCGAGGGCGGGGCTAGGGATGGGACGGGGGAAGGAGAGGAGGAGCAGCCTCCCTTCCCCCTCCCCCCAGCAGGCAGCCGGCTCGCTGAAATTCTGCTTTGCTAGCTAGCACTTACATCGCTCCCAGCCGGCGCGGCCAGCGACGTGAGAGCGATGTAGAGGGCGCCCTGCTGGGGGATTATGGTGCGCGGTATCCCTGCCACTTGCCTGAAGCCGGTGGTCCTGGTAGGACGGGGAATCCTGATCCGGCTCTCCCGCTGTGGCCACCTGCTCTGGGCGGCCGTGCACCCCCCCTTTGCTGCTTTCCCCGGCTGCAGAGTTGTCCTGTGCAAGCCGCCGCTGCCGCCGCCTCTATGCCCGTCTCCAGTGGAGCGCCTCTCCTCCCCAGGCGCTTGGCGAACCCGCCTCTCTCCCCATTGCTGCCATCCCCGCGCCTCTCGCCCCCCTCACCAGGCGTCTCTGCTCCGCTGTCACCTGCCGCTGCCTGGAGAGCCTTGGGCGCTCGGCGCCGTCTTCCGGCTTTCCTTCCCCGCGCGCTGCAGTCCCGCTCGCCGGGCAGAAAAGCGTCACCTTTCCTGGCCATTGTATGATTGCAATGCGTCACTTGCAATCATCCAATGCGCCACGTTTGGCGCATGCGCCACGGTTTGGTCACCATGGAGCCCGACATGCCTGCCTTAAAACCCCGAGTTTTAACTCCCCCCAATCTCGCACGCCGCCCTTTCAGGCCGATTTTTGGAAAGAATGCCCTAGTCGTGCATTCTTTCAAAAAATCGGGACTTTTTAGAGGACGGGCGGGACACGGGACAAATCATTAAAAAGCGTGGCTGTCCCGCCAAAAGCGGGACGTCTGGTCACCTTATTTAAATAGTTTCTGCAAACATTGGTAAATGTAACTCACGAATGGAGATTAATTGATTATCCTACATCTTTTGAAAACATTAGCATGGACTTCTAAATCCTGCCACCAGAAGTGAATTCCGAATCAATTTGATGAGAAATTAATCACTCTGTAAATTAGTAAATTGCAACTGGTCAACAGGGGCGTGCATAAGCGCACCATCGTGCCTACCGTCCCTGTCCTTCTGTCCTATTGTCTAATTTTTACCTATACATACTTTACCTATACATAAACTTTGTTTATGTTTATATCATGCCTGTTATCTTGTACACGTGTTGACAAAATAAATAAATAAATAAAATAAAATAAAGTATGTTTCGGTGGGTTTTCGTATTTTCCAATTTTGAAGAAAATAACTTCGCATTAACTGGTCTTCTACTCTGGAGAATTGTTGCAAGTCTACCCAGGTCCCATGGGCTTCTCAGAAGGCACTGAGCCGGCATTGTTATATCTTTTGAAAAATGATGTAGTTCAGGAATCCAATATTTCCTTCAAGTTGCATCTAACAGAGGCTAGACATTCAGAAATCAGAGATGAAACTGTCCTTCAGTCAGGGAAATGTGTCCTCCGTTGTGCATTATTTTATTAGCGAACTTTTAGAAATCTCCAGGTTTGTCAGAAGAGCATGGCTGAAAAATCACAGTGTGGAAAATCCAAAAGGGTGAAAAACAACAACCACAACAACAACCACAACCCAAATCTGTTTTTCCAGGTTGCAGCTGAAGCCTAAGGAAGTTAAATGGTTCACCTTATTAGAGGAAGAGTTGGGTCAGAGAAATGAAATGGGAGAAGTGAAAAGTTTGCAGCCCTGCATTAGTTTGATAATAATGTCATTTAAGGTGTTGGAGTACAGTGGCAGAACGGAGAAGGTCCCGCTTTAGCTACTCGCATTTCAAATGAGGCTCCTTTCTGAAAATCTGGAGAGCAGTTCAGGGGTGGGTTCCTCCCGGTTCGGACCGGATTGCCCGAACCGGTAGCAAGCCGCTGGTGACGTCACTGTCGGTGCCCTTCCATGCATGCCGCCATCTTTTTTGTATTTTTTGTGAATTTTTCCCCTTCTGCATCTTGAAAAAGGCCCGTCAGCCTGCCCACCCACGGGTGAATGCTGACCTTTATTTCTTCGCCCGAAGCACAGCTGACGAACTCCTCAGCTGTGTTTCAGGCTAATTCCTGCTTCTGAGCATGCACGGAAGCGAAATAGCATGAGGGGACGCATGGGATGTGAACCGGTGGTGAAGGTAAGTGGAACCCACCCCTGAACAGCTGATTGCCAATGTCAATTTAGCTTGGTAAACCTATTTCTTCTTGATTTCGTACAAAACTGGACCAAACCAAAAGCAAGAAACAGCCCAACGGAAGAAGAGTTGAAGAGAGTTGTTACCAAGCTCCTCAGCTGTGTTTCGGGCTAATTCCTGCTTCTGAGCATGCACTAAAGCGAAATAGCATGAGGGGACGCATGGGTTGTGAACCGGTGGCGAAGGTAAGTGGAACCCACCCCTGAACAGTTGATTGCCAATGTCAATTTAGCTTGGTAAACCTATTTCTTCTTGATTTCGTACAAAACTGGACCAAACCAAAAGCAAGAAACAGCCCAACGGAAGAAGAGTTGAAGAGAGTTGTGAGTGCTTAGGCAATGTAAGAACTTAATATCTGAGGCACGAGCCTTTGCTTGAGCAGCGGGTTGGAGTAGAAGATCTCCACAATCCCTTTCAGCCCTGTGATTCTTTGTTCTATGACATCCTCATTCTGCAAGTTAGAGGGAGATAAGATCAGAGGTGAAATGCTACCAGTTCGGATCGGTTCGCCTGAACTGGTAGTAAAAAAATGCTACGGGTTTGGGCGAACCGGTATATCCGACGATCAGCTGTGCAACGATCAGCTGTGCCACATGATCTAGATTAGCTAGAAAGCAGGATTTCCTGCTTTCTAGCTAATCTAAATCGCACCGCACAGCTGATCCCCCTCGCTGTTCTACTTACCTTGCAGACTTTGATGGCTTCAAAATGCTCCTTTTTCAGCACTGCATGGTGGTGCCTGTGGCATGCATGCCTGTGCACAGCACGCATGCATGCACAAAGCATGCGCGAACCGAACCGGTAGCAGACTTCAGAGGATTTCACCCCTGGATAAGATGCTATTGGTAAGACTCAGCAAGCTTTTTAACAACCATCTCCTTCTTTTGTAAGACCATAATATGAACAGAGATCAACAAGAGATAAAGGTTTTATCCTTTAGTGAACCCAACAATGATTCCTCGAGAATCTAAAATTTGAATGTTCGGGGCACTTAAAACTAGGTAGAAAATGGACTCCAAGTGAAAACTTTCTCCTGGCTATCTTCAATGGTAATACTTTCAGCTGGCCATTCAGGACAGATGCTATTCTTTCATTTACTGTACGCAAATAGAGTGATCCATTGATCAATTAACCCTCCAAGGAAAGATTGAAGGCAAACGAGGTCCAGGCAGAAGAAGAACATCATGGCTTCAAAATCTAAGGGACTGGTTTGGACAAAACTCAACAGCACTTCTTCGTGCGGCTGTAAAAATAAGATCGCCAACATGATCGCCAACGTCCAATGACAGATATGGCAGAAGAAGAAGAAGAAGAAGAAGAAGAAGAAGAAGAAGAAGAAGAAGAAGAAGAAGAAGAAGAAGAAGAAGAAGAAGAAGAAGAAGAAGAAGAGAGGAAGAGGAGGAGGAGGAGGAGGAGGAGGAGGAGGTGGTGGTAGAGGAGGAGGAAGTGGAGGAGGAGGAGGAGGAGGTAGAGGAGGAGGAAGAAGAAGAAGAAGAAGAAAAGAAGAAGAAGAAGAAGAAGAAGAAGAAGAAGAAGAAGAAGAAGAAGAAGAAGAAGAAGAAGAAGAAGAGGAGGAGGAGGAGGAGGAGGAGGAGGAGGAGGAGGAGGAGGAGGAGAAGGAAGAAGAAGGAAGAAGGAAGGAGGAGGAGAAGGAGAAGGAGAAGAAGGAGGAGGAGGAGGAGGAGGAGGAGGAGGAGGAGGAGGAGGAGGAGGAGAAGAAGAAGAAGAAGAAGAAGAAGAAGAAGGAGGAGGAGGAGGAGGAGGAGGAGGAGGAGGAGGAGGAGGAGGGAGGAGGAGGAGGAGGAGGAGGAGGAGGAGGAGGAGAAGAAGGAAGAAGGAAGAAGAAGGAAGAAGGAAGAAGAAGGAAGAAGGAAGGAGGAGGAGAAGGAGAAGGAGAAGAAGAAGGAGGAGGAGGAGGAGGAGGAGAAGGAGGAGGAGGAGAAGAAGAAGAAGAAGAAGAAGAAGAAGAAGAAGAAGAAGAAGAAGAAGAAGAAGAAGAAGAAGAAGAAGAAGAAGAAGAAGAAGAAGAAGAAGAAGAAGAAGAAGAAGATTGATCAAGGATCCTGCTTCATTCAGACTCTGGAGTGTGCAAAAACTTGGCGCATGTTGCAAGGAATACATCTCCAGCCCACCTTCAAGTCTCATGATTGAACACATGAAGTGTGGGGCAGTTATGCTTTGATTTGTGAATGGTCAAAGTTGATGAAGACACATCTGGATTCATTTTATTGATCAAATAAAACTTTGCATAAGATCAAGAGCTAAGCTAAGGTTATAAAAAATACAGTAGATCTCATTAAATTTGGTCGAGCTGATTATTTGAATAATATAGGATTACGTGGAATATTAAAGTTGGCACAATGGTTAGAGTGCAGTACTGCAGGCTACTTCTGCTGCCTGCCGGCTGCCTGCAATTTGGCAGCTCGAATCTCACCAGGCTCAAGGTTGACTCAGCCTTCCATCCTTCCGAGGTGAGTAAAATGAGGACCCAGATTGTTGGGGGCAATAGGCTGACTCTGTAAACAGCTTAGAGAGGGCTGTAAAGCACTGTAAAGCAGTACATAAGTCTGAGTGCTATTGCTAAAGTTGATCCGCAGTCGAGTGGTGTAGCAATCTTTGGTTAGCCTACCGATAAGTTAACACTTTATTTTATATTCAAGATATGCTCACACATCTGATGATATTCTCCTTCAGCCATCCAATTTGGAATGCTCTGCTATTTGGCCTGTGTGATTGGTGTTGTCCCATGGATGGCATCTCTGTAATGAAGACTGGATGGATGGAACTAAATGGACTGTCAAACGATATTGTAAAATGCAATTCCTGCCTTATGCATTCACAATTCTTCTTACTCTCTCTCAATCTGCTACACAATTATGGTCTAGAATCCCGTAGGGGTGAGAATGGGTATCACACCAGGGAGACAATGTAATTCACATCATTGTGACATTGGCTGGTCAAAGGTTTCTGCGTTGTGTTGAGGCCGCAACCGCTGCTTCCAAGAACTAACTGGAAGACATTAGAAAGAGGACTGAATTTGGACCAAAATTTCATCTGGTTATCTTGCTGGTCAAGATTTCCAAGTGAAGCCTTAAAGTGGAGTGCTTCATCATGTCCTTCAAACACCAACCTTTCTTGAAACCAGGTATTCCATGTACCCTGGGGTGGGTTGGTGTTCATTGTAACGTGGGCACCAACATCCTCATTTAATTATTCTTGAAAACCTCACCTGAGATGGCATCTAGGCTCCTGCCTTGAGCAGGGTTTGGGCTAGAAGACCGCCGAGGTCCCGTCCAACCTATGATTCTATTTTCTACTCTCATTTTCCATTGGGTATTTTCCCTTCACATAAGACGTCTACAGAAGTGCTCAAAGTGTGCAAAGGTGTGTGTGGGTTTGTGTTTGTGAGATAGCCAGCGTTTGACCAGGTAGGTTATTTCATAAGTACATCACATTTAGCTAAAAATATAAGAGCAACCTTGATTTCAGACAGACACTAATAAGGAAGAATTAGTAAAAGGAAAAAAATAAATTTCATTCATGAGTGAATTCTCCTTTCCTTTCCTTCTTTCCTTTCCTTTCCTTTCCTTTCCCTCCCTTTCCTTTCCTTTTCCTTTCTTTTCTTTCCTTTCCATTTGTTATCATTCCTTTCCTTTCCTTTCCTTTCTTTTCCTTTCTTCCTTTCCTTTCCTATGTTTCCTTTCCTTTCCTTTCCATTTGTTATCTTTCCTTTCCTTTCCTTTCCTTTCCTTTCCTTTCCTTTCCTTTCCTTTCCTTTCCTTTCCTTTCCTTTCCTTTCCTTTCCTATGTTTCCTTTCCTTTCCTATGTTTCCTTTGCTTTCCTTTCCATTTGTTATCTTTCCTTTCCTTTCCTTTCCTTTCCTTTCTTTTCCTTTCCTTTCCTTTCCTTTCTTTTCCTTTCCTCTCCTCTCCTCTCCTCTCCTCTCCTCTCCCCTCCCCTCCCCTCCCCTCTCCTCTCCTCGCCTCTCATTTCCTTTCCTCCTTTCCATTCCTTTCTAAAAAAAGAAGCTGACACCAATTTTTGTACAGAGATAACAATGATCATTAAGGTTTGGGGAAGGCATGAAATGGACCACACCCATCTGAAACAATATTTATCAGATACAAGCAACAAGTTACAGTCATACAGTCATAAGTGGGAGGAGATGGATGATAGGAATGATGAGAAGACTAATAGTAATAGTAATGCAGCCTTAGTGAATAGTTTGACAGTGGTGATGGAATTATTTGTTTAGCAGAGTGATGGCATTCGGGAAAAAACTGTTCTTGTGTCTAGTTGTCTTGGTGTGCATGCTCTGTAGCCTCGTTTTGAGGGTAGGAGTTGAAACAATTTATGTCCAGGATGCGAGGGGTCAGTAAATATTTTCACGGCCCTCTTTTTGACTCGTGCAGTATACAAGTCCTCAATGGAAAGCAGGTTGGCAGTAATTGTTTTTTCTGCAGTTCTGATTATCCTCTGAAGTCTGTGTCTGTCTTGTTGGGTTGCAGAACCAAACCAGACAGTTATAGAGGTGCAGATGACAGACTCAATGATTCCTCTGTAGAACTGTATCAGCAGCTCCTTGGGCAGTTTGAGCTTCCTGAGTTGGCGCAGAAAGAACATTCTTTGTTGTGCTTTTCTGATGACGTTTTTGATGTTAGGTGTCCATTTTAGGTCTTGAGATAGGATAGAACCTAGACATTTATTATATTTATTAATATTTGTTTAATTGCGTCATTTCTTTGTCCCCCTGCCTCTGCCTTTTATGGAAATAGTTTGAAATTATGCTCCAGGGTTTTCACATTTTTCCATCTTTGCTTGTGCTCTGTCTTCAGATTTTCCAGTTTTACTTAAATCATTTCTGAGCATTTAGAAATCAGCGTTAGGTATTGTAAGAGTAAACAATCTAGAATCTGATAAATAGGAGGCATGGAAATAGTTGGGCGAGGGGAGGTGTATCCATCAGCAGATTATCTGGCTCACTTATTTTCTTCATATAAAATAACAACATGGCTTTAAACATGCTTTTTTTTTAAAAAAAAAGTTCTCTAATTTTATTCCTGTACTGTTGACAAAAAAAAATTTCCATTTCAAATGAGACAGATGGCAAAAGGATAAAAGTTAATTCCGTAAGAGGTGTACTTGGCTATTTTTATCAGTGCTCTGAGTTGTTGCAAAGGTTTGCAAGAGGAGGGATGCAGCCAGGCCAGATCAACCATGTTCATTCATCATCAAGTAAATATTAACTTGTGCAAAGCTAAAATAGGAGAGTAAGTCAAATTCAGATGGTTAAATTAGGAGTTACGATCTTCTTGCCTACCTGGCTTGAAAATGTCACAGAGTCAGCCTTGACAACTGACAATGGCCTGGGTGAGCCCTTGTAGTTTTCTTGGCAATATTTTTTTTCTTTCTTTTTTTTGCAATCTTTTTTATTTTTTCTCCACAAATCCATATCAATACACACATACCTTAAAATATATCAATAATATACATAGTTATATATTTTAATTCAATCATTCAAAAATCAATATCTTATTTTGCACCTATTTTTAACCAATGTTCATCCGCGACGGATAGGAATTTTCCTATCGAAGAGGTGATATAGGATCTTGCTTCTTTGAAGTCATTCTTACTTAGAAAATAAAACTGAGATTCAATCCTAATTAACAAAATATTTATTTCAGTACAAAAGTAACAAAAAATATAAACCTTAAATAAGCTACATTTTCTCAGCTAAGAATTCACATCTGCCTCGGGTGAGGCTCACAGGAGAAGAAGGGAGGAGGAGACTAACTCCTGGAATGCACGCATGTGTAGTAAAACATATCACATGTCTGCTGGATTAGAAAATACAGTAAACCTAGAAATAGTAGAGATGCTCAACTGGCAATGTTCACATCGTGACAATCCGTCTGTTATTTTCCTTTCCGTTACACTCCCTTCCCTCTATCTCCATCTCCTCCCTCAACCTTCTTACTTACTATCTTCTGGAAAACCATGACCTGGATGTCTGAGAATCTCCATAGACATCCATCCAGCAGTGGAAATCATATCTTGTTGCCAGTTGTACTGAGCCCTTAGAGTAACTGCTTGGACTATTGTCTTCTTGTGTGGTTTCTGAACTGGAATTCTACTTCCAGAATTGGTCGACTCTTAGTCTGCCTGTCCTTCAGGCCAAGTTAATTATTTGAGATAAGGTTTAGCCCAGGGGTCAGCAACCCGCGGCTCTGGAGCCGCATGTGGCTCTTTCATCCCTCTGCTGCGGCTCCCTGTCGCTCAAAATATGCGTCACAACTGCCGATGTGTGACACTCACCGACGCACAATTTATTAAGCTTTTCGACCCCCGGTAGGCCAACCATGGATAAATCCAAGAAAAGAAAAGTTTCAGAAGAAAACAGAATCTTTAATTCAACTATATATGCTAGTTTTGTGGCCGCTCAGGAAATAGTCAGGCACGGGAAGAGTTTTGTGGCTCCCGGTGTTTTCTTTTCTGTGGGAAATGGGTCCAAATGGCTCTCTGAGTGTTTAAAGTTGCCGACCCCTGGTTTAGCCTATTCAACCACATTTACTTTACCACCACTGGATCCCTTTTGGATATAGATAAAGCCCTATGTCTATGGCGATTCTCAGTCATCCAGGTCACGGTCGTCCCAAAGGTGCTTTTTCAAGAGGCAACTAAACTTCCTTGTTTTTCTTTGAAGACGTTTCGCTTCTCATCCAAGAAGCTTCTTCAGCTCTGACCTTCCATTCCTCACCATCCAGTCAGAGCTGAAGAAGCTTCTTGAAGGAGAAGCGAAACGTCTTCAAAGAAAAACAAGGAAGTTTAGTTGCCTCTTGAAAAAGCACCTTTGGGGCAGGTAAAGTCCTAGGTGTGTTTTTTTTTAAATTTCTGACAGATCCTGGCATTTTATAAAGCAGTCATACTATAGTCTCATTTTCTTTCTTTCTTCCGAAATTATTTGTTTGGTATCTGGTCCTTGAATGCTTCTATTATGAGTGTTTGTATTAGGGAACCTGTAACTTTCAAAAGGGTTTATTTTAGGAATATTAGCAATGCTTTCCTTCAGCAACGCTAGTTTATCGATTTTTTTCCCCTGTGCCATTTTTCTTTTTGTTACAGATTCATTTTCGAGAGCATCTTCACTGTACAAATATCCGCTGGATGATAAATCACATCTTAAAATCTATTAGGGTTGTTTTTTTTTTAAGCTTTTCATGATGATCCAAAAGCAGGAACTGAAATTCTTTATTGTTCTTTCCTATCACAGTTTAAGACTGGGGTAGGGATAGAATAGTAAACCTTTCCTGTGGTCACTTTTTTTTAAAATCATTGCTTGTTTTATTAACTTGGACTATTACAATGGTAACACGTGAGTCTTATTACAGGTAGTACGACCACATAAGTGCATAAGTGCACCAGCGTGCCTACCGTCCCTGTCCTAATGTTCCCTCTTATCAGTACTCATCTTATGTATATAAACAATGTTATATCTATGTAAATTACCAACACGTACTTGACAAAAATAAAATAAATAAATAATAAATAAATAAAATAAATTGAGGCCAAAATCTATGCTGTTAAGTGAACATTTGTGAAGTGAGTTTTGTCCCATTTTACGACATTTCTTGCCACGGTTGTTAAGTGAATCACTGCCGTTGAAACGTTAGTAACCTGGTTGTTCAGTGAATCTGGCTTCCCCGTGGACTTGGCTTGTCAAAAGGTTGCAAAAAGTGATCACCTGACCCAGTGGTGAAATCCAAGTTTTTTAACTACCGGTTCTGTGGGCGTGGCTTGGTGGCCATGACAGGGGGAAAATCTCCATTCTCTCCCCACTCCTGGGGGAAGGTTACTGCAAAATCCCCATTCCCTCCCCACTCCTGGGGGAAGGATATTGCAAAATCTCAATTTCCACCCCACTGCAGGGGAAGGATACTGCAAAATCCCCATTCCCTCCTCACTCCAGGGGAAGGATATTGCAAAATCCCCATTCCCTCCCCACTCCAGGGGAAGGATGTGCAAAATCTCAATTTCCACCCCACTGCAGGGGAAGGATACTGCAAAATCTCCATTCCCACCCCACTCTGGGGCCATCCAGAGGTGGTATTTGCCGTTTCTCCGAACTACTCAAAATTTCTGCTACCGGTTCTCCAGAACAGAAATTGTGACTGCTGCTACTACTCAGTCTGCGTGAATGTGGAATTTGGTAGGAAGGAGCAGGGAAGTATGGAAGTGATGACAGACACTTATGAACCAGCCAGCCTTCCGTTCCTTTCATCCAGACAACACTTTCTTGATCAGATCTGGCTACGCTGTTGCTGAATGTCAGGTGAATAAATATAAAACTGCACCTGGCATTTTTGCAATTGATCCTGGATGAGTAGAAAAGGGTCTTTAAGACCTGGCTTGCTAGTCAGTTTTTTTTCTCTCTCTCCATGCACAGCTTCCTGCAATGCAGAAACTGTTCCATTTTCTAAATTGCCAGCTCTGTAAATTTCCAGATTCTTTTTTATCCGTATGTTGCTGAGTTGCCAAAAAGGAATGTAAAGCCGATTGTCTGCTTGCCTGAGCAGACTCCTTGTTGTTCAAGATGTTGATTCCCAAAAAACCTCTGGAATGCTTCCAACGAGATAATTAAATGTTTTTGAACCAACTGGAACCATCATGCTACATAGGGGTATGATAAAAAGAGAAGTCACAAGGGTCAGGATCAATGTTCCCTGTAAGAAAAAAAAACGGTGCGCGGCGTTCTCGTTTCATCTGCGCGGCCGCGCATGCGCACAGCCTCTCCCATTAGGAAATGCCGGCAGGAAGTTAGAAACTTCCGCGCGGCGTTCTATCATCACGTGCGCGGCCGCGCGGCCGCGCACCTTAGAGGGAACAGTGGTCAGGATGCTCAGGTAATCTGAATTGTTTTATATATACCTAGTGGCATGTACAGGGGATGCAGTGGCCCAGTGGCTAAGACACTGGGCTTGTCGATCTGAAAGGTCGGCAGTTTGGCGGTTCGAATCCCTAGCACCGCATAACGGAGTGAGATCCCATTACTTGCCCCAGCTTCTGCCAACCTAGCAGTTCTAAAGCACGTAAAAAATGCAAGTAGAGAAATAGGGACCACCTTAGTGGGAAGGTAACAGCATTCTGTGCGCCTTCGGCATTTAGTCATGCCAGCCACATGACCACGGAGACATCTTCGGACAACGCTGGCTCTTCGGCTTAGAAACGGAGATGAGCACCACCCCCTAGAGTCGGGAATGACTAGCACATATGTGCGAAGGGAACCTTTACCTTTACCTTTAATGGCATGTATACAGGGGGCAAAATAATTCCACCAAATGTGATAAGATATCTAGTATGCTTAGCAGCAGATTTAAGAAAGCTGTTGAAGATAAGAAGGTATTCGTGCAGAAACCCTAAATACATTACAAAGTTCAGAACATAAAATGCGATTCAGTTGACTCCGCTACAAATTTTCACAGTTTTAGACACAAATTGACTTCCGTGGACCTCACTTCATATTTAAGAGGTCCATAGAGGGGGCATGCATAAGTGCACTAATGTGCCTATCGTCCCCGTCATTCTATTTTTATATTATTCCTATTTTTGTTTTTGTTTGACAAAATTATAATATATAAAATAAAAATAAATAAAGGAGGTGTGCGCATTTGCATTAGGGGCAGTTTTGCCCAATTGAATTATACTAGGTAGGACAAATATAATAGAGTGTATTTCATTGTTGGAAGAAAATATTGGTTCATTCAGGGCCGGGTTCAAAGAATATAGGACAACTGCTTGAACCAGAGTGTTTTATTATTATTATTTGACAGAGAAACTAACAACATAGCAATTGAAGGTGGCTACGACTGAAGAGGAAGAGAACAGTTACATTTATAGGGAAAGTTGTGCTTGTTTCAGAGAACACACAATTGTGTCTTCCCAGGGAATGTACCAGTTTTGGCAGAGAGGAAGTTATGTTCAAGCATTGCCTCCCCCTCTGGGATCTTGTAATTTGTGAGTCCAGGTGTCGACCCTTGTATGACGAATTCAGATTTGGGAGACACAACTATTGTGAGTTGTGAAGGATTTCCATATCTTGAGGGCATTTTCTTATTTTGTCAATCTGATGGCATTTGCAAATTTCTATTTAAGAGCCGTGGTGGCACAGTGGTTAGAATGCAGTACTGCAAGCTACTTCTGCTGACTGCCAGCTGACTGCAATTTGGCAGTTCGAATCTCACCAGGCTCAAGGTTGACTCAGCCTTCCATCCTTCTGAGGTTGATAAAATGAGGACCAAGATTGTTGAGGGCAATGTGCTGACTCCGTAAACCACTTAAAGAGGGCTGTAGAGGACCGTGAAGCGGAATATAAGTCTAAGTGCTATTTCTATTTTTAAAGATGTGCTTTGCTGGTTTCAGCTTGGATGTCAATATTGGCAAAATGGCTTCCATAGTGCAGGATCCAATCTGGTTTGGTTCAATTCATTTTGCAGCTATTAAAATTGTTGGACGAGCAGGTACAAAAATAGCCAGGGAAGCGATTGAAGTCTGGGAAATGGGCCTCTCATCAGTCAACAGAATTGTTGATTTACCACTAACTTATCAAGTACTTAGGAGGTGAGGATTTGGCAGCACAAGGAAATAACAGCGATTTAATCGCTGGCCATCCATACTCAAATCAACAACAAAAAACCACACACACACAACATTTTTGTTGGGCATTTTACCAGACAACTATAACAAGGGGAATGCATATCTGATTTTACATGTATTGACTGCAGCTAGAATAGTATTTGCACAACAATGGAAAAATGAAGAGATCCCAACAGATGAAGATGTGAATAGAAACATATTAGAATCTGCAGAAATGGATAAGCTAACACTTACAATTAAGGAAAAGAAAGAAACTGAATATTTTTTTTACTTGGGATTTATTTTATCAATGGCTAGCTGACAAAACCAGGAGCTAGAAACAGTGAACTATATGAAAGGATCAGTGATATAAGGAAGATACGTTAACTTGGTTAAACAAATAGTATGATTATTACCGTTATTAATATTAATTTAATTAATGTCATGAACATTGTTGCAAACACTGTGATTATTATTTCCTAAAATGATTTGTACCCAGACAACACACTGTTCAATTGAAATTGGAATTTTTGTATGCTATAAAATAAAATTAAAACTTATTAAACACACACACACACACACACACACACACACACACACACACACACACACACACACACACACGAGGAAATAACAGCCGAGGACTTAATCGTTGGCCATCCATACTCAAATCAACAACAAAAAAGCCACACACACCCAAGCACCATATAAATACCACACACAAAATAGCCGAGAGAGAAGTTCCCTGAATATGGGCCCCCAGCATGAGTTCGAAAAGTTGGAAGACTAAAGCTTCAGTCCTGGTGACTGACCCAGATTTGATCCTGCAACATTATCCTGGGACAAGAGGTGGGTTCCTACCAGTTTGTCCGGTTCTATAGAACTGTTAACAACTTGGCAGCCTGGTTCGCTGGAACCGGCAGTGACCCAGACCTGCCACGCCCCCAAGCCGGTTCTCTTCTTTTTTTGCTTCTGTGCATGCGCAGAAGCCTTTTAAGTACTGTGCATGCACACATGTGCAAAGTGTGTGCACGGCGTGCAACATGCGCCCGCCCATGCGTTGTGTCCCTGAGCGAGCCGGAAGTAGCAGAATCCGGAACCCACCCCTGCCTGGGACATATATATTTGCTTTCATTTGTGGCTTAAGAGGTCTTTTGTTTTGTCATCTGGGGGTTCATGAGTCAAGAGTCAGTGGTGGGTTCCTACCAGTGCGGTCCACTCTATAGCACAGGTAGCGGCCCGCTGGTGACGTCACAGTACCGGTGCGGTTAGTTGCCTGTGCCTGGGCGCCGCCCTTAAATTTTTTAAAAAAAAATTTTTTAAAAAAATTTTTTCTGTGCATGCCCAGAAGCCGAGCTTCCGGCACTGCACATGCGCTGCCTTCCTACCCCACAGTGAGTCCAAGCAGGGGAGGATGGCTGAGGGAGTATGTGAGATGCTGAAAGAACAGGCGGCAGGACCTATCTCAGTTCCCCTCCCTTCAGCAGTCTGAGAAGCCACGAATGCGCGGTGATGATCCTAGGCATTTTTGCATGTTTGAGGCTTCTCGAGCTGCTGAGGGGTGGGGGAACGGGCGGCAGGAGCCTAGGATCATCGAATGGGGAGAAGCATTCAGGCTGGATGGAGCCTCCTAGAAGAACTGCTTCCGCGGTCTTGCTGCTCCCGCTGCGGGGGCTGCATTGCGGGTGGGCAATGCCCCCCCCACTTCTCCAGCTGCTGCCAAGCTCCCGAGGCCCACGCCCACCCAGTCACATGGCTGGCAAGCCACACCCACAAAATAAGCCACACCCACAGAGTGGTAGTAAAAAAATTAGGAACCCGCCCCTGTCAAGAGTAGTGGAAGGTTGGTGAATGGCCTTGATGATCTGGAATGGAATGGATGAGTTTTTCCTATTTTTGACACAGAGACCAGAAATGCATAGAAACAGGAAAACAATAA
>JALIGW010000006.1:3014848-3019848 GCA_023053685.1 Diadophis punctatus similis
TTTGATGACGTTTTTGATGTTAGGTGACCATTTTAGGTCTTGAGATATGATAGAACCTAGAAATTTGAAGGTCTCTACTGTTGATCTGGAAAATAACAGGATGGGATACCACTTGGAATTTCTAGGCTGCAAGTAAGAGTGGGAAGTAATTTAAAAAACATATAAGGAAGAAGGCAATAACAAGCTACTTCCATACAATTGCATGGATTTGAGTCAAACACATCTTTTTTTTAACCGTTATCCATGTAAGCAATTCAAGCAAGTTGTTCAACCAGTAAAACAACTTGCCTCCAGAAGGGACAACCATTTATCTGAAATGGTATAGAGTATTTGCATTTTTATTTTGTATTTGTATTTGTTTATTTGTCAAGCATATATGATTATAAGCAAAGTATAAACAGTAAAACATGATTGAATATATATGTAATAGTACAATCATGAATAAGAGTAAAAGAGGTATGAATATATGGGTACATTAGGACAGGAACGGTAGACACGATTGTGCGCTTATGCATGCCCCTTACCGACCTCTTAGGAATGGGGTGAGGTCGATGGTAGATAATCCGAGGTTGAAGTTTTTGGGGTTAGGGGAAGAAACTCCTGAGTCAGGTAAAGTGTTCCAGGCATTGACCACTCTGTTGTTGAAGTCGAATTTTTTGCAATCAAGTTTGGAGCGGTTTACATTAAGTTTGTATCTATTGTGAGCTCATGTCTTATTGCGGTTGAAGCTGAAGTAGTCGTTAACAGGTAGGACATTGTGGCAGATAATTTTGGGAGCTACACTTAGGTCAGATCGAAGGCGGCGTAGTTCTAAATTTTCAAGTCCCAAAATTTCAAGTCTGGTTTCATAAGGAATTCTGTTGTGAACAGAGGAATGTAATACTCTTCTTGTGAAGTATCTCTGGACATTCTCAATTGTGTTAATGTCTGATATGTAGTGTGGGTTCCAGACAGATGAGCTGTAATCAAGGATCGGTCTACCAAATGTCTCCTGCTTGAGCAGAGGGTTTGGACTAGAAGACATCCAAGGTCCTTTCCAACTCTGTAATTCTGTTCTTTGAAAGAGAGAACGTAAAGAGCATCAAAGATAATTAGGGTGCTGGAGGTTAAACCATAAGATGGATGACTGAGGGAACTAGGTATGTCTTCTTTCTACTGGAAAGAAGAACTAGGGGTGACATGATAGCAGTCTTTCAATATCTAAGGAGCTTCCACAAAGAAGTGGAGGTTGACCTATTCTCCAAAGCACCTGAAGGCAGGAGAAGAAGCAATGGATGGAAACTAATCAACGACAGAAGCAACCTAGAATGAAGGAGAAATTTCCTGACAGTGAGAACAATTAATCAGCGGAACAACTTACCGTATTTTTCGGAGTATAAGACGCACCCCTTTCCTCCCTAAAAGTGGCTGAAAATTTGGGTGCGTCTTATACTTCGAATGTAGCTTTTTTTTCCCAGCCCTAACTAGGTGCTAACAGATCTTCCCAGCTCTTACCTTGCAGGCTCTTTCATTGTTACTCTCTCAGAAGAATGTTTTTCCAGCCCTAAGTCTTTGCAGGGTTTTTTTCATTGCTCTACTTGCTCTGAATAAGTTTTTTTCTAGCCCTAACCAGGTGCTAACTATCTTCCCAGCTCTTACCGGCTTGCAGGCTCTTTCATTGTTACTCTCTCAGAAGAAGGTTTTTTAAAGTCCTAACCAGGGGATAAAATAATGTGCTGAAGCTGACCAGACTAAGGATGCTAGCCAGATGAATACCTGGTAGGCAGATTGTTTTCCCCTATTTTCCTCCCCAAAAACTAAGGTGCGTCTTATACTCCGGTGCGTCTTATACTCCAAAAAATACGGTACCTCCAGAAGTCGTAAATGCTGCAACACTGGAAATTTTTAAGAAGGGACTGGACAACCATTTGCCTGAAATGGTATAGGGTCTCCTGCTTGGCCAGGGGGTTCGACTAGAAGACCTCCAAGGTCCCTTCCAACTCTGTTATTCTGCTAAATAGTCTTGGCAACAGAACAGTCGTTACTCTTGTTGTTGCTGCTATTGACATTGAGGGATATTGGTTTCATTTTGCTTTCCTTCTTTTAAAAGAACAAAAAGTCATAATCAATATTGTTGATGGATTACGTGGGAGGTGGGAGAGCGCAACGCTATTTGCAAGTGATTGTTTTCAGCATTTAAAATCCTTTTGTTTTTCAGCGATGCAAGAAATCTTGACTTCACCAGCAAGGATCATTTCCAAACAACCCATCGGAACGTTTCATTTTTTCCATTGGTCGAACTGAGCAGTCTTTGGGTTGTTGTTTTTTTTAAACGCTGCCTTTCCTTTTCTTTAAATTCATCACTGACTTCCAAATGCAGATATTTTGCAGCTGAGGGCAGCATTGGTTTAGGAAACTGCAGTTTTATATATTGCGGGAGAGAGGCAATGTTATTTTCAACTATGTTTATGTTCATGTGTGTTGTGATACATTGGAAAAAGAAGGGGGGGGAATCAAGGTTCCCGGTGGCTCTGCCACAGCTTTTATTTAAAAAAGAAAAGAAAAGAAAGGAAGGAAGAAAGAAAGAAATATAGCAGTACAAGCGTTTGTGAAATGCACAACATTTATAGAGCAATAGCAAGATTCCATAAACACGAGTTAATAATCCGTCAACAATCGGAATAAAATATAGCAGCATTATCTTTCCAGCGTTTTATTTTTCTTTTTACCTTTAGTAGTACACTGCAATATAATACACTACAGCGACTCTTTCCACTGTTATTGTTTCTCTTTTCCTGAGAAATATAAGCCCTTTTCAGGTATTTATTTGAGGATAGGAAATAATACAGAGCTTTGTCGCCCAACCACGACAAATAATTAGATGGATTGGATTCCGACTCTCAAAATTTCCCACCTAATGTGGTTATGGCTGAGAATTCTGGACTATTAAAAATCACATAGGTTTCTCTGAACATAGCTAAAATCTATTATGATTCTTTTTTCTTTTAACGACTCTATAGTCTCCTTGTTTTGGGATGGCACCGGGACGACTGACTGGTGCTTGCGTGTTTACTGGCCTGCTTCCCTTCCTGAGGCCTATGTGGAGCTCACAGCAGACAATTATTCACTGCGCCCAGAGACAGAAATATCTGCTGCTACCTAGGTTCGAACTCACAATCTCCTAGAGGTGACAAGAACTTGTAATTGTAATTTTTTTTATCTTGCTTTGCTTTTACTTTATTTGCATTTTTAATTAATTTCATTTGACATTCAGATCAGTGACTATAATAACAACATTCAAAATATAAATAAGATCAAGGTCAGAGGTAGTATTCAGCCGGTTCAGACCAGTTCGGGAGAACTGGTAGAAGCAATCTGCAGGTGGGCCTCCCACGCACCCACCCCGGCGCTATGCTGTCTTATTTAGCCACGTTTTCATGCTGCACGCATGTGTGCAAGCCGCGCGCAAGCAAAGAGCATGCGTGGAAGGCCGTGCACATGCATGTGCCCTCACATTTGTGAACCGGTAGGGAAAGTAAGTGCATATCACTCCTGATCAAGGTCACATAAGAAGATGGGACTGAGCTTAGGGACATGGGGTATTTCCATAAGAATTCTTTGTATTTTACCATCCTTTTGATCTCTGGTGATGTGAGGAGGTCCGAAGGGAAACTGTAGGGCCACAACTTAAAAGTTCATTGATAGGAGGGAAAAGCAAGATTCATTTCCAAAGAATTCCTTCATTCGCCAAGGAATGAAGATTGTCACTTGTATGCTGCGCTCAAGAAACTATAACTCCCCAGAAACCTACCATGGTAATTGCCAAATACTGTATTTTTTGGAGTATAAGACGCACCGGAGTATAAAACACACCTTTGTTTTGGGGGAGGAAAATAGGGGACCTTATACCATTTTAGACAAGTGGCTGTCCAGTCTCTTCTTAAAAACCTCCAGTGATGGAGCTCCCACAGCTTCTGAACCAGTAATGGGTTTCATTTACCTTTCCTAACAGTTCAGATAGGTGCACACAGAAGCTTCTGCGCATGCGCAGATTGCCCGTGACGATGTCCAGGCAGGTGGGTGGATGGGTGGAACCTCCCACCACTGCAGCTACTAGTTTGCCTGAACTGGGGCGAACCAGTAGCAACCCACCACTGTTCTGAACACAAGCCATTCCTCTGATTACCGTATTTTTTGGAGTATAAGACGCACCGGAGTATAAGACGCACCTTAGTTTTGGGGGAGGAAAATAGGGGGAAAAAATCTACCTACCAGGTATTCATCTGGCTAGCGTCCTTAGTCTGGTCAGCTTCAGCACATTATTTTATCCCCTGGTTAGGGCTGAAAAAAATCTTCTTTGGAGGGAGTAGAAAAGAAAACAAGCCTGCAAGCCGGGAAGATTGTTAGCACCTCGTTAGGGCTGGAAAAAAACTTCTTCGGAGGGAGTAGCAATGAAAAAATCCTGCAAGCCGGGAAGATCGTTAGCACCTCGTTAGGGCTGAAAAAACCTTATTTGGAGGGAGTAGCAATGAAAACAAGCCTGCAAGCCAGGAAGAGCCAGGGAAGATCGCGTTAGCACCTCATTAGGGCTGGGGGAAAAAGCTTCAGAAAAGCTACATTCGGAGTATAAGAGGCACCCAAATTTTCAGCCTCTTTTAGGGGGGAGGGAAAGGTGCATCTTATACTCTGAAAAATACGGGTAGTTAATATAATGGAAGGAAAGGGAAACATTATTGAATATATGACTGGAGAGTAATCATTAGTAATTCCAATCCATTTCGGTTATATTGCAATGTAATTTTATTTTCGTCATACTCTCAGACACAACGGATAGTGCTTGACTGATCACCATAATTGAGCCCAGAATTTATGTTGCTAAGTGAAAAATTTGTTAAGTGAGTTTTGCCCCATTTTACCCCCTTTTTTGTCACGTTTGTTAAATGAATCACTGCAGTTGTTGAATTAGCAACACGGTTGTGAAGTGAAGCTGGTTTCCCCATTGACTTTGCCCATCAGAAGGT
>JALIGW010000006.1:3024848-3034848 GCA_023053685.1 Diadophis punctatus similis
ATTGAAACTCCAGAGGTTCTTACATATACCCGTTAACGACTATTTCAGCTTTAACCGCAATAATACACGAGCTCATAATAGATACAAACTTAATGTAAACCGCTCCAGACTTGATTGCAAAAAATTCGACTTCAGCAACAGAGTTGTCAATGCCTGGAACACTTTACCTGACTCAGTAGTTTCTTCCCCAAACCCCAAAAACTTCAACCTCTTATTATCTACCATTGACCTCACCCCATTCCTAAGAGGTCGGTAAGGGGCATGCATAAGTGCACAATCGTGCCTACCGTTCCTGTCCTAATGTACCCATATATTCATACCTCTTTTACTCTTATTCATGCTTGTAATATTACATATATATTCAATCATGTTTTACTGTTTGTACTTTGCTTATAATCATATATGCTTGACAAATAAACAAATACAAATACATGTTAAAATATAATATGCTGATTCAGGAAAGAGCAACGGTATTAACATATTTCAATTAATTAATTCACATTAATGACAGCAACAGAATAGAAGGTTATTGTGGTGTTAGAAACAAATGAACCATGGCTATCTGACGAGAGCTAAGTAGCTCAAAATAGATCTATAATAGTCTCCCTTTATTTTCATTTATCAGCAAAAAATGCTACACATATAGAAAATTGTGTGTCAGCTATAGAAACTGCCTGGATGGTCCCAGAGAGGGGCCAAAAGGCAAAATGAAAGCTGTGATGCTTTCTCCCATATTTGGGTACACCAGGATAATACGACAGAAAAACATATATAACCCTTTCCTGGTGAAGAGCTGATAGGGAACAGAGCCTGTGGCCTAGTGGCTAAGCTGCTGCCTTACAAGGCAGGTGGCCCAGGTTCAAATCCCAGTAAGGGTATGGCTATCTGACGAGAGCTAAATAGCTCGAAATAGATCTATAATAGTCTCCCTTTATTTTAATTTATCAGCAAAAAATGCTACACACACACACACACACACACACACACACACACACACACACACACACACACATTATTTGTATCTGCTTCCTTGCTATAGCAGCCTAATTTTTATAATAATTCATGAGAAATTAATAAGCATTCATAATGAATAAACGTGGGGACAATTTAATGACTATTCAACAGCAGTTCATGCACAGCAAATCCAAATGTTTATCAAAGATGTTCATAAACTTGTTATATGAGGATTTTTAATGAACTACAGAAATCTTAATCAGCATTCATTTATGAGTTCTACTGCAGCGGCGTTCTCGGAGGACGTGTTACAGGCCAAAGAAAGTGGGCTAAGCTACTCTAAATAGGGACAAAAGAAAAGAGAAAGAAAATACCACACTGGAATATGATGCAGTTACTTCATTTTAAACTTTCAACAGATCATAGAGGAAAAACAGAGTGGGAAGCAGGGGCGAGTTCCTAATTTTTTTACTACCACTCTGTGGGCGTGGCTTATTTTGTGGGTGTGGCTTGCTAGCCGTGTGACCGGGTGGGCGTGGCTTCTCGGACTGCTGAAGGGAGGGGAACTGAGATAGGTCCTGCTGCCCATTCTCACTCCCCTCAGCAGCTCGAGAAGCCTCAAACGTGCGAAAATGCCTGGGATCATCACCGCGTGTTCGTGGCTTCTTGGACTGCTGAATGGAGAGGAACTGAGATAGCTCCTGCCACCCGTTCTTTCAGCATCTCACGCGCTCCCTTAGCCATCCTCCCCTGCTTGGACTCACTGTGGGGTAGGAAGGCAGCGCATGAGCAGTGCCGGAAACTCGGCTTCTGGGCATGCGCAGAAGAAAAAAAAAATTTTAAATAATTTTTTTAAAAAAAAATGGCGGCACCCAGGCAACCGACCGCACCGGTACTGTGACGTCACCAACGGGCCGCTACCGGTGCTATAGAGTGGACCACACTGGTAGGAACCCACCACTGGTGGGAAGGAAATCTTTGAAAAATCTTCTAGGTCAACCTGCTACAATTTATTTTCCGAAGCACCAAAAGGCAGGGCAAGAAACAATGGATGGAAACTCATCAAGGAGAGAAGCAACCTGGAATTAAAGAGGAAACTTCCTAAAAGGGAGGACAATTAACCAGTGGAAGAGCTTGCCTTCAGAAGTTGTGGGCGCTTCATCAGGGGAGGTTTTTGAGAAGAGACTGGACAGTCACTTGTCTGAAAGTGTATAAGATATCCTGCTTGAGCAGAGGGCTGGACTAGAAGACCTCCAAGGTCCCTTCTAACTCTATTCTGATTCTGATTCAACTTTCTGCTTAAGCAGGAGATCCTGTATCAGGGGTGGGTTCCTCCCGGTTCGAACCAGATCGTCCGAACCAGTAGCTACCTGCTGGTGACATCACTGTCGGTGCTGGTCAGTGCGTGCCACCATCTTTCGGGGGGATTTTTTGGCTAATTTTTTCCCCTTCTCCTCTTCCGTTGCCTGAAAAAGGGCCCTCCCACCCGCCCGCGGGTTAATACTGACCTTTATTTCTTCGCCCGAAGCACAGCTGATCAGCTCCTCAGCTGTGTTTCGGGCTGATTCCTGCTTCTGAGCATGTGCAGAAGTCAAATTGAATGAGGGGACACGCGCGCACGAAACGTCGCGATGTGAACCGGTGGCGAAGGTAAGTGGAACCCACTCCTGTCCTGTACGATTCCAGAAAAATGGCTATCCAATCTCTCTGTCAGGCCTGGAAGTCATTTCTGTCATTGGGCGTCCAGGCCTACCACATTTCCTAGTGTGGGAAACTGAGAGGTGGGATTGTATGGGGCATGGATGATTCATAATCATAATAACATTATTTTCTCAGACAGTCAAGGCCGTCTTGCCCTGCACCTGGGAGCAGGGGTGGGTTCTACTTACCTTCCCTACCGGTTCTGATCACGATGGAAGTGCACGTTTTGCACAAAACACCCGTTGCGTCACGCAAAACACCCGAAAATGACCCTCTACGCATGCACAGAAGCCTTTGCGCATGCGCAAAGGGTTATTTTTCAAGCCGCACCGATTGGAGGACCGGTTCGGGGACATGGACTGCCAGTCTGTGCTGCCAGTTCAGCGAGCAGCGGTAAATTTCCGCTACCAGTTCTAAAGAACCGGTCCTAACCGGCAGCAACCCCCACCTCCGCCTGGGAGCCTGGAAATGGGAGGCATCTCCAGAAGTTGTGAATGCTCCAACACTGGAAGTTTTTAAGAAGAGGTTGAATAACCATTTGTCTGAAGTGGTGTAGGGTTTCCTGCCTAAGCAGGGGGTTGGACTAGAAGACCTCCAAGGTCCCTTCCAACTCTGTTATCCTATTCTATTCCAAAGCGAATGATTCCTCTCATAAGCAAAATAAATGCAGACAATAAAGAAATCCATTAATCAGGGGAATGTCAAAAGAGTGACACAGAATCCAGAAGTTTTGTGACACCAGCTCATTAGTCTTTCTGTTCAATTTATGATTCTGGTTATGCATCTAGCTTAAATTAAAAGGATGAAAAGTTCTTATGGTTACAAATTGCATCTCATTCCAAGTGATTATCATTTCAATGCCAAGACACCATCCTTGGTAAGTCAAATTTTATTCAAATTACAAGTATGTCCTACTCAAGAAGCTGTGTATTAGCCATTTATTATTTAACATGAGGTCATCTGCACAGCACTGGAATAAAACGTACAGTAATTTTCATTAAATTCATAGAATCCATATATTGTATGTGGAAGAACCCTTTACATTTGTCTAATGCAGAACTGAATTTGCCTTCTTTTTCGCTGAGAGCCTTGGGAAATCATTATTAAATGAACCTGCTAATTTACTACATGCTAATCATTTATTTTCATATTGCCAAAGCATGATTATAATATACAAATTAAACTTACCAGGTAGCATCAGTTTCTAGGCAAAATGTTAAGAACTCTACATGCTTTCATTATCCTGGGTAAGGTGGAAGTTTCATGAGCAAAGGAGGTGATTTGAATAGAGTTCACAGTCATTGTGCACTTTAATGCCATTCAGCTGAGTTGGGCTTAATAGAATAACAGAGTTGGAAGGGACCTTGGAGGTCTTCTAGTCCAACCCCCTGCTCAGGCAGGAAACCCTATACCATTTCAGACAGATGGTTGTTCAATCTCTTCTTAAACTCCTCCAGTGTTGCAGCATTCACAACTTCTGGAGGCAAGCTGTTCCACTGGTTGATTGTTCTAGCTGTCAAGAAATTTCTCCTCAGTTCTAAGTTGCTTCTCTCCTTGATTAGTTTCCACCCATTGCTTCTTGTCCTGCCTTCAGGTGCTTTGGAGAATAGCTTGACTCCCTCTTCTTTGTGGCAGTCCCTGAAATATTGGAACACTGCTATCATGTCATCCCTTAGTCCTTCTTTTCATCAGACTAGTTATACCTAGTTCCAGCAACCGTATATATATATATCTGATAGGGAATAGAGCCTGTGGCCTAATGGCTAAGCTGCTGCCTTACAAAGCAAGCAGCCCAGGCAGCCCAGTAAGGGTATGGCTATCTGACAAGCGCTAAGTAGCTCGAAATAGATCTACTGTTCTACTGGCTAAATACCTCGAAATAGATCTATAATTGTCTCCCTTTATTTTCATTTATCAGCAAAAAATGCTACACACACACACACACACACACGTGTGTGTGTGTAGCATTTTTTTTGCTGATAAATGAAAATAAAGGGAGACGATTATAGATCTATTTAGAGGTATTTAGCTCTCGTCAGATAGCCATACCCTTACTGGGATGAGCCGAGGTGGCGCAGTGGTTAAAAGCAGCACTGCGACCTTCAGCTGATTGCTAGTTTAGCAGTTCAGCTGTTCAAATCTCACCAGGCTCAAGGTTGACTCAGCCTTCCATCCTTCTGAGGTCGGTAAAATGAGGACCCAGATTGTTGGGGACAAGATGCTGAACTCTGTAAACCGCTTAAAGAGGGCTGTAAAGCACTATGAAGCGGTATATAAGTCTAAGTGCTATTGCTATTGCTATTGCTATTTGAACACACACACACACACACACACACACACACACACACATTGTGGCAACCAAAACTGGATGCAAAATTCTAAGTATGGTCTTACCAAGGCTTAATTAACTTAAATTCTAGTGATGCTGTTTCCTTGCCATTATGAAAATTAAAGTCCCAGAAGGAACTTTAGGAGAAGGAGATGGCAATTGCTTTCCTCACTGAGAAATCAAGAGGGAACAAATGCACCAAGAGAAAACTCTACAAATATTGCAATATCCTGCCAAGTAGAAGCACCACAATTCAATTTTTATAGATTGTAGATGGGTCGTGAAATTAACTTCGGTTCATTCCAGGAGGAATCCAGACAGCTGATCCTGGAGCTGGTGATTCTTTATGTTCAATTGGTAAGTTGTGTGGTAGAGAAGAGTTGTTTTTTTAAATAATAATAATAATAATAACAACAGAGTTGGAAGGGACCTTGGAGGTCTTCTAGTCCAACCCCCTGCCTAGGCAGGAAATCCTACACCACTTCAGACATAATGGTTATCCAACATCTTCTTAAAAACTTCCAGTGTTGCAGCATTCACAACTTCTGGAGGCAGGCTGTTCCACTGATTAATTGTTCTAACTGTCAGGAAATTTCTGCTTAGTTCTAAGTTGCTTCTCTCCTTGATTAGTTTCCACCCATTGCTTCTTGTTCTACCCTCAGGTGCTTTGGAGAATAGTTTGACTCCCTCTTCTTTGTGGCAGCCCCTGAGATATTGGAACACTGGTATCATGTCTCCCCTGGTCCTTCTTTTCATCAGACTAGACATACCCAGTTCCTGCAACCGTTCTTCATATGTTTTAGCCTCCAGTCCCCTAATCATCTTGTTTCTCTTCTCTGCACTCTTTCTAGAGTCTCAACATCCTTTTTACATCATGGCGACCAAAACTGTATGCAGTATTCCAAGTGTGGCCTTACCAAAGCATTATAAAGTGGTATTAACACTTCGCGTGATCTTGATTCTATCCCTCTGTTAATGCAGCCTAGAACTGTGTTGGCTTTTTTGGCAGCTGCTGCACATTGCTGGCTCATATTTAAGTGGTTGTCCACTAGGACTCCAAGGTCCCTCTCACAGTTACTACTGTTGAGCGAGATACCACATATACTGTACCTGTGCATTTTGTTTTTCTTGCCTAAATGTAGAACCTTACTTTTTTCACCATTGAATTTTGTTGCAAATTGAACCTTACTGTTTTCACCATTGAACATCGTTGTAAATGAAAATGCTAAGAAAGCTCCCTTTATCGGGTCCAGATGACTATCAGTACTGAAGAAAGTTCTTGAATGAGAAACGTACCGTCTTTGGGGGAAAACAAAAGCCAGTTGCCTTTTGAAAAAAGCACCTTTCGGATGACTTAAGAAAGTCAAGGATGCTAAAGAGCTTGAAGTCTAATTTCATGGTGTTTGTGGAAGTGAAAAAGTGAATAAATTTTTTCCTCCTCCGTCATACATATTCGCTTACCTTCCCTACCGGTTCGCAAATGTGAGCGCGCATGCACGCTCTAGCTTCGTGTGCACGTGCCACCTTCACCAATGCGCACAGCCTTCTGCACATGCACTATACTTGTGTGTGCACCTTCCGCGCATGCACCCAGCCACGAAAACATGGCTAAATAGGATGGCATTATGTCCAGGGGTGGTGGTGTGGTGGTGGTGGTGTGGTGGTGCGGGCCCACCCACAGTCGCCGCTACCGGTTCGCCCCGCAGTCGCCGCTACCGGTTCGCCCCACAGTCGCCGCTACCAGTTCACCCAAACCGGTCCGAACCAGCTGAATACCACCTCGGATTCATTCATAGAGATTATACTCTCTGTAGCTGCTATCCAACAATCTCTTCAAGGAATAAAACATTACATTCTTATTATATAAAAATATTTGGCCTTTTCTCAACATTCTTTCTTTGGCCATGCATGAAGACTCAAGGGCTCTTGGTTTCACAGAAACCTTTCTTTCTTGGCAATTGTAACAAAGTGTTGTTGTTGTTTTTTAACTTCCTTCTGGAGTTCATTTTGTTTGTTTACTACCCAGTTTAGTTACAACCCTGGGATTTTTGGCGCCTTTCTTTCCAATTAGTAACCAGATTCAGCCTTGACTAACTTTTGAGTGTGTCCAAAGTCAACAAAATCTTGCCAGGTTCTGAGAATGTCTCAAATTCACCTCAGAGAATCGGTACAGATATAAGTTGGTAGCCAGAAATTGAGTATATCATAGAAGTTCTAATGTATGTTTGCTGTCAAAATATTTTGACAGACTGAGGAAAAATAGATTAGCAGATTTACCACTTTTTTTTAATAGGGTCAAACATTCAATGCTGAGCTCTCAACAAGTTCAGTTGGCATTGAACCAGAAATCTATGTTCATCGTTAAAGACTTGAAATTGCTAGGAGAAAGTTTCTATGCTCCATAAATCCTGCCAAAAGCAGAATACGAAGCAAAATATCCTTCCCTCGGACAAAACACATGGGGAATAAAAAAAATCAATAAAAGCTGTATTAGATATTGTGTGCAACTCATTCTATAACAAGGCAAACCTTATAACTGTACTCATTATAATATCTAGTTTCAAAAACTTCAATAACCCAAGTTGGCAATTTACCATAATGCTATATTTTTTTGTACGGTAGTTCCAAATTCTTCAACTTTCGTCACTGTTTGTTTTATGCACAGTGAAGCACACAGATGTGTTTTTACAAACAGTGTGATGCCTGAAATTACAATGTGTTAGAAATTGTTCTTCATTGTGGAACGAAGCAAAAATGCGAGAATAGCATGTTGCTCACTGCAGTTTGAAGGATGCGCAAAACAAGAACGCTAAGGCAGGATGGCAAAAACGATCAAGGATAAATCTTGCAGCTCCAAAGCTATGAAGATTTTTTTCTCTCTTCTCTTTAGTATAAACAATCATCATCATCATCATTGAACGACCCCATAATCCCTTGCGGGGTGCAGTCTGGGCAACTGAATGCAGATAGCAGAGCGTTTACTGGCCGGATGCCCTTCCTGTCACCAATGCGGAGTTTTTGTTCAGCAGATATATTCTCAGTGTGCCCAGAGAGAGAAATGTCTACCTCTACCTAGGATAGAACTCACAGCCTCTTGATTGTGAGGTGAGAGCTCCACCTCTAGGTCACCGCACCACTCTTCCTTCAGTGTAAACAATATAGGCACAAATGCCAAAGTTTTTAATGATACGCTTCAGGGGTGGGTTCTGACTTACCTTGCTGTCGGTTTGCTTTCTCACGTGCCACGTGAGCGCGTACGCATTGTGCGCCACCCATGCACATTGCGCACCATGCATTTGTGCACGTGCTTCACGCGCGCATGCGTGCATGCACAGTGCTAAAAAACCCGCTTTTGCGCATGCACAGAAGCGAAAAACAAGATGGTGGTGCCTATGGTGCTGCCGTGAAAGCCGGTTTGGGGACGTGTCCAGCCGGCCATCACTGCCGGTTCGGTGAGCAGGGGGAAATTCCCGCTACCAGTTCTATAGAACTGGTCTGAACTGGCAGGAACCCACCTCTGGTACGCTTAAGTAACACTCCTTGGTTTTGAGCTTAGTCTACTACAGGGGTAGGCAAAGTTGGCTCTTCTATGACTCATGGACTTCAACTCCCAGACTTTCTGAGCCAATCATGCTAACTCAGGAATTCTGGGAGTTGAAGTCCATGAGTCATGGAAGAGCCAACTTTGCCTACCTCTGGTCTACTATAAGAACTCCCAAAATTACAAAAATTGATATTTTTAAAAAAAACACAGCAGGGCCAAATTTCAACTGTTACTGGGTGGAACTCTCTACTGTATCATTTATTTATTTATTTATTTATTTATTTATTATTTGTTCTTCTATGCCGCCCTACTCCCGAGGGACTCAGGGCGGCATACAACAATTTTATAAGAACATCAATAATAAAGTGTGATTTAAAAACAGCAATTAAGAAATATACAAAAGTTAAAAAATACACAATCAACCATACCAAGGGGGGAATTCGGATGGATTTAGTCTTTCCCCCCTGCCTGCAGGAAGAGCCATGTCTTAACGGCTTTCCTGAAGGCCAGCAGGGTGGGGATGGTTTGGGTCTCTGGGGGAAGTTGGTTCCAGAGTGCAGGGCCCCCCACAGAGAAGGCCCTCCCCCTAGGGCCCGCCAACCGGCATTGTTTGGCTGACGGGACCTGGAGGAGGCCCACTCTGTGGGCCCTAACCGGTCGAAGGGAAGTGTGAGGCAGAATGCGGTCCCGAAGGTAACCTGGTCCTAGGCCATGTAGGGCTTTAAAGATGATGATCAACACCTTGAATTGTACCCGGAGACCGATGGGCAGCCAATGCAGCTGGCGGAGTATAGGTGTTACGTGGGTGTACCTTAGCATACCCACCACAGCACGCGCAGCCACATTTTACACCAACTGAAGTCTCCGAATACTCTTCAAGGGTAGCCCCATGTAGAGCGCATTGCAATAGTCCAAATGAGAGGTGACAAGGGCGTGAGTGACCGTGAGTAGAGCCTCCTTCTCCAAGTATGGCCGCAATTGGTGCACCAGGCGAACCTGTGCATAGGCCCCCCTAGCCACAGCTGTAAGGTGTTGCTCTAATTTTAGCTGTGGATCTAGGAGGACCCCCAAATTGTGGACCTGTTCCGAGGGAGTTAATTTCACCCCCTCCAGAACCAAGGAGGGACCGGTGTCTTGGTCCTTAGGAGGCAGTATCCAAAGCCACTCAGTCTTGTCGGGATTGAGTCTGAGTCTGTTTCTCCCCATCCAGGTCCTAACGTCTTCCAGGCATCGGCACATTACATCAGCTGCCTCACTGAATTGAGATGGGGTGGTGATGTACAGCTGGGTGTCGTCAGCGTACTGATGGAAACTCACCCCATATCTCCGGATGATCTCCCCCAGCGGTTTCATGTAGATGTTGAACAAGATGGGCGAGAGGACCGAACCCTGAGGAATGAATGAATCATTCATTCATTTCTCCAAAATACCAACAGTATTATATGAATGTGAATCTAGATCCAGGTCTTCAG
>JALIGW010000006.1:3037348-3067348 GCA_023053685.1 Diadophis punctatus similis
TGGTGGTGCAGTGGTTAGAATGAAGTATTACAGGCTAACTCTGCCCACTGCCAGGAGTTCGATCATGATCAGCTCAAGGTTGACTCAGCCTTCCATCCTTCCGAGGTGGGCAAAATGAGAACCCAGATTGTTGGGGCAATATGCTGAACTCTGTAAACCGCTTAGAGAGGGCTGTAAAGCACTATGAAGTGGTATATAAGTCTAAGTGCTATTGCTATTAGGAGCCCTGGTGGTGCAGTGGTTAGAATGAAGTATTACAGGCTAACTCTGCCCACTGCCAGGAGTTCGATCATGATCAGCTCAAGGTTGACTCAGCCTTCCATCCTTCCGAGGTGGGCAAAATGAGAACCCAGATTGTTGGGGGCAATATGCTGACTCTGTAAACCACTTAGAGAGGGCTGTAAAGCACTATGAAGCGGTATATAAGTCTAAGTGCTATATTGCTATTGCTATTTCTTTATATTCTCTCTTTTTCTTTGTTGCATTCCTGCTTGATTACTTTTCTTTTCTTTCTTTATTCTTACTTTATATTAGTTTGGGTTAGTATTTTTTTAATTCTTATTAAACATCTGTAATAAAATTCTATTTTAAAAAATTAAACAAGTGCATTAGAATTACTAGTGAAGGTATCACTAGTAATGAGAAGATAGACACACTGACTCTCTATTTATCTATCTATGATCACAAAATAAGTGATTGTTATTAAGGGACTTCAGTGACTTCTGTAATGTTTTTGGAGTAAAGGAAAACATTATTACAAACTAATGCTCGTTATTTCAAAGTATCTTTTATCTTACAAGGTCGGTGATTTTTGCCAATCGCTTTAAATGAGAATCTGAACCTTTCAAAAGAAAATGTCCTTCTGACATCTGAAGATTTGAATTTGTGCTCTTTTTTTCATGTGCTGTTTTTCTTCTTGGAAAAAAATATTGATTTTTTTTTTCTGTATTTAGCTTTTATTTTAAGCAATGCATTCTTAGTTTAAAGAATATGCATTAGGTCTATTGGAAGCTCTTAACGTCTAGTTTAGAAGTTAAGAAGGTTATCTGAACTCTGCCCAGGGCCCCTTTATGAGGAAGATAGGTAGTTAAGAAGATGAATGAATGAATGAATGAATGAATGAATGAATGAATGAATGAATGAAAACAAAGAGGTTGTGTATGAAGGCATAGAGGATAATTTTGTTCTGAATTTGAAACAAGTCTCCTTAGAGGGAATCAGAAAGAGCTGCCGGTTGTAATTAAATAAGAAGTAGGCTTAAATCTGACTTATTAATACGAAATGGAACAAAACATTTTAACATTGAATGTATTGAAGGATATTTTTGTGCAATGGACCCAGAAGTTAATTTTAACACTCTCTGTCTCTATAGATATATTGTGTTTAAACTATGTGGTCAAAGAAGAACAAGTTTTACTGGACAACACATACACACACACACACACGTACAAGATAATTAAGGGAATCAAATAGTTGATATGTTCAAGAAAAATGTATAATGGTTAAAATCAGAGGTGGGTTCCTCCCGGTTCGCACCGGTTCACCCGAACTGGTAGCAAACTGCTGGTGATGTCACGGAACCAGTTCTGTCAGTGCCAGTCCGTGGACGCCGCCATCTTTTTTGGGGGGAATTTTTATTTATTTATTTTTTGCTGATTTTTTTCTTCTGTGCATGCACAGAGCTGAGTCCCCGGTACTGCGTATGCGCAGCCTTGTTTTCAGCTTTTGGGGGGGATTTTTTTGAATTTTTGGCACCCTGCATGTGCTCACGCCTGTGTGGCATGGCCACGAGGCGCGCAATGAGTGCACAGCCACGTGGCATGCGAGGAAGCGAACCAGTGGCAAAGTAAGTTAGAACCCACTCCTGGTTAAGATAGAGGTGAACTACCAGCTCCTTCTGAGGATCATATCACTGACATCATGATTAGCATCTGGCCCTTAAACTACTTTGCAACTCTGCTGTCAGTATCCTCAGAGAAGTAAGGATAAGAAAAAAACAAAGAAGCCCAAGAGCTGGAAGTTGTATTACAAAGCAAGCTCCACCTATTTTCTTGAAAGGGATGGGGCCTGGATAGCAATGCCATTCCTACCATTATGTCATCTTTTGATTCCTACAAAGATGCCATTATCCCTCAACCGCTAGTCTTCCTGTCTTCTGTGAAACCAAAGCATAATCAATGGTTTCATATCCATATGATGAAAAATACAGAATGCAATAAATGCGTCTACTGATGGAACGGTCGTGCTTCTTGCGTATGCAGGCAACAATTTTTTTTAATGTATTAAATGAACTGTCCAACTATTGAACCCAAATCAAGGAAACACTCTCAGGAGCTTTGAATTCCCAAACTAAAACTTTATTGGATACACTATATTGGTACTAAAGAAACAAAATCAGTTCTGGTTTTCACACACAATTGCTTGTCTAGTTAAACAATAGCTTCCCCATCTCCCCACCCCTGGGTGATCACATTATTCAATTTTGAGATATTCGTTTGTTATGGGAACAGTTCCTCTCTCTCATCAGCACCTGCAGTGGTGACCTTGATGGTTTCCATGCTCTCACAATCTCTTCATACATTCTTGGTATTCCATTTCCCCCTTTTCTCCCCCCAGTTCATTGGCAAATTGAGACGCATTAAATTTTGCAAAGTGGTTCAATGTTGACATTAACTTTATTGGCCACCTATCTTACCGCAGGTTAACTCGGGATGGCTTACAATCTTAAAAGGATTAAAGTATGAAAAACCTATAAACAAATACAAATAAAATACTACAAAAATATGTTATTTTATATCAGTTATCCCAGTTTCTGATTAAGAGCACAGCTATTATCTCACTCTTTCTCTATTCTCTAAATGTGTTCACTCCTTGATATATGCCTGAAATCAGGATGTCCTACCGCCGTGATGGCGAACCTATGACATATGTGCCACAGGTGGCACACAGAGCCATTTCTGCAGGCACATAAGCCTTTGTCCAGCTCAGCTCCACCGCTCATGCCGGCCAGCTGATTTTGGGGTATCTGCCACGCATGCAGAGAGGGTGGGGCACATGCAGGAGACATGCGTGCATGCGTGGGGGGTACTGCACACATGCACGGGGTGCGGGAGGAGCATGGTGGGTGCAGCCCAGTTTTGGTCCCAGGAGGCTGCAGGGAGGCCTGCTAGGCCCAAAATGGGGCGAGGGGGTTGCGCGCACCAGCACAGGGGGTGGGGGAGTGTGGGAGGTTGGGTGCACATTCAGGGGGGTGGGGGGTCATGCACGCATGTGGGGGGCGGGGTATGTGGGGGTTCACACATGCATGCATGGGGTGGGGCGCGGGGGTCACACACATTGCATTATGGGCGCTGGCACATGCACGCACATGCTGTCACATGCACTCACACTTTTGGCATGCTGTCACACGCACGCATGCTTTTGGCACACTACGAGAAAAAGGTTAGCCATCACTGTCCTACCATGTTTTTCTTTCTGTATCCTTCTATTGATTTGAAATTATCATATTTTATCCAGCCATAGCTCCTAAAGATGTTGAGATCTGCCGGCTTACTGTCTCATTCCCCCCCCCCCAAATTTCCTTTCATTTTCCCCTTAAGCCAATTAAACCCTAAAACAGAGAATTGCTTTCTTTCCATCACTTCCAATTGTCTCTACTTGGGTTACCACAACCTGAGATTTAATTAAGATTCTGTTCTTACTTTACCTGATTGCAACAAAACTGCAATCACTAGACTTTTTTTTCAACGTTTTCTTCAGAGGAGAGGTAAGAGTGGGAACTGATGAGACCTCATCTGATGCTCTTTTTGAAACAAAACAAAAAATTTTCTTTTAGGCAGGTAGAAGTGATTTTTCCATGACTCGCATGAAACGGTGGGTAAGAGCGGTAAAAATTATACAAGGGAAGTTTCTCCATTTTCTATTCTCGAAGAATGCTTGTCATGTATAGGAGAAGCTGTACATTAGACAGTGGATCGAAAGACACCTAAAGGCTATTTTTAAAATTATAGCTAGAAATTGTGGCTGGGAAAGTGATTTGAATCTCACTTGGCACTCAGAAAAATGGAAGCGTGACTTGCACAATTTCTACAGCTGCTGATGACAATCTGAATCGTAATAGGGATCACTTTGTCATGTGATAATAATTTTTTCCCCACTGATTCTAAATAACAATAATGTGAACGTCATTACCAAGGCTGTCAGAAACCTGTTAAGGATGCATTGACTTGAGAAAACACCCAGGGAATCCCTCCATCAAAGCAGATTTGCAAATTGAAGGAGATGTCCTCGAAAAAAACCATTGCATTTTTAAAAAAGCCAATGCAATCCTTGGGTGAAAACCTGAATAAGGATAAATGGATCTAATGGATAGCAGAAACACACTAAGTGTTGTGGCCTGTCAGCCGTCGGGCCCTCCAGCAGCCAAATTAGATGAGGGAGTCAAGGCAACCAGAGAGCTCCGAGGGGGAAGAGGGAATGGAGCTGTCAGAGATAGAAACAGAGGTGGAGCCTGGGCAGTCCGTCAGCCCTCAGATGGAGAGTCAACAACCCCCAGGTCTGGAGGTGGCTGATGAGGAAGAGGAGGAACAGCTGGGTCCAGTGCCTGACACGCAGATCCGCAGAAGGCAGAGGAGAGGAGAGCAGTGGAAATCTATGGACCGGTCCTTGGGACGGAAGAGCCACCCTAGCTCTGGGGATAAAAGGCAGGGGGCGGAGATGAATAGATGTGGCAGACAACTATTCATCTCCCTCCCAGATGGACTTGCTAGCCTGCAGTGAGAGAGAGACTTTTTGCTGGGCCTGCTGGTGCTCCTAATAAAGGAATCATTGATTTAACTACACAGGGTTTGTCGTGTTTGGAAACCGAGGCAGAATACTAGGCTTCTCCTCATTCAGGTTTTGGAAACATCTACACTCCTCATATTTGTGCAATAGGTCCGTGCGGCATCTCTCATTTAGTGTTGCAAGAGACTATGAGGGAGAAAGAGAAAGGAAAAGATAAAAAGACAGACTGTCTTATCTTATAAATGGCAACTGAGCCGAGGTGACAAGGAGCCTAGGCAGAACTCTTTGAGATCATTCAAGGAACTCTGCCTTAAAGAACTCACAATTAATAAAGGTTTGAAATTCCTTTGGCAGTTTGCAAGAGTCTGTAGTTACAGGATCCAATCTGGGTGAGTCACCAGAACCAGAACCATTGGTCCTGGAGTCCAAAGATGCTACAACAGTCATAAGCATACAAAAATGGTCATAAGTCACATTTTCAGGGCTGTAGTATCTTGGAATGTCCACTAAACGAAGGGTTGCAAGATGAGAAGGGACTGTACTGATATACATCACCTTTTCCACGTCACTCATTGGCTGAGAACAGAAGGACTCATAACTTTAATTTTCTATGCTCTCTTTTGGGGGAGAAGGAAGGACTGAACTAGAGGTGGTATTCAGTCGGTTCAGACCGGTTCGCCCGAACTGGTAGCGGAAATCACGAGTCCCATCCGCCCCAGCTCTATGGCATCCTATTTGGGCATGTTTTTGAGGCTGGGTGCATGCACAGAAGGCATGTGTGCAAGTAAAGCACATGTGTGGGAGCCGTGCTCATGCGCAGAGGAGCATGTGCTCACATTTGCCAACCGGTGAGGAAGGTAAGTGAAAACCATCCCTGGACTGAACCCCAAAATATCCAGAGCGATTTAAAGAAATTGAATACTCTCAGTCACCAGTTATTTAAATACATGGTTATTATAGAGCTATTCTTCACAATCAGCATCTGTGCAGCTAAAAAAAAATCAAAGCAACAATTAGTATCAAAATTAGAACTGAAGGAGTCTTGAGCCAGCTAATGCAAAAAGAGGCAATTTCTTCTATTGTCTCCTCCAAATGCATTTGTCCCTTTCCTTCATCACCACGGTTCTGGTTTCTCCAAATTATCTGCAGTGTTGCTTTGAATAACCACTCAAAAGAAAGAGAAAGAATGCTTAAGTGATGAATTACCCCCATCAACCAATCACTAGATTTTACATGCTATAAATGAACCTCCTTGAAACAGTCTGCTAATTTTGAGGATGTGGGAAAGGATGATTTACAATGCTCGAGACGGTATTTAAGTGCGGAATATCCAACAACAAGCGTGCCGAAGGCTGTGTTAAAAAAATTAAGTCAATAAGAAATATCCTCTGTAATGTTCTAAGTGTGCAACTTTGTGGCATAATATACCATAGCTACACACTCACAATGGACCAGTGGGATGCAGGTTTAGGCTTCCAGTTAATATGGTAAGTAGTATATGAGATGACCAGGTTGACCCCGAGGGAGGGATCAAACGTGTCATAAGTCACGAGTCCCTGCACGCCTACAAGAGATCTAAATCCAGCTCACCTTGAATGCCTTTCTTATCTCCCACTCATTTCCCTTGACTGTTAGTTGGTCAGATTCTTGTAGAAATCTTAAGCTTGCAATACATTTTTATACTCATTGGAACTGCCAGAAACTCCTGATTTCCCCAGTGCCTGACAGGTAGTGGTTGACTTGAAGTAGTCATTTCAATCAGTCGCTCAAATAACCTTAGGAAGTTGTGGGAATAGCATCACAGACATGCTAATATATGCTTGGGGTGATTCTTCTGGAGGATAACTATCTATGTGATCGCTAAGAGTCTACATTGACTTGATGGCATGTAATTAATTGTCACAAATATACATTGAGGTGTAATGGTACATGAGAGTGACTTGAGGGATGAGGGGAAGAGATGTTGCCTAGGGAACAATCAGACAAGCGAAGGAGGTCTGTCCAGAGGAGCAACAGTCAGAAAAAGAAACTAAAAAGACCTGAATGCCACATTTGTTCTAGTGGTTCAGTTTGGTCTAATGGTTTAAGGTCCCCAGGCTAGAAAGTGAGAGATTGTGAGTTCTAGTCCTGCCTTAGACATGGAAGCCAACTGGATGACTCTGGGCCAATCACCAAGAGACATTAATTTCTAGTCCTGCCTTAGTCATGAAAGCCAATTGGGTGATTCTGGGCCAATCACCAAGAGACATTAATTTCTAGTCCTGCCTTAGTCATGAAAGCCAATTGGATGACTCCGGGCCAATCACCAGGAGACATTGAGTTCTAGTCCCGCCTTAGGGATGAAAGCCAACTGGATGACTCCGGACCGATCACCAGGGGACATTGAGTTCTAGTCCTGCCTTAGGCATGAAAGCCAACTGGGTAACTCCGGGCCAATCACCAGGAGACAGTGAGTTCTAGTCCCACCTTAGCCATGAAAGCCAACTGGGTGATTCTGGGCCAATCACCAGGAGACAGTGAGTTCTAATCCCGCCTTAGCCATGAAACCAGGCTGACTGATTTTGGACAATTCACCAGACAGGATTGTTGTCATGGGGACAATAGGAGGAAGAAATTGTGTTGACTATGTTTGTTACTTTGAGTTATTTGTAAACACAATGCAGGCAGGATACAACTCAATAAATTGTAGTTGCTAAACGAATCATTGTAAGTCAAGGACTCTGTTTCTCTGGATGGGCTTACATTCCTATTCTTAGGATGGAGGACAGCTATGTATGCACCCACATCCTACCTCAGACTAATGTATTTCATACTTCATTTCTAGTTCTTTCTCCATATTCTATGAATGTTTTGTTGACAAAAGATGCAAGGGTCCTGTTGTGGCCCATTTGCAGCGTGTGCAGCCTGGGCCTTTGGAATCTTCAGTGCCTTTTGGCAGTGCTGAGAAAGGAGGGGCTACTACTCCTTTCCTGAATGCAAGAGCACACAGGGCTGCCAAGAGGCAGAAAGGTCTACTCGAAAGGAGGTCTACTCGAGAGTAAGACTTGGGGCTAATTGGCCACTCCCCTAGTCTATTTAAGAAGAGTTGATGCAGCTGGGAAGCTGCAGAGAACAACTTGGGAAAATCCGTCTGAATCATAGTTTATTTCGTGATACCTGTTTTGTGTTTCTCTGTCAGCATCTTGTTATCGGAGACTGGACTCTAGGAACTTTGTCAACACCAAGAAGCTCCATAAGCTAACTGGACTTAATTGGCTCGTCATTGTTTGATAACTCTTTGAAGTAATCCCGGCTACTAATGAAGTAATTAGTAGCTGGTTGTTTGCCAACCAAGACTGTTTGTAATATTGGTGTGTGTATTCTTTACTGATAACAGTTTTATTAGTAAAAGTATTGCTTTAAACCTGTTCATGTGGCTGTGTGCTTCGTGGGGACAGAACAGGTCCATTTCAATTTTTCCCTTCCTTGCTCTGTTTTTTTCCTTTTCACTTGTTTGTTTTGCAGGTCACATAGAATGTTATTTTACGTAATGGCTCCCTATACGATGCAGATCAGTTGTGGGTTCCTACCAGTGCGGTCCACTCTATAGCACCGGTAGCGGCCCGCTGGTGACATCACAGTACCGGTGCGGTCGGTTGCCAGTGCCTGGGTGCCTCCATTTTAAAAAAAAATAATTTTTAAAAAAACCTTTCTTCTGCACATGCCCAGAAGCCGAGTTTCCGGCACTGCTCATGCACTGACTTCCTACCCCACAGTGAGTCCAAGCAGGGGAGGATGGCTGAGGGAGCATGTGATATGCTGAAAGAACGGGCGGCAGGACCTATCTCCATTCCCCTCCCTTCAGCAGTCCGAGAAGCCATGAACGTGCAGTGATGATCCCAGGCATTTTCTCACATTTGAGGCTTCTCGAGCTGCTGAGGGGAGGGGGAATGGGCAGCAGGACCTATCTCAGTTCCTCTCCCTTCAGCAGTCCGAGAAGCCACGCCCACCCGGTCACATGGCTGGCAAGCCACACCCACAAAACAAGCCATGCCCACAGAGTGGTAGTAAAAAATTAGGAACCCGCCCCTGATGCAGATACTGTAGTCCTTGACTTGCAACATTTCATCTAGCAATCATTTGAAATGACTACAGCGCTGAAAAAGTGACTTGTGACCATTATTTACATTTAGGCAGCGTTCCCCAATGGCCATGTGATCAAAATTCAGATGCTTCGCAACTGACTCACATTTATGACGGTTGCAGTATCCCAGGGGTGTGTGTGTCCCCTTTTGCAACCTTTTGACAAGCAAAATCCATGGGGAAGATTAAGATTCACTTAACACCCATGCCGTAGTGAGTTTCACTTACCTTTGCTACCGGTTCGGAATTGAAGGAAAAGAATGATCTCTTTTATAAAGGAATATTTTATTTTATTTATTTATTTATTTATTTATAAGAGTTCTTATAGGCCGCCCAATCCCGTGGGACTCAGGGCGGCTTACAGCAGAGATTAGAACTACATAGTTAAAATAACATCTAAAAAACATATTACAATTTAACAACAAGCATACTTGGGGGGAATCATCTCTTCACCCCGTCTGCCGGAAGAGCCACGTTTTTACTGCCTTGCGGAAGGCCAGTAGGGTGGGGATAGTCCGGATCTCTGGAGGGAGTTGGTTCCAGAGAGATGGGGCTCCCACAGAGAAAGCCCTCCCCCGTGGGCCCGCCAAACGACATTGTTTGGCTGACGGGACCCGGAGGAGGCCCACTCTGTGGGACCTAACTGGTCGAAGGGAGGTATGTGGTAGGATGCGGTCCCGGAGGTAACCTGGCCCTGAGCCATGTAGGGCTTTAAAGGTCAAAACCAACACCTTGAATTGCGACCGGAGACTAATGGGCAGCCAATGCAGCTGGCGGAGGATGGGTGTTACGTGGGTGTATCTCGGTACACCCACCACAGCTCGCGCAGCTGCATTCTGTACCAATTGTAGTCTCCGGATGCTCTTCGAGGGTAGCCCCATGAAGAGCCCATTGTTAAATGTACTAACAAGCTTTAATAAATATATTTAACATAATGCTCTTCTCTAATTAACACAGGATGTATTTAGTAAACATATGAGAATGACTAGAGATAATTCTTCCTGGAACACACTCAAGGACTGGACACAGGAAAATACCCATGGTCAAGCTATAATGCATTGAGATAAGGCTGTTGCCCAGGGAGGAACAACAGAAGGACAAGATAAGATAGTTCCACTTAGAGAGAGAGAGAGAAATGTCAAACTGACCTGTTAGGATAGAAAAAAAATGTAGAAATGATTTAGCAGAATAAAGGGGGTGTAAGGAGGGATTATTAGGCGTGGCGTGCGATGTGTAGGAAGTATAAAAGTATGGATCGTAACAAGAGTCTTTGCCCTCCTTGATCTCAATCCAACTTGGGAGGAGGCTCGGAGGCCAAGTCTTTACAAACGCTTTACTTTCTCCCAATAAAGCCTTTGATTTGTGAACCAGATCTGTCTCTGTATTGTGAGTATTAAAATAATTGGCAATCTTATCTCACAGAACTGTGAATGCGAACTTTCTGCACATGAGCAGATCGTCTGTGATGACGTCCGGGTGGGTGGGCGGAGCCTCCCACCGCCGCCACTACCTGTTCGCCTGAACCGGGGCAAACCAGTAGCAACCCAGTACTGCACCCATGGTAAGAAAAGTTGTAAAATGCGACAAAACTCACTTAACAAATGTCTCATTTAGTGTTCTGTCCCCATTAAGCACATAACCACACACTCAGTCTGTACACACTATATTTAATGCAACAACACTACTAATAAACTTCTTAGTAGTAAAAAAGATGCACACACCAATTTACAAACATTAATAGCCAGTATCAGTTCAAAGAGGTTGAAGACAATGAAGAGCAATTGAGTCTGGCTATCTTACGGAGCTTCCAAGAGTTGGCAAAGTTCCCAGAAATTAGTCCTTGATAATCCAAGCTGAAGCAGAGAAAGCAAAACAAGAGTTATGGAGCAAGCTATGATCAGATGGGTTTTCCAAATGTTGTTCTCTGCAGCCTGTTGGCTGCCTCAGATGTCCTTAAATAGACTAAGGGAGTGGCCAATTAGCCCCGAGTCTTACTCCCGAGGAGACCTCCTCCGGAGTAAACCTTCCTGCCTCTTGGCAGCCCTGCGTGCTCTTGCATTGAGGAAAGGAGTAGCCCCTCCTTTCTCAGCACTGCCAAGAGGTGCTGGAGGTTCCAAAGGCCCAGGCTGCACAGGCTGCTGGCGGGCCACAACACTCAGCAACAGAAATTTTAAGCTTAATTGTGGTCGTAAGTCAAGGACTACCAATATTCTGTAGAAGTGGGAATGGAGTGTTTATCAGATTTTTCACAAGAGTGTTCATTTCAAGATTTCAAACAGGAATGAAGGTTTTGGGGTCCTGTAACTTCACTCAATCCATAGGAGTCAAAATGAATCTTAGAAAATTTAAAAGATTTTTTTTTTAAAAAAGATGCAAACTAAACATTGTGGCTTAATATATATTTATTATTTATTTATTAGTGAGACTTATATACCGCCTCATAGTGCAAGCACTCTCTAAGCGGTTTACACCATTAAGCAATGTATATTTATATTGCCCCCAACAATCTGGGTCCTCATTTTACCTACCTCGGAAGGATGGAAGGCTGTGTCAATCTTGAGCCGGTGAGATTTGAACAGCTGAACTGCTGATCACAGTCAGCTAAAGTAGCCTGCAGTACTGCACTCTAACTGCTGCACCACCTCGGCTCAATATTGTGAGCTGCCTAGAGTTATTGTGTGGTAAGATGGGCAGCTAATCATTTTGGCAAACAAACGAACACATACATAAATGGATGCCCAGTTTCATCAATAAATAAATATTGACGCCTGATAAAATGAATAAATGTCGCTGCTGTTTTTAAGACAGCTTTTGAGTTTTTTCTTTTGGGATTTCAGTTTATGTCTTCCAAGGGAAGGAAAGTGAGACAATTCCTTGCAGAACGCTAGCATGCACGCGTTTTCTTCTCTAAAAGTGTTATTATCCATCCTCAATGTCACATACAGCACACAGGCGTGAAGAACCATAACCGTTGCTTAGCAACGGAGGTAGCATCTCCGTTCAAACAACATTCATCTTATTTAAGACCTATTAGACTCAATGTAACCAAACTTCACAATGAAAAGCACTTCACAGGTGGTTCTCGGGTTCTTTATCTGAAAATTTTACAAAACCCTGTGTAACTTTGACAAATATGTGTAAATGTTGGCTTAAGCACTCGGCATCTTTACCCAGCAGAGCTAATGGTACAATTTGTTCTGTTCAATGCAGGAAAGTTTCCAGTGAATTCACGGTGCTATTTTTCTTGTTTTAGTTCAGTATTGAGGAAAGCATTAAATGAAGGATACACATTGGAAATACGACCGTCACTGATCCTGAATATATATGATCCATTATAGCACAGTATATGTATTTGGAAGCTATTTTGAAACTGTTGGACGAAATGTCCATCTGGATTCCATTCATTCATTCATTCATTCATTCATTCATTCATTCATTCATTCATTCATTCATTCATTCATTCATTTATTTATTTATTTATTTATTTATTTATTTATTTATTATTATATTATATTATAGCATAGTATATGTATTTGGAAGCTATTTTGAAACTGTTGGACGAAATGTCCATCTGGATTCATTCATTCATTCATTCATTCATTCATTCATTCATTCATTCATTCATTTATTTATTTATTTATTTATTTATTTATTATTTATTATATTATAGCATAGCATAGTATATGTATTTGGAAGCTATTTTGAAACTGTTGGACGAAATGTCCATCTGGATTCCATTCATTCATTCATTCATTCATTCATTCATTCATTCATTCATTCATTCATTCATTTATTTATTTATTATTTATTATATTATATTATAGCATAGTATATGTATTTGGAAGCTATTTTGAAACTGTTGGACGAAATGTCCATCTGGATTCATTCATTCATTCATTCATTCATTCATTCATTCATTCATTCATTCATTCATTCATTTATTTATTATTTATTTATTATATTATAGCATAGCATAGTATATGTATTTGGAAGCTATTTTGAAACTGTTCGACGAAATGTCCATCTGGATTCCATTCATTCATTCATTCATTCATTCATTCATTCATTCATTCATTCATTCATTCATTTATTTATTTATTTATTTATTTATTTATTTATTTATTTATTATATTATAGCATAGTATATGTATTTGGAAGCTATTTTGAAACTGTTGGACGAAATGTCCATCTGGATTCATTCATTCATTCATTCATTCATTCATTCATTCATTCATTCATTCATTCATTTATTTATTTATTATTTATTTATTATATTATAGCATAGCATAGTATATGTATTTGGAAGCTATTTTGAAACTGTTGGATGAAATGTCCATCTGGATTCATTCATTCATTCATTCATTCATTCATTCATTCATTCATTCATTCATTCATTCATTCATTCATTCATTCATTTATTTATTTATTTATTTATTTATTTATTCATTTATTTATTTATTGTTCGATCTTATAGGCCGCCCAACTCCCAAGGGACTTTGGGAGTTGGGCGTACAACATAAAAAAATGAACAATCAATTAAAACAATAATAGAAAAGATTAAAAATACATATAAAAGTTAAAAAACGTTTGCCATCATTCCTACACAGGGGTGACCACATATACTCTCATTGGTCTCTATCCCCACGCCTGACGGAAGAGCTAGGTTTTAATGGCTTTACGGAAGGCCAGCAAGGTGGGGATAGTCTGGATCGGGTTCTGTTCCAAGTGGGGAGAAAGACACTGGAAACATGAGGGCTGTTTGGAAAGATAGTTTTTAATGGTGGCAGGATCACGTGGTTTGAGATCCTGGGCAAAAAGGCACATAGGAGAGAGAGGGGGGAGGGAGGGAGGGAGGGAGGGAGGGAGAGAGAGAGGGAGAGGAGAGAGAGAGAGAGAGAGAGAGAGAGAGAGAGAGAGAGAGAGAGAGAGAGAGAGAGAGAGAGAGAGAGAGAGAGAGAGAGAGATTTATACCCTCTCTTGGGCTTTGAATTTGAGCTTGTATTCTGATTGGGGTTATGCAGGGGTAACTCTGTAGGTTGTCTGTGTCCCAAGCTTGGTTGACTCTTGCTGGGTGATGATGTAATGAAAGGGCTTTGGGCAATTCCTACTATGGCTCTGTCTGAAGGAGGTAGATCTTTGTTATGTAGAATAGACTAGCCATGGCCTTAATGGCCCATTGACAAAGGTGGGAGGGGGCTGAGTTTCTGCCTCCCCTTTTAGGGGAAATGTTCTGCCCTTTTAATATTTCCTAAAATGTCTCATTTTCCTAGGAGAGGGGTGGGTGCTAACTTCCTACAAACAAAATAGGTCGTGCTTGCAAGCTCTAACCAATGTAAGGCATTCACAGAAAGATTACAATTGTTAATAGGCAATGCATATCCTTCTTCCAGTGATGCTCTCTGACAGATTGCAATAACTTTAGCTTCAATAACTCAAAATTGCCTTGTCAATTTAGGCTTTCATCGAAGAGAATGACTTTTTTTTATCCCTAGGGAATAAAGGGAATTTTTCGAGCCAACGTAGTGTCTATAAATTTTAAATGACGGTTCTCAACTTCCTTGCATAAAATAGTGAAGTTAACTCAGGATAGATGGACTGTGATGTTCCATTTCCAGAAACAAAACCTAAGATCTGACTCCACACACTTTGAACGTTGCATGAAATTTCCAGGAGTTATTTCTAAAACCCTTCTGTTCTTAGATTAAATGCTATTTAATCTACAGGGTACCGAAAAGGTTTCTTGCTGTGAAAATTGGAGTCCCGTTATTACATTTGGAAGACCTCAAATATTTTCATACTTCATCAGAGAAAAACCCAAAGCGGAAATCTAGAAATTGAAGTGTAATCCGAAAAACATCTGCATTTGGACTTTACTGAATTTTCAGCAAAGTTGAAAGCCTGCTATGCGAATCATGACTTTTTCATGCAAAGATGTTAAGTATTTGCATTTTGAAGATATAAATAATGGGCTGTTAGAATCCTGCCAACCTTCCTCATCATAATGGAAGTAAAGAACGCCATGGATTTATCCCAACAGTATTCATCGGAATCTGGGAAAGTTGGATCATAAGGAAAGCCGAGAGCTGAAGAATGGAGGCCCTTGAACTATGGTGCTGGAGAAGACTCCTGCGAGTCCCTTGGACTGCAAGGCGATCCAACCAGTCAGTCCTAGAGGAGATCAACCCTGACTGCTCTTTAGAAGGCCAGATCCTGAAGATGAAACTCAAATACTTTGGCCACCTAATGAGAAGGAAGGACTCACTGGAGAAGAGCCTAATGCTGGGAAAGATTGAGGGCAAAAGAAGAAGGGGACAACAGAGAATGAGGTGGCTGGATGGAGTCACTGAAGCAGTCGGCGTGAGCTTAAATGGACTCCGGGGGATGGTAGAGGACAGGAAGGCCTGGAGGAACGTTGTCCATGGGGTCGCGGTGGGTCGGACATGACTTCGCGACTAACAACAAATACTTTTTTTTAAATCAAAACTTTCTTTTTCTTTGACTTCTTAACATACAAGCTTTAAACTTCAGTATTACGTTTAGATCCCTCTCTCCAAACTACCCTTATAGAATTTTTTTTCTTTTATAAACATCCTTTTTAATATGCAGAGTTTTTCTTTAAACTGGTACATCATTTTCTTTAACTTTCTCTTAATACAGGTGCTTCAAATACATTTTCAATAACGTTTGCCTACTTTAAGTATATATATATATATATATATATATATATATATATATATATATATATATATATATATATGTGTGTGTGTGTGTGTGTGTGTGTGTGTGTGTGTGTGTGTGTGTGTGTGTGTGTGTGTGTGTGTGTGTGTGTGTTAAAAATACATTTTCAAATTTTGGGTTAAACTTTTTTTTCAGTTGCACATATCAAGCAGAGAAAAATGCATCCTGATTCCCGTTAACTCGTTAAGTTTAAGTCACTCCCTCCAGCTTATCTTCATGGAGTAAAATCTTTTTCTTCTCTGGAAGAAAAAATCCAAAAGAAATAATTTTAAAAATGCTGAAAACAATATGGCGACTGCAAGCACAGTGCTAGAAACTCAGCTTCTGCACATGCTCAGAAGAAAAATAAAAATAATATTTTTTAAAAAAAGTTAAAAAAAAATTAAAAAAAGATGGTGGCGCCCACAGACCAGCACTGACCGAACCAGTTCCGTGAAGTCATCGTGACATCACCAGTGGGTCGCTACCAGTTCGGGTGAACCGGTTTGAACTGGGAGGAGCCCACCTCTGCTTATAGGCCTTTCTTTTTATTACAAGATCCTCAACCTTATTAATGTTCTTAAAGAAAAAGTCCCAAGTTTGTCCTTTTTCTCGACACTCTTCTTTCAGTTGTGTTGAGAGGTTTACATTTGAACCATATTAGTGAAAGTTAATATCAGGTTCTTCCAAAACTGCGATAAACTCCACTGAATTTTCAGCTACTTGTGAAGTTGCCTTGGCAGTTTGGTAACATTCTCCACATTATTGCATCTCAGAAGTAATTTGAGAGGATTTTTTTTATCATCGGAGAACAGCTGGTCAACAAATTGGTGTGTTTTATTTAGAGACCTTTCAAATATATCTCTAATATTTTGCTCCACCATCTTGGTTTCAGGACAGATACTGAAGCTGAAGCTCAAGTACTTCGGACACTAAATGAGAAGAGAGGACTCTTTGGTGAAGATCCTGATGTTGGGAAAGATGGAAGGCTAAAGTAGAAGGGGGATGGCAGAGGAGGAGATGGTAAAGACAGTGTTATTGATTGGAGCGGGCATGAGTTTGGGCAGAGTCAGGGAAAGAGAGGAGAACAGGTGGGCCTAGTATGTGTGCAGGGGTGGTATTCCCTTACCTTCCCTACCTGTTCGCAAATGTGAGCACGCCCTCCTACACACATGTGTGTTCTGCCCCAGCTATGGACCAGAGGAAACATAGCACACACACAATTTGTTCAAACCTATATTTAATTGATTAACAACTACTAATAAACTGGCTTAGTAGTGTTCACACACAAACAAGTCTTAAAGCAGTCCTTTCTTGAAAAAAATCCAGCTGTTAATTAAACGGCATTAACAGCTGGCATAAGTCCATAAAGCCATAAAGCAAAGATAAGTAATTAATCCTGGATATCGCAGGAAACTTGCAGAGGTTGGCAAGATGCCTGGAATCAGTCCACAAGAAGTAAGCACAAAACAGATAAGCCGAGCAGAGATTTTCCAAACAAGAGGCACACGAACGAACAAACTATCAAACGAGTTGTTTCCTGCAGAGTTTTTTCTCTGTAGCAGGTCATTGATTTCATAAATGCAACACACTATAGTTTTTTTATACATAGCATAAAGGTAAAATATGATATATGCAGTGTTATCTTCATTTTGGATGTCAAAAGGGTTTTGTGGCTCCCGGTGTTTTCTTTTCTGTGGGAAATGGGTCCAAATGGCTCTTTGCATGTTTACGGTTGCCGACCCCTGGGCTAGATGAATAGCACAACCTAAACTTTAAACCTACCAGCAAACATTTTAAAAGAAAAATTAACATTCAGCATTATTATTTTTTTAACAAGTGCCATGTTCTACACTTCCAAACTTTTGGGGGTTGGGGTTCCCCCCCACAATATTCCAATTCTCAAACTAAGGGATATTAATATAATTATTATTTTTAAGACTGAGGCCTTCAAAATTATGTCTATGCAGGTCATTATTTTTTTTTAAATAATAGAAAGGACAATCAACCCATGGAACAGAAGTTGCCTTCGGAGGTTGTGGGAGCTTCATCACTGGAGGCTTTCAAGAAGAGATTGGACTGCCATTTGTCAGAAATTGTGTAGAGTCTCCTGTTTGGGTGGGGGATTGGACTAGATAACCCACAAGGTCCCTTCCAACTCTGTTAATCTGTTAAAGTTTGTAAGAAAGAAACATATTTTATAAGCTATCACTCCTAATACTGACTGTTCCATTCTTTGTAGGTGACTCATTTCTTGATGTTTGGCTTCATGGAGTAGCTATTTCCCCATAAGCCTGTTTAAAGCATTAATGCACTTAAAAAAACTGTTTTAATAGGATATGTGAACAGCTTAAGAAGTGATCTAATATGTTCAAACTCAAAATTCTCATATTAATTTCCTCAAGACTCTAGAGCACTTTCGGTAGTGCTAATTACATCTATTACTGCGTTATTTGCATTGAAATAAGCATATTCCTCTTTGGAAATGGAAATCCACCATTTTGCTTAGTAATAAGGAAAGTTCAATTTCAGTAAGCTCCTTCAATCTAATGACTTTGATTTCATTTGGAAATAAAAGATTTAGATGCACAAAGAAAAGAGTGACACCTCTGTTTCATTCTTATAATGGACTATAGGTAGTTGTTCTTCCCCAGCTAAGAACATAGCACAACATGCAGTTTGTACGAACCTATTTAATCAAATAACCACTACTAATAACTGTCTTAGCAGTGGATATGCACACACCAATCTAAAAGCAGTTTTTTCTTGCAAGCAACCAGCTGCTAATTAGTCGTCATTAACAGCTGGTATCAGTTCAAAAAGTCTTAAAGCAAAGAAGAGCAATTAAGTCTTGATAGCTTACAAAGCTTCAGAGAGTTGGCAAAATGCCTGAAAGTAATCCTTGATAACCAAACCGAAGCAGAGAAACAAAGCAGAAGTTTTTTCGGACACGAAGCACACTATGATCAGACGGATTTCCAAACGTTGTTTCCTGCAGCTTTTCAGCTGCCTCTGATGTCTTTAAGTAGACTAGGGGAGTGGCCAATTAGCCCCAAGTCTACTCCTGAGGAGACCTCCTCCTGAGTAGCCATTTCTGCCTTTTGGCAGCTCTGCGTGCCCTTGCATTCAGAAGAGGAGAAGCCTCTTCTCCCTCATCACTGCTATGAGGTGCTGGAGGTTCCGAAGGCCCTGGCTGAACCTCTGCCTCTGGCACCGAGTCCTCGCCAACCTCCTCACTGTCCGACTCGGGTGCCAGCTGCATGGGCTGCTGGCGCAACACCAAGTCTGTCTCCTCTCGAACGGGGTCTGCTATCAGTTGCACGGGCTGCCGGTGGGCCACAACAGGTAGTCCTTGACTTACAACAGTTCATTTAGTGACTGTTCAAAGTTGCAATGGCACTAAAAAGTGACTTATGACCATTTTACACACTTATGACCATCGCAGCATCCCTATGGTCATGTAATTTACATTTGGATGCTTGGCAGCTGACTCATATTTATGACCTTTGTCGTCTTCTGACAAGCAAAGTCAATGGGGAAGCCAAATTCACTTAACGACTGGGTTATTAACTTAACAACTGCTATGATTCACTTAACAACTGTGGCAAGAATGATCATAAAATGGGGCATAACCTAACAAATGTTTCACTTAGCAACATAAATTTTGGGCGCAATTGTGGTAATAAGTTGAGGACCATCTATACATATCGAATCATCTGTAATTATTCACTCCTATTTTGTAGGGGGTAATATAGAATTACGGTAGCTGGGGCGGATTTATGTAATGAAATATGCATTTCCGAAGTAACTCAACTTGCAATATTTTTGATTTGCTTCTCTATAGGTTTACAATCATTACATGTCAACTGCTTAAAACTTCTTAGGAAATTTAGGATCTTATTAGGGGTGACCTCATTATTGGGCCGTGTTTTGCATTTTATCCCACTTAAAAAAAAACTATTAGGGATATCCTGATTTATTTTTTTATGTTGTCTATGGAGGACATAGGGAAAAACACTAATTTAGGTATTCTATTTCTTATTTTTACACCTACAAGGGTTCTTGAATGTGGTACCTAAGCTTGATATGTCTGGAGAAAGTAACACAATACGAATACCTGCGAATAGAAATAGAATGACAGTGGCAAAGGCAAGTAAGGGTGGTACCAATAGTAATAGGCACCTTGGGTGCAATCCCAAAACAACTGACATTGACAAATTTGACATCAGTCAATTGCAGAAGGCAGCTTTATTGGGGATAGCTTCCATCCTGCGACGATCTCTGTAACAGCATCAAACATCCAGATCTGTCTATCCCAGGTCTTTGGTAAAGACTCAATAGGTGGACAAAAATACCAAACCCAGTCTGAACATCTGTAGTAGTAGTAACTGTGAGAGGCATCTTGGAGTCCTAGTGGACAACCATTTAAATATGAGCCAGCCGTGTGCTTCAGCGGCCAAAAAAGCCAACACAGTTCTAGGCTGCATTAACAGAGGGATAGAATCAAGATCACATGAAGTGTTAATACCACTTTATAATGCCTTAGTAAGGCCACACTTGGAATACTGCATTCAGTTTTGGTCGCCACGATGCAAAAAGGATATTGAGACTCTAGAAAGAGTACAGAGAGCAACAAAGATGATTAGGGGACTGGAGGCTAAAGCATATGAAGAACAGTTGCAGGAACTGGGTATGTCTAGTTTAATGAAAAGAAGGACCAGGGGAGACATGATAGCAGTGTTCCAATATCTCAGGGGTTGCCACAAAGAAGAGGGAGTCAAGCTATTCTCCAAAGCACCTGAAGGCAGGACAAGAAGCAATGGGTGGAAACTAATCAAGGAGAGAAGCAACTTAGAACCAAGGAGAAATTTCCTGACGGTTAGAACAATTAATCCGTGGAACAGCTTGCCTCCAGAAGTTGTGGACGCTCCAACGCTGGAAGTTTTTAAGAAGATGTTGGATAACCATTTGTCTGAAGTGGTGTAGGGTTTCCTGCCTGGGCAGGGGGTTGGACTAGAAGACCTCCAAGGTCCCTTCCAACTCTGCTATTCTATTCTATTCTATTCTATTCTATTCTATTCTATTCTATTCTATTCTATTCTATTCTATTCTATTCTATTCTATTCTATTCTAATCTAATCTAATCTAATCTAATCTAATCTAATCTAATCTAATCTGGCTGACTGTGCAATGATCAGTAACATAGTAACAACAATCACAACCACAATAAAAGTGATGATGATGATATGATCACATTGTTTTCTATATTAAAATATGGGGGCTATGTATCCCGTATTTCTTGCACATCTGGAAAATATGATCAAGTGGTGAACCCTCTTCCAAAGTTTCTCCTATCTTCATTTCTAGACATGGAAAAAGATGAAGGCAACACCAAAGGGAATCACTGTTATAATATACAGATTGAGAAATGAGCAAAGTAAAAAAGATGCTGAATAAAGGGAAACACATTCACGAAAAAAGGATTGGGAATTGCAAAACATCATGCAGACAAGGAAGGATTACACAGTTTAATTAAAAATAGGGGAAAATATTATTAATTCAGACAGCTTATATGTTATCTGAGCAATTGGAATCCCAGCCGGAGGTGCATAATGCAGATTATTTTGGGCCAATTAAAAATATTCTCCGAGAGACTCCAAATACAAAGAATGCATATTATGAATGAATATAAATACATTCATCTTCGTTCTGCATATTGTGCTTCTATCAGGTTTTGCTGAAAAGAAGGGGGGGATTGAACAAACTGATGTTTTTGCCAATTATTGGAAGAATTTCCCCCTGATCGGATAACCCTGGAAGCTAATCCTTCTGGGCAGCTCAATCTGACATCTTAACAGTGAAGGGAAGTGATATTGGACATTGCACCTATGTAAACTTTATGAGAAAATGTTTAAACTGGAAATACCCAGCACAAAATGTTTTAACAGTTAACGTTAAAAGTCTTAATACCATTTTGTAATGCCTTGGTAAGACCACACTTGGAATATTGCATCCAGTTTTGGTCATCAAGATATAAAAAAGATGTCGAGATTCTGGAAAGGGTGCAGAGAAGATCAACAAAGATGGTTAGGGGCAGAGGTGAAATGCTACCGGTTCAGACTGGTTCGTCCGAACCGGTAGTAAAAAAATGCTACCGGTTCGGGAAAACCGGTATATCCAATAATTAGCTGTGTGACGATCAGCTGTGCCGCGCGATCTAGATTAGCTAGAAAGTAGGATTTCCTGCTTTCTAGCTAATCTAAATCGTGCGGCACAGCTGATTCCCCCCCTCACTGTTCTACTTACCTTTACAGACTCTGATGGCTTCAAAATGCTCCTTTTAGCACTGCACAGTAGTGCCTGCAGTGCGCATGCACGTGTACGAAGCAAACCGGTAGCAGACTTCAGAGGATTTCAGCCCTGGTTAGGGGACTGGAGGCTAAAACATATGAAGAACGGTTGCAGGAACTGGGTATGTCCAGTTTAATGAAAAGAAGGACTGCGGGTAACATGATAGCAGTGTTCTAATATCTTTGGGATTGCCACAAAGAAGAGGGAGTCAAACTATTCTCCAAAGCACCTTACTATTGTACTATTTCTAAAATAGCCTTGCCGTTCTACTTCTTTTTTCCTTCCACATTTGTAGATATCTTCCTGGTGCAGTTTGCTTTTATTGCCATTAGTTTTACACAACTACGTTACTGCTCCTTATGACTGTATGAGAGAGAATATGCTAATAGGAGGGGGGGAGAGAGTGCCTAAATTTGAAAAATCGCTTTCATATAACAATATAAGCAGCAGACAATGCAGATATACTGTCGACTAGGAGCTGAGTTTGAAACGCCATTTATATTCACGTATCACTTTGGAACAGAATTGGGAAAAAAATCATCCAGTCATATATACCGTTTTATGATTCCCTCCTGTCCAAAAGAAAATATGATGTTAATCCAACAGAGAGTTAGAGTTAGACCCCATGCTGCTTCAAATAAGATTAAAGAGACTCTCTGTGAGGGTTTAGTTCTATTAAGTTTATAAATATTCATTACTATATCAAAACGCTTAAAGCAATCTGAATTTCACTTAATTGCACATGGAAAGTCGTCACTTTGAAGGAATATTGTGAATTCGATTTACAAGCTGGGAGGGAAAAAGAGAGAGAGAGAGAGAGAACCCTTGATGGTCATATTGGTTACTTAGGATTGACCTTGATTAGTGTTTTTGAGTCAGAATTGCCTGCATTTGAGAGATTTAATCTTGCATTTAATGGTGACTGAATATTGAAACCCAATTACCCAGAGAAGGGGAGGGCTGTGTCATCATCGGATGTGTTTAAGCAGAGCTGGACAGCCATTCCTTGGAGATGATTTAATTTGAATTCTTCTAATGAATAGGATGTTGTGTTTGATGGCCCCATATGGGCTCTTTCAATGCTAAGAGTCTGTGAATATGGTCCTTTACAAAGTGGAAGCACAACACAGACTACTCAAAGCTCGTCTGTAAAGTTATATTGAGAAGTGACTGTGCCATAGGAGTTATCCTGAGGAAATATGGTACTCCCTCTGTGTTATATAGATATTTATTTTTGTCTTTTAATGACAAAAATCCCTTGCATCGGGGTGGAGTCAGGCAACTGAATGGAGCTGATTGTTTACTGGCCAGATGCCCTTCCTGTTGCCAATACAGAGTTTGCAGCAGATAGTGACTCATTGTGCCCAGAGAAAGAAATATCTGCCACTACCTAGGATCTAATTCACAGCCCCGATTGTGAGGTGAGAGCTCCAACTCTAGGCCACTGCACCTCTCCCTGTCACAATGTGAATATTGCCAGTTGAGCACCTCTGCAATATTTCTAGGTTTATTGTATTTTCTAATCAAGCAGACATGTGATATGTTTTACTGCGCATGTGTGCATTCCAGGAGTCTCCTCCTTCCTTCTTCTCCTGTGAGCCTCGCCCGAGGCAGATGTGATTTCTTAACTGAGACAATGTAGCTTAATAAGTTTTATATTCTTTTGTTACTTTTGTACTAAAATAAATATTTTGTTAATTAGAATTGAATCTTGGTTTTATTTTCTAAGTAAGAATGACTTCAAGGAAGCAAGATCCTATATCACCTCTTTGATAGGAATAATTTCCTATCCGTCACTCCCTCTGTGCTATATGGAGGTATTTCACATATATTGAAAGGGAAGAAGGGAAGGGGCATTGTACTTACCTGATACGCCCTTTCTTGTAGGGTGGAGCTATCCTTTTTCTCATAGGGTGGAGCGTCCTCCTCCACAGTGGGTCATTGGATTCGTACTGTTATTTCCATGACTTATGACCAATTATCATTACCATGACCTCACAGGATAACTGCCCATTTGACATGTAGTGCCACTACCACTGCGACGTAGAATACCCGGGTGTCGATTGAGGAGGTTTGCCGAGTGGTCACCTGGTTATCCCTGACGTCGTTCATCCGGCACTACAAACTGGACGCTTTCACCTTGGAGGAGGCGGAGTTTGGGTGGAGGGTGTTACAACAGGTGGTGCAGGCCAGTGGGAGTTCCAGCCAGGTTTAGGTGGCCCACCCAAGGGACTGATTAGCCTCTTTTGACTAGTCCTGATTGGCTAAGGGCGGTGTTTTCCCAATCTTGGAGGCTAGCTCCACCTACTATGGAGAAGGGAATCTTAAACAACATTCCTGCTCCACAGAAGGATGGTAAACTCTACATGTTAATATTTTCTAGGCATCAATTTAATTTGTACCCTAAGTTGCAGTAGAGATCTCCAAAGCATTTGAAGGAGACGCTCAACCTGATCCTTAATAGGACAGGCTGAGCAAAGTACCCCCTTCTCAAAGCATTAAAAGCAACAATTTCATCAAAAAATCTCATGGGTCTACCATAAAGCTACTCCAGCTGTCATAAAACCATAAGTCTAGAAAGGACCTTGGAGGTCTTCTAGTCCAACCCTTAGCAGGAGTCCTTATACTGTCTGCAGTGTTATGGCCAGGAATATGCCTAGAGAAGATTTCATCCTGACTAAATTTCCTTCTGACTTTTGATTGTATTGCCAAGAATAACAAGTTAGGTAAATCATGAAGAAAATGGCTTTCGGGCTTCTTTCCAGACTCTTGACCACCAGTGGTCATAATAGATCGATGTGTTGATGGACAAATGGCTAGACTGAGCCCCTTAACACAGCTTCTTTGCAATATTTCACTGGGCCAGAAAGAATACAAGAGAGAGAAGTGAAACCGCTTGGAATTATATATTCATAGACTGCTGACATTTCCCATTACGTTTTCGCATTCCATATGAATCAGAGTTTTGATTCATGACCCAACAGCCAAGGCAAACATTGACAAGGAACTTATCTCCATAATCTACTGCTCCAAATCTGACATAGATCTGTCATGCCAGGTTGTATATTAATTCCTTTGACGACATTCTATACATTAAGTAGCTGTAGCTTTTGAGATGCTGATGTATGCCCTTGCCAGGAGCAACATACGCAGCGAAAGCTATAAATAATTCCCTTGATTTGAAACTAAAAATATAATAACAGCAGGACAGTTAGCTTCCTAACAGGCAGATCACATTGCAGTCATTCCTTACTAAGCAGTTGTGGAGGTAGCTAAGAAGTGAGAAACAAATTTTCTTATTCTACTAACCTTATTTGAAGTTAGACGGAAGCTTGTTTCAATGCTTTCCATGTTATTTGTTAGGGATGCAACATGATGTTCTAGTTTGTTGCTGAAGGATGCGGCCAATTTGATTGTAATGAAATTATTTACATTATTGGGAAGGCTACTCCAGTGGTGGGTTGCTGCCCCTGCTCGCCAAACCGGCTGGCCATGCCCCTAAACCGGTCCTCTAGTCTCCGCTCCTTGAAAGCAGCTGGCAAAGAACCCTTTGCGCAGGCACAAAGGCTTCTGTGCATGTGCAGAGGGTCATTTCCCTGATGTGACGTGATGCACTTCTGATGCCATGCGAACCGGTAGGGAAGGTAAGTGGAACCCACCACTGGGCTACTCCATACATTGATGTCTCTACAGGTAGATCTTGACTTGATGATGATGTTTGTCCATCGTATTTGAAGAGGACCTTGACGTCTATTAATTGGGGGGGATGTCAAGACTTGCACATGAATTGGATTACAGTGAGAGAGAGGTGTGCATAGTCAGCCTCACTCTCACAGATTCCATCTTGCTCCAAATAGCAGGACAAGAGTCGAGACAGTTGGAGATGGGCTGGGCGCAGTGGTTGACCAGGGCGTCTTTCGTGTCTTGCCCTGCTCTTAGTGTACCACATCGCTTGCAGAGACTGCCTTCATGACCGTTGTCCTATTCTAGTAGATTTAATCCACTCAGTCCACCGGAATCTGTCTTCACATGCTCAGGATAGACAAGTCCCTATCTCACCGAAGGTCGGTGACCCAACAGCAACTCTCAACCTGGTTTGGCCAGCCCGTCGAAGCTGTTGCCCGGGGTGTGGCCGCTGCGCATGCTACAGCTGCTAGGAGCCACAGGTGAGAGCTGAGTGACAGGTGGGGACCAAAGGTGAACGAGCTGCCCTAAAATGAGCTGCCATAAAAGGACATGACATGCCCTTACACCAGAGGTGCTACCCCTCCCTGAGCACCCCATACACCCCAGATCTTGACTTACGACCCTGATAGAGCCCCAAATTTCCATTGGTAAGCAAGACAGATGTTAGGTTTTGTTTCGCTCCATTTTATGATCTTATCTACCACAGTTGTTAATTGAATCCCTGAGGTTGTTAAATTAGCAACGCGATTGTGAAGTAAATGGTTTCCACGTTGACTTTGCTTGTCAGAAGGTCGCAAACGGGTATCACACGACCCCAGGACATTGCAACCGTCAGGAATACAAGTCAGTTGGCAGGGGTCTGAATTTTGATCACATGACCATGGGGATGCTGCAATGGTCTTAAGTGGGGAAAAATGGTCATACTGTAAGTCACTTTTTTCAGTGCCGTTGTTAACTCCGAATGATCACGAAATGAACAGCTCTGCAAACCAAGAACTATCTGTATCGAGTGTAACCTGGAATATAGTAAATTGTAGTATGACCCACAATTTATTTTTCTAGCTACTGTCCATTTCTGATTTTATGGACCGATGCTGTAAGCCAGTGATGGTTAACCTTTTCGGCACTGAGTGCCAAAAAGTAGAGCAAGCGGAACCCAGAAGACAGCAGCTGGCCCATACACATGCACGTGACAGAACCCGGAAGAGCAGCTGGCAATGATGCGGGTGCCCACAGAGAGGGCTCTGCATGCCCCTCTGGCACGCATGCCATAGGTTCGCCATCACTGCTGTAACTCATCCACAAACCAGTTAAGTTGTTCTTATTTCTCTGATATGTAAAGGAAAGCTTGGTGAGTTTGTCCGCAGGCTGGGTGTTTTCCTAAACTTTTTAACAAATCTGAGTTCGTTTCAGACCCACGTCTGATCAGAATTGCCTGGGAAATGGGGAAGAACCTCATTGTCAAACATTTACAGGTCATGAAATTCAGTCACAACACCTGCAATCCATTATCAGCTGGTAACACAATATCTCTGACTGCTATTATGTGCCTGCCCCGCTGTGTAGCTATTTTGTGAAAAGTTATTTCTCAATGCAGCCTAGCCAAGAAATGGGCCATTTGCTGTTGCAGCCAGTTGCTTATCTTCAAAATTAGAGAGGATTGAATGACTTTATTGCCATTAGGATATTTCTGAATGAGCGCCGTAATTCCCAAGCTCTACCAGTTCCAATTTCAAAGAGGAGGAATCACATCTTTACGTATTACAGTTAGTCCTCAACTAACAATCAGCGCCTGTTTGAAGTTACAACCGAACTGAAGAAAGTGACTTACAATTGTTTTCATCAGTGGTGGCTTGCTGCCAGTTCGGACCGGTTCGCACGTGCCGGTGGCAGAAATTTCCACCCGCTCGCCGTACCAGCAGCGATGACCGCCTATCCATGCCCTCGAACCAGTTCTCCAGTCACCGCGGCTGTCAAAGAACCCTCTGCGCATTCAAAACGTGCACTTCCATTGCAATGCAAACCTGTAGGGAAGGTACCATATAAGATGCACTGGAGTATAAGATGCACCTTAGTTTTTGGGGAGGAAAATAAGAAAAAAGCTGATTGGGGGGGATGGATGGCCTCCCTGAATACCCTCAATCAGCTGTTCCCAGAGGTGAACTTTAGCAACAGGTTCATTGGTTGTGAGCTCTGTGCCTTGCTTTTTTAGCCTGTGAAATCTCCATTTCAGAGGCTTTTTTCCAGCCTGTGAAACCTCCATTTCAGAGGCATTTTTCCAGCCTGTGAAACCTCCATTTCAGAGGCATTTTTTCAGCCTGTGAAACCTCCATTTCAGAGGCATTTTTACAGCCTGTGAAACCTCCACTTCAGAGGCATTTTTCCAACCTGTGAAACCTCCATTTCAGAGGCTTTTTTCCAGCCTGTGAAACCTCCGTTGTAGCCCACCCCAGCCTCTCAAATGGAAGTTTCAGAGGCTGGAAACAGCCTGTGAAACCTTCGTTTCAGAGGGTGGGCGGGGCTACATTCGGTGTATAAGACACACCCAAATTTTCACCCTCTTTTAGTGGGGAAAAAAGGTGCGTCTTATACTCCAGAAAATACGGTAAGTGGAACCCACCCCTGGTTTTCATTCATATGACCGTTGCAGCATCCCCCCACGATCACATGATCAAAATCCAGGTTCTTGGCAACTGGCGTGTATTTGTGACGGTTGCAGTGGGTCATGTGATCACCTTTGGTGATTTCCTGACCAAAAGGTCATTGGGGAATCCAGGTTCACTTAACAACTCTGCTATTAATGTAACAAGTGCACTGATTCACAACTGCTAAGTGTTCTCTTAACAACTGTGGCAAGAAAGGTCATAAAATGGGGCAAAAGTCACTGACTTCACAAATGTCTCAATTAGCAACAGAAATTCTGAGCTCAATTGTGGTCGTAACTCGATTTTCAAAAAGTTAAAAAAGAAAATTCCTTGCAAAAACTTCATCTGAGAATTTTCTACAAACAACTGTTTCTCCTCTTGCAAAACCCAGCCAAATCTATAAAGCCGGTTCTTAATTGTCTGGCAATCGTCATATAAAACTTTTTCCCCTATATACAGAGTGAAGATTTTATGGGAAATGTCAATCCCAAAATTCCCCTGGTTCATTCAGAACTACATATCTTACTACATGGCTTACTAAATTCTTCCCCTGTTCAAGATTGGCAGCTTGGTGTAGCTTTGGAGAAGACGACATAGAATTCTGGAATAATTTCAGATCTTCACGTTCCACGAATGCAATTTTAGAAAGAATAGCAGAATAACAGAGTTGGAAGGGACATTGGAGGTCTTCTAGTCCAACCCCCTGCACAAGCAGGAGACCCTATACTAAGGTGACCAGACGTCCCGCTTTTGGCGGGACAGACACGCTTTTCAAGCGTGTGTCCCGCGTCCTGCATTCTTTTCAAAAAGTCCCGCTTTTTTGAAAAGAATGCGGACGTCTGGTCACCTTAATAAGGGGAAGCAAAAGAGAAGCAAGTCGGGCGGAATTTCAGAGAGCCGTCTGCCTGCTGGGGAGAGGGGGAAGGGGGGCTGCTCCTCCTCTCCTTCCCCCGCCCCATCCCTAGCCCCGCCCTCGGAGGCGCCGCTGCTGTTGGGATGCGGGGGGGAGGGAGGAGGGACGAGGAGCCGGCGGCGCAAACAGCCCTTCCTCGTCCCCCTCCCCTTCCTTCCCCCCCATCGCCTCGCTGCCGCCGTTGCCCTGGGGCCGGGCGGGCGACCGGGAGACCGCGGCGCTTGGATTCCTGGAGCAGGTAAGCTGCCGGCTGCCTCCTTTCCCCGTCTCCCGCCTCCCGTTCGTTGCTTGCCAGCCCGGCTGAAGGGGAGGCGGAGACGGGGAAAGGAGGCAGCCGGCAGCTTACCTGTCACGAGCTGCAGGCATCCAAGCGCCCTCCCGCCTCCCCCCCCACCTGGACGCCGACATTTGCTGTTTTGCCCTCTGCGCATGCGCAGCGTTCTGCGCATGCGCAGAGGGCAAAACAAATGGCGGCGCCCAGGCGGCCCCCCCCCATCCCACTAAAAAAAAAATCTGGTCACTTTACCCTATACTGTTCTGGACAAAACGCTGTCCAGTTTCTTCTTAACCTTATCCTCCAGTGATAGAGGACACACAACTTCTGGAGGCAAGCCAATTCCACTGGTTAATTGTTTTCACTGTCGGAAAATTTCTTCCTAATTCTTGGTTGGTTCTCTCCTTGTTTAGTTTCCACCCATTGCTTCTTGTTCTACCCTTTGGAGAATAGTTTGACTCCCTCTTCTTTGTGGCAACCCCTGAGATATTGGAACACTGCTATCA
>JALIGW010000006.1:3072348-3144848 GCA_023053685.1 Diadophis punctatus similis
CTCTCCTCTCCTCTCCCCTCCTCTCCTTTCCTTTCCTGTCCTTTCCTTTCCTTCCCTCCCTTCTCCTCTCCTCTCCTCTCCTTCTTTCCTTTCCTTTCCTTTCCTTCCCTCCCCTCCCCTCCCCTCCACTCCTTCTTTCCTCTCCTTCTTTCCTTTCCTTTCCTTCCCTTCCTTCCCTTCCCTTCCCTCCCCTATCTTCTCCTCTCCTCTCCTCTCCTCCCCTCCCCTCCCCTCCTCTCCTCTCCTCTCCTCCCCTCCCCCTCCCCTCCCCTCCCCTATCTTCTCCTCCCCTCCTCTCCTCCCCTCCCCTCCCCTATCTTCACCTCCCCTCCCCTCCTCTCCTCTCCTCTCCTCTCCCCTCCCCTCCCCTCCTCTCCTCCTTCCCTTCCCTTCCCTTCTTCATCCATTTACTCTCTTCCCTTCTCTTTTGAAAGACTTTCTAAAGCACCCTCCCTTTCACTAAAGAATATATTGGGGGGGGGAATGTGGAGGATTTTTCTGCCTAGCACTAAATCCCAGAAATTATATCTTGCTGGGTTTTAGATGCTGACCTTATAAGGTCTCAGATCTAAGTAATCCCCCTTCTCTCTACTTTCAACTATTGGGGACAGTTTTCTACACTTCTTGAAAAAGAGAGCGAGAGAGAGAGAGAGATTGTTTTAGACCTAAAAAGTTGTTGATGATTCATAACCATCCATTGTACTCACTTATTAGTCTTCACGGTGTCAAGAGATTCTTTAATGATTTCATTAGAGGAGCTGAGCTCAAGTTTTAATCTTTGAAACAAATCAAGGACATGAAAGTCCTAGGAATCTCTTGACTGAAACCAATTTATAATCCCTATTACAACAATTGAATCGTAATTAAGCTAACGGCAACCAGAAGTAGAAATTGTTTTTCATATGTTTCCACTTCTATAGAAATATTCTTATCTAAATTAGTTTGGTTGCTGTGAAACTATTTTCAGAACATGGAAACACTGGGTTAATGCTCTCCTCCCTCCCTATTTTTTTCATGTGGTTCAAGTCCAGATTAGATATTTCAAACGAAAATGGATAATTCTAAAGCACATTAATTGGACTTCTGCAATATCAGCAGTTTGCACAAATGCTACTGGAAGAATTCAAGCAAAGCTGCTTTCTCACAAAATCTCCTCCAGAGGAAACCATAACGGGCAAGGGCTTGGTTTTGCTAGCTACTTAACCGATTTGTTTGCAGAACATATTGAAGTAGACAGGTAATGTTTATTGGTTAAGGGCAGAGGTGGGTTTCAGCAAGTTCTGACCAGTTCTGGAGAACCGGTAACGGAAATTTTGAGTAGTTCGGAGAACCGGTAAATACCACCTCTGATCTATCTCTCTTTCTTTCTTTCTTTCTTTCTTTCTCTCTTTCTTTCTTTCTTTCTTTCTTTCTTTCTTTCTTTCTTTCTTTCTTTCTTTCTTTCTTTCTTTCTTTCTTTCTTTTTTAGAATGGACGCAATTGCACAATGCTACAATATGGAGTTACGCTCTGGTTTTCCTGTTCCTTTGGGAACCATCTTTGTTGACTCTTTATCACATAATGTCATTTCCCAAAATCCATTTTTGTTTAAAAGTAGCCAAGGTCAGGTTCAAACCAAAGGACAGCTTGCAGAAATCACTCCACTTCCTTCAGATTTCAGAAGGTTCTTTCACGAGGCTTCCAGAAACATATCTGGAAAATAGGCTCATTTCTGATTAGCTACAGAGCAGGGGTGGGCTGCTGGGGGTTCTCAGGGGTTCAGGAGAACCTCTAAGCTAAGATTCTGTGCAGTTCGGAGAACCCCCAAATCCCACTCCTGGCTGGCCCCACCCACCTCACCCCACCCCTCCCAGGAGTCCCCACACGGCCCGTTTTGGATGCAGGTAAGTGCAGGAAGCACGTGGAGGCTCAGGGAGGGCGAAAAACAGGCGTCCCAGAAGTTCATGAAGGCCAGAAAAGGGCCTGTTATTAGCCTCCAGGGGGTCTCCGGAGCCTGGGGAGGCCGTTTTTTGCCCTCCCGGAGGCTTGAGGAAAACCTCCGGAGGCCAGGGAGGGCAAATAGCCTAAGGTGACCAGACGTCCCACTTTTGGCGGGACAGTCCCGCTTTTTAATAATTTGTCCCACGTCCTGCGGCGTTTCAAAAAAGTCCCGCTTTTTAAATTTGAATTTGCCCTGCACACCCCTCTGCCTCCTGCCTTGCCTGCCTCCTCCTGCCAGGTGGGGAGGGAGGGCAGTGAGAGGGGCAGTGGCGGTCTTGCCTGTTCGTTGCCACAGAGCCGAAGAAGCTGGTGGCGTTCGCGGCACGGGCTTCCCCCGCCCACTTTCCCCAGCCGCCGGGACGCCACCATTTGCGTTCTTTTGCCCTCTGCGCAAGCAGAACACTTTGCGCATGCACAGAGGGCAAAAGAACGCAAATGGCGGCGTCCCGGCGGCCGGGGGAAAGCGGGCAGGGGAAGCCCGTGTCGCAAACGCCACCAGCTTCTTCGGTTCTGCGGTGACGAACAGGCAAGCCCGCGCCGGTAGGAACCCACCCCTGGCTGCGATGAAGGGGGGGGTGTTTGGGGGGGGTGCACAAAGCTGCAGGATAAGAGAGACGGACCCCTCCCGTCTTGCTCCCCTAGAATACCCCCCCCCCCCCGTCAATGGTGTCCCACTTTACAAATATTAAAATCTGGTCACCTTAAAATAGCCCCCCCCCTCAGGGTGATGCATGAGGCCGACTAGGCCACACCCACCATGGCCACACCCATCCAGCAACCGGGCAGAGAACCCCTTGCTAAAAATTTTGAAGCCCATCTCTGCTACAGAGCCATGATCATGTTTTGGTCATACAGACATATAAAAGACAGAGGATTCTGTTGAGCTTTCTCAGCATGACTAATAGGCAGAAGGACGGCAGCAGAAGAGGTCTCTGTTCCTGTCTTTGTGCTTTCTACACTTCCACACTTTATTATCCTAGTGATTGAGAAAAGGGGTCTTTTTTTTTCCAATCCCATACAGAAACGTCTTTGCTTTGAATTATAGAGGTGAATTGGAATGACTTAGAGCTAGAAGCTCTATGTAACAAAGCCTGCCTTTGAAATACATTTAAAAGCTATTTATATATCTATACGCTTTGAAATAATGGAAAATATGCTTTGTTTAGCTTGAAGGGTAGTTCTACGGGAGGCATACCTTGGAGAGTTAAACAAATGCAGAGGGGGAAAAAGTTTTCTATTATGGTATTCAATTCTTACAGGGGTGGAAGCCAATCACCGTAAGTACATTTACAGGTTTTTGGAATTACCAGTGAGGAGGAGGAGGAGGAGGAGGAGGAGGAGGAGGAGGAGGAGGAGGAGGAGGAGGAGGAGGAGGAGGAGGAGGAGGAGGAGGAGAAGAGGAGGAGGAGGAGGAGGAGGAGGAGGAGGAAGAGGAGGAGGAGGAGGAGGAGGAGGAGGAGGAGGAGGAGGAGAAGAAGAAGAAGCAGAAGCAGAAGCAGAAGCAGAAGCAGAAGCAGAAGCAGAAGCAGAAGCAGAAGAAGAAGAAGAAGAAGAAGAAGAAGAAGAAGAAGAAGAAGAAGAAGAAGAAGAAGAAGAAGAAGAAGAAGAAGAAGAAGAAGAAGAGAGGAGGAGGAGGAGGAGGAGGAGGAGGAGGAGGAGGAGGAGGAGAAGAAGAAGAAGAGGAAGAAGAAGAAGAAGAGGAAGAAGAAGAAGAAGAAGATGAAGAAGAAGAAGAAGAATTATTTCTTCATTTTCATTCTAATTATGGAACATTATATGTGGAGAAATCGAGAGAGACAGACAGACAGACAGACAGACCCTGGACATAATGAAACTGTTCATTTTCAGGAAAGTGGTTAGTGTGTTTCCAGTTGCGTAGCTCCCGTAACAGGAAGTGGTTCCTAATGTTCATATTCAGCAATAAAAATGAGACATTCCTGCAAGGGGGGAAAAAAACCCACCCATATTCTGCATACCTTCCATTTTACACACCTTACACGACAACAAATAGGGCTGTGGGAAGATAAACCTTCAACCTTGGGTGACCTTAATGAAAATGCCACCTTCCCGCCTTTACTTATGAAATGATAGCTCTTGACATTTGTAGCTTATTTGTCAAATGACATTTTGGGCGTCTTTACAAAGAAGAGAAGGCGAGGACTGTGGGTAGACATCATTCGGCCGCACTTCATCTATATTTTAGTTCTATACATTTCAAATATAACAATAACGAAGGCAAGCCACCGTCCCCGGTTAAGGTGGCATTTTGAAAAAGAAAAATCTATTTCTTGACATCAGTCTGCCCACTCCCACAGGTGACTATTCCTCCCCCCCAGGCTTGGTGTCAAAAGAGAACAAGGCAGATCTCATATGGCATCACGGTTGATGAAAGCTGAGTGTGCAATGCTGGTGGTTCTCTCTGTGTGTGTGTGCATGTGTGTGCATGTGGATGCATACAGAAAAATAATAGCATGTAATGTTTTATTAATTGATTAGTCCTACAACCTTACCAATAAGATGACAGAAAAATAAAACCCATAACCTGATTCCAGGATAAAATAGATGGAATACAATACAGTGATAAAATGCTGCAGCTGACAAAAAAAGAACACAGTTCTAGGCTGCATTAATAGAGGAATAGAATCAAGATCACATGAAGTATTACTATTACTTTATAATTCAACAAAGAGAGAGAGAGAGAGAGAGAGAGAGAGAGAGGATCAGTAGATACTGTAGATATAGATAGATGATAGATAGACAGACGGACGGACGAACAGATGATAGAGTAGATCAGTAGATACTGTAGATAGATATAGATAGATGATAGATAGATAGATAGATAGATAGATAGATAGATAGATAGATAGATAGATAGATAGATAGATAGATAGATAGATAGATAGATAGATAGATAGATAAAGATGAAGATGAATGGATGGATGAATGAACAGCTTCGACAGGCTGGCCAAACCAGGTTGAGAGTAACCATTGGGTCATCGAGATAGGGCCTTGTCTATCCCAAGCATGTGAAGACAGATTCCGGCGGACTGAGTGGATGAAATCTACTAGAATAGGACAACGGTCATGAAGACGGTCTCTGCAAGCGATGTGGTACGCTAAGAGCACGGCAAGACACGCAAGACGGCCTGGTCAACCACTGCGCCCAGCCCATCTCCAACTGTCTCGACTCTTGTCCTGCTATTTGGAGCAAGATGGAATCTGGGAAGAGAGAGTGAGGCTGACTATGCGCACCTCTCCCTCACTTTAATCCAATTCACGTGCAAGTCTTGACATCCCCCCCCCCCAATTGATAGATGTCAAGGTCCTCTTCGAATACGATGGACGGACATCAATCAAAGCCAGCAAGTTTCCATTCACCAGTGCCTCATTTGTAAAACAAAAATATTATACCATCTTCTAGCCCAGCCAAACCAGTGATGGGTTGCTACCGGCTTGCCCCGGTTCGTGCAAACTGGTAGCGATGGAAGCAGGCGGCTCCGCCCGCCCACCCGGACGTCCTCACGGACTATCTGTGCATGCGCAGTAGCTTCTTCGAACCGGTAGCAAAGGTAAGTGAAACCAATTACTGAGCCAAACATTTTCTTTTCCGAAACAGAGAAACAAGGAAAAGAAGTCAGGGTCCAATTCAAAACCTGTGTGAAACGAAGTTGTTGCATTTTCTCTTGCAAATCTTACAAACTTGAAGTCGAGAATTGATAACATGGGATCAATGGCAAAAGAAACGGATGACGGGAATTTGAATTGCTGGATATATTTTTTTCCCCCTCTGCATATCTCTTTTCGAGGCAAGAAAAAATGTTCTTCATGTGTTGGATCGCTCACTCAAGCTTACTTTATTTATCTGAGGAAGCACTGAATCCTCGTCGGTGCAAATATTCTGATGTTTATGGATATGAAATACGCTAAAGAGGAGTCTAAGTATCTGATTTGCTTCTAACTTTCCTGCAACATTGGGAATCTCCTCTGTTTAACACATAAAGGGAGAGTTCAAAGAGACGAGATCCATTATTTTCATTAAAGCAACTAGCTGGAGATGAGCTTTCAAATCAGGCTCTAATATCATCTGAGAAATGTTTTGCATTGATGGAGGAAAATTATTTTCACCCTTTCAATCTTCCCCCTTTTCTTTGATGCTGAAGATGCACTCCAGAGGATCAGATAATTCTGATTATTTTACTCTCCAATACACCCAGAAGCCTCCAAAGACCACACTTATTACTTCAAATGTGAGTCACTGCTGTGCAAATGAAATAAGTTCCCGAATAATAAGAGTGAGTTTTGGAGAATAGCAGAGCGTTTCTTTGATGTAGCCTTGGCATGGGTTGGGGAAGGAAGGAAGGAAGGAAGGGTGGGAGGGAGGGAGGGAGGGAGGGAGGAAGGAAGGAAGGAAGGAAGGAAGGAAGGAAGGAAGGAAGGAAGGAAGGACAGAAAGAGGGAGGAATTGAGGAAGGAAGGAAGGAAGGAAGGACAGAAAGAGAGAGGAATTGAGGAAGGAAGGAAGGACAGAAAGAGGGAGGAATTGAGGAAGGAAGGAAGGAAGGAGGAAGGAAGGAAGGGCAGAAAGAGGGAGGAATTGAGGAAGGAAGGAAGGAAGGACAGAAAGAGAGAGGAATTGAGGAAGGAAGGAAGGACAGAAAGAGGGAGGAATTGAGGAAGGAAGGAAGGAAGGAGGAAGGAAGGAAGGGCAGAAAGAGGGAGGAATTGAGGAGGGAAGGAAGGAAGGAAGGACAGAAAGAGGGAGGAATTGAGGAAGGAAGGAAGGAAGGAAGGAAGGAAGGAGGAAGGAAGGACAGAAAGAGGGAGGAATTGAGGAAGGAAGGAAGGAAGGAAGGAAAGTTGGAGGAATTGAGGAAGGAAGGAAGGAAGGACAGAAAGAGGGAGGAATTGAGGAAGGAAGGAAGGAAGGAAGGAAGGAAGGAAGGAAGGAAGGAAGGAAGGAAGGAAGGAAGGAAGGAGAGAAAGAGGGAGGAATTGAGGAAGGAAGGAAGGACAGAAAGAGGGAGGAATTTAGGAAGGAAGGAAGGAAGGAGGAAGGAAGGAAGGACAGAAAGAGGGAGGAATTGAGGAAGGAAGGAAAGAAAGAAAGAAAGAAAGAAAGAAAGAAAGAAAGAAAGAGGGAGGAATTGAGGAAGGAAGGAAGGAAGGAAGGAAGGAAAGTTGGAGGAATTGCGGAAGGAAGGAAGGAAGGAAGGAGGAAACAAGGAAGGAAAGAGGAAGGCAGGAAGGACAGAAAGAGGGAGGAATTGAGGAAGGAAGGAAGAAAGGACAAAAAGAGGGAGGAATTGAGGAAGGAAGGAAGGAAGGAAGGAAGGAAGGAAGGAAGGAAGGAAGCAAGCAAGCAAGCAAGCAAGCAAGCAAGCAAGCAAGCAAGCAAGCAAGCAAGCAAGCAAGCAAGCAAGCAAGCAAGCAAGCAAGCAAGCAAGCAAGCTTTCTCCTGTGTATGCTGAGGTGCATGAGCTGCTGAGTTGAAGAGTGACCTCTCCCCAATGTCATCCCTTCAGGTCTAAAAGAATCCTAAAATAATTCAGAGACGAATTGTGTAGGATTAGGAAACCCAAATAAATTTCAAGTTTTGGTGTATACCGGTAGTCCTCGATTTATTACCATTCATTTAGTGACCGTTCGAAGTCACTGAAAAAAAGTGACTTGTGATCGATTTCACACTTACGGCCACTGCAGCATCCCCATGTCCATGTAATCAAAATTCAGACACTTGGCAGCTGGCATGTATTTATGACAATTGCAGTGTGGCAGGAGGTCCCCCTTTGTCACCTTCTCACAAGCAAAGTCAGTGAGGAAGTCAGATTCACTTAACAACCATGTTCTTAACTTAACAACTGTGATGATTCGCTTAACAACCGTGACCAGAAAGGTCATAAATGGGCCAAAACTCACTTAACAACTGTCTTGTTTAGCAATCAAAATGTGGGGTTCAATTGTGGCCATAAGACAAGGATTGCCTATACACACACACACACACACACACACACACACACACACACACACACACACACATATATATACTCAGAGCAATATACTTTCTCAGAGAATACCTAAGTGTTCCTATCAGGTAAGACCATTTTAAGCATTTATAATTTAATTAAAAGCACTTGGAAATAAAATGAGCATTTAAAATCAGTTTTAGCTGATTTCCCCGGAGGAAAGGTTATACTAATTGTGAAATGAAGTTATGATAAACTCAAAGAAATAGAGTGTTTTATAGGCTTTTAATCCCAAACCACAATGTAATTAGACATCAAAATATTTTACAAGGAGCAATGGTGTGTGGGATTTACCTTCACTCCACAGCAGGAGAAAGAAAGGAGGAGAGAAGGGGAAAGAGAATCTACTCCGATTTCCATGGCTTCAGTGAGAAGAGTCAATGCCTGTTGTGGTTCATCAACCGCCAGTGGAGATGGCAGTTGAGTCAGAGGAGTCAGAGGAGTTGGAGGGGGTGCCTGGGTTACTATTGGGGCCGACGGAAGGCTCCGAGGAGCAGGAAGTCTCAGAGCCAGATGCAGAGCAGGGCCCATCTACTCATGTTCAGGCGGAGAGACAGCTGTTTTCAGGACCTGAGCTGAGCGAGGGGGAGGAACAGCTGGGGCCTGTCCCAGATGCACAAATGCGCAGAGAAGTGCGGAGGGGAGAGCAATGTAGAACTGAGAGCAGGGGTGGGTTTCTCTTACCTTCCCTACTGGTTCGGAAGTGCGCGTGTCACATTGGAAGTGGCCGTCACGTCAGAAGTGCGTGGCGCATCAGAAGTGTGCGTCGCGTCAGAAGTGTTTGCTACACTCACACGTGTGCGCATGTTACATCCAGGTACTGACCCTCTGCGCATGCGCACAAAGCCTTTGCACATGTGCAGAGAGTTCATTGCCAGCCGCTTTCAAGCAGTGGCAACCGGGGCGTGACAAGCCAGCCATCACTACCGGTTTGGCGAACGGGACCAAAATTCCGCCACCAGTTCATGCGAACCGGTCTGAACCCACCGCTGACTGAGAGCCAGCTATCCAGGAAAAGAAGGAGATGTTAACAAGCCCCTCCCTGGCTGGGATATAAGGAGGAGGGGTGTGAGAGGCGCGGTTCTTGGAGACATCCTTGCATGCTCCAGAAGAGTTCCCTCCGGTGGATTCCTTGCCAGGATTTCCTTGCCACTACCTAGGTTGGTCAGACTCTTTGTGTTGGGATTGAAGTGCTAATTGAGGCTCCCTGCGGCGAACTCAGAGACTGCTGTGGCTTGTGAATCACCTAAGGATGTGTGACCTGGAGCTTTGTCAGTGAATGCCGTGTATTCCTGCCTTTCTAAAATAAAAAGTGGTTTCTCCTCACGAGTAGGCTGTTGAGTGGGACTCATGAAGAGTCAGAACAATGCCCTTTGAAACTAACTGAAATAATTACAGCAATGTCATCGTTTTGAAGTCTATAATCACCGAACTCAAGAGTTACAATAGATCTAACAGGTCCGGTGACTCAGGCTTCATCACATCCAACCCATTTGTGAATCACAGAAGAGCAGATATTATCCTGTGAAGTAGCTGAGTAGGACACATGGAAATGAGATCTGCTCATGGCTAAAAGTTTCAGGAGACTGAGGGGTCCTTGATGCTCTCTGAGCTTGGTGGCTTTCTTGCAGACGTTCCATTACCCAACTAGGTAACTTCATCAGTACTAGAAGGGGGTGGGATTCAGTTCCTTTTATACATTAGTGGTGTCAAGTCAGGGGTGGGTTCCTGCCGGTTCGGACCAGATCGCCTGAACCGGTAGCGACCTGCTGGTGACGCCATGATGGCATCACGGATCCGGTTCGGTCAGTGCCAGTCCATGGGCGCCGCCATCTTTTGTTATTTTTTCCCGAATGTTTTACTGTTTTGAAGTTTTTTCCTCTGCTGCTGCTTGAAAAAGGGCCCTCCCGCCTGCCCCGGGGTTTATACTTACCTTTATTCCTTTGCCCGAAGCACAGCTGATCAGCTCCTCAGCTGTGTTTCAGGCTGATTATAGCTACTGAGCATGCACAAAAGCAGAATTGCATGAGGAGATGCACGAGTAAACGCGAGCGGAGCGATCGCGCGTGCGTGAAACGCCGCGATGCAAACCGGTGGCAAAGGTAAGTGGAACCCACCCCTGTGTCATGTGTGAAATGCTTCTGAGCCATTTGAACTTTTATTGCTATTCTACTTGCCAAGGAACAAGGAGGGAAGGTTGAGAAAGAATGAAGACAATCCAAGAATAGACCGTATGAGCCAAGGTCACTACCATAGGTGTCCAACAAAGAAATGAACTGTTCTCAAAACAAAGGGCTGATTCTTAATTGGCCAGCGTGATCTCTATGGGCAGGGAGAAGGGGAAACTAATGTTCAACTATGTAGCATTTCGAGGGAAAACCTCAGAGCTGGTTTTAATTCTTCAGTACCGGAATGGTGTATCCAATAAAGCAGGGGTGTCAAACTTGATTTCATTGAGGGCCACATAGGCTTGTGTTTGACCCCAGGGGACTGTGTGGGCATGGGCAAGGTGGGCATGGCCAGCTTGATGTCACTCGTGTTGGGGGCATCTATGGTGGTCCAGGCGGGGATGGGGGGGATCCTCCTGTAGCCCTCTGCCAGTGAAAACGGAGCTTGGGAGGACTGGCAGAGGGCTGCAGGAGGCTGTTGTGGCCAAAAAGCGAGCCCAAGAGGGCCAAATGTGGCCCTCCCAAACTCCGTACATGGACCCTTCTGAGCTCCATTTTTGCTGGCAGAGGCACTGAGGCCCGGTTCTTTGCTATTTCCAGAGCGGCTCCGTGGGCCAGATCTAAGCACCCCATGAGCCGGATCCAGCCCGCTGGCCTTGAGTTTGACAGCCCTGCGATAAAGTTTTACTTTTGGGGTTTTAAAATGCCTAAGAGTGCCTGCTTTTCTTGGATTTGTTAGTCGGATAGTTGACAAGTGGCTTGGCCTGTTATTATGGGTGGGAATAGTCTTGATGGTTCCTTGATTAGGCTATTGTTTGCTGTTACCCTGTTGGTCTGAGTTGGTACCTTCTTGATTGGGTTATGGTTTGATTGTTAGTGTAGTATTGGTGTCAATCTCTGCTTATCTGATTGCTGATTGTTGGCGGGGTGTTTTGGTCTTTTGGTTCCTTTTTTTGGCTTGTTGTCTCTGTGAATGGGATGTAGATGTTGTTTATCTCTATGTGCCTGTTAATGGCTGATTTGTCCAAGTGTGAGGCTTCCAGGAATTCTCTAGTGTTTTTGGACTTGGCTTGGTCTAAGATGCTCACAGTTTCCCAGTTAAAACTATGGTTAAGTCGGTTCATGTATTGTGAAATTCTAAGAGTTTTCATGATGTCTTCTGACTGCTAGTTGGTGTTACCTTCCACTGGTGTTTTAGGAAATGTAGGAACACACTATTAATGTAATTATGAGCCACGGTGGCACAGTGGTTAGAGTGCAATACTGCAGGCTACTTCTGCTGACTGCCGGCTGCCTGCAATTTGGCATTTCGAATCTCGCTGGCTCAAGGTTGATTCAGCCTTCCATCCTTCCGAGGTGGGTAAAATGAGGACCCAGATAGTTGGGGGCAATATGATGATTTTGTAAACTGCTTAGAGAGGGCTGTAAAAGCACTGTGAAGTGTATATAAGTCTAAGTGCTATTGCTATAATAAAAATAGCATTTGGGGCTTCAAATGAACCAAGAAACTGCATCTGAGAAGCACCATACTGGAACAAATTGGAACAAATGCTTTTCTGCTCGGGTCCAAAATTTATGCAGCCTATCTTATAGCTTTATGTGACTGTTCATACAAGAGGAATCTTTTGATCCATGCACTAAAGTTTCTGTGACATTAGCAATAATCTCTTGGCACCTGAGAGTTATGGACCCAAATTTAATCTCAAGAAGAACTCTACCTCCACCAGTGTTTTCTCATGTTGTCAGTTATCTAGTATACTGGAAAGAGATAAATATAATGGCACTTTTAAAAAAGAATAGAGCTGGAGAGAAGGAAGGGAAAAAAGGATGCCAGATAATTTAATTTCTGTTCTTGATAAGTTAGTGGAAAGTATTATTAAATATAAAATTATCCAAATGTTATCCCATAAATAGAAAGGGCAAAGCTTGCCGAAGAAGAATCAATATAACTCCTGAAAGCAAAGCTGAGAATTGGTGATTTTTTCCCAGTGAAACTGGTCTATCAAGGCTGTCAATATGTAAGGGTTCATGAATTGGGATAGACATGGTAACAGGTCAGCCAATGGGGACTGTTTGGTGACCCACACAGCTTGGAGCCTGGGTGTGGCTTAGGTTCTCTGAACTGTATATATGAAGAGCTGATAAGAGAAGAGAACCTGTGGCCTAGAGGTTAAAACTGCTGCCTTACAAGCAGACTGCCCCGGTTCAAATCCCACTAAGGGTCTGGCTATCTGATGAGAACAAAATAGCTCGAAATAGATCTATAATAGTCTCCCTTTCTTTTCATTTATCAGCAAAAAATGTTACACATACAGACAATATAGTTTGTCGGCTATAGAAAACTGCCTGGATGGCCCCAGGAGTGGCTGAAAGGCAAAAGGAAGCTGTGATGTTTCCTTCCATACACCGGGATGAATCGACAGAAAAAACATATATAACCCTTTCCTGGTGAAGAGCTGATAGGGAAGAGAATCTGTGGCCTAGAGGTTAAAACTGCTGCCTTACAAGCAGACTGCCCAGGTTCAAATCCCACAAAGGGTATGGCTATCTGATGAGAGCAAAATAGCTCGAAATAGATCTATAATAGTCTCCCTTTATTTTCATTTATCAGCAAAAAATGTTACACACACACACACACACACACACACACACACACACACACACACACACACACATGCCTCTGTATTATATAGCCTCTGTATTATATTGCTTCTGTGCTTCTGTGCTTATTGATTCTGTACTTCTGGATTCTGCTACATGGTATTGTATATAAAGAAATTTCTTATATAAAGGTATCCTGCTGAATTGTGTGATTGTGTGTGCTGCAGCAAAACCTGACCAAGGCAACCTGGTCTACCCAACTATGGGACGGAGCATACGGCGTCTGCTTTCGCCTTTCAGCCCCAATCCAGGAGCCTTCGCATGCAGTTGCTTTCGTGACAAGCTATTTTTCTGTTGAATTTATATTTTACTGACAAAGAAATAAGGAGAGACTAGTATAGATCTATTTCAAGCTATTTAGCTCTTGTCAGCTAACCGTGGATTGGGGATTGGGGCTGAAAGGTGAAAGTGGAAGCAGTATGCTCCATCCCATAGTTGGGTAGACCAAGCTTCCCTGATAGACTGGTCTCACTGGAAAAAACACTTAATTTCTCCCCTGGTATAGCTAACAAAGCAAGGAGAACCTGTGGCTTAGAGGTTAATACATCTACCTAATATGCAAGCTAGCTGTGGGTTGCTATTGGTCCGGTCCGGTTCTATCAACTGGTAGCGGCAGCGGCAGTGGCAGGAGGCTCCGCCCACCTGCCCCGGACACTTCTGTCTATGTGCAGAAACATCACATGAACCGGTAGCGATGGGATTTAGAACTCATCACTGATGCAAGTAGCCCGGGTTCGAATCCCAAAAAGGGCATGGCTAACTGACTGAAATAGCTTGGAATCAATCTATACCAGTCTCCCTTTATTTATTTGTCAGTAAAATATAAATTCAACACAAGCCCTGATTTGCTTCTCCTATATTTCGGGATATACAGAGGACCTTCGACCCTAAACTTGTACTTAAGATGGGAAGTCCTAGCAGTGATAACACAACGAGTCTTACATGGTTGTCCCACTGGGACTGGCAGTTCCTTTGGGATATGATTGTTTTGAAAGAGGACTGGATCAGTAATGGCTAGTAGACATGATGGCAATTGGGTCAGCTTTAGTTCAAAGCAATAGGCCTCTCAATGTGTTAATACGTGTGGATTTACAGTGATTTTTCAGGCCAACTCAGAGATGGGCAATAAAGCCTATAGATCTGATTTTTCCTCCATTTTTCCCCATTAATCCAGTGGTTCTCAACCTTCCTAATGCCGCGACCCACCCACCCTGCCCCCGCGACCCCACCACGACCCACCCCGCCCCTGCACCCACCGCCACGACCCCCGCCCATTTGGGTTCTTTTACCCTCTGCACATGCGCAAAGCTTTCTGCACATGCACAGAGGGTAAAAGAACCCAAATGGTGGCATCCGGGCAAAGTCTCCTGACCCCTGTGTAAGGGTCGTTCGACCCCCAAAGGGGTCGCGACACCCAGGTTGAGAACTGCTGCATTAATCCCTCACTGTATGAAAGAAATTATCAAAATCATGACTTCTCTGCTACAGTTATATGAGGATACAGGATGAGATTCTGATTGCCAAAGTAGAGTATGCTGAAGAATCTGTTAATTTTATTCATTGTTATATTTATGCCCTAATTTTCTCTAAGAAGTCCATCTGGCTTATATACGACTCTCTCTCTTCATTTTATCCCTCAAGCCACCTTGAGATATCTTAGATCAAAGGTGACTAGCTCCAAAATAAGCTGATGAGTTTCCATGAGTTAAGATAAACTTGAACTTGAATCTTCCAAGTTCTAGTCCAACGTCTTAGTTACTATACCCATAATAGTTTGAATTTTCCCCCTCAACTTAATCAGCCTTATATTGTTACATGTAGTGATTGGCCAAATGCCCTGTTGTCCTTGACTTTATTTTTATTTTTTAATTTATGCAAACATGCAGTTCAGACTTTCAAAACGAAGGCAATTTGGACAAATCACCAAATCAAATATCTTTCTTAAGGAAGCTGATTTGGGTCAAATGCAAATACATTGAAATCAATTCAACAAGTTGGTCTGATGGCTCTCCTGTTGCTAGGAATCAAAACTCTCTGACCAATCTTATATTCAGAAGTTAGTGTGTCCGGAGGTGGTATTCACTTACCTGCCCTACCGGTTCACAAATGTGAGTGTGTGCCCCTTCCACACATGCACATGACCTTCTGTGCATGCGCTTTGCTCACACGCACTGCTTGCATGCATGTGCGTGGCTTCAAAACATGCAGAAATAGGCTGGCATTGCGCCGAGACGGGTGGGCGGGTCCACCCACAGGTCGCCGCTACCAGTTCGCCTGAACTGGTCCAAACCAGCTGAATACCAGTCGCCGCTACCAGTTCGCCCAAACCAGTCTGAACCAGCTGAATACCGGTCGCCACTACCAGTTCGCCCAAACTGGTCCGAACCAGCTGAATACCAGTCGCCGCTACCAGTTCGCCCAAACCAGTCTGAACCAGCTGAATACCGGTCGCCACTACCAGTTCGCCCAAACTGGTCCGAACCAGCTGAATACCACCTCTGAGTGTGTCCTTTGCCCTATCTTTCAGCTATACAATGAACTTTACTGCCTGAACAAGCCTTAATAAAAAGTCAAGCCTACAAGCAATTGTAACTTAAGCTTGCAAGAGTCTTCAAAGTCCCTTGAAAATATGACTTATTTCTCCTCTCTTCCTCCACTCACATTATGATTTTGTTTTGTTTTGTTTTGAAAAGATGGCAGAGAACCTATTTGCATATGGAATCTTATTTGGCTCTGGGAATTGAAAGCAATTTAATTTCCCCCTAGAATGCTTCCAGAAACAAATTTCTTAACTCACCAAGTCATCTGAAAATTCTATGAAGGTTGCAGTTCCTTGGATAAAGAAATCCAAACCAAAAGATAGCTACTGTAGAAATATCTCTTTGAGACTGGAAGGACATTGTGACATCGATTGTGGAATCTACAAGATCAAATCAAAATGCAATTTTATTAAGATCCTACACCAAGCATTAGGGGGGTACAGTCACAAGGAAGAAATAAAAATGATTAACAGATATGAAGTAACAGATATGAGACATGATAGCAGTGTTCCAATATCTCAGGGTCTGCCACAAAGAAGAGGGAGTCAAACTATTCTCCAAAGCACCTGAGAGTAGAACAAGAAGCAATGGGTGGAAACTAATCAAGGAGAGAAGCAACTTAGAACTAAGGAGAAATTTCCTGACAGTTAGAACAATTAATCCGTGGAACAGCTTGCCTCCAGAAGTTGTGGATGCTCCAACACTGGAAGTTTTTAAGAAGAGATTGGATAACCATTTGTCTGAAATGGGTTCTATAGGGTTTCCTGCCTGAGCAGGGGGTTGGATTAGAAGACCTCCAAGGTCCCTTCCAACTCTGTTATTTTATTCTATTCTAATCTGGCTGACTGTGCAATGATCAGTAACAACAACCACAACCACAATAAGAGTGATGATGATGATGTGATCACATTGTTTTCTATATTAAAATATGGAGGCTATGTATCCCGTATTTCTTGCACATCTGGAAAATATGATCAAGTGGTGAACCCCCTTCCAAAGTTTCTCCTATCTTCATTTCTGGACGTGGAAAAAGATGAAGGAAACACCAGAGGGAATCACTTTTATAATATACAGATTGAGAAATGAGCAAGTAAAAAGATGCTGAATAACAGTTAGAACAATTAATCCATGGAACGTCTTGCCTCCAGAAGTTGTGAATGCTCCAACACTGGAAGTTTTTAAGATGATGTTGGATAACCATTTGTCTGAAGTGGTGTAGGGTTTCCTGCCTTAGCAGGGGGTTGGACTAGAAGACCTCCAAGGTCCCTTCCAACTCTGTTGTTGTTGTTGTTGTTATTATTATGTATAAACAATTACTGTATTTTTTCCATCTATAAGATGCCCCTATGAATTGGACGCCCCCCACTTTTCTTACCCAAAATTCAGAAATCTGGAATGCCACCGTGTGTCAACTCGCAAAGCATCCCCGGCCTGCTCTCGAGTTGCCATAGGCAGGGGGATGGGAAAACTGAAGAAGCTACACGGCAGCCAAAGACAGGAGCACATTCCAGTCATATCTTTCTCAAGGCTGTATCCCAAGGTTACCCCACAGCGGCCGGAGGGGAGTGGTCTTTACAGCCCACGAAATTGCTCCATTGGCAAATGTGATTGATGACACACCACGGGGGGGGGGGAAGGGGTAACAGGGTCATGATTAGGGCCGTAAATTACGTGAGGTCATAGTTGGCTTCATTTGGGTACGTGCCGACATGGTGCTCCTAATAAATAACTGGACTTCTTTTGAAGCTTGGCTCGATGCTCATGATTTATTTAAGGTATCTGTGGGAACCCTGATACTTTGTCCAAGTGCCGGTAGATGCCTGCCTTCCCTCCCGTGGGCCTGGGCAACTGCTGGAGAGAAATGGGCTACTCATTTCAGCACCTGGCACCCAGATGCCCTCGCTTCCCCCAAGCATTTCTTTGCTAACCTGAGCAGCAGGGAGAAGAAAGAGGGAAAGCAGCCTCCTCCGCCCCTCAGCCACTCCATTTCCCATTTCTCCATCGCAGCGCAGTGCCCAGGATCCACTTTGATAGTGGGGGGCTGTGTGATTTAACAACCAGTTTGCCCAGGGTCAGGTTGGCCATCGCGGGGCGGCTCGTCTGGCTTGTGCGGTGGAGTTGGAGGATGGGGATGGGCCATGCCTTCTCCTCTCGGCCCCCCGTGTATAAGACGCCCCTCCATTTTCAAGTAAACATTTTTAAGAAAAATGTCTTATGTACGGAAAAATATGGTATATATAAAAGCCGTATGCCATGCATAAATATTCAAAATACATGTAAGAAATAGAAAAGGTATAAATAATCTGACAAGCGACAATCGAAAAACAGTTGTGGGAACCTTGAAAGCTTGTAGGGGAGCATTAAAATTTTGGTACATTTAGGCTGTGAGTGATGGGTTCACCCTCCATGTATGGATTTTTTCCATCTGATGGAAAGACTAATCCATAGGATCAAGGTTTCATCACGGATTTAATCAATTGGCCTGAATGACTATTTTTGTACACAATTGTTTTCTCCCTCATCATTTTTCTGCACATTGAGCATAAAAATAATTCTAAAAAGAAGCTAGAGAAGGCAGCCTCTCTTGCGGGCAGCTTGTAGGAGAAGGCAGTTAGTGCATCCAAGTTTGGCATACTGCTGGCAGAACACGGTCACTCTTGGCTGACGTTTGCTGCAGCACATGCATACATCTCTATTTTTCTAAATTTTCTTTATTTACATAAACAAACATAAAACAGACATTTAAAAACATTGGACACTTCGTGACCATCCTGTTTTGTCCTTCCATTCAATGCTATTTCCATAACAATTAATACCATCATTATTTACATTATTTACATTACATTACTGTTAGATCTTACATAAGGTTGATTTCTTTCAAGGTTGACTCAGCCTTCCATCCTTCCGAGGTAGGTAAAATGAGGACCCAGATTGTTGGGGGCAATGTAAATATACGTTGCTTACTGGTGTAAACCGCTTAGAGAGTGCTTGCACTGTGAGGCGGTATATAAGTCTCACAAAATAAATAAATAAATAAGCATCCCTCATTACTATTCATTTTTATCCGAACCTTCTTTTATTAAACTTTTTTCCCTTGTTTTTCAATTGTTTTGACTGTTTTTCTTTTCTATCCATTGGTAAAAATTTCTCCCAAATTATAGAATATTCTGTCTCATCCTTATCTTTCATTTCCAATGTTAATCTGTCCATTTCCGCACATGACAGTAATTTTTCAATCAATTTTTCTTCAGTTGGGGTATTTTCATTTTTCCAGTTTTGCGCGTATATTAATCTTGCCGCGGTTATTAAATGTAAATTTATTTATTTATTTATTTAAATGGATTTCTATGCCGCCCAACTCCCGGGGGACTCTGGGCGGCTCACAACATGTCAAAATCCATTCCACAATATTAAAAAGTACAATAATTAAAAACTACAAAAATTAAAAAGAGTATCTATCATTCATAGTCAAGGGGGGAGAATTAGATAGATCTGTCCTTTTTCATATTTTTCATGGACGATACCTAGCAAAAAAACAGTTCTGGTTTTGCTTCTATGTTTTTGCCTAATATTTCTTCTAACCATGTCTTTATCTTATTCCAAAACATCCTTGCTGTACTGCATAGCCACCACATATGATAATATGAACCTTTTGCTGTTTTGCATTTCCAATATTGTGGTGAAAGCTTTTTGTCTATTTTTGCTAATTGTGTTGGTGAGATGTGCCACCCAGGGGTGGGTTGCTCTCTTACCTCGCTACTGGAGCTCTGTGCACGCATCACCACGTTTGGTGCACACACACCCTTGCTACGCACATGCCCTCATGCAATTTTGCTTCCACGCATGCGTGGAAGCAAAATCTCGGCAAAATCTTGTGAGGGGACACGTGCATGTGCGGCCCCTCGCGAGATTTCGCTTTTGTGCATGCGCAGAAGTAAAAAAGCCCAAAAATTCGGCACTGGTGCGGCAGCGCTCAAATAACGCCATCTGCTGGCCACTACCGGTACCATAGAGTGGGCCGCACCATTAGGAACTCACCACTGGTGCCACCTATAAAACATTTTGTATAGGTTCTCTTTGTAAGCACATGCTTACAAGCACATGCTTACATCTCAAAGGCAACAGAGTTCCTCACCTGGGAGAATGCAACAATTAATCCCATTGATCCTAGTTTTTTTTATCCCCCCCCCTTTGATTGTTGAACAGATCTTGCCAGACAGGGAATGATAACTAGCGGTAGAACAAGTTAAGGTTAGAAAAACACCAGCAACCTAAACTGGGTTGGGGCTGTGAGTCGGAGATCAACAAGGATGATCCTTTTTCCTTTTGTGATGGCAATATGTTTCTTTTCACACAATGGTAGAAGGGGAATGGGCTTGCATGTTGCAATCCTTGTACTGAATTCAGTTTAGAGGAGAGTGGGAAAACGGAAGTTCCAAGGCTGACCTGTCAACTGAATGGGAGGATGTTACAGTTGGCCTTTTCATTAAACTGTTCCCGTTTCACCCGAAGAATAGTGTGCCGTGAGAAATCATACATCTAACCGAGACAATTTCCAGTCTATTTAGCTTCGGCGCAAAAGGCTCGCGAGAAAATAATTTTCCTGCTCTGACTATTTATACATGACCCACTGCTGTTTTGAACAATTATCAACCCGTTGACATGATATGTTTATTGTTCCATTAATAAAGCAGCAAATTATGGGCTGGCGTGAGGTCCCAGCACATTATTGAAAGAGAAATACACAAGAGGATGAATAATTTGCAAATGGCTAGATTTATTAGGCAGCATTGTATTCCGTAGATTAAGGATGCACAAATTATGCCCCTTACTGACATGACATAGATGGCACGGGGTGAGTAACCCCACCCCCAGTGGGATTTTATTTCACTTTCTCATATTTTTTTGACACTTGAATTTACTCTATTTTAGTTTGGAATAACCTAGCATTCAAACCTACATCAGAATCAGAATACAGTTGGAAGCAGGGACGGGTTGCATTTACCTCCCTACCGGTGCGCTGCCACGTTGTGCGTGCGAGCGCCCCCTTGCATGATTTCGCTTCCTGCACATGCGGGGAAGCAAAATCTTGCCAAAATCTTGTGAGGGGACATGCGCGTGCATGTGATTTCGGCAATTTTTTGCTTCCGCGCATGCGAGGAAGCGAACTCTCACTGAAATCTCGCGCGCGTGTCCCCTCGCAAGATTTTGCTTCTGCGCATGCGCGGAAGCAAAAAATCACCAGAAAATTCCGGAAAAATGATGGCGGCATGCGACGGACTGGTAGGAACCCACCCCTGGTTCGAAGGGACGTTGGTGGTCTTCTAGTCCAAACCCTTGCTCAGACAGGAGACCTTATACCATTTTAGACAAGTGGCTGTCCAGTCTCTTCTTAAAAACCTCCAGTGATGGAGCGCCCACAGCTTCTGAACCAGTAATGGGTTTCACTTACCTTTGCTCCCGGTTTGGAGATATGTGCGCAGAAGATTCTGCGCATGCGCAGATTGCCTGTGATGATGTCCAGGCAGGTGGGTGGGTGGGTGGAACCTCCCACCACTGCAGCTACTGGTTTGCCCGAACTGGAGCGAACTGGTAGCAACCCACCACTGTTCTGAACGCATGCCATTCCTCTGATTACCGTATGTTTCGGACTATAAGACGCACCGGAGTAAAATATGCACCTTAGTTTCTGGGGAGGAAAATAAGAAAAAAACAAATTCTGCCTACCAGGATCCATCTGGCTAGCGTCCTTAGCAAACAGTCTGGAACAGGTATATTAGCCTTGCAAAGGTCTGTTTTAAAGGCTGCTTTTTCATCCTTGCAAAGCTCGGTTTGAGAGGCTGGGCAGGGCTACATTCGGTGTATAAGACGCACCCAGATTTTCACCCTCTTTTAGGGGGAAAAAGGTGTGTCTTATACTCCAAAAAATATGGTAATTGTCCTCACTGTTAGGAAAGTTCTCCTTAGTTCTAGGTTGTTTATATCCTTGATGAGTTTCCATCCATTGCTTCTTATCCTGCTTTTAGGTGCTTTGTAGAATAGGTTGACCCCCTCTTCTTTGTGGCAGCCTCACAAATACCGGAATACTGCTGTTATGTCCCTGAGTCCTTCTTTTCTCTAGATTAGCCATACCCAAATCCTGCAACCGTTCTTAATATGTTTTTGTCTCAAGGCCCTTAATTGTCTTAGTTGCTCTTCTTTCTACCTTTTCCAAAGTCTCAACATCTATGCAGTTTTTGTCACCACAAAAATGTGGACGATGGATATCTGTTTTTTTTTTTGTCATTCTGGCTTTTTTTTAAAATGCCATTAACATTAATGTTTCATTTTTTTGCACATTTTCTACCTGCTGCTATACACACAAACACATTCTGTTACTCCGGATGCACTCGATCCTCAAATGTGCATTTCTCTATGAATCTTACGCCAAAGGTATAAATCTTGAACTCTTTCCTTTAGTGATCCTTGTCTCATCTGCAATATTTTTTGCAAGCATTTGTTTTTTCATTTAAAAACATCACAAATAGAAAAAAGAATATCAAAGAAGTATAACATCTAATAGACGGATGCATTCCAATCTGTATGTTAATCCTGGGATAATTAACAGATTACTTCATAACAGAATTTGCTCCAGGAAAGTGAAAACATTTTTGCTTCAAAGGCATTTATTTTCAAGAATGATAACTAAGACCTCAATCTTTTAATAAGTTACTCTGAGAACTATTATGTTCTCCTCATCATTGTGGATAAACACATATTCTAGTTTTGATTGAGTCTGAATAAAAGAACTGGTTCAAGCATGTCCAATAGATATCCAGAAATTCACAATCATTGATGGCTTCCACAGATAAATAAGTCATTGCAGGAAAAAAAAGTCCATGTTTCCCTATGATCCTTTTCAGTAGAATGATTTCACACCTCCATCTGCAACCTACACACGCACACACAAACACACACACACACAAACATGTTTATATATATATACCCTGTTTCCCCCAAAATAAGACATCCCCTGATAATAAGCCCAATCGGGCTTTTGAGTGCATGGCAATAAGGCCAAGTGCTTATTTCAGGGTTCAAAAAAATATAAGACAGGGTCTTATTTTTGGGGAAACACAGGGTGTGTGTGTGTATATATACACACACACACACACACATATATACATATACATACATATACATATATATACACATATATATACGTATATAGATATGTGTATATATAGATATACATACATGTATGTATGTATATGTGTGTGTATATATGTATGTATGTATGTATGTATATATACTGTATGTATATATATACATACTTGAATATAGTATGTATGTATGTATGTATGTATGTATGTATGTATGTGTATATATATATATATATATATATATATATATATATATATATATATATATATATATATATATATATATATATATATATATACACATACATACATACATACATACATACATATACAAACTTGAAACTTGGCACATATGTTCCTCTTGGCTTCTAGGTGCTCTCTAAGAAAGGATTTTTTGAAATGATCATCAGATCATTAGTATTTCTTATACAGTATTATATTAACACGCTCTGAGTCTAAGGAGTTTAGACATTCTACTCCCCCTTCCCACCTGGAAAGAACTCTGTTCCAACTGCCAGTTGCCTTATATTAACACGCTCTGATGCTAAGGAGTTACAAATTCTACATACATTTTCAAGCTTTAAGTGTCAATGTATCAAGCCCAATCACATAGTTTCGTAGTGAAGCACGGGTATCCAGCCACACACACACACGCACACACGCACGCACGCATGTACGTACGTACATACGTATGCATGCATGTATGCATGCATGTATGTATGTATGTATGTATGTATGTATGTATGTATTCTGTTCTGTGAATACCGCCATGCTCCCTTTCATCCTTAGGATTCTAAGGTTTTGTTCCTGGCTGGATGAATGAACATGTCGATTGCAACACTGTGAAATGCATCCAATGCAGCTAATGTTCGTCTCTGCATCCTGGCTACCGTTAAGTAACTGAAAGAGGGCCTTTTGTCAAGAATTAAGCTTTTTTTATTCATTTTATGAGTTAATGGGGTTCAATTAATGTTTCTGAAATGCCCGCTTCTTGTATATGTCTCTGGAGCTTTGAAGAGGTTGAGAAGAATGCCTAATGAATGGTTGAATGGTTATACTGATACCCTAGTAATTAGAGAATGCGTAATTAATGTACAGCTGCAGCAAACTCCTGGGTGCTGTCAATGACCCTATAATGTGCAAGAGCAAAAACAGGGGGGGGGGAGAAATTATGGGCTTCATTAGGGAATATAGCTTCTCCCCCCCACTTCTATTTCTTACATTTTTAAGTCTGCGTCTTAGTTTAATTAGAAGGAAGAAAATTAATTCCTCTCAAAATCATTATGCAACATGGCATCGTTGATTAAGTTCACCATGGACAAGAAAAGTGATCAGTTTCAAGATAGATCATCTTTCCTTCTTTCCTTCTCTTCTTTTCTTTCTTTTTTCTTTCTTTCTTTCTTTCTTTCTTTCTTTCTTTCTTTCTTTCTTTCTTTCTTTCTTTCTTTTTTCTTTCTTTCTCTTTCTTTTTCTTTCTTTCTTTCTTTCCTTCTTTTTTTCATTCCTTCTTTCTGTTTCTCTCCCTCTCTTTCTCCCTTTCTCCCTTTCTCCCTTTCTCTCTCTCTCTCTCTCTCTCTCTCTCTCTCTTTCTTTCTTTCTTTTTCTTTCTTTCTTTCTTTCTTTCCTTCTTTCATTCCTTCTTTCTGTTTCTCTCCCTCTCTTTCTCCCTCTCTTTCTCCCTTTCTTTCTTTCTTTCTTTTTTCTTTCTTTCTTTCTCTTTCTTTCCTTCTTTCTTTCATTCCTTCTTTCTGTTTCTCTCCCTTTCTTTCTCCCTTTCTTTCTCCCTTTCTTTCTCCCTTTCTTTCTCCCTTTCTTTCTCCCTTTCTCCCTTTCTTTCTTTCTTTCTTTCTTTCTTTCTTTCTTTCTTTCTTTCTTTCTTTCTTTCTCTTTCTTTTCTGTCTATCTCTCTGTCTATCTGTCTGTCTGTCTCTCCCACTCTTCCTCCCTCCCTCCCTCCCTCCCTCCCTCCCTCTCTCTTCTTAAGGCAATTCTGTTGAAGAAATCCAGATCAGGACTCTGAAAACATTAGATAAATCTGGTCTAGGAACTTTTTCCAGTTGAGCTGAATAAACCAACCCTGAGCTGTGTTTGGTTGGATTGTCTTGTCTGATTTCTGTAGCAATTCTAGAAAGCAAAGTGTTACAAGTTGCTTAAGAAATTCCTCCTCTAAACTCATTATTTATATCTGGCATTATTAACACTTCTTTTTGATTAAAGCCAGGACAGGACACTTCATTGCATAGCGTTTGGAGGCCAGGCATCCAAGTTCCAAATGATGGAACTCCGTTGAACTTAAAGGTGTAGACATCTGTAGACATTAGAATAAGATGATGGGATTTATTGTGGTCCCTTATGTTCTGCATGCTGGACTTGGGATTGTCGAATGGGATGACTGGGAAAGATTGATGGGTCTTTCCACTGACACATTTTTATTTATTTATTTATTTATTTATTTATTAGTGAGATTTATATACCGCCTCATAGTGCAAGCACTCTCTAAGCTGTTTACACCATTAAACAATGTATATTTATATTGCCCCCAACAATCTGGGTCCTCATTTTACCTACCTCGGAAGGATGGAAGGCTGAGTCAACCTTGAGCCGGTGAGATTTGAACAGCTGAACTGCTGATCAAAGTCAGCTAAAGTGGCCTGCAGTACTGCACTCTAACTGCTGCGCCACCTCGGCTCATGAAAGAAGTGGCTTTCAGCAGGTTCTGACCAGTTCTGGAGAACCGGTAGCGGAAATTTTGAGTAGTTCGGAGAACCGGTAAATATCACCTCTGACTGGCCCAGCCTCCATCTATTCTCTACCTCCTGAGTCCCAGCTGATAGGGAGGAAATGGGGATTTTGCAGTAACCTTCCCCTGGAGTGGGGAGGGAATGGAGATTTTGCAGTATCCTTCCCCTGCCATGCCCACCAAGCCAAGCCACACCACGTCCACCAAGTCACACCCACAGAACCGGTAGTAAAACTTTTTGAAACTCACCACTGATCTCATGGTCATGTGATCAAAATTCAGATGCTTGGCAGCTGGCATGTATTTATGACCGTTGCACTGGTCAGGGGATCATGTGATAAGCAAAGTCAATGGGGAAGCCAGATTCACTTAACAACCATCTTACTTATCGTAAGAACTGCAGTGATTCACTTAGCAACTGTGGCAAACAAAGGCCATAACACCAGGCAACACTCAGTTAACACATGTCTCACTTAACAACAGAAATGCTGGGCTCCATTGTGGTCTTAAGTCGAGGACCACCTGTATTAGAACCAACATTTCCCTATAGGTATTCGTAGGATTTGCTTATCTGTGTCATTCAAAGCTGCCACTGCAGTCTTTTAATCTGAATGGATCAAAAAATAGCAATAGCAATAGCACTTAGACTTATATACCGCTTCATAGTGCTTTACAGCCCTCTCTAAGCGGTTTACAGGGTTCAGCATATTGCCCCCAACAATCTGGGTCCTCATTTTACCGACCTTGGAAGGATGGAAGGCTGAGTCAACCTTGAGCCGGTGAGATTTGAACAGCTGAACTGCTGAACTGCAGTGCTGCATTTTAACCACTGCGCACTCTGATTTTCAGAGACCAGGTCTGTGTTGTTAAAAACACCAGTCATGATCATCACTGGATGGCAATCATTTTGCAAGTGATGGGCAATCACTTGATTTAAGAAGAAGACCTTCTGAAATGAACCTCAGGAAATTAATTCACAGCTTTATCCTCTCTGACTATCCTATTCTTCTCTGCTGAGGTCGCCAAGAGGATATTTTAAAGAGGTGGGTTTTTTTATTCCTTCCCTTTTCAATTGCATTACATTCAGAACCTAAGCTGCATTTAATCATCCCTCTGAGATATAAATCATCTAGTGAAGCTACTTAACCATGGTGTGTCAGCTTCAGGCATCAAAACAACTTTAGTTGGCTAAAGCCGGGAGCAAAAAAGTTTCCCGTCACGTCACTTCAACATCGCAAGAGAGAAGATGCATGAGCCAATATTAAGCAAGAGCATAATTTTATAGTTTAGCATTGTGTCAAAATGAAGCCCCCAGTAAAGTGTCAGACTGCAGATGACGAACCCTTGGTGCATTCTGAACTTGGCTGTTTGCTTGCAGACATTTCATTACCCGACTGGGTAACATTATCAGTGCTAGTTAGTGTGGGACTTGGTTAGATAGGCAGGCAGGCAGGCAGGCAGGCAGGCAGGCAGGCAGGCAGACAGACAGACAGACAGATAGACAGATGAGTCGTGGTGGTGTAGTGGTTAGAATGCAGTATTGCAGGTTGACTCTGCTCGTTGCCAGGAGTTTGATGCTGAGCAGCTCAAGGTTGACTCAGCCTTCCTTCTTTCTGAGGTCAGTAAAATGAGGGCACAGATAGTTGGAGGCGATATGCTGACTTTGCAAACCACTTAGAGGGGGCTCTAAAGCAGTATGAGGTAGTATATAAGTCTAAGTGCGATTGCAATAGATGGATGGGTGGTTGAATGGGTGGGTGGGTGGGTGGGTGAGTGGGTGGATGGATGGATGGATAGATAGATAGATAGATAGATAGATAGATAGATAGATAGATAGATAGATAGATAGATAGATAGATAGATAGATAGATAGATAGATAGATAGATAGATAGATAGATAGATAGATAGATGATAGAGATGGATAGATAGATAGATAGATAGATAGATAGATAGATAGATAGATAGATAGATAGATAGATAGATAGATAGATAGATAGATGATAGATAGATAGATAGATAGATAGATAGATAGATAGATAGATGATAGATAGATAGATAGATGGATAGATGATAGAGATAGATAGATAGATAGATAGATAGATAGATAGATAGATAGATAGATAGATAGATAGATAGATAGATAGAGATAGATAGATAGATAGATAGATAGAGATAGATAGATAGATAGATAGATAGATAGATAGATAGATAGATAGATAGATAGATAGATGATAGAGATAGATAGATAGATAGATAGATAGATAGATAGATAGATAGATAGATAGATAGATAGATAGATAGATGATAGATAGATAGATGATAGATAGATAGATAGATAGATAGATAGATAGATAGATAGATGATAGATAGATAGATAGATAGATAGATAGATAGATAGATAGATAGATAGATAGATAGAGATAGATAGATAGATAGATAGATAGATAGATAGATAGATAGATAGATAGATAGATAGATAGATAGATAGATAGATAATAGAGATAGATAAATAGATAGATAGAGATAGAGATAGATAGAGATAGATAGATAGATAGATAGATAGACTGATTGATAGATAGATGATAGATAGATGATAGATAGATGATAGATAGATAAATAGATAGATAGATAGATAGATAGATAGATAGATAGATAGATAGATAGATAGATAGATAGATAGATAGACATATGATAGACATATGATAGATGACAGGCAGACAGACAGATAGATAGACAGACAAGATATAAACTTAAAAGAAGTAGAAACTGCATATGTGGTCTTCATTGTGCAAAATGCAGAAATAAACATACCCACGATAACCAATTACTTTGCATTTCCGTACTGCAAACCTCAGAGAGAAAAAAAGGGGGGGGGGAGAGAGAACTGCAAGACATTCCCTATTATTTTAAAAGAATATTCCTTGAAATAAAAGAGGGAAAACGCTTCTTAAAGCCTCTTACTGTGCATTGAAGCCACAAACACCGCTATAGATTTTCCTGCCAGATGACTGTCGCCCCTGCGACGTCAAATGCAATAATTGAAACTTTATTTTGGATCTCACTTCACAGTTTGTGCAAGGTGAAAAAGAGCTTGACACCCTTTGAACTTTAAGAGAATGCTGACGAATATAATTTATAGCTTCTTTTCAGTCCTCTCTTTTAGCGTCTTCTCCTAACATGGCACAGAGAAACTGAAATTCTTCCTCTCCCTGGCAGCCAACAATTTATACAGCCAACACATAAAACAAGAGTCTACTAGGTGTTCAATATTGTTGCATACTCCAAAAGAAAGAATAGAATAGAATAGAATAGAATAGAATAGAATAGAATAGAGTAGAATAGAATAGAATAGAATAGAATAGAATAGAATAGAATAGAATAGGACAGGAGAGGAGAGGACAGGAGAGGACAGGACAGAACAGAACAGAACAGAACAGAACAGAACAGAACAGAACAGAACAGAACAGAACAGAATAGAATAGAATAGAATAGGACAGGAGAGGACAGGACAGGACAGGACAGGACAGGACAGAACAGAACAGAACAGAACAGAACAGAACAGAACAGAACAGAACAGAACAGAACAGAACAGAATAGAATAGGACAGGAGAGGACAGGACAGGACAGGACAGAATAGAATAGAATAGGATAGGATAGGATAGGATAGGATAGGATAGGATAGGATAGGATAGGATAGGACAGGACAGGACAGGACAGGACAGGACAGGACAGAATAGAATAGGACAGGAGAGGACAGGAGAGGAGAGGACAGAATAGAATAGAATAGAATAGAATAGAATAGAATAGAATAGAATAGAATAGAATAGAATAGAATAGGACAGGAGAGGATAGGATAGGATAGAATAGAATAGAATAGAATAGAATAGAATAGAATAGAATAGAATAGAATAGAATAGAATAGAATAGAATAGAATAGAATTTTTTATTGGCCAACTGCGATTGGACACACAAGGAATTTGTCTTTGGTGCATATGCTCTCAGTGTACAATTCTTGATTGTATAAAGAGAGGCATAGAATGAAGTATTAGTAGTACTGCTTCATAAAGCCTTAGTAAGGCCACACCTGGAATGCTGCATTCAATTTTGGTCACCACATTGCAAAAAAGATGTTGAGACTATGAAAAAAGTGCAGGGAAGAGCAACTAAAACGATTAAAGGTCTGGAGAGCAGGGGTGGGTTCCTCCCGGTTCAGACCGGTTTGCCTGAACTGGTAGCGACCCGCTGGTGATGTCACGATGATGTCACCAAACCGGATCGGTCAATGCCGGTCCGTGGGCGCCGCCATCTTTTAAAAAATTTATTTTTTATTTTTTATTTCCTTCTGAGCATGCACAGAAGCCGAGTTCCGGCACTGTGCATGCGGTCGCCATCTTTTCTTCGGCTTTGGTTTGTTTGTTTGTTTTGGATTTTTCGTTACTGCGCATGCCCACGCAGCGCAGGAGGGACCGAACCGGCAGCAAGGTAAGTTGGAACCCACCCCTGCTGGAGAGTAAAACTTATGAAGAACGGTTGCAGGATTTGGGTTTGACTAGTCTAGAGAAAAGCAGAACTAGAGGTGACATGATAGCAGCATTCCAGTATTTGAGAGGCTGCCACAAAGAGGAGGGGGTCAACTTATTTACCAAAGCACCAAGACAAAAAACAATGGATGGAAACTAATCAAGGAAAGAAGCAACCTGGAACTAAGGAGAAACTCCCTAAGAGAGAGGACAATTAACCAGTGGAACAGCTTGCCACCAGAAGTTGTAGGTGCTTCATCATTGGAGGTTTTTAAGAAAAGACTGGACAATCACTTGTCTGAAATGGTATAACAAGGGGTTGGACTAGAAGACCTCCAAGGTCCCTTCCGGTTCTGTCCTGACTGATCTATGGTATACAATTCTCATGTTGCCCACCTGAACACCCAGTGTGGAGAGCATTAAGCTAAGAAAGACTATTGTAGGCTGAGTGGCCAGCAACCTTCTAGAAATTTAGTCTAATGAGGAGATTGATATATCCATTTCCTTTATGGTCCTGTTAATATTTTGGATCAGTGTTTCTTAAACTTTAACATGAGTGGACTTCAACTCTCAGAATTCTCCACCCTGCATGTTTTGGAAAAGTCCATACATCTGAAAATTGCCAAGGTAGAAAAACACTGCTTCATTCATTTTATATCAGTCTACCATCGGTCCAAACATTGTCTTATGCTTTTGAATCGACCCTTTCTTTTGATCAACACAAATCCAAGGAGAAAGTATTTCAACTATCTGTATCCTGCTCTGAATCTCACGGTAATCACATTTAGAGTTCAGTAAGTATCTGTGGAAACTAATCAAGGAGAGAAGCAACCTAGAACCAAGGAGAAATTTCCTGACAGAAACAGAACAATTAATCTGTGGAACGATTTGCCTCCAGAAGTTGTGGATGCTCCAACAATGGAGGTTTTTAAGAAGAGATTGGACAACCATTTGTATGAAATGCTATAGGGCCGTGATGGCGAACCTTTGGCACGCCTGCCACAGGTGGCATGCGGAGCCATATTGGAGGGCATACGAGGTGTTGCCCTATGTCAGCTGTAGCGTGCATGCGCATGCTGGCCAGCTGATTTTCGGCCTTCTTTTTGGCCATTTTCGCTCTCCCCAGGCTTCAGGGGAGTCTTCCGGTTGGCCTTTTGGGCCGTTTTTGCTCTCCCCAGGCTTCAGGAGTCCGTTCAGTGAGGCCTGTGCACATGGGTGCGGGGGGGGCAGCGCGGGGGTTGTGCACATGTGCAGGGGGAGGGCATGGGTGTGGGCATGCACGCATGCTAGCACCGCGCACATCCTTTTGGCACGCAAGCCAAAAAAGTTTCGCCATCGCTGCTATAGGGTTTCCATCATGAGGAGAGGGTTGGACTAAAAGACTTCTCTTCTCTTCTCTTCTCTTCTCTTCTCTTCTCTTCTCTTCTCTTCTCTTCTCTTCTCTTCTCTTCTCTTCTCTTCTCTTCTCTTCTCTTCTCTTCTCTTCTCTTCTCTTCTCTTCTCTTCCCTTCCCTCCCCTCCCTTCTCCTCTCCTCTCCTCTCCTCTCCTCTCCCTTCCCCTTCCCTCCCCTCCCTTCTCCTCTCCTCTCCCCTTCCCTCCCCTCCCTTCTCCTCTCCTCTCCCCTCCCCTCCCCTCCCCCTCCCCTCTCCTCTCCTTTACTGTATTTGCTTTCCAATTTAAAAAAAATCCCTATCATTTCATATAAAAGGAAATTCAACAAATCAATGAAGCAGCAGTGAAGTGGAGATCCAAGACTAACTAATAAAACCTACAGTATGCAGTAGGCCCAGTTAGCTTATGTTTGAAATGAATTAAAGTCTATGTTCTTGTGCATCTTGGCTTGCCAAGAAAGTTCTCTGTTACGTACTCTGGTGTTTTTCCAACAAAACACAACAAAAACAGTTTTAAAAATCCACCTGCAAATCCCTTTGGGCTTTAAACATTTCTATTTTAAACAATAAGCCAGGAGAGCCAAAATAAACCGCTCGCAAACTCTACCACCCGGGATGGAGAATAACATCGTAGGGTAAAAAAACACATTAGTCTTTTGTACAGTGGCCTGCTTTTGCTGACACTTCTGTACACACAAATGCCACACATGTAGTCCTCTGGCTGGGAATAAACATCCATTTGATTGCTATGATTACACACATTAGAAATTTCTTGAAATTGTCCTCCGAATCCTATGGATAAAATTCTTCTTGAATATGTGGAAGTAGCAAAGTTCCCCTGATCATGTTTTTCCTTAGTCTCTATTCCCAGTCTGATCTCTGTGAATTTCTAATGTTACTCCCACATTACAATTTTTGTAATAATAATAATAATAATAATAATAATAATAATAATAATAATAATAATAATAATAATAATAATAATAATAATAATAATAATAATAATAATAATAATAATAATAATAATAATAATAATAACAACAACAACAACAACAACAACATACATACATACATACATACATACATACATCTTAAGAAGGTACTTGGTTGATACCTAGGATGCTGGCAACAACTGGTATCAACCATTAGCACCAGTCAATGGTATTTGTGATGCATTTTTTAAATATTCAGTTGACTGAGTTTCATGTTTAATGAATAAAAGAGGCAATAATAATAATAATAATAATAATAATAATAATAATAATAATAATAATAATAATAATAATAATAATAATAATAGTAGTAGTAGTAGTAGTAGTAGTAGTAGTAGTAGCAGCAGCAGCAGTAGTAGTAGTAGTAGTAGTAGTTGTTGTTGTTGTTGTAAAAAATATGACATACCTGTATCCAAAAAGTCATAGGAGCACAATGTGGAAAAAGTTACTGAAAATGAGACACTGAAGATCTTGTGGGACTTTCGAATACAGACACAAGTCATTTGGAACACAACACGCCAGATATCATGGTTGTCAGGGGCCGAAGAGTACAGTTATTTGATATCACTGTACCAGGAGATGCCAGAGTCGAGAAAAAGAACTGGAAAAAATCACGAAATATTGCGACCTGGCCATTGAAACTACACGGCCATGGATGAAACATGTAAGAGTGATACCCATTGTCATCGGGGCACTTGGTACCATGTCCAAGAATTTCACAAAACACATCAAGAAATTGCAGCTTCCTGCAATAACACCAGTGGAACTGCAAAAAACTGCGCTACTCAGAACAACATATATTTTAAGAAGATACTTGGTTGATACCTAGGACGCTGGCAGCAACCTGTATCAACCATTAGTACCAGTCAGTGGTATTTGTGACACTTTTTAAAATGTTCAGTTGACTGAGTTTCATGTTTAATGAATAAAAGAGATGATGATGATGATGATGATGATGATGATGATGATAATGATGATGATGATGATGCATTGGTATATTGGGGTATTCAAAATGTTTCATGTGCTCATCTGAATAATGTGTACAATAACATAACGCTAACGATTTTTTTCAAGTTGATTATGAATCCTGGTGGATCAATTGGCTAAACTCATTAAATTTTCTTGGCAACAATATGGAATTGGAATTGTTGCATTCCTCTGGCGTCTTTCTGTCCATCCATCCATCCATCCATCCATCCATCCCAGTGGTCTTCTAACCTAGATTTCCCCTTAGCTAACTCTGACCCTGATTACTGTTGGGTGTCTGTTTGGGAAGATCATCCACACTGGTTGTTGCCTCTACATACTTCAATTCTATAAAAAGAGAGAGCAAGACGGTGAAGAATGCAAGATACCTGTTCCGCATGATGGGGACATAATTGCTAGAGCTCTGCATGTAACATTTTGAATGCAAGATGTATTCCACTAGCTGTCCTTTCTAAAGAATAACAGAATAACAGAGTTGGAAGGGACTTTGGAGGTCTTCTAATCTAACCCACTGCTCAGGTAGGAAACCTTATACAAGTGATGGCGAACCTTTTTCTTCTTGCATGCCAAAAAGCTAGAGGTCGGGGATGGGCCATGTCATGTAGTGAATATTGTCAGTTGTATGTATATGCAGGGTGATGCATCCCTATCCTAATATTATGGTACATTCCATTACAAGCAGGACACGTGATGTGATCTTATGCATGTGTGCATTCCTGATTCTCCATTATTCTTCTTGTGGTTTGGCTCTGACCGGGAGCGGTCGCATTTAATTAGCAAGAATGTAATTATTCAGAATTTATTGTTTTTGTACCAAAATAAATATTTTCTATTAGTCTTTTAACTTCGGCTTTATTTCTAAATGTCTGAGCTCCGAGAGAAAGATCAAGCATTGCCTCTATGGAGATTTAGTCTCTCCAACAGGCCACGCCTCCCACGATAGCCAACCTGACCCTGGGCGAACCAGTTGTTAAATTATTTGAATCCCACCACTGCCCCTAATCATCTTTGTTGCTCTTCTCTGCACTCTTTCTAGAGTCTCCGCATCTTTTTTACATGGTGGTGACCAAAACTGGATGCAGTATTCCAAGTATGGCCTTACCAAGGCATTATAAAGCAGCGCTAACCCCTAACAGTGCATGCCTCTATTTCTACCACTCTGGTATACATCTGGGAGGATTGATTCAACCATTAGTGTTTCAAAATGTGCATTCTTAACAAGGACAACCCATAACTGTTTTGCAGCATATGTTGTGATGGGGTTTGACGAGTGATATGTGACGGGCATTTCCTCCCTCCAAAATTAAGACGTGGTGCATTCAATATGGTGGGAAAAAAACCCATATCTTTCTTGATTGACCATTGTTCCTGTCAGAATGTAGAGAGCTGCCTAATACCAGACTGGACAATTTATTCGCCAGCCCAGGTCCTTTATAAAATGTTATCTTCTTCTTTTATGGCCTGCAGCTCAGGTCATTAGACTTCACCTAGCATGCTTTTGTCCGTGACAAATAGCCTCAGTAATGGAGAGGAGCAAAAAAAAAGAATGAAAATAGAAATGGGAATTAGGAATCATGTTGAGGAAAGAGATGGATTTTATCCGGCCATTTTAATTGCAGCGTGCAATGTGAGCGTAAGAAAATTGCTGAAGACAAAATTGAAAAGGTAGAAACATCATCAAAGCCACCAACATCTGCCCCATCCCTGTAATATGACATGCTGCTGGAATTACTAAATGGACAATTTGGGCTGGACTAAAAAACAAAGAAAAAAGTAGTCAAAAAATGAGTTAGTTAAAAGATTGTGGGAGTTCGGAATGCAAACCGATGTCTTGACTCATAATATGCCAAACATTACTGTGGTTGAGAAGAAAAATGTTTGGATAATGGAGCTGGCAATGCCAGGGGATAGAAGGGCAGAAGACAAAGAACTGGAAAAGATAGCAGGATATCAAGATCTGAAAAGGAAAATATTATGGCATAACCTGGCCACGGTGTATATCATGAGCAGGGGCGGGTTTCTAATTTTTTTACTACCACTCTGTGGGCGTGGCTTATTTTGTGGGTGTGGCTTGCCAGCCATGTGACCGGGTGGACGTGGGAATCGGGAGCTTGTCAGCGGCCGGAGAAGCGGGGGGGCATTGCCCACCCGCAACGCAGCCCCCCACAGTGGAAGCAGCAAGACCGCGGCAGCGGTTCTTCTAGGAGGCTCCGTCCAGTCTGAATGCTTCTCCCCATTCGATGATCCTAGGCTCCTGCCGCCCGTTCCCCCTCCCCTCAGCAGCTCGAGACCTCAAATGTGCGAAAGTGCCTAGGATCATCACCGCGCGTTCGTGACTTCTCGGACTGCTGAAGGGAGGGGAATGGAGATAGCTCCTGCTGCCCATTCTTTCAGCATCTCACGCACTCCCTCAGCCACCCTCCCCTGCTTGGACTCACTGTGGGGTAGGAAGGCAGGGCATGCGCAGTGCCGGAAGCTCGGCTTCTGGGCATGCACAGAAGAAAATTTAAAAAAAAAATTAAAAAAAAAATTTTTTTTAATGGCGGCGCCCAGGCACTAGCAACCGACCGCACCGGTACTGTGACATCACCAGCGGGCCGCTACCGGTGCTATAGAGTGGACCGCACCGGTAGGAACCCACCACTGCATGCGGGCCAAAAAGAGATGTAAGAGCTTATTCCAATTGTAGAAGAAGGTTGAAGAGCCAGGTGGAGCTAAGACTATCACACTTCCAACTGGGAGCACATTGTTTGCTTCTCGCGTTGTCCTTGGGATAAACAAAATTAGACATTCAAAGCAATTCTTCTGGACCTGTAACTCCCAGACTTCTCCATAGCTATTGAAACAGCACCTAAGATAAACCCAAGTTATGCTATATTGTCAGGTGAAAGAAAACAGTCGTTCACCAATCAGGCTGAAATGTCATTGTTTATCACTTATTGTCACGATGTGAATTTTGATTGTCAGCTGTGTCCATATGCCATGCTCTATGATGCATAGAGATTCCTAGAGAGGCAGTCACGTGGTGAGCGGTCTGCGCATGTGTTACATTCCATTCATTCTTTCTTTCTCTTCTGCTGTGGTCCTTCATTGAGGAAGGATGTGTATTCTTAGGTGCAGAAATGTAGCAGTTTAGGATTATTGTTTTTTATATTCTTTTGTACTGAAATAAATATTTTGTTACTTAGACTTTATTTTCTCGGGCTTTATTTTGACAAAGGATTAGATTCAAAGGAAAAAGATCTTATCGCCTCTAACCATAAATTCTTATTCCGTCACTTATATTACAAGAATTTCACTGGACTGCTCGCCTTCCTCCTGGGAATGACCAGATAAGGCTTTATGGATTTGGGGGGAGGTCAAGCTTCTGCCAGAATAAAAATAATGGACTAACAAGAGTTGGAAGGGACCTTGGAGGTCGTCTAGTCCAACCCCCTGTTCAAGCAGGAAATTCTGTACCATTTCTGACAAATAGCAATAGCAATAGCACTTAGACTTGTATACTGCTTCACAGTGCTTTTTACAGCCCTCTCTAAGTGGTTTACAGAGTCATCCTATTGCTCCCAACAATCTGGGTCCTCATGTTACCCCCCTCGAAGGATGGAAAGTTGAGTCAACCTTGAGCCTGGTGAGATCTGCCAAATTGCAGGCAGCCTTCAGTCAACAGAAGTAGCCTGCAGTACTGCACTCTAACCACTAAGCCATCACAGCTCTTGACCATTGTCCAATCTCTTCTTAAAAACCTTCCAGTGATGGAGCACCCTCAACATCTGGGGGTAAGTTGTTCCACTGGCTAATTTTTCTAGCTGCCAGGAAATTTTTTCTTCAACCTAATTCTAGGTTGCTCCTTTCCTTGATTAGTTTCCATCCATTGCTTCTTGTCTTGCCTTCAGGTGATCCCCTCTTCTTTGTGACAGCCCCTTAGATATTGGAAGACTGGCATCATATCATCCCTAATCCTTCTCTTCATCATTCATCCATCCATCATCTTCATCCTCTTTATCTTCATCACCATTGCCACAAAGAAATCACAAAAGCCACCTTGGGATTAAAGCTAGCATTTTGCTGGGATCCAACCTTTCTCTTTCAGCTTTTTGGCAACTATGACAGAGATTTGCTGTTTGTGGCTGTGCAGTGATTATGTTCTGACCCTGCCTTAGTAGAAGCAAGAAACAGACTCCTTACACACAAAAAAAACCCCTTTTTATTTACCTCTTGTGAATTAATGGCATTCACCCACTGGAAAGTCCAGGCAGTAGTCCTTCAAGGAGTTAACTGCAGTAACAGACCTTACCAGTTCCTTGCAATAATTGCAAGGCTGTGAGCTCCCAGCCGAAAGGCTGCAAATTAAGTTCTGGAAAGCAGTCTTTATGGCATGAAACACAATGAGCCAAAATCTCCAGAAATACGAACTGTTGTCTTCTACGACAACCACTCCCCTTTCCTTCTATTTATTCTCCAGGCAGGGAGGGGCCATTCAGCATCCACGTGTGCTTTGCTTCCCGAGTCGACTCCTTGTCCTCTGTTGTTCTCCTCTCCTAACTGCTCTGCGCATATGTGCATCTGGAACAGGTCCCAGCTGTTCTTCCTCCTCACTCATCTCAGCCTCCAAAGGCAGATGCCTCTCTGGTGGCTGGGAAATGTCAGACAGCCCTGTCTCTGTCTCTGCGTCTGATGCAGAGCATCCATCAGAGGCTTCCACAGACTCCAGAACTGGCCCAAGTTCCTCCCCAACCTCCTCATCATCCGAGTCTGCCGCCAGCTCTGCTGGTGGCTGGCGAGCCACAACAGATTCTAAGCTTGGCTCTCGCCTGACCCCTCCCTGTCACGATGTGAATATTGTCAGTTGTGAGTCTATGCAGGGTGATGCACCCCTATTCTAAATATTATGGTACTTCCCAATATAAGCAGAACACGTGATATGATGTTCTGCACATGTCTACATTCCTATCCACCATTAATTACTTCTGTTATGCCTTCCGACCTGGAAGGACGTGTTACTTAGCAAAGATGTAGTTCATTCATGATTTATTGTTTTATATTCTTTTGTACTGAAATAAATATTTTCTATTAGACATTTTAATCTCGGTTTTATTTCTAAGTATTTGAATTCCAATTAAAAGATCCAAATATCGCCTCTACGGGGGAATGCTCCCCTTAACACTCCCTCCCTCCAGCCTAGCTGGCAATTCTCCCACATCCATATATGAAAAACCTGGAAAAGATGGAATCTAGTAATTACTATCTCAGTTCAATCTCTGATGAAAAGCACGTGTGCATTTAAAAAAAAATCTTTATTCCATTTCAAAGCTTTATTTAAATTATAAAATAACCCTTCTTACAACTTTCCTTATGAGCAGGAGAGTGATTCACTATCAATGCCTTACCGAGATATGAAAGAGAAGGATGCTATCGTTTCCTGCCCATGGTCCCATCTGACAATCGCCTTGACCTTTTGTCATATGGCCAAATGAATTTTTCAGCAACTCAACCAGTCCGTGTTCCAGCTCTGCTTTCCTGAAGGGAAGACGGCATAATAGTTCAATTTTAAAATCTTCATACATTTTCAGTGTTTTTTTTTAAAAAAGGGCACAAAAAGGGATTTGGAACCGGGATGTTCATTAAAAGCAGAGATCGTTCTGATGGCGCACGCTTATTTTGCTGCTGAGATTTTAGTGGGATTTTGTTTGCGAAGCCCGGTGCTTAACTTTGCTTGTGTTTATGGAAAGATGATTTAATTTGATGAGAAGATGGTGACAAATTCACTGTTAAGAGTTTCCCATAATGCTTTCAGATGATGAGTAAATTGCCCCCCGAGTAGAATATTTCAAATCTTAAAGCTAAGAGAAGAAAGAGAAAAATCAGGGGCTTCTCAGTCAAACCTCTTAACCTGCCACAATTTTTGCTGGAGCTTAACATCTCTTCACCTTAAACAGCCTCCCTTGGAAATGGCTCTGAACCGTTAGACCGAACGCAGATGAGAATCCATGGGAATTACTAAAGTGGAGGATTAAAAAAGAAAGTCAATACATAAACAGAGGTGAATTTTTAAAAAGGGGAGGAGGGAGAAATAAAGTTTTATTCTATACCCTCTAAAATAGTGTTTCTCAACCTTGGCAGTTTGAAGATGTGTGGACTTCAACTCCCAGAATTCCCCAGCCAGCGTTGCTGGCTGTGGAATTCTGGGAGTTGAAGTCCACACAACTTCAAACTGCCAAGGTTGAGAAACACTGCTCTAAAAGGTCCACTGAGGTAAATTTGAAGTTCTCTTTTACAACTTGAGGAAAACGGAGGGGAAAAGGAGACTCGTTTTCAAAAAGGTTTCTTATGTTTTCCCCCAAAGCTAACACTTGAAAGCGCTTCAACAAAAACTGGAGGGGAATTTTAAAATGCAGACACATACACACACACACACACACACACACACACACACACACACACACGCCTGCCCGCACACACATACATACATACTCATATTTCTTCTTGGGAATCGGAAGAAGAATTTTGTGAACAAAATACATGGTAGCTCTCTTAATGGAAACTCTTTCTCAGTTTAACAGGAGAATAGAATAGAATAGAATAGAATAGAATAGAATAGAATAGAATAGAATAGAATAGAATAGAATAGAATAGAATAGAATAGAATAGAATAGAATAGAATTCTTTATTGGCCAAGTGTGATTGGACACACAAGGAATTTGTCTTTGGTGCATATGCTCTCAGTGTACATAAAAGAAAAGATACATTTGTCAAGAATGGTTGTCATCGGGTTCAAGTAAGCAATCAGGAAACAATCAATATTAATATAAATTGTAAGGATACAAGCAACAAGTTACAGACATACAGTCATAAGTGGGAGGAGATGGGTGATAGGAACGATGAGAAGACTAATAGTAATTGTAATGCAGCCTTTGTGAATAGTTTGACAGTGGTGAGGGAATTATTTGTTTAGCAGAGTGATGGCGTTCGGGAAAAAACTGTTCTTGTGTCGAGTTGTCTTGGTGTGCAGTGCTCTATAGCGTTGTTTTGAGGGTAGGAATTGAAGCAATTTATGTCCAAGATGCGAGGGGTCAGTAAATATTTTCACGGCCCTCTTTTTGACTCGTGCAGTATACAGGTCCTCAATGGAAGGCAGGTTGGCAGTAATTGTTTTTTCTGCAGTTCTGATTATCCTCTGAAGTCTGTGTCTGTCTTGTTGGGTTGCAGAACCAAACCAGACAGTTATAGAGGTGCAGATGACAGACTCAATGATTCCGCTGTAGAACTGTATAAGCAGCTCCTTGGGCAGTTTGAGCTTTCTGAGTTGGCACAGAAAGAACATTCTTTGTTGTGCTTTTTTGATGACGTTTTTGATGTTAGGTGACCATTTTAGATCTTGAGATATGATGGAACCTAGAAATTTGAAGGTCTCTACTGTTGATATAGTATTGTAAGAGGTGGTAGGATGGGAGGGTTTCTCCTAAAGTGTACCACCATTTCTACGGTTTTGAGTGTGTTCAGTTCCAGATTGTTCCGGTCGCACCACGAGGCTAGTTGTTCAACCTCCCATCTGTATGCGGTTTCATCATTGTCTCGAATGAGGCCAATCACAGGAGGACAGATTTCCTGCAAAGTTGCTCAACTTATCCAGGTTCCAGATGGTTTACAAGGGTTTCTGATTAAGAAGATTTGTTTAAACTTCTCTAGTTTAGTTTAACCGGAAAGAAGTGCTTTTAAAAAAAATGTTAGCAACACTCCTAAACATTAGCTCTACTAATTATGTTGTCCTTACATTCAGGATGTGGTTTGCAAATGTTTCATAAATGTGTGGGTAAGACAGAGTGATAAATTCAGGTTGTCGGCTGGCTAACCCACAGCTATAAATCTAGAATAACAGAGTTGGAAGGGACCTTGGAGGTCTTCTAGTCTAATCCTCTGCTCAAGCAGGAGACCCTACCAGGGGTGGCCAAACTATGGTTCTTTGAGGACCTGTGGACTTCAACTCCCAGAATTCCTGAGCCAGCCATGCATGCATGGCTAGCTCAGGAATTCTGGGAGTTGAAGTCCACAGGTCCTCAAAGAGCCATAGTTTGGCCACCCCTGCGGGCCTAGACCATTTCAGACAAGTGACTGTCCAGACTCTTCTTGATACCTCCAGTGATGGAGCACCTACAACTTCGGGAAGCAAGTCATTCCACTAATTAATTGTTCTACTGAGCCGCAATGGCACCAGTGGTTAGAATGCAGTATTGCAGGCTCATTCTGCTCACATTGCCAGGAGTTTGATTCCTTCGATCGTGATCAAGGTTGACTCAGCCTTCCATCCTTCCAAGGTCAGTAAAAAGGGGACCCAGATTGTTGGGGGCAAGATGCTGACTCTGTAAATCACCTAGAGAGGGCTGTAAAGCACTGGGAAGCGGTATATAACTTCAAGTGCTATTGCTATTGCTAACTGTCAGGAAATTTCTCCTTAATTCCAGGTTGCTTCTCTCCTTGATTGGTATCCATCCATTGCTTCTTGTCCTGCCTTCAGGTGCATTGGAGAATTGGTTGACCCTCTCTTCTTTGTGGTAATCCCTTAGATATTGAAACACACGAGTAAGAGCCGAGGTGGCGCAGCGGTTAGAGGCAGGTACTGCAGGCCACTTTAGCTGACACTGATCCACAGGTCAGCGGTTCAAATCTCATCGGCTCAAGGTTGACTCAGCCTTCCATCCTTCCAAGGTAGGTAAAATGAGGACCCAGATTGTTGGGGGCAATATAAATATACATTGCTTACTGGTGTAAACCGCTTAGAGAGTGCTTGCACTGTGAGGCGGTATATAAATCTCACAAAATAAATAAATAAATAAATAAATACCATCCCCCAGATCCATACTGGACTTGGAATTGTTGTTATTATTATCATTGCAATTGGCTATAGCTGCCCAATTCCGGTGGCTTTAGAAAAATATCAAAGCCTAGTTAAATTAAAGAGATACCCAGAACAAATATGCAGTAATAAATATATATGTTTGGATTCATAGCCTATTGAGTGTGGTGTTATCAGATGTAGGAGCCGAGGTGGCGCAGTGGTTAAAAGCAGCACTGCAACCTACTTCAGCTGACTGCTAGTTCAGCAGTTCAGCTGTTCAAATCTCACCGGCTCAAGGTTGACTCAGCCTTCCATCCTTCCGAGGTTGGTAAAATGAGGACCCAGATTGTTGGGGGCAATATGCTGAACTCTGTAAACTGCTTAGAGAGGGCTGTAAAGCACTATGAAGCGGTATATAAGTCTAAGTGCTATTGCTAAAGTTCATTAGAAGGCAGACTAGAGATACTCAAAACTCTTAACATTGAGTGTTCATACTGAGTCTTGTGGTCCAGGCTGAATAGTCCTGACCGCATTGGACTTCAGTTCGGACCATAATATTCCATGCAAAGCTGCTGAAGGCTATTTCCTAGCATCTTCCTTAGAGCCTTTTTCTGATATTGGTGCCAGCGAAAAAGAGAGAAAATGGTGATTCCATACTGACCCTTCTTTTGGGTTTAGAATTGTTTTGTAGAGATACTCGTATTTTTCAGAGTATAAGACACACTTTTTCCCCTCCTAAAAGAGGGGGGAAAGGTTTGCCATCACTGCCCTGGATGATAGGCTCAAGATCCAGATGGATCTTGACACACTTGAACACTTGGCCCTAACTAACAAAATGAAATTCAATATAAAGAAAAATAAAGACTTACACTTAGGCAAGAAAAACCAAAAGTACTGTTGAGTTGTGGGAATAAAGACAGGAGACAGACTTCAAAAGGAACTTCTATACTTGGCAACTTCTCTGTACAACCAGCCACTTGCAGTCTGACAGCTAGCCCTTTTATAGGGAGCTGTCAGATCAACCAATGGCGTTTGAGCATTCTCCCGCTCAAACGCTGGACCTGGGTGAAACCATGTAGGCAGTTAATACATAACAAGTACACATATAGACTGGGTGAAACCAGTCAAATGCAAACACTACTCATTCAGTGAGGACTATCCACAAATAAGTAATGTGTTTCCCCTAGGGCCTAGGCCAGTGATGGCGAACCTATGGCACGGGTGCCAAAGGTGGCACGGGGAGCCATATCTGCCGGCACACGAGCTGTTGCCCTAGCTCAGGTCCAGCGCACATGTGCGTGCACGCCAGCTGATTTTTGGCTCACGCGGAGGTTCTGGGAGGATGATTTTGGCCTCCGGCGGTCCTCTGGGGTGGCGGGAGGAGCGTTTTCGCCCTCCCCAAGTTCCAAGAAAGCCTCTGGAGCCTGGGGAGGGCAAAAAACGGGCCTACTGGGCTCACTGGAAGTCGGGAAACGGGGGAGTGGGGGGGGTGATGCACGCATGCACAGGGGGGTGGGACAAGTGGGGGGCTTTGAATTATGGGTGTGGGCACGCACAAGCGTGCGATAGCGCGTGCGCGCACTATTTTGGCACCCGAGGGAAAAAAGGTTTGCCATCACTGGCCTAGGCATTTGAGGCAGGAAACTAACCTCTATAGTTGTTGATGAATTGTTATACATTGGTTGACGTTAAATGGGTTGCTGTTTTAATCTTAAGCATTGATCATTCTATGCTGTGGTATTTTAGCATTTGAATACTTATATATTTCCAGCACTGTCCGCATTGGGAAATGGGCAGCCATGTACATCATTTAGATGAATATATAAATATGGGTTAAATCTGGTGTCATTTTGTATTTTATCTGTTTCTCTACAGTTGTGCCTATCTTTCTGCCATTATGCTTTGTGAGTGTTTGTTTACGAGTTTTCTCTTTGATTTTGTAATCATTTTCTGGAATGTTGCCCCAAAAAAGAGAGAGAGAGAGAGAGAGAGAGAGAGAGAGAGAGAGAGAGAGAGAGAGAGAGAGAGAGAGAGAGAGAGAGAGAGAGAGAGAGAGAGAGAGAGAGAGAGAGAGAGAGAGAGAGAGAGAGAGAGAGAGAGAGAGAGAGAGAGAGAGAGAGAGAGAGAGAGAGAGAGAGAGAGAGAGAGAGAGAGAGAGAGAGAGAGAGAGAGAGAGAGAGAGAGAGCACACAGAGTGCCTCTACAGAAGAATGGAAGGATAATTATACAATCAACAAATAACATATTTTGCTAGCTGATCATCGTATTTCAGTGGGTTATGAGAAAATGACATATTTCTGAAAACGGTGAAAGAATTCATATTAAAAATGTTAGTATGGCTTCACAAGTGTGTCGATGTTTTATGCTCCATTAGGAATGCAACACAACAAGATGGATGAAGACATTTTACAGTTTGGTGTGTCGGTATATGTGCTTGTGTACATGTATATGTGTTCATACAAGAATATTTCTTTACATACTGTGTATGTAGTTGGTTATTATATCTAGCTGACATTGGCTGATCTTGAAAAAAATAAAGCATTGCTGGATCTGGTCAGTATTTGGATGACTATCAAGGAATGAGTCTTGCAGATAAGTCCTCCACTCCTCTACTCGCAACAGAATTCCTTATTCCACCAGAATTGAAATTTTAGGCTCAGACAACTTAGAGCTACATCGCCTTCGATCTGATCTAAATGTAGTTCATAAAATCATCTGCCACAATGTCCTACCTGTCAATGAATACTTCAGCTTCAACCACAACAACACACGAGCACACAATAGATTCAAACTCAATGTAAACCGCTCGAAACTCGACTGCAGAAAATACAACTTCAGCAACAGAGTGATCAATGCCTGGAATGCACTACCTGACTCTGTGGTTTCTTCCCCAAACCCCAAAAACTTTAACCTTAGACTGTCTACAGTTGACCTCACCCCATTCCTAAGAGGGCAATAAACAAACAAACAAACAAACAAACAAACAAACAAACAAACAAACAAACACATAAATAAAGTTGTTCAACTGATTAATTGTTCTAACTGTCAGGAAATTTCTCCTTAGTTCTAAGTTGCTTCTCTCCTTGATTAGTTTCCACCCATTGCTTCTTATCCTGCCCTCATGTGCTTTGGAGAATAGTTTGACTCCCTCTTCTTTGTGGCAACCCCTGAGATATTGGAACACTGGTATCATGTCTCCCCTGGTCCTTCTTTTCATTAAACTAGACATACCCAATTTCTGCAACCGTTCTTCATACGTTTTAGCCTCCAGTCCCCTAATCATCTTTGTTGCTCTTCTCTGCGCTCTTCCTAGATTCTCAGATAATTGGATAATTTTGTTTCTGTTGGATTTAGGAAAGAGACTTGTTAAAATCTTGAAAAATTCTGTACAATGTGACAAAGAATAAATGAATTTTAAATTCCTAAAACAAAATTTGAATGAATAAAAGATTAAGACTGTTATAGATTTGTTTATAGATAAGAGATGGAATATTGCATGAAGAGATAAATGTTTGTTACTCTGTAGAGCGTGAAGAAGCACTAAATTTGTTTATACTTTATTGTGATAAATGTTGGAACTCTCTTTATACTTTTCTCTTCTCTTTCATTATAATGTTCCTACTTTTTATCTCACTTCTCCTTTTTCACTTCCCTTTTTTACTCTGTTCTATTCTTTCCATTCCTTAATTTCAGAATTCATCATTTTAAGAATCAATATTAATAACAATTATATTTAAAATTAAAAAAATCCCCCCCCCGCAATTGATGGAAGTAATAAAAGAGTAGTTACTTACAAATGTGTCAATTCAATGCTTTTAAAATAAGCATATAAAATTAATGACGTGATGAATACTTCTTTATAGAAATAGTGTGGGACTGAAAATGAATGTTTTTCTTATTATTTCGGACTGGGAAGGGATCCAAATAATAGCACTTTGGATGTTGCACATATTTTAACTATCTGTGGATTTTGTCTAACACAGGGGTAGGCAAAGTTGGCTCTTCTATGACTCGTGGACTTCAACTCCCAGAATTCCTAAAATAGCATAATTGGCTCAGAAATTCTGGGAGTTGAAGTCCATGAGTCATAGAAGAGCCAACTTTGCCTACCCCTGGTCTAACACATTAGTACATCAGTGGTTGGTTGCTACCGGTTCGCCCAGATTCGGGCGAACCGGTAGCGGTGGCAGCGGGAGGCTCCGCCCACCCACCCAGACATCATCACAGATGACCTGCGCATGCGCAGAAGGTTCTGCACATGCACAGAAGCGCTGCACACACGCGAAGCGCACACTTGCATTCACAGTTCCGAACCAGTAGCGAAGGTAAGTGAAACCCATTATTGTAGTACATGGAGGGAAGTAAGCAGTGGGGTACCACAAGGTTCCATCTTAGGCCCAGTATTCTTCAATATCTTCATAAATGACTTAGATGAAGGAATAGAAGGGGAACTTACCAAATTTGCAGATGATACTAAGCTGGCAGGAATAGCCAACACCCTAGAAGATAGGCTCAAGATCCAGATGGATCTCGACAGACCTGAACACTGGGCCGTATCTAACAAAATGAAATTCAATGTAGAGAAAAGTAAAGACTTAACACTTAGGCAAGAAAAACCAAAAGTATTCATATAGGTTGGGTGAAACCAGGCTTAATAGGAGTAACTGTGAGAGGGATCTTGGAGTCTTAGTGGACAACCAGTTAAATATGAGCCAGCCATGTGCGGTGGCAGCCAAAAAAGCCAATGCAATCCTATTAACAGTGATACAATCAAGATCAAGGGATATACTAATACCACTCTATAAAGCTTTAGTAAGACCACACCTAGAATACCGCATCCAGTTTTGGTTACCACACTATTAAAAAGATGTTGAGGCTCTAGAAAAAGTGCAGAGAAGAGCAACCAAGATGATGAGGGGACTGGAGGCTAAAACATACGATGAACAGTTACAGGAACTGGGCATGGCCAGTCTAGTGAAGAGAAGGACCAGGGGAGATATGATAGCAGTCTTCCAATATTTGAGGGGCTGCCACAGAGAGGAAGGGGATCAAGCTATTTTCCAAAGCACCCAAAGGCCAGACAAGGAATAATGGATGGAAACTGATCAAGGAGAGATTCAACCTAGAAATAAGGAGAAATTTTTCTGACAGTGAGAACAATCAACCAATGGAACAGAAGTTGCCTTCAGAAGTTGTGGGAGCTTCATCACTGGAATCTTTCAAGAGGAGACTGGACTGCCATCTGTTCAGAAATGGTGTAGGGCAGGGGTGGCCAAACTATGGTACTTTGAGGACCTGTGGACTTCAACTCCCAGAATTCCTGAGCTAGCCATGCATGCATGGCTGGCTCAGGAATTCTGGGAGTTGAAGTCCACAGGTCCTCAAAGAACCATAGTTTGGCCACCCCTGGTGTAGGGTCTCCTGCTTGGGCGGAGGGTTGGACTAGATGACCTACAAGATCCCTTCCATCTCTCTTACTCTGTTAAATCTGTTACTCTGTTCAATTATTATAAAGACTCATAGCAGCCATTTTTGCACGGTTGTAAGAAAATACTACACATTATAAGTGCATAGACTCTTTCAGGGAGGGTTTTTATTTTTATTTTTATTTTTTTATTTTTGCTCTGTCTGGAAGGCAAGAAAATGCACTCGGCTCTTCCTCACACTTTCAAAACAGGTGTCATGGACTTTTTCTTTCTTTCTTTTCCCCCTCATGCCAGAGTGATAAATGTATGAAACAGGCTGTCAGCCGAAGTTGCTGAGGGAAAAACACTGGGGTCATTAGAGAAAAAACGAGATGACTTCCATGTGGGAAACCGAATGCTAAGAATGGATGAACTCGGAAAGAAGAGATGGCCTCCCCTGATCCCCCAATGAGGTCTTAAGTTCTCCTCTCGGTTGTCTTTCCTACAATCATTTAATTGAAAAATTCGGCTTGCTTACAGCTCACAGTCCCATGGCAGCAGAGGAGCCAAATTCCTTCACACTGCACAACTTGTACTTGTTGCACAGTGGGACGCTGGTTATAAAGATATTGCAATTTTTTTTAATGTGCTGTCGTCATGAGATGTTTTATCCCCCAAAAATTATTGTTTTCGGTTAAATTAGCTGACCCATTTGTAATACAGGCCCGGCCATTTTATATGAACCCAAAGTCTCACTGAAGAATCGTTTCTCGTGTCATTATAATGTCTACTTGATGATACAAGTGCTAAGTTCAGAACTGCAGGGCTTTTGCTCAAATGAGGACAGGGAAAATATTTTGATATATACTTCTAGTCTTTCCTCATAACATCCTCCCTCTCTTTTTGACAACGTCCATATATTTTCTCCAAGCACGGGCGTTGAATAACCAGAGGGTCAAATTGGATTCCGAGCTGCTTTCTTTATATAAATGGGAAAACGTGTCAGGGTCATTTGTGCTTTTGAAACCTATTTTCCTCATCTCGCCTAGCCAGTTCGACTCCGAGGTGGAGAAAATCCAAATTACTCCGGTCTACCATCTGAGGCCTACAACTTACTCTCAGAGTAAAGTTCTGTCTCAACTGTAGGAGTTCTGATTGGATCAGTGATTGGAAAATCCTTCCCCTCCCCAAATTTACAGAAACCAAGAAATACATATTTGCACTTCTAAAATGAGGGAGACAAGAATTGGAAGAATGATTTGGCCAGGAATAATTTGATTAGGGATGGTTACACTACCCGTATGATCAAACTTTCCATTTTAGCAAAAACTGAGTATCTGTGATAAAGTAGGAGGCCCTTGGGCTTCAATAATAATCTACCTTATAAAACTCTGAAGATTACTTGAATACAAAATACAGAATTGGAAGGGGCCTTGGAGGCAGGAGCGGGTTCCTATTTTTTTTACTACCGCTCTGTGGGCGTGGCTTATTTTGTGGGTGTGGCTTGCCAGCCATGTGACCGGGTGGGCATGGGCCTCAGGAGCTTGGCAGCGGCCGGTGAAGCGGGGGGTATTGCCCACACGCAACGCAGCCCCCCACAGTGGGAGCAGCAAGACCGCAACAGCTTCTCCCCATTCAATGATCCTAGGCTCCTATCGACCATTCCCTCTCCCCTCAGCAGCTCGAGAAGCCTTGAACATGCGAAAATGCCTGGGATCATCACCGCGCATTCGTGGCTTCTCGGACTGCTGAAGGGAGGGGAATGGAGATAGCTCCTGCTGCCCGTTCTTTCAGCGTCTCACGCGCTCCCTCAGCCATCCTCCCCTGCTTGGACTCACTGTGGGGTAGGAAGGCAGTGCATGCGCAGTGCCGGAAGCTCGACTTCTGGGCATGCGCAGAAGAAATTTTTTAAAAAAATTAATTTTTTTTTTTTAAAAATGGTGGCACCCAGGCACCGGCAACCGACTGTACCGGTACTGTGATGTCACCAGTGGGCCACTACCGGTGCTATAGAGTCGACTGCACCAGTAGGAACCCACCACTGCTTGGAGGTCTTCTAGTCCAACCCCCTGCTCATTTGCCATTCTGGACAAATGGTTGTCCAATCTCTTCTTAGAAACCTCCAGTGATGGAGCACCCACAACCTCTATATGTGCTCTGAGGACCTCAAGAAAAAATGGCTAATAAAATGTACTAAGTCCATGCGTCATTTGACTGTCAGTTCATATTTTGTGCATTAAGTCCTCCATGTTTTCGCTCCCTCATTTAAATTTGTGAAAGCCACATTACCTGATTTGTTTGAGTATTCTTCTCTTCCCCCACTTTTCTATAAAGTACTTGGAACATGTGTAAAAGCAGAAAAGCAATGTTCTCAACACAGATCTGAATCATCATTTTATTGCTGAATTCTGTGTACATGTACTTTGTACATATGTACATAATTATGTACAAGCTACATAACTGTTGGCCATGTCATGCATGCAAATTCATTGGAGAAAGCAATGATGCTAGGAATCAGGGGTGAAATGTGAAAATTTTCCCTACCGGTTCTGTGGGCGTGGCTTATTTTGTGGGCATGGCTTGAGGTCTGGTGGGTGTGGCTTCAGGTGGGTGTGGCTTGGTGGTCAGGTGACTCATTGGGTGTGCTTTGTGGTCAGATGACCAGATGGGCATGGCTTGGTGGTCAGGTGACCAGGTGGGCGTGGTTTAACAGATTTAACAGAGTTGAAAGAAGGGACCTGGCAAGGTCATCTAGTCCAACCCCCTGCCTAAGCAGCATTGCAAAAGCACACAAAATGGCCCCTGCCACAAGCATGAGCCTCACAGAGCAACAAAGAGCTGAAAAAAAAACTTTTATACTTTACACACAACACACAACAACACAACTGACTCACACACCATGCAAAAGGACACAAATGGCACCTGCAACAGATTTAACACATTTAACAGAGTTGGAAGAAGGTACCTTGCAAGGTCATCTAGTCCAACCCCCTGCCTAAACAAGCATTGCAAAAGTTTTAAATGGCTATGGCTACTATTTTTTTAAAGCAAAAAAAAAAGTTACTTACCCAATTGAAGGAACAAGGCAGGCAGAATCAGTTGCAATCTGAGTCGATGGATTGCACAGTTGTTCCCCAAGATGGATTTGCAGGCTGCAATCCAGACAAAGCAAGGCAGGCAGATCCAGTTGATCTCCGAGCAGATGGATTGAACAGTTGCTTGCAGAGCAGATGGATTGCAGGCTGCAATCCAGACAAAGCAAGGCAGGCGTTGCGACCAGCGGCTCAGAATTCATTCAGAAGAGCGAAGGTAAGCAAGCTGGAGGCTGGGGGGGGGGGGAAGGTGGGTGGTTAGCTAGGCTGCAAAAGCTTTAAATAGCTATGTCTAACAAAAACAATTCCTAAAAAAAAATCAAGATAAAAAAACCCCAATTTACTATTTTTTAAAGCGAAAAGAAAGTTACTTACCCAATTGAAGGAACAAGGCATCCGGGCAAGGCGAGGCGTCAGCAAAGCCAGTACCTGTGCCCATGTGGCAAAGGGGAACAACTTATATAGGCCGGGTGTGGGGTGGGTGGGCCAGAAGCGCCGATCCGAGTGGCGGGAAAAGTGGCCATTAAAAAAAAATTAAAAAGGAAAAGCAACGAGCAAGAAAAGTGGTAAGTGGGTGAGTGGGCAATTGAGTGGACATGGGCGGCCGGGGTGCGGGGGTGCATGGGGCTGGGGGCCTGGGGCATGGACCGGTTCGGGGGCATGGCCAGCCAGCCATCGCTACCGGTGCACCAAACCACCGGCAGTAGCCCCTACCGGTCTGCACGATCGGTCCAAACCGGGAGCATTTCACTCCTGCTAGGAATGGTTAGCGGAACAAAAAGAAGGGTTAAGGAAAGAACACGCCGGTTTGATAACATCAAAACTTACCCAAAGCTGAATGTACAACAATTGAAAAAGTTCTGTGCTTCACAGGGTGGCATGAAAAGCACTTGCCTATAAAGTCTCCAAGAGTCAGATATGATTAAATGATTAAACAACAACAATGTACATCATGTAAGAGAGGCCCATAAAAGCAATCTCACCAAATTCTGAGAGTTGTCATCCTAAGACAGGGGTGTCAAACTCGATTTCATTGAGGGCTGCATCAGGGTTGTGTTTGCTGTGTCTTAGAAGACATACAAACTGAGGCAGACATGTTTGAAAGGCTAACAAGTTTATTCAGCTCAAGGTAAATGCTAACAGTGAAAGAGCTAGCCTGACTGCTTAGCGCGGCACCTCAGGCTAACAGAGAGCGGCAAACTCAGCACCCTTGACAGCTCCTTATATAGTCGAGCCAGAATGGCTGTGACCAATCAACTTGCAGCAGCAGCCCGGCTTCAGCTGAGGACATGAGGGAAGCCTGGACGCAGCAGTGTTTGACCTCAGGGGGCCGGGGTTAGGCATGGCCAGCTTGACGTCACTGGTGTCGGGGGCGTCTGTGGTGGCCTGAGCACTCTGCCAGTGAAAATGTGCTGCTGAGCTCTGTTTTCGGCTGTGCCGGCCTTCTGCAACCCTCTGCCAGTGAAAATGAAGCTCGGGAGGTGCATGTGTGGCTCTTCCGAGTTCTGCTTTCACTCGAGGTGGCACCACAGGCTGGTCCTTCACTATTTCCAGGGTAGCCCCACAGGCCAGATCTAAGCACCGTGCGGGCCGGATCTTGCCTGCAGGCCTTGAGTTTGACACCCCTGCCCTAAGAGGTTGACAAAAAATCGAGTAATGTTGGACAAAAAAAAATCAAGTAATGTTGGTCTATGCTGAGGAAAGCTTTACTAGAACTTGAAGGTGGCCCTCAAAGATTTTGTAGATGCTACTGTCGTTTATAATTTGAAACCACATCCTGTGGTTTTCTGCACCCAATTTAGAGGCCACGCTCCGTCCAAACAGGGGTACAAAGATATAATCAGAATTGTAGTAAGTAGAGAAATTAGACTTTCTCAGTTTGGCATCGAATTTCATGGAACTTGTTAAACAAAGGACTTCAAAGACAGATGATAATGGAGCGTTTCTGAATAGTTTATAAGGAAGTAAACACTCTCTTTTGATTTGAAAGTGTGTTTGTTTAATCACATTCTGTCTGTTATCTCATTAAAGCAGGTACCTCTATGATATCACTCAACAATTGTTTGTAAATATCTATTGCTATAAAATAATTAAAACTTCAACAGTTCAAAAATGTTCAAAGACGTGTTACTTTTTAAGGTGCTATAAGTCCTGCTATATTTCTTTAGCTATAACCAACATACGTCTCTTTGGAATTTGTTTGTTTTTGCACACTGTTTTAAAATAACTGTTTTGTGTAATTTAGTGTGACTTGAAGAAATATAATATATGTCACCTCTATTATATTTTTCCTGTTTATTATCTTTAACAATCTAAAGTAAAACATACCATATTCTGTTCTCTTAGGCCACTGCTGGAATTCACTCAAGTACTGGATCTAGTCAGGATCAATTTATTTCTTGGGGTATTAAGGATCTATTTTCCTACATATTTGTTTTCACTTTTACTGCTTTGGTATAACAATATGGTCAAATCTGAAAATATATATCACTGGTAATGTCAGAGTTTACTGACATCTAAGTAAGTAATGAATTGAGCCGTGGTGGCCTAGTGGTTAGAATGCAGTATTGCAAGCTGGCTCTTCTAACTGCCAGCAGTTCGATTCTGACTGGCTCAAGGTTGACTCAGCCTTCTATCCTTCCGAGGTCAGTAAAATGAGGACCCAGATTGTTGGGGGCAAGAGGCTAACTCTGTAAACCGCTTAGAGGGGGCTGCAAAAGAACTATGAAACGGTATATAAGTCCAAGTGCTATTGCTTGGGAAGGAGGGAAGGAAGGAAGGAAGGAGGGAGGGAGGGAGGGAGGGAGGGAGGGAGGGAAGGAAGGAAGGAAGGAAGGAAGGAAGGAAGGAAGGAAGGAAGGAAGGAAGGAAGGAAGGAAAATGAAAACAAGGAAGGAAGCTGTGGTGGTGCAGTGGTTAGAGCGCCATATTGCAGAGTAACTGCCCTCTGCCAGAGGTTCGATCCTGACCGTCTCAAGGTTGACTCGGCCTTCCATCCTTCTGAGGCAGGAGAGAACCGTTAGTTTCACTTCAGAGCTCAGAGTGGACTGAGAGTACAGAGCCACGCCCAGCCTTCCATCTGAAGTTTCAGGTTCAATTCTCTGCACAGACTCAGACGGGTTTAGCTCTCATTGCCTGACTTAGTTGCCATGCCTATCCATTGGCTGACCTTGTTACCATTGGCTCTCCCAGTTTATGAATATCTTAACGTTCTCTTCTCTTCTCTACTGTATTCTCTCATACAAAACCAGAACTGGGCAAAGGACAGCCAATGCCACCTCTTTAAAGAAGCTGAAGAAACAGTGGATCGCCTGGTGAGCAGGTATAAGATCACTCAGACACAACAAAAAGTAGCAACAATGGTGCATTGGAAGATCTGCAAGAAATATCATTCACCTGCAAGCAAGAACTGGTGGAACCATAAAATGGAAAAAGTCATAGAAAACGAAGAAGCTAAGTCAGGGACTGTAGAACTCGAACAGGCAAGCACCTGCTACACAGTGGTGAAATCCATTTTTTTTACTACCGGCTCTGTGGGCGTGGCTTGGTGGGCATGGCATGGCTTGGTGGGCGTGGCAGGGGAAGGATACTGCAAAATCCCCATTCCCTCCCCACTCCAGGGGAAGGATACTGCAAAATCCCCATTCCCTCCCCACTCCAAGAGAAGGATACTGCAAAATCCCCATTCCCTCCCCACTCCAGGGGAAGGATACTGCAAAATCCCCATTCCCTCCCCACTCCAAGAGAAGGATACTGCAAAATCCCCATTCCCTCCCCACTCCAGGGGAAGGATACTGCAAAATCTCCATTCCCTCCCCACTCCAAGGGAAGGATACTGCAAAATCTCCATTCTCTCCCCACTCCAGGGGAAGGATATTGCAAAATCCCCATTCCCACCCCACTCCAGGGGAAGGATACTGCAAAATCTCCATTCCCTCTCCACTCCAGGGGAAGGATATTGCAAAATCCTCATTCCCTCCCCACTCCAGGGGAAGGATACTGCAAAATCTCCATTCCCACCCCACTCCAGGGGAAGGATACTGCAAAATCTCCATTCCCTCCCCACTCCAGGGGAAGGATACTGCAAAATCTCCATTCCCTCCCCACTCCAAGGGAAGGATACTGCAAAATCTCCATTCTCTCCCCACTCCAGGGGAAGGATATTGCAAAATCCCCATTCCCACCCCACTCCAGGGGAAGGATACTGCAAAATCTCCATTCCCTCTCCACTCCAGGGGAAGGATATTGCAAAATCCTCATTCCCTCCCCACTCCAGGGGAAGGATATTGCAAAATCCCCATTCCCACCCCACTCCAGGGGAAGGATACTGCAAAATCTCCATTCCCTCTCCACTCCAGGGGAAGGATATTGCAAAATCCTCATTCCCTCCCCACTCCAGGGGAAGGATACTGCAAAATCTCCATTCCCACCCCACTCAGGGGCCAGCCAGAGATGGTTTTTGCCAGTTCTCCGAACTATTCAAAATTTCCGCTACCAGTTCTCCAAACGACTCAAAATTTCCGCTACCAGTTCTCCAGAACCTGTCAGAACCTGCTGGATTTCACCTCTGCCTACACAACATCCCAGACAAAACAACTATTGATAACAAAGATAAAACAATAATAATTCTGAATAGTGGGTGTGGCAGTACTTGGAGACAGCAGAAGAGAAGAGAAAGAGCTGGAGATAATCACGAAATACAAAGACCTGCAAATAGAAATAGAACGTCTGTGGCAAAGGCAAGCAAGAGTAGTACCAATAGTAAATATTCACCATATGTGGTGGTTGTGTAAAAAAGAAAGGAAATTTTGGAACCAGGTTAAGATATGGCTAGAAGAGATACTAGGTAGGGACATAGAAATGAAATCAGAACTGTCTCTACTAGGAATTATTCATGAGAAATATGAAAAAGGACAAATATATTTAATTCTACATATAACAACTGCAGCAAGATTGATATATGCGCAATATTGGAAAAACGGAAAAACTCCATCGGAAGAAGAAATAAGAGAGAAAATATTGACGTGTGCAGAAATGGATAGACTATCACTGGAAATGAAGGACAAAGGGGAGACGGAATACTACACAATATGGGATAAATTTTATCAGTGGATAGAAAGAAAATATGATCGAAAAAGTAGTGAGCAAGAATTGGAAAAAGGGAAACTAAAAGAAGGTTCGGATATAAATAAATAATGATGAGGGATACATATGTAAGATCAAAAAAAAGCAATGTACATTGAACAATAATGGTATTTATTGTTATGTAAATATTACGCAAAGAAATGACCAAACAGGATGGCCACAAAGTGTCCAATGTTTTTAATCTTTGTTTGTGTAAATAAAAGAAACTTTAAAAAAAGAGTAGTACCAATAGTAATAGGCACCTTGGATGCAATCCCAAAACAATTGGAACATCACTTGAACACCATCGGCATTGACAGAATCCGTATCAGTCAATTGCAGAAGGCAGCTTTGTTAGGAACAGCTTACATCCTGCAATGAGAACCCCATTACACAACATCTGTCTATACCAGTTTGGGATGGACTTGAGAATTGAATAAAAATACCTAATCCCATACAAACATCTGGCTGATTATTAATAAAGAATGCTGTTTCTCAGAAACTTAGTTCGTCAAATGAAATTCACATAACGAATAAAATTCCTTATATCATAAACCTGATATATTGAATTTTTTTAAATAAAAAAATAGATGTTCGGTATCTGTAGATAATTCCTGATTTTTTTAAAAAAACCAGCGTCATGTAAAATTATTCCAGTCTTTAAATCCCTTTTTATGCTGCGTGAAAGATTCTTTCCTTTTATCTTTGGTGAAAAAAAGCCATACACATCACGTGTATGACATGGATGTCATTTAGATAGTTTTATCATTTACAGAATCAAAGGCATCACTCATTTTAAATGGTGTTAATGTGCTAATTTGTTTTCTATTATGTGAAATTTAATTCGCACTTAGCTCATTTCATTTGGCAGCGTAACTCAGCCTTAAGGGAAAAATCATCTTTTCTTGTAACTTTTAACATTAAATGTCAAACATGAACTTCGTGACCTGATTTCATGTTTTTCCTTTTTTTTTTTTGTCGGGTGACTGCTAAGATTGTGCAATTTTTCGTGATGTTTTGCATGTACCGTATTTTTCGGAGTATAAGACGCACGGGAGTATAAGACACACCTTAGTTTTTGGGGAGGAAAATAGGGGAAAACAATCTGCCTACCAGGTATTCATCTGGCTAGCGTCCTTAGTCTGGTCAGCTTCAGCACATTATTTTATCCCCTGGTTAGGACTTAAAAAAACCTTCTTCTGAGAGAGTAACAATGAAAGAGCCTGCAAGCCAGTAAGAGCTGGGAAGATAGTTAGCACCTGGTTAGGGCTAGAAAAAAACTTATTCGGAGCAAGTAGAGCAATGAAAAAAAATTCTGCAAAGACTTAGGGCTGGAAAAACATTCTTTGGAGAGAGTAACAATGAAAAAGCCTGCAAGGTAAGAGCTGGGAAGATCTGTTAGCACCTAGTTAGGGCTGGAAAAAAAAGCTACATTCGAAGTATAAGACGCACCCAAATTTTCAGCCACTTTTAGGGAGGAAAAAGGTGCGTCTTATACTCTGAAAAATACGGTAAATTCTTCTTATGAGGTTTATTAAATCCGTAGCAACTGCATTAAATAGACCTTCCCATTCCAAAATAATTACCAGTTATTTCATCCGCTGAATTGTATATGATACATCTTGGCAGAACTTTCTTTAAAATTATGAGTGATGGTGCTATGAAAGAGTCCGTCCTGAATTACTAGTTTTCTATATTTGTCTATGGACAGATCTCAATCTTTTAAGTGTTACCACCAGCACTGATGATGTTCCCTAGTTGGATAATTAGACGTCTGCAAGAAAACAACCAAGCTCGGAGACCCCACAGTTGATTGTGCGATGTTTTCACCTCATTGTTAAACATCTCTCACCTTTTGATGCTGCAGTACAAAAGACCTGTGCTACCATTATCCACCTGACAGGGTTGGGAACTTAATTTCATTTTGTGGAATAGATTAATGACTTTCCTACAATTATCCTCAGTCAGTTTCAATCCATTTACAAAGGAGCTCCATTGTGCTTCAAATTGCCTTTCGCGCAAACCTCCCATACTGTATATTTGATTGAAATCTGCCACAGATATGCATTACAGAGTGGCTGATTTTCCATGGCAAAATTTATTACACCCTGTCTAAAATAATATACAAATAGCAGGTTGTTTTGTTTGAAAATCTGCTTTTAACGAAGGATAACTCCAAAACCCATGTACACGTTTCAGATGTTTGTTCCGCATGACTTTTTTTTATGCTTCTCTAAATTTCCTGTGAAATTTGAGTTTTGATAAGATGAGAATATGCTTCAGTGACTCCATCCAGCCACCTCGTTCTCTGTCGTCCCCTTCTTCTTTTGCCCTTAATCGTTCCCAGCATTAGGCTCTTCTCCAGTGAGTCCTTCCTTCTCATTAGGTGGCCAAAGTATTTGAGTTTCATCTTCAGGATCTGGCCTTCTAAAGAGCAGTCAGGGTTGATCTCCTCTAGGACTGACCGGTTGGATCGCCTTGCAGTCCAAGGGACACGCAGGAGTCTTCTCCAGCACCATAGTTCAAAGGCCTCAATTCTTTGGCGCTCAGCCTTCCTTATGGTCCAACTTTCATACATTGCAACTGGGAAAAACATATACGCACTTTTGTTGGCAGGGTGCCAAGATGAGAATATAGGAAGATGAATAGAACACAAGGTGATAAGAATGATTGGGCAAGGATCATGGGATAGATATGGGTATTTATGCTTTTCATATTGTGGTGTATAGAAAGGTTTTTTTTTAGACTAGACTAGACTAGACTAGAATAGAATAGAATAGAATAGAATAGAATAACAGAGTTGGAAGGGACCTTGGAGGTCTTCTAGTCCAACCCCCTGCTTAGGCAGGAAACCCTACACCAGACAAATAGTTATCCAACATCTTCTTAAAAACTTCCAGTGTTGGAGCATTCACAACTTCTGGAGGAAAGCTGTTCCACTGATTAATTGTTCTAACTGTCAGGAAATTCCTCCTTAGTTCAAAGTTGCTTCCCTCCTTGATTAGTTTCCACCCATTGCTTCTTGTTCTATCCTCAGTTGCTTTGGAGAATAGTTTGACTCCCTCTTCTTTGGGGCAGCCCCTGAGATATTGGAACACTGCTATCATGTCTCCCCTAGTCTTTTTCTTTTGATTCACATTTTTTTCTAATTCAACTTCCATAATTCAATCGGTCAATCTTAACCTTGGACAACTCAGGGTAGACCTTCTCAAAAAGGTGCCAGCTTTAAGATTGATCAAACAATCCTTGCTGAAACCGATGCAAAAGTTTAAATCATTTGAAAGAATAAACAGAAGGGGAAAAAAATCAGGGTATTGTTTCCCACAAAACAAAGTTATTGCTGTTTGTCCTAACTTGCAGGGGGCCTTACATTTTTTTTTGTTTTGATATATGCATCATAACTCAGCTGAAATTAGTGTTCAAGTCAGCTCATAATAAAGTTAAAATAAGATACTGAACAATCATTAAAGTTTAAAGCAAGGCAATTAAAAATGCAATGAAAATCAAATAGACAAAAAGAAAAGAATAAATAGCGTATGTCAGCTAAAACCTACTTTCAGACTGAAAGTAGCCCGACTTCTGCCTGAATAAAAATTTCCTTGATAATCTACAGTAGAATCACGGATTCATAGAGAGGCTGCCCTGCAGATAAACTGACTCAAAGTCATAGAGAACGTTATAGGTAGCTACCAGCATTTGAACTCAATCCAGAAGTTTATGGATAACCAATGCAGGTTAGGGAACAGAATTGTAGCACGCAGTTTGAGAAACACCCATAACTGTTTGTGCGGCTAACTAAGTAACAATGTGAAGCTGTGTAAATGATTTCAGCGACTATCAACCCTAAAAAAAGGCAAGTTCAAATCCTCAGGAACTTGGCCATGAGCCTTCAGACATTCACCGATCCCCTAACCAAGGATCTCAGATAGGGAGGTTGTTTAAGCCAGAAAGCTGGTATTATTAAACAAGAGTCCAAACTGATCCATGGAGCCCAATCTAATAATAAGCATTTTGCAACCAACAATTGAGCAGAAAGACCACAAGGCAACTCTTATGAATCAATAATTGATTTCAACCAAAAAGTCGCAATTTGCGATGTTGTTTCTTTCATCACAAAAGTGAATAGAGAATAGAATAGAATAGAATAGAATAGAATAGAATAGAATAGAATAGAATAGAATAGAATAGAATAGAATAACAGAGTTGGAAGGGACCTTGGAGGTCTTCTAGTCCAACCCCCTGCTTAGGCAGGAAATCTTATACCATTTCAGACAAATGGTTATCCAATCTCTTCTTAAAAACCTCCAGTGTTGGAGCACTCACAATTTCTGGAGGTAAGCGGTTCCACTGATTAATTGTTCTGTCAGGAAATTTCTCCTTAGTTCTAGGTTGCTTCTCTCCTTGATTAGTTTCCACCCATTGCTTCTTGTCCTGCCTTCAGGTGCTTTGGAGAATAGCTTGACTCCCTCTCCTTTGTGGCAGCCCCTGAAATATTGGAAGTCTGCTATCATGTCACTCCTAGTCCTTCTTTCCATTAAACTAGACCTACCCAATTCCAACATTTATATGTTTTAGCCTCCAGTCCCCTAATCATCTTTGTTGCTCTTCTCTGCACTCTTTCTAGAGTCTCAACATCCTTTTTGCATTGTGGCAACCAAAACTGAATGCAGTATTCCAAGTGTGGCCTTACCAAGGCATTATAAAGTGCTTGTCAGGGTTCCAAATAGCATTCAAACGGAAATCAGAGTCCAAGGCAAATTGTTCCTCAAAGTTCACTTCACGTGTTCTTGATTCTATCCCTCTGTTTATGCAGCCTAGAACTGTATTGGCTTTTTTGGCAGCTGCAGCACATGGCTGGCTCCTATTTAAATGATTGTCCACTAGGATTCCAAGATCCCTCTCGCAGTTACTACTATTGAGCAGGGTATCACATACTGTATATACCCATGGTGGCGAACCTATGGCACGCGTGCCACAGGTGGCACGCGGAGCCATAGTGGCCGGCACACGAGGGTTGCCCACCGGCAAACCCAAAGTGCGGAAAAACGCACTTCCGGTTTGCCGGTGAGTTGTTTTTTGCACTCCGGAGGGTTCAGGAAAGCTCCCTGAAGCTCCGGAATGCAAAAAACTACAAAACGAACAAACCGGAAGTGCACTTTTCCGCACTTCCGTTTTGTCCGTTTTGTAGTTTTTTGCATTCCGGAGCTTCAGGGAGCTTCCCTAAACCCTCCGGAGTGCAAAAAACAGCTCACCGGCAAACCGGAAGTGCGTTTTTTCGCACTTCCGGTTTGCCCGTTTCGTCGTCCCAGGCTCCGGTAAGCCTTTGCGCGGGGGGTGGGGGTGTGTGCGCATGCGCAGGGGGCAGCATGGGGTGTGTGTTGTGCACATGCATGGGGGGAGGGAATGGGCGTGGGCACGCGAGCGCGCGCGAGCGCCCCCCCCTTTTTGGCACGCGAGCCTAAAAAGGTTCGCCACCACTGGTATATACTGTACCTGTGCATTTTGTTTTTCTTGCCTAAATGTAGAACCTTACTTTTTTCACCTTTGAATTTCATTTTGTTAGATAGCGCCCAATGTTCATGTCTGTCAAGATCCTTCTGTATCAAATACACTACCATACTGATATTAAGAAACATCAGTTCCTTGGTTAAAAAAAATTAACCAAGTAGAAAGAAACCACTGAAGACCGAGACGGACAAAATCCAAGTTCTTACTTCCCAAAACTTACTCCTTGGTTGCATGTAGAACCTGAAAAAATAGCTGCTTTTTTTTTGCCTTTATCTTTTCTTTCATCTTTCACCTCTACCAAGGACAGAAATGTATTTTACTGTTGGTGAGTGGCAATGATTAGCAATCCCCAAACTACAGCTGAGGCAGTAGGGAAAGAAAGATTTGTCCAGGACAGATGCAAACGGAAAGGCATTCAATCTGGCCTGGCAATTACTATTAGCCTGAAGGTTTAACTATACCATCTCCCAGCAGGAATTCTTGTAGAGCAAGATGCTAACGATGGAGACAGGATATACCCGAGGAGAAGGAATGAAATATATATGAACAAAGTGCTTGAAATAATAACAATTCATCCATATATGAAAATGAGCCGAGGTGGCGCAGCGGGTAGAGTGTAGTACTGCAGGCCACTTTAGCTGACTGTGATCCACAGGTCAGCGGTTCAAATCTCACCGGCTCAAGGTTGACTCAGCCTTCCATCCTTCCGAGGTAGATAAAATGAGGACCCAGATTGTTGGGGGGCAATGTAAATATACATTACTTACTGGTGTAAACCGCTTAGAGAGTGCTTGCACTGTGAGGCGGCATATAAATCTCACTAAATAAATAAATAAAATAAATAAATAAATAAATAAATATCTATTCATGTACAGAGAGAGGGGGGGAAGAGAGAGAGCTGTTCTTTGAAGCTTTCATTGATAGGTCAGGTGATTTCTTGGCACAGAAACAGTGGTGGGTTCCTACCAGTGCGGTCCACTCTATAGCACCGGTAGCGGCCCGTTGGTGACGTCACAGTACTGGTGTGGACGGTTGTCTGGGTGCCTGGGTGCCGCCAATTTTTTTTTAAAAAATTATTTTTTAAAAAAATTTCTTCTGCGCATGCCCAGAAGCCGAGCTTCCGGCACTGCTCATGCGCTGCCTTCCTACCCCACAGTGAGTCCAAGCAGGGGAGGATGGCTGAGGGAGCGCGTGAGATGCTGAAAGAATGGGTAGCAGGAGCTATCTCAGTTCCTCTCCATTCAGCAGTCCAAGAAGCCACGAACACGCGGTGATGATCCCAGGCATTTTCGCACGTTTGAGGCTTCTCGAGCTGCTGAGGGGAGTGAGAATGGGCAGCAGGACCTATCTCAGTTCCCCTCCCTTCAGCAGTCCGAGAAGCCACGCCCACCCAGTCACATGGCTGGCAAGCCACACCCACAAAATAAGCAACGCCCACAGAGTGGTAGTAAAAAAATTAGGAACTCGCCCCTGCACAGAAACTCAGAGAAATTCCTTCTGTGTGTCCAATCACACTTGGCCAATGAAGAATTCTAATTTGGCAATACCCCCAGAGAAAGATTTGGGTCTGCAAGAATTCTACACGTTGTACAAATAGTTTAGGCGTCAACTTGTAAAGCTTTCAAGTTGCCAATAGTCTTTGATTGTGAAACTTCTTCAACGCTAAAAGGAAAAAAGGAACCCAGAAATATAAACTGGCACAAACGTCAGTGGTAGTTCAAGACGTAGGGAAAATGTGTCTTCTGTATCAGATTTACAAACAGAAAGGTACCGGCTTATTTCTCCCGAGGCAGCCCCTCTGTCTCTTGGTTGCAATCCTTCACATCATAGGCAGGAGTTGACATAAATGAATGATCTTCCATACAAATAAATAACACCAGCACATAGAGATGGCTAGCATGGGGAACTAAAACTTCTTCTTGAGAGGGTTGTCTGCATTCAGGGAATTTTCTCCCCGGAGAAATGTTTTGTGATAAGACCTTGTCATACTTTCCACCTGGGGGTGATAACAAAGAAAGACGAGAGTAACTGGAGGTTTGTGTGTGTGTGTGTGTGTGTGTGTGTGTGTGTGTGTGTGTGTGTGTGTGTGTGTGTGCGTGTGCGTGCATGCGCGTGCGCGTGTGTGTGTGTGTAGTATTTTTTGCTGATAAATGAAAATAAAGGGAGACTATTATAGATCTATTTCAAGCTACTTAGCTCTCATCAGATAGCCATACCCTTACTGGGATTTGAACCTGGGCTGCCTGCCTTGTAAGGCAGCAGCTTAGCCATTAGGCCACAGGCTCTATTCCTTATCAGCTCTTCACCAGGAAAGGGTTATATATGTTTTTCTGTCATATTATCCTGGTGTATCCAAATATGGGAGAATATGTACCCAAATACTGTGTATGGCTATCTGACGAGAGCTAAGTAGCTTGAAATAGATCTATAATAGTCTCCCTTAATTTTCATTTATCAGCAAAAAATGCTACACACACACACACACACACACACAGAGAGAGAGAGAGAGAGAGAGAGAGAGAGAGAGAGAGAGAGAGAGAGAGAGAGAGAGAGAGAGAGAGAGAGAGAGAGGAAGAGAGAGAGAGAGAGAGAGAGAGAGAGAGAGAGAGAGAGAGATGATAGATAGATAGATAGATAGATAGATAGATAGATAGATAGATAGATAGATAGATAGATAGATAGATAGATAGATAGATAGATAGATTTGTTTTTGTAAGTTTTCATGGGTATAGTTATGCAGGTCTTGGTATATTCGGGTCTTTTCCTGTATAAGATTGAGAGTATCTTGGCAACATTTCGATGAGGTCACACTCGTCATCTTCAGGCTGGTGTTTTTGGCTTTGTGTTGGAGCTGCCGGTTTTCTATAAATATGGTGTGTGTGTGTGTGTGTGTGTGTGTGTGTGTGTGTGTGTGTGTGTGTAATGTTGGTCTAGTTGCTGCAAGCAGGTTGGTTGGCTGTGTTGTAATATCTTGATTGGTTGATAAAGGAACATCTTGATTAGTTGATGGAGTCGTGGCTGTGACTCATTTGTTTACTAGAGCTAGTTTCCAGATGTCTGGTAGGCGGGAGGTATCATCATGTTTGTTCATGTTGTGGGGGTGTTTCTCTATTTTGATGGCTTCCATAATTATTCTCTTGTTGAAGTGTTCAATGTTGGAGATTAATTTGGTTCTTTCAAAGTCAATTTCATGTCCAGTTGTTTTAAGGTGCTTTCCCCCAGGAGTGGGGAGGGAATGGAGATTTTACAGTATCCTTCCCCTGCCACACCCACCAAGCCACACCTACCAAGCCACACCACGCCCACCAAGCCACGCCCACAGAACTGGTAGTAAAAAAAATTGGATTTCACCACTGGACCGTTTCCTTAAAGATAAATAAAAGAATTCAAATCTCTCGAGTTAATTGTGGCACAACTAACTTAGATTCCAGTTGTTAATTAGCAATTAGTATAACCATTTCCTGACCCTGGAAAACCTACTGAGAATCCAGGAAATTAAAAGTCCGTGAGTACTGATTTCCTGGGGACATTCTCCCAATAGATGAAAGCATTTTAAGAGATCTGATGCGATGGGATTTACATTTTGGATTATCTGCAAAAACTCTTCGACATTTGAGGAGTGTCATCTCTCAGCAATGTATTTTTTTTTCTGCAATGAAAAGGAAGCACAGGGAGAAAATGACCCTTACTGTCCTACAATCAAGTATCCTATAAATGGCAACCACAGCTAAATCAATAAAGCCTTTAAAAGCAAAACTCAATGCTTAAACCTCGTAGCCTTTCTTGACAGCCAACTAGCAGGAACCTAGCAGGAGTCCTGTAAGTAGTTATTCTAGCTTTGAATCTTCTCAGCTTGACTCATAGCTTCCTTAGCATCGTTTATTCTTGCTTCATATCACCTCAACACCAACCAATGTAGAAGTTGTATTCTGCTGTGGAACCCAACTTCTTCCTAAATGTCGTTCCACTTCAACGAAGAGTCAAGGTGAGACCAACCTGCTTTGATTTAACCCATGTGCGGTGGCTTTAAGACATGTTCTGTGGAAATTTTATTTATTTTATCGTATTGTATTTATTTATTTTGTCAAGCATGTATGAGAAAATAAGTATAAGTATAAACATAACATATACACATATAAGTATAAACAGCTATAAGTATAAGCATAAGAAATGAGTATGGACAAGTGGGAACAATAGGACAGGGACGGTAGGCACACTGGTGCGCTTATGCGCGCCCCCTTACAGACCTCTTAGGAATGGGGTGAGGTCCACGGTAGACAGTTTAAGGTTAAAGTTTTGGGGGTTTGAGGATGTAACAACAGAGTCAGGTAGTGTATTCCAGGCATTGACCACTCTGTTGCTGAAGTCGTATTTTCTGCAATCGAGTTTGGATCGGTTTACCTTGAGTTTGTATCTATTGTTTGCCCATGTATTGTTGCGGTTGAAGCTAAAGTAGTCATTGACAGGTAGGACGTTGTAGCAGACAATTTTGTGTACTAAGCTTAGGTCAGATCGAAGGCGGTGTAGTTCTAGGTTGTCCAGGCCCAAAATTTCAAGCCTGGTGGCATAAGGTATTCTATTAGAACAATTAATCAGTGGAACAGCTTGCCTCCAGAAGTTGTGAATGCTCCAACACTGGATGTTTTTAAGAAGATGTTGGATAACCATTTGTCTGAAGTGGTGCAAGTTTTCCTGCCTAAGCAGGGGGTTGGACTAGAAGACCTCCAAGGTCCCTTCCAACTCTGTTATTCTATTCTATTCTATTCTATTATGAGAAGAGGAGTGGAGTACTCTTCTTGTGAAATACCTCTGGACTTGTTCAATTGTATTAATGTCCGATATACAGTGTGGATTCCAGGCAGACAAGCTGTATTAGAGGATTGGTCTGCAAAGGTTTCGTATGCTCTGGTTTGTAGTACAATGTTACCGGAGAAGAAGTTTCGCAAAATTGAAATGCAGTAGCCCATTGTGGAGTGAAAATGGATATTGCATTCTGCAACTTAGAACCAGAGTCTTGGTTCTAAGACTTCTTCAACATCTTGGCAGAGTTGCTTGAAATAATTGTTTCACACAACTCTGCACTAAAATGAAGGCCCATTTTAAGATCTATGCAATGTTCATGTATCTATCTCTCTGGTTTTAAAGAACAGAGTGATTTTAAAAAATGGAGCTGGCTGTAAGAAAATAATAACGATTGTTACATTTCTTGCATCGTACCTTAGATGTACATATCTTTTTAATGAACTAACCAAAAATCTTACCAACCAATCACCCAGGAGAAATTGGTCATATGGCTTCTGAGATTAATGAAAGCTGAGGTCACAAATATAGAATAAATAAACTGTAAGGGGGCGTGCATAAGCGCACCATCATGCCTACCGTCCCTGTCCTACTGTCCTATTGTCCAAATTTACCTATACCTACTGTGCTTTTGTTTATGTTTATACCATACCTGTTATCTTGTATACGTTTTGACAAATAAAATCAATCAATAAAAAAATGAATAAAATGACTCTATCATTTAAGTTCAGGACTCTATTTTCAATGGATCATCCAGATGGAAAGAACTAGTTATGGAAGATAAAACAATTTCGGACCATAGCTGAGATGGGTCATTAGACACCTTTTAGACATGTTTTTGTTGTTGTTACCCTGTTTCTCCCAAAATAAGACATCCCCTGATAATAAGCCCAATCGGGCTTTTGAGTGCATGGCAATAAGGCCAAGCGCTTATTTCAGGGTTCAAAAAAATATAAGACAGGGTCCTATTTTCGGGGAAACACGGTAGTTGCAAAGTCGTGTCCGACCCAACGTGACCCCATGGACAACATTCCTACAGGCCTTCCTGTCCTCTACCATCCCCCGGAGTCCATTTAAGCTCATGCCGACTGCTTCAGTGACTCCATCCAGCCACCTCGTTCTCTGTCGTCCCCTTCTTCTTTTGCCCTCAATCGTTCCCAGCATTAAGCTCTTCTCCAGTGAGTCCTTCCTTCTCATTAGGTGGCCAAAAGTATTTGAGTTTCATCTTCAGCATCTGGCCTTCTAAAGAGCAGTCAGCAGTTAAGGTTCTAAAGAGCAGTCAGGGTTAGACATGATTACAGGAATTTAAAAATCAAATCTTTTACAAAAGACTCTGTAGTGAAGCCCCTTATGATGTAGTCTACTTGTGAGTTAAGACTGAGACTAAAATCTTTCTTTAAACCAGCTAAGAAACTAGAAAGCAAGGGTGAATCTAATTTATAGGTAAGGTCACTGCAATCAGAAAAATTATCATTTCATTTAAATACTGCATCCAGTTTTGGTCACCACACTATAAAAAAGATGTTGAGACTCTAGGAAGAGTGCAGAGAAGAGCAACCAGGATGATTAGGGGACTGGAGAGTAAGACATACAAAGAACAAGAATTGGGCATGGCTAATCTAGTGACGAGAAGGACCAGGAATGATATGATAGCAGTCCTCCAATATTTGAGGGGCTGCCACAGAGAGGAAGGGGATCAAGCTATTTTCCAAAGCACCCAAAGGCCAGACAAGGAATAATGGATGGAAACTGAACAAGGAGAGATTCAACCTGGAAATAAGGAGAAATTTTCAGACAGTGAGAACAATCAACCAATGGAACAGAAGTTGCCTTCAGAAGTTGTGGGAGCTTCATCACTGGAGGCTTTCAAGAAGAGACTGGACTGCCATTGGTCAGAAATGGTATAGACAGAGGTGGGTTCCTCCCGGTTTGGACCGGTTTGCTTGAACCGGTAGCAAACTGCTGGTGACGTCATGGAGCTGGTTCTGTCGGTGTCGGTCCGTGGACACCGCCATCTTTTTTTGGGATATTTTTTTGGGGGGGATTTTGTTTTGAATTTTTTGCTGATTTTTTTAATTCTGCGCATGCGCAGAAACCAGGTTTCTGGCATTGCACATGCGCCGCCATCTTGTTTTTGGCTTTTTGGGTGGGGGATTTTTTTGGAATGTTTGGCACTGTGCATGCATGCCCACACGGTAAGTTAGAACCCACCCCTGGGTCTAGGGTCTCCTGCTTGAGCGGGGGGTTGGACTAGATGACCTACAAGGTCTCTTCCAACTCTGTTATTCTGTTATTATTCTGTTAAAAAAATGTTTCACTCCTCAGACTTTGGTAGGCCATTAGGGAGATTTTCTTTGAAATCAAAAATGGCAGGAGAAAGAGCTGCCAATTTTCAGCAAAATGGTCAGAGGCAGTGGCAAGGAGTGTAACGAAAGTGTTTTTGGGAGTCACAGGGAAGACAAAAGATGTTCTGCTTCTCCCATTCTGTGGTAGCTGCACCTGGAGGTAATCATTAAGGCTTATGTTAGTATAGGATTGTCAGAATTGTTGTCTGCGGGGACCAAGATTGCATCACATTCGATTACCACAAAGAAAGAAAAAATAAAATCCCTGGCTCATAATATGTCTGCCATAAGGCAGCAATAAAGTCCCATCTCTCCACATTAGCAGTAAAACATTCAGAATGAGTCAAGCTACCATGATGGAAAAGAAGAAAATGGCGCAATGCCCTAAACAAAGCAATAGATGGAAACTTATCAAGAGTGGTGCAGTGGTTAGAGTGCAGTACTGCAGGCTACTTCTGCTGACTGCCAATGCCAGCAGTTTGGCAATTCAAATCTCAACAGGCTCAAGGTTGAACTCAGCCTTCCATCCTTCCGAGGTGGGTAAAATGAGGACCCAGATTGTTGGGGGGCAATATAATATTATATTAAATATAATAATAAAATAAGAGTTGTCAATCTAATCTTGCGTAGCTTCTTCTCTGGCAACATTACACTGCTAACCAGAGCATGCAAAACATTCGCTAGACCAATTCTCGAATACAGCTCACCTGTCTGGAACCCGCACTACATATCGGACATTAATACAATAGAGAGAGTCCAAGAATATTACACAAGAAGAGTCCTCCACTCCTTCGCTCGCAACAGAATACCTTATGCCACCAGACTTGAAATATTGGGCTTAGACAACCTAGAACTACGTCGCCTTCGAACTGATCTAAATGTAGTTCATAAAATTATCTGCCACAATGTCCTACCTGACAATGACTACTTCAGCTTCAACCACAACAATACACGAGCACACAATAGATACAAACTCAATGTAAACCACTGCAAACTCAACTGCAGAAAATACGACTTCAGCAACAGAGAGGTCAATGCCTGGAATGCACTACCTGACTCTGTGGTTTCTTCCCCAAACTCCAAAAACTTTAACCTTAGACTGTCTACTGTCGACCTCACCCCATTCCTAAGAGGTCTGTAAGGGGCGTGCATAAGTGCACCATCGTGCCTACCATCCCTGTCCTACTGTCCTATTGTCCTCATTTATCGGTACTTACTCTGCTTATGTTTATGTTTATACCTATACCTGCCATCTTGTACATGTTTGACAAACAAATAAATAAAATAAAATAAATAAATATACTGACACTATAAACCAGAGGTGTTATTCAGCCGGTTTGGTTCTCCAGAACCGGTAGCGGAAATCGAGGGTGGGGGTGGGCTCACCCTAACCCACCCCCATCCATCCCCACCCAACCCCGCCTGCCCACCTGCATCAGCTCTATTCTATCCTATTTGTGCATGTTTTTGAGGCCAGCCACATGTGCGGAATGCTCACATGTGACTAAAGTGCATGCGCGGGTTGCGGGCTCACATTTGCGAACCAGTAGGGAAGGTAAGTGAAAACCATCCCAGCTGTAAATCATTTAGAGAGGGCTATAAAGCACTGTGAAGCGGTATATAAGTCTATTATATATATATATATATATATATATATATATATATATATATATATATATATATATATATATATATATATATATATATATATATATATATATATATATATATATATATATATATATATATATATATATATATATATATATATATATATATATATACACACCATATTTTTCGGAGTATAAGACGCACATTTTTCCTCCCTAAAAGTGGCTGAAAATTTGGGTGCGTCTTATACTTCGAATGTAGCTTTTTTTTCCCAGCCCTAACTAGGTGCTAACAGATCTACCCAGCTCTTACCTTGCAGGCTTTTTCATTGTTACTCTCTCAGAAGAAGGTTTTTCCAGCCCTAAGTCTTTGCAGGTTTTTTTTTCATTGCTCTACTTGCTCTGAATACGTTTTTTTTCTAGCCCTAACTAGGTGCTAACGATCTTCCCAGCTCTTACTGGCTTGCAGGCTCTTTCATTGTTACTCTCTCAGAAGAAGATTTTTTTAAGTCCTAACCAGGGGATAAAATAATGTGCTGAAGCTGACCAGACTAAGGATGCTAGCCAGATGAATACCTGGTAGGCAGATTGTTTTCCTCTATTTTCCTCCCCAAAAACTAAGGTGCGTCTTATACTCCGGTGCGTCTTATACTCCGAAAAATATGGTGTGTGTGTGTGTGTGTGTGTGTGTGTGTGTGTACTTATAAGTATATACAGTATAAGAGCCGAGGTGGCGCAGCAGTTAGAGAGCAGTACTGCAGGTCAGCGGTTCAAATCCCACCGGCTCAAGGTTGACTCAGCCTTCCATCCTTCCAAGGTAGGTAAAATGAGGACCCAGATTGTTGGGGGCAATATAAATATACATTGCTTACTGGTGAAAACCGCTTAGAGAGTGTTTGTACTTTGAGGCGGTATATAAATCTCACAAATAAATAAATAAATAAAGTCTAAGTGCTATTGCTATTGCTATCGAGGAGAGAACCAACTTAGAACCAAGGACAAATTTCCTGACAGAATAGCTTGCCTTCAGAAGTTGTGGGTGCTCCAACACTGGAGGTTTTTAAGAAGAGATTGGACAACCATTTGTCTGAAATGGGATAGGGTTTCCTGCCTGAGCAAGGGGTTGGACTAGAAGACCTCCAAGGTCCCTTCCAACTCTATTATTTTGCATTTCAATGCTGGTTTCTTGAAGGGAACATTTTCTAATAAGCACATCATTTTCAGGAAGGGTTAATGTTGCTCAAGTAGGCCTTTCAGGACACAAAATAACCTCTTGATCTTTGTTTGAGAGGACATATAAACATCTCACTGAATAAACAGCTCAGGAAGTCTTATTAAATGAAGTTATGCATAACTGACGTTTTGCATGACATTCTCAAAGACCAGACCTTTGTGTTATCCATAATATGTCCTCTGTCGGTCTACTTGTTCAAGATGAAACTGGTAGAAATTGAAGGGCTTTTAATCCTTTGGGATTGAATTCCATCTCATTAAGGCAAGGGTTAAGTTGCTAGTTTGGCTGACTTGGCTGATTTATTCTCGTGTTTCATATATGGCTTTGGAATGAGAAAATGTAATTAATTAGAATGCTTGAGTGGAGTAAAATGATGTGGCACATTAACAGTGGAAGATCAGAAGCTCTTTCATAAATGTCCATATTAATTCAAGAATAACATATGTAGTAGGTGTTTGTCACGATGTGAATAATTGCCAGTTGTGCATCTCTACTATTTCTAGATTTACTGTATTTCTAATCAAGCAGACATGTGATATGTTTTACTACGCATGCGTGCATTCCAGGAGTTTTGCCTCCTCCTACTTTCTTCTCCTTCGAAGCCTCGCCCGAGGCAGACGTGAATCCTTAGCTGAGAAGATGTAGCTTATTAAAGGTTTATTCTTTTGTTACTTTTGTACTAAAAATAAATATTTTGTTAATTAGAATTGATTCTCGGTTTTATTTTCTAAGTACGAATGACTTCAGGGAAGCAAGATCCTAAATCGCCTCTGGATAGGAAAATTCCTATCTGTCAGTATTCCATCCTGAAGTTTTTCAGATGGCTCCAAAGTCAGCAGAACATGGTGGTAATTGAGGAATCAGACTCATTGCAACTTCACTTTGAATGGGCCTGTGAAATTCTTTCTAATTCTTTCTGCTCTTCATATTGTGTAGAGATAGTTTTGGCTTCCTCTTTCTAAGTTGAAGATGGCTTTGGGTTTATATTCTTTGAATTTCTGCTCTCTTGCTACTAAAGGAAGCCTGGTGAGTTTTAAGGTCTGACTCATACAGGTCACTGTTGTGTAATTAATAAAGACTGGAATGCAGGTCACTGTTGTGTAATTATTGAAGACTGGAATGGAAGTCAGAAATATAACACGTTGTTGGGTCCTTGATGCTCTCTGACCTTGGACGTTTTCTTGCAGACATTTCATTACCCAACTACGTAACATCATCAGCATGGTTAGCTCTCTGTTTAATTACTAATGGCTTGTCCTGACAGCATTGGTTGGAATGATCTTGGTGGCTCCTTGATTAGTTTGTTCTTTATTGTTGATTTCTTTGCCTGACTTGGTATCTCCTTGATTAGAATATTGTTTTCTGCTTGATTGCTGGTCTAGTATTAGTCTTGGTGTCAATCT
>JALIGW010000006.1:3147348-3169848 GCA_023053685.1 Diadophis punctatus similis
TCTGATATGAAAATAGGTCTTGCTTCAATGGAAGCCAGGAACAGAAGGAGAGAATGGAATGTACACATGTGTACAAGAACATATCACTCACGTGCTCAGGAATAAACCATTATAATGAATAGGGATGCATCTCCCTGCATATACATATAACAGGCAATAAAAATCACTGCGTGACATACATACATATATATATATATATATATATATATATATATATATATATATATATATATATATATATATATATATATATATATATATATATATATATATATATATATATATATATATATATATATATATATCATATGATATGACACCAATGTGGCGATGTTGAAAGACAACATTGAAGAACATTTGAAGTGATTCCCAAATATTATTTCATTATAAGCCTTCAAAGAATCACAATGCAAACTCATGTTCTTGTCCTCGTTCTATTGAAAGAGTAGGAAACTGTCAAGTGTGAACAATCAGATCCACATGTAAAGAGTTTAATTAGCTATTTTATTGCTCCTGCCAATAATACATACATCTTCTCAGGCTGGTGGTTTCACCTGGGTCAGACTAGATAAAGTTCAATGGTATTTAAGAGGGGCCGGTTCTTACCTATGTACAGATTCCAGACTAATTTCCCACTTGACTTCTTCCCGTGGCTCAGCCAGTCTCCCTCTCTGACAAATCCTAAATATATAATGAAACATTCAGCTCTGCGTTTGGAACAAAGGACTTCATTATACAGGTAACAGCAGTCTCAATGAAACCTAGGAGAAAAATAGATTTATTTCACCTAGAAATAAAAGCCTGTTTGCCTAAGGCAAATATGGAAAATGACTTGTTTGTTTAATATATGCTTGAATCTATCTTTAGCGACAAAAATATAGCAGTCATCAATAATGCAGTTTTATTTAATAGGTTTACTGACCCTGAGATTCATAGACTTAGGGAACAACACTTGTTATTAGAATGGGAGATGAAAATTAATTATCATGTTTTTTTCATGGTGAAAACCTCCCACTTCCTGGGCATAAAGTGTTGCTACTTCTACCCTCAAAACGATGCTATAGGGCATTGCGCATCAGAACAACTAGACACAAGGACAGTTTTTTCCCCCATGCCATCATTCTGCTAAAGAACTAATTCCCACAATACTGTCAATTTACTAAGACTGTATTACTATTCTTCTTCTCGTCATTCCTATTAAAGGTAAAGGTAAAGGTTCCTCTCACACATATGTGCTAGTCGTTCCCAACTCTAGGGGGCAGTGCTCATCTCCGTTTCAAAGCCGAAGAGCCAGCACTGTCTCCGTGGTCATGTGGCCGCCATGACTAAACGCTGAAGGCGCACAGAATGCTGTTACCTTCCCACCAAAGGTGGTCCCCATTTTTCTACTTGCCTTTTTTACGTGCCAAGAGGCAGGAAGGTTGTACCTCATGATTCTTGACAAATGTATCTTTTCTTTTATGTACACTGAGAGCATATGCACCAAAGACAAATTCCTTGTGTGTCCAATCACACTTGGCCAATAAAGAATTCTATTCTATTCTATTCTATTCTATTCTATTCTATTCTATTCTATTCTATTCTATTCTATTCTATTCTATTCTATTCTATTCTATTCTATTCTATTCTACACTGAGAGCTTATGCACTGAAGACAAATTCCTTGTGTGTCCAATCACACTTGTCCAATAAAGAATTTGTTCTGACCCAGCTCCCCAAACATGACAAACTCTCCGTAGTTAAATCAATTATTCCTTTATTACGAGCGCCAGCAGCCCCGGCAAAAAGTTTCTCTCTCAACGTAGTCTAACAAGTCTGTCTGGCAAGGAGATTAATAGTTGTCTGCCACATCTATTCATTTCCACCCCCTGCCTTTTATCCCCAGATCTAGGGTGGGGCTATGCTAGCACCGGTGGCTCTTCCTTCCCAAGGATCAGCCCATATATTTCCACTGCTCTCCTCTCCTCTGCCTTCAGTGCATCCACGCATCAGGCACTGGGCCCAGATGTTCCTCCTCTTCCTCATCAGCCACCTCCAGACCTGGGGGCTGTTTACTCTCCATCTGAGGGCTGAGGGCTCTGCCTCTGTCTCTATCTCTTCCAGCACCATTCCCTCTTCCCCCTGGGAGCTCTCAGGTTGCCTTGATGCTGACCCTGACTCCCATGCCTCCTCCACATCTGATTTGGCTGCTGGAGGGGCCGGCGGCCGACAGGCCACAATGTAATTCTATTTTTCTTCTTTCTTGAATAAAAGCTCTATGTAAAAGCTTCTTGTCTTTTACCAACCACGGCTGTGTAAGATAAGCCAAAAATGCACAAGTTACTGAAATTTAGAAATGTTTTACTAAAGTATATGTCATCATAATGCCTGGTTGTAGTAAAACAACAGCTAGTTCATCAAGATAAGGGGGGAAATCCTCAGAAATTACTTTGCAGAATAATTCACAATGCTCAGCTAGTCTACTTCAGGCTAAGACTGATTCCTTGGCCAAAAATTAAAATAAAATTGGACAGACAATTGTTGCATGAGGATTTTTACTGACTTCCAAGGAAGTCTAAGTTCATTCAGAAAGGGTTTGAAAATGTTGACGGAGAAACTTTGGATGAGCATGAACATAATTCATGCTCCTGAGCGGAATGGAATGTTGATGCGGAGGAGGTTGAATTAGCCTCTCATTAGGAAAATGATGTTTGAATCATAGTAGCCATGAAATCAGGTGGTGGATCAAAGAATAAAAGTGTTGCTGTGCACAGGAACATAAGCAGAGGTGGTATTCATCCGGTTCGGTCTGGTTTGGATGAACTGGTAGCGGAGACTGCGGGTGCACCTGCCTGGATGTAATGCCATCCTATTTAGCCATGTTTTCAAGGCTGGGTGCATGCACAGAAGGTTGCGCAGAAGGCCGGGCAGATGCACGGAAGGCATGCACACAAAGCGAGTGTGCACATGAGCAGCGAACCGGTGGTAAGAATATGTGAAACCCACCCCTGAAGATAAGTACCAGTGTTACCCATGCTTGCATCCAACTCACAATTTCAATTCACAGTTGATGCAGAAAGAAGGAAGGATGGTTAGACAAGATATTTGCCCTCCGGAAGAAAATTATAACAGAAACAATTCATTTCTTTAAAAAAAACACTGGAACATTTTTAGTCTGGTTGAAGGACTCGTTTTCCAATTCAAAAGCCCTCATCTAGTATTTTAGAAAGGTCTAAGAGATCAAGTTTTTTTTACATATTCAGAGACACTAATTTCTGTCCAAGCCTTGAGGAACTGCATTGACTACCAGTTAAGAATAATTTCTACCTGAATAAAGATCTGGATTGTGTCCCTGACAGCTTGAAGGGTTTTCAGTCCTAATGCTGTATAAAGAACTGAGTATTGACTCTGCAAATCTGAAGATTTATATGAACTGAGCAAAATGCATTTGCTCTGTTTCTCTCTAACAAGTCCCTGGATAATGTCTAATTCATTCAGATTGCAGCAATTTATTCACTGACTACCCCCGGAGTGTGGCCAACATCTGAAAGGCTTCATAAAAATAAATAAATCAATTCCGTGATTATGTGTGCCCTAAGATAATGAAAATGCAGTAATATATGCATAGGTAGATAGTTTTGTTAATAGATCAAGGACAAGTTACTGCAGTGTTAACTCCATCTTGCTCTGTCAACAGATTAGGGTCATCGGCTGATCATCAATTTTTATTTACGGCTTTATAAATTTCAACCCAATAGGCCAAATTTAGACAGTGGAAGGTGGAACCTGCAGGAGAAGAAATGCCCATGATTGAAAACAAGAGGAATAGGAGAAGAAATGTTGGATGAAAAGTTGGAGAGGATAAGAATCCATGGCCGTTTATATCATGAATGGCAACTCAGTCCAGAAGGCAAACTTTCAAAATGTTCTAGAAATGCCTATAGGAGATGACCTGGCTGAGCTAGAGGGAGGGGTCAAACGCATCATCAGTCATGAGTCCCTCTGCGCCCACATGAGATCTAAGTTCACCCCACCTTGAATGACTTCTTAATTCCCTCTTATTTCTCTTGACCGTTGGTAGTTCAGATTCTTGTAGAAAGCTTAAACTTGCAATACATCTTTATACTTTATACCAGAGGTGAGTTTCTCCCGGTTCGGACCAGTTCTTTAGAACAGGTAGTGGGAATTTTCCCCCGCTCGCAGAACAGGAGCGATGGCCGGCTGGCCATACCCCCGAACCGGCTCTCTCGGCAGCACCGTAGGCACCGCCATTTTGTTTTTTGCTTCTGTGCATGCAGAGAAGCTGAGTTTCCAGCACTGCGCATGCACATGCGTGGGTACGTGCACAAAGCACACACGTATGTGCACAAAGCATGCACATGCCCACGCGTCGTGGGAGGAAGCGAACCGGCAGCGAGGTAAGTTAGAACCCATCCCTGCTTTATACTCTTTATACTTCCTTGAACTGCCTTGACTTCCCCAGTGCCTGACAATACTAGTCTTAATAAATTCAGTAATAAATGAGAATTGAAAATTCCTCTTGTATTTTCCAAAGCTCTGAACTTTTTACCTCATTCTAGCATTGAAGGACCATTATTGAAATTTGAGTAATTCTCGCTTCCTTAATAATCTGGTGCAAACATGTGAGGGCTGACAAAATCCTTCCTTCCCTTTTGCCTTTAAAAGCCAGACTCTGGAAGGAATTATAAGTATTTGAAAAGGACTCATCTATTGCAGGGCATGATAATTTAGGGGACAACTGAGAGAAGAAAGAAAAGAACTCAAGAAAGGTTCTTTCTGAAGAGCCGAGGTGGTGCAGCGGTTAGAGGCAGGTACTGCAGGCCACTTTAGCTGACTGTGATCCGCAGGTCAGCGGTTCAAATCTCACCGGCTCAAGGTTGACTCAGCCTTCCATCCTTCCGAGGTAGGTAAAATGAGGACCCAGATTGTTGGGGGCAATATAAATATACGTTGCTTACTGGTGTAAACCGCTTAGAGAGTGCTTGCACTGTGAGGCGGTATATAAGTCTCACAAATAAATAAATGAATAAATAAATAAGGAAGAGGAAATGCTGAGCACTCAAAGAAAATGTTGTGACGATGTGGCAGTAATAAGAACCAGGCAGCATCGGTAATGAAAAACAACAGCAGAGTTGCCAATGAGATGTCAATCAAGTGCTTGCAAAATGGCTTACTCCAGGAGCAATCATAGGAATGGTCCCAAGCAGAGGTGGGCTGCTACGGTTATGCCTGGGTTCGGAAGAACTCATAGCTAACATTATGGGCGGTTTGGAGAACCTTCAAATCCCATCCCTGACTGGACCCGCCCACCCCGCCCCACCCCTCCCAGGAGTCTCCACGTGGCCCATTTTGGATGCGAAATAAGTGCAGGGCCCACGCGGAGGCTTGGAGAGGTGGAAAAACGGGTCTCCCGGAAGTTCCGGAGGGCCTCCGTAGCCCAGAGGAGGCAATTTTTATACTCCCAGAGGCTCAAGGAAAGCCTCCGGAGCCTGGGGAAGGCAAAAATGCCCCCTCCCCACTGTGGTGTAGGAGGCCGACTAGGCCACGCCCACCATAGCCACGCCCACCCAGCAACCGGGCAGAGAGCCCATTACTGACATTTTTGAAGCCCACCCCTGGTCCTAAGTACTGGCTTTTGAAGGGGTCCAAAAGTGCCTACAGGTCATAATAGCCCAGAGTTGGTCAGTGCGAAGAATTGGATTACACATTAAGTTCCGATTAAGCTGATGCATTGCTTAAGTCTATACACAAGAATCTAGTTCAACTGACAGCACTAAATTGGCATTCGGTAAGAGTCAATGGAATTCAAAACAGGTTGGACTTGGATTGCTTGTGGGAATGTAAGTACTCTAGGTTGATTCTTCTCTTGACTCCAGCCCCAGACTCTGCCTGTCCTTTTCCTGCATCACCCTCCCCTCCAACCTGTCTCCAGAGTACAAGCAAGACAGAAATTTCAGTTACATCTAAAATTTTCAGAAAATAATTATCTATACAATTGCCTGGGGATAGGGGAAGGGAAACCCTGTTGTTTGCTCTTCTTAAACACCTGGAAAACACCTGACAAAGTTATTCGCCTAAGATTCTAACTGATGAGAATGGAACATTTTGGAAGGCCACATGAATTTAAGCATATTAACTGAATAAACAAATCGGGGTACCTCCCAGTTTATTTTGATAACTTGTCTGATTTCAGAATCTAATCTTAAAGTCAGTCCTGTAGAACAATGGTAGCCATTCTACATACATTTATTTTTGGGATATAATATTGAACTTAACTGGGTTTACGTTTGAGTCAGATACTCAGACACCTGATATATAGGATGGCTTTGTAAGGTCCATTGATCTTAATGGGGCTTATTTTGAATCTATATATATAAAAGCCAAATACTACTCACACATCATCATGAAATCTCCAGAGCTGTAAAGCCTACAAACTTGAAACTTGTCATGTATGTTCCTCTTGACTTCTAGGTGCTCGCTAAGAAAGGATTTTTCAAAATGACCATCAGATCATTAGTTATTTCTTAAATTATTATTATTAACATGCACTGATGCTAAGGAGTTAGACGTTCTACTCCCCCTCCCCACCTGAAAAGAACTCTGTTACAACTGCCAGTGGGCATGGCCAGCACATGACTCATCAGCATGTGGGTGGGAGTTTAGACATTCTACTCCATGCTAAGGAGTTTGGTTTTGTAGCGAAGCACAGGTATCCAGCTACTAGTATATAATAACTCTGGGTAAATAAGGAAAATTCTGATCCAGATAGATCAGTCTAAAAAAAACCAGTTCAATTCTCACATTCATTTGTACATTTAAGGACAGGGGAAAGGTACCTAATTTGAAGAACTGACTCAATTTGAAAGATTGATAAAATTAAGAATTTTCATTAAATTGCCCTAAGAATTCTATATTGACTATCCTATATTTAACTTAATGGTGCCATTAAACTTTCTTTGATTGCATACATTAAAACAACATATTGGTCTCACTGTGATAGGATAAAATGATAAATTTCACAATATGATCATTATCTCATTCCTACCTATCTGCCCATCCATCTAATCCATTTACCTCCACCCACCCACTCACCCTCCATCCAAAAGTGATGAAGGATCACCATGAAGGTCATATAATTGAAAGATTTCATGGTCCATGGTTATTTGTTCCAATCAGTCCAGCAGTTCATCACCAAGTAAATGGTTATTTTGAGTAAAATTATCTCTCTAAATGAGATGAACTAATGCTATCTTCCGTTATTGCCGCTCTTTGAAATTTATACTTTGAGTTATTCATTTCCATAAATAGTTTGCAGAAGACTAGCACGGAACTGACATGTGCCCATTATCTTGTTAATAGGCTTTCCTGATTTAAATCTACTAGGAATGCAAATAACTGATAATTTTAGACTCATTAAGGAACTCTCCTGAGACTTATTTTGGCTAAATGTTCCAATGGGCATGTTAGGCACTTCGAATGGGATTGGTAGAATTCTTTCCAAAAATCTGTAAATTAAGGTTCTGAAGAATGCCATGCAGTATGCATAATGAAACCCCCTGATGTAAATTAAAAAGATTTACACTGCTACATTCTGCTTACTTTATTGAATCTGAATGCTTCACAGGTTTTTATGAAGCAAATAAAGCACTGGGTTTTTTTTCCCTTGAATTTCCTTCTAAATAGTCACCGTGGAATCATTCTTACAATGCTCCCTTCACATATTAAAGGCAGAATTGTTCTTTCTGGTAATATATCATATTAAAGTTTTAAAAGCCCAAGGCACCGAAGCCAACTATTGAGTTGGTAGCAGTAAGCCAGTTTGCAGCTTTTTAATCAGTGCAGTCGTCAGTTTAATCAACTAACACTTCAGTTGTTGAATCAGTGGGACACAGATTCATTTTTGAGATTCTGGGAAGAAGAAGTATGCTATTAGAACATGAAATGAGAACAGAAACAATTAAAGGTTGGTTTTCCTTCTGTCTAGGAATTTTTTGCCAGTGCGCATAAAGGTTAAACGTGCTAAATTCCTCTATGTTGGTCAACATGGTATTGAATAAATACTAACATTTAAAGTATTGCAGATGACGCTGACGGATTGATGGGCTAAGTGATTAAAAGGCATTTGAGTCATTAATGAACTGGTGGCTTAATAATTAAGGGAAGTAATTTACCGATGAATCAAAAGTTGGAATTAAGATTGCCGGGAGAAATATCAACAACCTCAGATATGCAGATGATACCACTCTAATGGCAGAAAGTGAAGAGGAACTAAAGAGCCTCTTGATGGGGTGAAGAAGGAGAGTGCAAAAGTTGGCTTGAAACTCACTATTAAGAAAACTAAGATCATCGCATCTGGCCCTCTCAATTCCTGGCAAATAGATGGGGAAGAAATGGAGGTAGTGACAGATTTTATTTTCCTGGGCTCCAAGATCACCACAGATGGGGACTGCAGCCAAGAAATTAAAAGACGCTTGCTCCTGGGGAGGAAAGCTATGACAAATCTAGACAGCATACTAAAAAGCAGAGACATCACCCTGCCAACAAAAGTGTGTATAGTCAAGGCTATGGTTTTCCCAGTTGCAATGTATGGCTGTGAAAGTTGGACCATAAGAAAGGCTGAGCGTCAAAGAATTGAGGCCTTTGAACTATGGTGCTGGAGAAGACTCCTGCGAGTCCCTTGGACTGCAAGGCGATCCAACTGGTCAGTCCTAGAGGAGATCAACCCTGATTGCTCTTTAGAAGGCCAGATGCTGAAGATGAAACTCAAATACTTTGGCCACCAAATGAGAAGGAAGGACTCACTGGAGAAGAGCCTAATGCTGGGAAAGATTGAGGGCAAAAGAAGAAGGGGACAGCAGAGAATGAGGTGGCTGGATGGGGTCACTGAAGCAGTGCACGTGAGCTTAAATGGACTCCGGAGGATGGTAAGAGGACAGGAAGGCCTGGAGGAACGTTGTCCATGGGGTCGTGATGGGTCGGACACAACTTCACAACTAACAACAACAAAATTTACCAATACATGTAGAGAATGAAAATAATTTAGTTTTTCTCATAACAGATTGTAGGCTAGTTGGGACCATCCAGATTGCTAGCTTCCAGCAAATATTCAGACATCCCAAATTTAGTATATACTGTATGCCGACAAAGTTTACACAATAAAGAGCCGATTGCCCTAGACTTGTACCCTGACCTCCTATTGAGATAGAATTTTAGCTAACAACTATCATATTAAGCATAGGTTAAAATAAATAAATAAATCAGCATTCTCAGTTAATTATCGCTCGACAACTTCATCTATTATTGGAATGGAAACACAATTCTTGAAATAGCAATAGCAATAAGCACTTAGACTTATATACCACTTCACGGTGCTTTTACAGCCCTCTCTCAGCAGTTTACAGAGTTCAGCATATTGCCCCCAACAAACTGGGTCCTCATTTTACCCACCTCGGAAGGATGGAAGCCTGAGTTAACCTTGAACCTGGTGAGATTTGAACTGCCAAATTGCGGGCAGCCGGCAGGCAGCTGAAGTAGCCTACAGTAACTGCACTCTAACCACTGTGCCACCTCGGCTCATAGTTCCTAATTGCAGAGAGTTTCTGTCAAAAGATTTAATTTAAGACTGAGTTTCCAACTGAGTGACACATATGTATCCCTTCCTATCTCAATGTGAGACAATTGAAACTAAATAGATAACAACATCCTGAAAAACATTGAGTCTGACTATGTTGAAATAAACCTGGGTTGCAAAAAACCTGGGTGAAAAATGTTGATCTATATGGGCATGTGCGGAAGGCCGTGAGCATGTGTGGATGGGGCGCGTGCAAGCTCACATTTGTGAACCGGTAGGGAAAGTAAGTGAACACCACCTGTGGTTGTAGGAATGCCTTGATCCTCACGCAGCTCTTTAATTAACTAATTTTGAACTAATCTAGCTTCTTCTTTTTCCCCACTTGAGGGAAATGCCATCTCCCCTCACAACGCCTGCAAGCTGCCAAGCTTTGAAGATTTAACAGCAAGATAATGAAAACAGGAGTTTGTGATTAAAGGAACACGGACAGATGTTGCTTGAGTAATGGGATTTGTCATGACTCTGCAGCAAGAGCAGAAAGCTCCACTAACATATGACTCCTGTCATTAACATTTTTAATGAATGCTACTGTAGGTGGCTATGCACACAAATCCTAGTAAGTAAACTCCGGAGAATCAATTCACTAAGCACTTAAATCCCAATTTTTCAAAGAAGTGCTGAACAACAGAATCCAACAGATATTTCCTATAAATATGACTGTGTTTCTTTCCCAGGTTTCCATTTGTTAAATATTTTTTTTCTGTAACACCAATCGGGGAGGGGGGCTTGAACCCTCTGACTTTGATTGAGTTGCCTCCAGATTTCACGAACACAGCTCTCCTTCCATCTTACATAGATTCACTTCTTGTAAGGCTGCAGGACAATATAAATGATTTAAAGCCGTTAAAACCTGGCTCTTCCGGCAGGCATATGAATGATGGGAAATGTTTTAAATTTTTATATGTATTTTTAATCATTTTTAACTGTTGTTTTAAATTGATTGTTCATCTTTATGTTGTACACCTCCCTGAGTCCCTCGGGGCTATAAAATCAAACAAATAAATAAATATGTTACACATTGTGTATTTTATTAGGTTTGGAGTTCATCCAACAACCAGATGAATTTGGGTTGCCTATATTCAAAGCCGGGGAGTCACCGTGTGTGAGTATTCAGCAGTGCATCAGATAGAAAGTCCATACAGAGAGTGGTACGGACAGCAGAGAAGATTATAGGAAGCTCACTTCCCGTTATTCAGGATATTGCTCATAAGCCAAATGTGGGTGTCACATAATGTAACAACCGGTACGCCCAGCACTGAAAATGTGAGCGGCGGCCTTCCGTACATGCACTTCGCTCACTTACGCGCCTTCCACGCATGCGCACGGCTTCAAAAACATGGCAATATAGGATGGCATAGCGCTGATACAGCTAGTAATAGAAAGCAAGGCGCCATACGCTGCCCTTAAACAAGCAGGTGCAGAAAAATTGTCAGTTCAAAGCAGCCTCCTTATTTTGTGATACAAATACTTCTGAAGCTCCTAAGCTATTTTTGTAGTGGATTTCACAAGGGGAGAAAAAAGTATCTACTCGGTAGTCTCACACTTCTCCCATTAATGTCAACAGGAATAGACAACACTAAGTGCTTTGAAATGTCTTTGTGTGTCTCCATTATCTCTGCCTTAATGGCTCATAGAGTTAGAATTTAAAAGGTCCACGAAAGATGTGCTGGTGCTTCCATTACTTCTAACAACCACTCATTGGGTGATTTCAAGCCATCTCATCAAATACAGGATTCGGCAAATAATTTTTGCTGCAAGGACTACAGAACATCAAGTATATCAACATCCATAGTAAAATAATTTTGACCCCCCCCCCCCCCAAATTACCATCCTAGTAAATATACTGACTGTGGAGACCTAGTCCGGCATGATATAAGTAATTATGTAGGATGTTTGCTTCCATCTTCAATCTTGCTAACCTTTTTCGATTTTTGCCCAGTTGGGAAAATAGGTGATGATTAGGTGAAAGTGTTCTATAGAATTTCATTTGACCGAGAATTTCCATTCCCCCAAATATGAAGTTAGAAATATATGTCGGGAATTCAATAGCTATCAATCCAGAGGTGGGATTCAACAGGTTCTTACCAGTTCTGGAGAACCGGCAGCGGAAATTTTGAGTAGTTTGGAGAACCGGTAAATACCACCTCTGACGGGCACCGCCCTCATCTATTCTCTGCCTCCCGAGTCCCAGATGATCGGGAGGAAATGGGGATTTTGCAGTATCCTTCCCCCGGAGTGGGAAGGGAATGGAGATTTTACAGTATCCTTCCCCCGGAGTGGGGAGGGAATGGAAATTCTCCATAGTGGGCGGAGCGAGCCTCCAAGAATGGGATGATCCAATCCATCAGCCAATCAGGACTGAGTCTGACTCTATATAAAAGCTGTCACCCCGAAGGGCACCCCCTCTTTCGACTCAGTCCTAAGTCTGGGACTAGTGTTTCCTAACCTAGCAGGTTCTTCCACTACTCGTCTTATTCAACAACTTCGAATCAGTAAGTGAAAATTGACCCCACCAACTTCCATCGTGTGTGGGGAGGGCAGCTAGTGTCCTGTGACAGCTGTCTGGCTTCTGGACTACTGCCCAGAGGATTGGATCGCGGCCTGGCCATATTGTTCCTGTGAAGTACCAATCGTTATAAGTCACAGAAGCTGCCACGCTTGGGTGACCAACGGCCAGGGCGGCTCTGCCGCTTACCGCGGGGAGGGGAGCCCTTCAGGACCATCTGTCAGGGCCTAACATCGAGTGACCTCGTCCCCCCTCCTGAATGGCTTCAGCGTCTCGGCGCCTCTTATAAAAGCCTCCAAATCCTCTCATCGCCCCCTCGCTTCACCCGAGGTCTGGGCCTACCGTCTGGCTGTCCCACTGTTTTTGGCGCGAACCACCATTTACCTCAAGGCGCTTCAGGCCCGCCCTACAGCTGACGGTCGGGGGTGCTTCTACGCACGCGCAGAGCTCATCGCACTACTTTGCCTCGGACAAGTGCGAAGAGGAGTCTCCAGTGCGCAGGCGCAGAGCTCATCGAGGACCTTTACTTTCAACCACCGCAGCTCGCCTGCCCGCCTACCTAGCACCCCCCAGCTGCTGCCTTAAGACTCGGCTAGCCAAGCCTGTCCCTTGCCGTCGCCCGCAGCGGAGCCGCCCGCCCTCGGAGCTTCTGAATCAGCTGTCGGGCGGCTCGGAGTCGCAGCTGCTGCTCGGAGGTGCGGCGCCCATTGCGCACGCGCGAAGAAAGCCTTTGCCGCACCGGGACTTCCCTCGCAGGCCGGCAACCTCCGTCAGAGCCCAGCTGCTTGTCGGAGCTGGCGCCAGTTGCGCACGCGCTCCGGAGGGCTCTGACGTCATCAGGGATTCCCCCCTCTCGCATTCCACGCTCAGAGCCCAGCTGCTCTTCGGCTGCCGGGCAAAGCGCTCGTCCTCGCCGGCAGCCTCCTCGGATTCCGCCCTGCCAGTTTCCTTATCAGCTAATACTATGGCAGAGAGCGGCTCCAAAAGGAAGTCAAAGACCAACAAGGAGCCCGGGGCACAGGACGCTGAGGCCAGGGCAACTCCCGCCCCCTCCGCCTCACATAGGGACCGCTCCCCTTTGCGCCAGGCAGGGACTGAGGCCAAGAGACCCCCCCACAGGGAGGGCGGCCACAAAGAAAAAGCGAAGCTGCCGGCCTCAAGCACCTCAAGCACCTCCCGCCCATGGGACACCGCGGATCCAGTGGCCCCTCGCTCCAGGCGGTCCTCTGGGGCCCTCTCCTTGGACAACCCGAACCTTTGTTTGGGTGATGTAGACATTTGGGAGGAACCCCAGGCATCGCGGACTCCCTCCCCTGATGCACCGTCGCTCACGGCAACCGCCATTTTTCAAAGTCCGGAGGTCCAGGCCCTCATCCAAATGGCAATCAGGGACAGGATCACGGCGGTCATTAAGCAAACATCTGCGCCTACGCCCTCCACTTCAGGCGCCGCGACCGTCTCCAACCAGCCGCGCCGTCCTCCTTCTGCGACCGAGCGGGCCCAACCTCTTGCCACCGAGACCAGCGCATCTCCTTCCTCCCCAGAGTCGTCCCCCGACACCGAGGAGCCGGGTCGTGACCTTGACCTGTCAGAGGACAAGGACGTTTCACCTGAACCTCCCGCCACCACGGACCTTTTTAACCCGGCCCTCTTTAAATCCCTGCTCCACAAGGCAAGGGCGGCGGCCAAGATGCCCCCGGTGGAGCCCAAGCCAGCTGGCGAGGAACAGGGCGATCCTCTCTTCGAGGAGACAACATCGCAGGAGGAAGTTATTCCAGCACCGAAACTCTTCATTAACGCGGTCACTAAGCAGTGGCAGACCCCGATCACGGGGGCAGCCCCGTCCTCATTGGACAAACGGTACTTCAATGTGGAGCAAGGGCTGGCTCAGCACCTACCAGTTCCACCGGTGGATCCGCCCATTAAGGCGCTTTACTCAGCCAACCCCTTGCCGGGCGACTCTGAGGAGCTCTTACGCCCGGAAGACCGCCGTACCAAGCAGGCCATTTTGCGATCCCATCAAGCGGCTGCTTGGGCCGTCCGGTCCTCGGCGACGGCTTCGTTCTTCTGCCGGACCTCTATCCGCTGGCTCAAGACGCTGCAAGAGCAGTCCTCTGATGCGCGCACCCGCCAGGACATCAACAAATTACTAGCGGTGGCCCAGTTCACCTCGGATGCCACTCTGCAGAGCTCACGCTTCGCGGCAAGATCCATGGGGGCATCCGTGGTGGCTCGCCGAATGCACTGGCTCCGAGGCTGGCAGTCGGACGCCCGCCACAAGTGGTGCCTTGCCACCTCGCCAGTCCAGGGTCAGTCCCTCTTTGGGGAGGCTTTGGACCCGTACCTCGTAGAGTCCAAGGACAAGCGAAAGGTCCTCCCTAACTGTACCCGCAGGGGTCAAAACAAGCCTGCTACCCCCCTCCCGCTCCTCCGCCTCGCCGCCCTTACCGTGCCCCCAGATACCGGGGTAGATATCAGGCGGGAGGCCGTCAGAATCAGGGGCAGGACAGACCTAAGGCAGATCCTCCGGCCAAGCGCCCTTTTCGGGGTGCAGGCGGGCGCTCCTACCGCCGCTTCAAGTAGATCCTTCAGGCTTTCCCATTGGGGGTCGCCTGCGCTACTTCGCGGGGCGATGGGAAGACACCACCACGGATAGTTGGGTGCGAGAGACCATTACATCGGGACTCGCACTCGACCTCCTCTCCACCCCACCGGGATTTTTCATGAGGTGCCCCCAGTCCTCCGATCCCCAAAAGCGGTCTCTAATGCTGGCCGCTATCCAGCACCTGTTGGAGATTGAGGCCATCCAACGGGTTCCGGAGGACCAGCAGGGGCAAGGATTCTATTCCAATTTGTTCCTTGTCGAAAAATCCTCGGGGGGGTGGAGAGCGGTCCTGGACCTCAAGCGCTTCAACAAATTCGTTGCATATAAGAGGTTCAAGATGCACACGCTGCAGTCCATCTTAGCGTGTGTAAGAAAAGGGGACTTCATGTCCTCCATAGATCTGACAGAGGCGTACCTCCATGTACCAATTCGGCCTTCCCACCAAAAGTACCTTCGCTTCTGCTACATGTCTAACCACTATCAATATTCTGCACTTCCATTTGGTCTCTCCTCCGCTCCGCGGGTCTTTACGAAGATCCTGGCGGCCCTTGCGGCGAGTATGCGGGCCATTCCCATTCGCATGCACTGCTATCTGGACGACATTCTAATCCTTTCGTCCTCTTATTCGCAGGCGGAAGTTGACCTTCAGTTAACCATGGAGTGCTTAGAAGAGCATGGCTTCTCCTTAAACATCGAGAAGAGCCAGCTCACGCCCACCAACAGAATTACCCACCTAGGGGCTATCGTGGATTCCCTGGAGTGCAGAGTGTTCCTTTCCCAGGAGAGACAGGACAATATCACCACTCTTGTCCAGCAGGTGCTCTGCCTCAGGCGAGCGCCTTTGAAACAACTCTCGTCTCTCCTGGGGAAAATGATTTCGGCCATCCATATCACTCCTTGGGCGCAACTGCACTCCAGGGAACTACAATGGCTCCTACTCCCCTTCCAAAGGGCGGGAAAGAGCAACTCATCGGCTAAAATCTTGCTCCCATCCTCTGTCCGTCGCTCTCTCCAGTGGTGGCGGTCCCCGGCGATATCCGAAGGGTCCAGCTTCTTCGAGCCGAGCCGGGTGACGGTGACTACCGACGCCAGCCTGCAGGGATGGGGGGCGCACGTCCTTTCCCATGTGGCCCAGGGAACGTGGTCTCAGTCGGAGACCCTCCTGAATATCAACATCCTCGAACTGAGAGCAGCATTCCGGGCCCTCCAGGAATTCCAGCACGTCATCCACAACCGCCATGTCTTGCTGATGACGGACAATGTGACCACCAAGGCACACGTCAACCGCCAGGATGGCACGGTCTCCAAGGGCCTCATGTCGGAAGCCAAAGCCTTGGGACTCTGGGCGGAGCGACACCTGCTCTCGCTCAGAGCGGAACATATCTCGGGAGTAGACAACACAACAGCGGACTGGCTAAGTCGCAACGCGGTGGACTCGGCGGAGTGGAGCCTGCACCAGGACATCTTCCAGCAGATGGTGCAGCGATTCGGGCTTCCGGTAATCGACCTCTTCGCCACTCCCCGCAACGCCAAGCTCCCGAGGTTCGTCTCCCGCTACCGGTCCCAAGGGGCCGAGGACTCCGACGCCCTTTGTTGCCCCTGGCCGAGGGGTCTTCTATATGCCTTTCCTCCTCTGGCAGTGCTCCCACAAGTCATTCGCCGGATTGTGATCGAGGAAGCGGAGGTGATTCTACTCGCCCCGCACTGGCCCAGGAGAGCGTGGTTCGCGGACCTCCGGTCGCTTTCAGCCAGCCCACCATGGAGGATACCACCGACCGCGTCTTCGCTCTCCCAGGGGTCTGTGACCCATCCGGACCCTCAGTGGCTCAAATTGACCGCCTGGCACTTGACAGGCGCTGCCTGACTCATCGCGGGGTACCCGACGCCATCGTGAACACTCTGATGTCTTCCAGACGGCAATCGACTGACCGCATTTACGCTTCTACATGGAAGTCGTTTTGTTTGTGGTGTTCTGCCGCTTCGCTTTGCCCGGTGGACCTTACCATCGTGGGGGTGTTACGCTTTTTACAAGCGGGTCTGGACAAGGGGTTGGCTCCCAACACTCTGCGTCGCCAAACGGCGGCACTATTCACCGTGCTATCCTGCGACACCGCAGACACACTGTCGGCCCATCCGATGATACGGCGATTTCTACGAGCGGCCTCCAACATCTCGCCTCCTGTCGTACACAGATTCCCGACGTGGGATCTCCCACGGGTTCTTCTGGCATTGACGACGGAGCCCTACGAACCGCTACGCACCGTGTCACTACGGCATCTCACCCTCAAGGTTGCCTTCTTGGTGGCCATAACTTCGGCTCGTCGGATTTCGGAACTGGCGGCCCTATCGGTCCGAGAGGACTTATGTATATTCCACCCCGATAGGGTTGTTCTCCGTCTGGATCCGACCTTCATTCCGAAGGTCAATACCCTTTTCCATAGGACACAAGACCTGATCTTGCCCTCCTTTTATGCCCAACCTTCAACGGACTTGGAGCGCCAGTGGCATACCACTGACGTACGGAGGGCGGTTAAAATTTACAACGTCCGCACCGCCCCCTTTCGGCGCTCGGAGGCGTTGTTTGTTTGTTTCCATCCAAAATCCATGGGCAACAAGGCTTCGCCAGTGCTTATTGGCAGCTGGATCAGGGCGGTCATTGCGGACATTTACTGTGCGCAAGGCCTTCCACGTCCGGAAGGGTTAACTGCACACTCGACACGCAGCGCGGCCACCACGACAGCGTGGTCGGCCAGAACTTCTCTGGAGGAAGTGTGCAGGGCGGCCACCTGGTCTTCTCCGGTGGCCTTTATTAGACATTACAAGGTGGACCAATTCGCCTCGGCTGAGGCGGATTTTGGGAGGCATGTGCTTCAGTCTGCCTTATCAACTGAGGACCAGCATGAATGACTGTAGGCCCTCCCTAGGGACCGAACTGCTTTGGCATGTCCCATTCTTGGAGGCTCGCTCCGCCCACTATGGAGAACGGGGCGTTGTTCCTTACCTGAACGCCCCTTCTCGTAGGGCGGAGCGAGCCTCCACGTCCCTCCCTGTTGGTTTCTTGCATAGAGTTACAGTTATACATTCCTGCTGTTTAATAAAGTTTGGTTAGGTTGTTACACTATGGGTCTGACTCCGTCCTTCGTCTCAAGAGGGGGTGCCCTTCGGGGTGACAGCTTTTATATAGAGTCAGACTCAGTCCTGATTGGCTGATGGATTGGATCATCCCATTCTTGGAGGCTCGCTCCGCCCTACGAGAAGGGGCGTTCAGGTAAGGAACAACGCCCCGTTTTGCAGTATTCTTCCCCCGGAGTGGGGAGGCAATGGAGATTTTACAGTATCCTTCCCCTGCCATGCCCACCAAGCCATGCCCACAGAACTGGTAGTAAAAAATTGGAATCCCACCACTGTATCAATCTTGAGAAGATAGGAACTTCTGCCTTTTCATCATCATCATCATCATCATCATCATCATCATCATCATCATCATCATCACAATAACAATAACAATAACAATAACAATAACAATAACAATAACAATAACAATAACAATAACAATAACAATAACAATAACAATAACAATAACAATAACAATAACAATAACAACAACAACAACAATAACAACAACAACAACAACAACAACAACAACAGAGTTGGAAGGGACCTTGGAGGTCTTCTAGTCCAACCCCCTGCCTAGGCAGGAAATCCTATACTACTTCAGACAAATGGTTATCCAACATCTTCTTAAAAACTTCCAGTGTTGGAACATTCACAACTTCTGGATACAGGCTGTTCCACAGATTAATTGTTCTAACTGTCAGGAAATTTCTCCTTAGTTCTAAGTTACTTCTCTCCTTGTTTAGTTTCCACCCATTGCTTCTTGTTCTACCTCCAGGTGCCTTGGAGAAAAGTTTGACTCCCTCTTCTTTGTGGCGACCCCTGAGATATTGGAACACTGCTATCATGTCTCCCCTGGTCCTTCTTTTCATTAAACTAGACATACCCAGTTCCTGCAACCGTTCTTCATATGTTTTAGCCTCCAGTTCCCTAATCATTTTTGTTGCTCTTCTCTGCACTCTTTCTAGAGTCTCAACATCCTTTTTACATCGTGGCGACCAAAACTATATGCAGTATTCCAAGTGTGGCTTTACCAAGGCATTATAAAGTGGTATTAACACTTCGCGTGATCTTGATTCTATCCCTCTGTTAATCAAGCCTAGGATTGCATTGGCTTCTTTGGTAGTTTAAACTTTATTTAGCTTTAATTGCATGCATGCATGCATACATACATATATGTATGTGCGTATGCGTGTGTGCGCACGCACTGTGTGTATGTATGTGTGTATGTATATGTATGTATGTATGTATGTGTATATGTATGTGTATACACACACACACACATTGAGAAATTGTGCATCAGTTATAGTGAATGAGCTTTGCAGTTCCAACAGTTGCTTGCAATCCAAGTTAATGACCCAGTGAATTACTAGCAAAGATGGACTTGATTTTAATGTAATGTTTGCAACAATTTAAGCTCCACTCTTCATATTATGTTTTAATGCCTCAAGGCAATCTTGGGGCTATTATTTTAATAGGGTGTCATTGCTGAGTGTCCATTAACTGTCAGAGTTTAAGTTATTTCCAGGTATCTTAATATTAAGACAGCACTAAATTACATTGTTGTTAATTGTTCCTACATTATAGCACAGTTCTGCTATGTCATGTATAAGCTAATTGATTTTAGTGGGAAACTGAGTATGATAGAAATCAGCTTAAAACCATTAAATGTACTATAACATTAACTTCATAAATATTCCGCTGAGGAAAATAGTAATCATTTAGCCTATTGTTATTTGTCTTCATAGATAGATAGATAGATAGATAGATAGATAGATAGATAGATAGATAGATAGATAGATAGATAGATAGATGGATGGATGGATGGATGGATGGATGGATGGATGGATGGATGGATGGATGGATGGATGGATGGATGGATGGATGGATGGATGGATGGATGGATGGATGGATGGACAGGAAGACAGACAGAGAGACAGAGAGACAGAGACAGAGACAGAGACAGAGAGATAGATAGATAGATAGATAGATAGATAGATAGATAGATAGATAGACAGACAGACAGACAGACAGACAGACAGACAGACAGACAGACAGACAGACACAGACATAGATAGATGATAAATGGATAGATAGATAGACAGATAGACAGACACAGACATAGATAGATGATAAATGGATAGATAGATAGATAGATAGATAGATAGATAGATAGATAGATAGATAGATAGATAGATAGACAGACAGACAGACAGACAGACAGACAGACAGACAGACAGACACAGACATAGATAGATGATAAATGGATAGACAGAAAAGACAGAAGACAGAGAGACAGACAGACAGACAGATAGATAGACAGACAGACAAAGACATAGATAGATGATAAATGGATAGACAGACAGACAGACAGACAGACAGACAGACAGACACAGACATAGATAGATGATAGACCGATAGACCGATAGATCGACAGACAGACAGACAGAATTAAAGTCAATTTTTGGCCATACAAAGTACAAAAATTGGCAAATAATTGCTACTCCAGATATTGAGCTATTCATACTCATTTCCCTGCCTATGAGACTTTTCAATGTTGTTCTACTTAGTTATCCAAGCAGAAATTTCCAAATGTTGCCCTACGCATTTACTTGAAAGAGCTAGGATCAGACGGAGTAAGCATCTCGCTTTGTAGAAGTTTGTTTAACCAATGAAGCTCATATTTGCTCTCTATGAAATGCAGAGATAGTTTGTCAATTGTGGAAGTTCAAAACACAACTCCATAAAGGATAATATTTGTAGCTCAGGGTGGAACATGGACTCCTTGGTGCTCTCTGAGCTTGCTTGTTTTCCTGCAGACATTTCATTACCCAAACTAGGGAATAGCATCAGTCTAGAAGTAGAAGTGTACCTGAAGGCAATTCCCCCCCCCCCATTTGCATGCTATCTGAAGTGTTTGATGATGATCTTGATCTTGACCTTGATGATGAGTCTCACTCAGTAAAGGACCTTGGAGTACTCATCTCTAATAATCTAAGCACCAGAGCCCACTGCAACAACATAGCTAAGAAGGCATTCAGAGTGTCCAACCTAATCTTGCGTAGCTTCTTCTCTGGTAACATTGTACTCCTAACCAGAGAATACAAAACATTTGCCAGACCAATTCTTGAATACAGCTCATCTGTCTGGAACCCACACTACATATCAGACATTAACACAATTGAGAATGTCCAGAGATACTTCACAAGAAGAGTATTACATTCCTCTGTTCACAACAGAATTCCTTATGAAACCAGACTTGAAATTTTGGGACTTGAAAATTTAGAACTACGCCGCCTTCGATCTGACCTTAGTGTAGCTCACAAAATTATCTGCCACAATGTCCTACCTGTTAATGACTACTTCAGCTTCAACCGCAATAATACACGAGCTCACAATAGATACAAACTTAATGTAAACCGCTCCAGACCTGATTGCAAAAAATTCGACTTCAACAACAGAGTGGTCAATGCCTGGAACACTTTACCTGACTCAGTAGTTTCTTCCCTAAACCCCAAAAACTTCAACCTCAGAATATCTACCACTGACCCCACCCCATTCCTAAGGGGTCGGTAAGGGGCATGCATAAGCGCACAATCGTGCCTACCGTTCCTGTCCTAATGTACCCATATATTCATACCTCTTTTACTCTTATTCATGCTTGTACTATTACATATATAATCTATCATGTTTTACTGTTTATACTTTGCTTATAATCATATATGCTTGACAAATAAACAAATACAAATAGAAATGTGTGATACCAAGAAAGTACTGATGATAACTAGTTTGGGTAATGAAATGTCTGCAAGAAAGCAAACAAGCTCAGAGAGCACCAAGGACCCCACATTCCTCCTCCTCTTCCTCCTCTTCCTCTTCCCTCTTCCCTCCTCCTTCCTCCCTCCTCCCTCCTCCCTCCTCCCTTCTAGCACTCAGAAAGCACCAAGGGTCCCTTCAAAATCCAACTCAGCCTTTGTGAGATTTAGTCAAATTATATTATAAAAACTCTGATCTTCAATCATCTTATTAAACTGGATATCAGATACACTGACTACTCTTAACCTCTCTTTTTGTACATCCTTACTATTACAAGTGGAAAACATCAAGCTGGCCTTTTGGAATGAGGAATGAGGAAGGCAAGTTTGCAAGCCCCTGTCTTGATATTCATGAAAATAAACACCTGATTGGAAAACATCGGAGGTTTTAGTCGTTACTCCAATAACCTTTAGATGGGAAATCGATTCATGTTGTACATTTGTTGTACGTGCCCCAAATTATACAGTCCTCAGCAAACATCAGTGGCAGGAGAGAAGTAAAAAAGATAATACATTGGAAGTTGCAACAGCTTGCAGAAAATGATGTCTCCACCCTTAATTATTTATTTTCACCTTTTGGTGAGATGGGCAGCTATATAAATTGGATCAATCAATCAATGAATTTTGCATCCTGTTTTTCTGCTTCTATAATTTACCAAATGACCTGATTGTACTGCATAGTAGTAGTACAGAGGTGGGTTCCTGCCGGAGCTGTCTGATACACAGCTCCGGCAGGGAGCGGCGGATTTTGCAATCGCTCTGGAGCCCTCTCTGCCGGTCAACCCGGCACGTCGCCATTTTTTTCCCGTGGTTTTCGGGCGATTTTGCTT
>JALIGW010000006.1:3179848-3192348 GCA_023053685.1 Diadophis punctatus similis
TTTCTTTTTTAAACTTATTATTTCCATTTTGAGGATCTCATCAAGGCCTGTTTTTCTTTCCCTCAAAAAAAATTGTCTTGCAGGGACTCCTAAGTACTGAATGAATTCATTAGTAACCAGTGGTGGGATTCAATTTTTTTTACTACTGGTTCTGTGGACATGGCTTGGTGGGCATGGTGTGGCTTGGTGGGTGTGGCTTGGTGGGCGTGCAGGGGAAGGATACTGCAAAATCTCCATTCCCTCCCCACTTCAGGGGAAGGTTACTGCAAAAAACAAAGGAATATAGGACAGGGAATGGCAGGGGCATGAGGGCGGGGCCAGCCAGAGTTGGTATTTACCAGTTCTCCGAACTACTCAAAATTTCCTCTACCGGTTTGCCCGAACCAGTCCGAACCGGCTGAATACCACCTCTGCCTTTCCAACCCTATTATTGAATGTTCTATGTTCTAAATATTAGTCAAAGAAACAGGGATTCTGTCGAACGATATCATGCTATAGTTGGAAAAGGAAACATGGGAATTTATACCGCGTATACATTTGCATGTATGTTAAGTTTTCTGTTCCTTCCATTTCAGAGTATCTGGAGAAGGTAGAAATGGGAGGGGGGGGAACTTGTCTTCCTAGCTTTCACGTTAGGCACCATAATGGCTATTTTGTTCCACTGATTAATCATATCCTTTTGGGATTCGGAACAAATCAGCCCGGAGCACTGTGATAGAAAGCTAATACATCAAGGAAAGATCCAAGTTAGAAACTCTCTTTGATATGTTTATTTTCCATCCCACCAATTAAACTTTGCACTTGCCCCTTGAGGATTGATTGATTAATTAATTAATCGGATTTAAAGGTTGTAGCCAGTCCTTCAAAAAAAAAAATGCAAGCAAGCCACAGAACTTAAATTTCCCAAATCTTGAATATTCAGTCTACTGAGTTCCCCCTGCTCACGTCAGGATTCAAGTGGCGACATTACATCAAATGACCTAAGTGCCAAAGCCCACTGCAACAACATCGCCAAAAAGGCTTCAAGAGTTGTTAACCTAATCTTACGTAGCTTCTTCTCCGGTAATATCACACTACTAACCAGAGCATACAAAACATTCGCCAGACCAATCCTTGAATACAGCTCATCTGTCTGGAACCCACACTGCATATCGGACATAAATACATTAGAAAGTGTCCAGAGATACTTTACGAGAAAAGTCCTCCACTCCTCTACTCGCAACAGAATACTTTACGCAACCAGACTTGAAATCCTAGGCTTAGAAAGCTTAGAACTACGTCGCCTTCGGCACGACCTAAGCATAGCTCATAAAATTATCTGCTACAACGTCCTTCCTGTCAACGACTACTTCAGCTTCAACCACAACAATACACGAGCACACAACAGATACAAACTCAAAGTGAACCGCTCCAAATTTGACTGTAGAAAATACGACTTTAGCAACAGAGGGGTAAATGCCTGGAACTCACTACCTGACTCTGTGGTTTCGTCACCAAACCCCCAAAACTTTACCCTTAGACTGTCCACTGTTGACCTCACCCGATTCCTAAGAGGTCAGTAAGGGGCATGCATAAGTGCACCAGCGTGCCTACCGTCCCTGTCCTAATGTTCCCTCTTATCAGTACCAATCTTATGTACATCAACAATGTTACATCTATGTATATTACTAACATGTACTTGACAAAATAGATAAATAAAATAAATAAAATAAAATAAATAAATAAAATTACCAGTCTCTCGCTGCTTTTGATGGCATGAAGAAAGCCAGCGGTTTGTGCCTCAAGCTTAGTTTCTTTTCAGCAGGTGATGCCATGAAGCATGTAGAAAAGGAGTGGGATTTTCTTTCTTCCCACCTTGGGATTGATGGTGAATTCAAGATAATTACAACATCCATTTTTCTCCAATCAGAAATCACTGCCAGAGCTTTGTGCTTGGGAAGTAGTGCATAACAGTGCTTACTACCATTTGTCCTATATTTTGCAGGGCAAAGTTAAGAAAATAACAGATTGGGAACTGTGGGAAGCTACCCCTCTCCTAGAAGAATGAAATATTTTGAGAAATATTAAAAAGGCAGACTATTATATTTCCCTAAAGGAGAAACATGCTCTTGGAAAGCAGCCCCCACCTTTGTTAATAGCCCCAGCAGGCTGGGCCAGCCTATCTACAACACAAAAGACTTTAAGCTCCAGAGTGATTGGATTAAGACATGACCCTCCAGGACATTATAGGATTATCTAGAAGCAGGGTTCACTGCATTGCAAAATCTAAGAACATCAGCCCAAAGTTCAACCAAACTTGATTCAGACAAACATGACCCCACATGCCCCCAGGGGAGTCTGACAGCAGCCAATAGAATACATTTTCTTGCACAGGAACAGGAAACTCAAGTTCAAAGCCCAAGGGAAAGTATAAAAGCCACCCTCTTTCAACTCCATGTGGTCAGCTATCCAGGACCTCAAATCCATGTGCTCCTGTCCATCAATAAACCATCTTTCCAATCAGCCACCATGTTTCCAGTGTCTTTCTCCCCGCTTGGAACTGAACCAGATGGATATTTCTTCCAACAGTGTGAACACCACATCTAGTCCTACAAAAAATCTCCACATGTTGGAGTGACAGATAGGATTATATATTGGGTGCTAAGACGACAAAAATTGAAATCCTATATAGATATATTCCAATACAAAAGACTTGATGGAAGCAGAATTCAGAGTTCCTTTAGAGCAGGGCTGTCAAACTCAAGGCCCGGATCCGGCCCACGGGGTGATTAAATCTGGACCACAGGGACGGCCTGGAAATATTAAGGGACTAGCCCACGGTGCCTCTGGCAGCTAAAACGGGCAGCGTGCAGTGCTCCTGCGCCTTGTTTTCACCCTCCATGGCCTCCTGCAGCACTGCCAACCGAAACTGGGCCAAAAAAACGGGCCCAAAACAGGCCAAAAAACAGGGTGAAAAAGGGCTGAAAAAAGGGCCCAAAACAGGCCAAAAAATGGACCTAAAACAGGCCAAAAATGGGCTGGAAAATAGGCCCACAACAGGCTGAAAAACTGGCCCAAAATGGCCCAAAAAACAGGCCCAAAACAGGCCAAAAATGGACCCAAAATGGCGAAAAAACAGGCCCAAAACAGGCCAAAAATGGACCCAAAATGGCGAAAAAACAGGCCCAAACAGGCCACACACCACCGACCAGCAGAGGAGAACTACAATGCTGATCCGTCCCTCGAAAAAATCCAGATTGATACCACTGCTTTAGACACATCTTTTCATTTTGAACGACAAAATGATAATTAAAAAGGACACCCATAGCAGAGAACACTACTCTCAGCTATTGCCCTCAGTGCTCCGTTTTCTAGTAGACCAGTACACACGTATTGGAGGATTATATTATTGTTTTATTTTTTTGTTTTATTTTTTTGCATAAGGATCCGCCAGTGTGATAAACAATTTTCTGCAAAAGAGTTAAATCGAGAAACTCTATTATAGCGGTGCGATTCTGTAAAAGTTGTTCAGTTGTATTAACTTGCTTTTAAGTAAAAGAAAAATGACAAACGCAGCTTCCTAAAGTATTTAGAATGAAGTCAGCAGAACATTAGAATATAACGCAGCACCCTTTACAGGGATTAAAAAGTCAACATCTTGAAAGAATTTTATAAAGCTGAACCCTTTATTGTGAAAATTAAAATGAATTCTTCATTTTTAATTGCGACTGATAATGTTTAAAAATCATAAGCGAAGGCTTAACTTTCTTAACATTTGCATTTCCAATTATCTGGAGGTCCATTTTTACAGAAGCTTATATAGAAAGCTAATTGTGTTATTATAATATAGATGATCTGGCAACATAATTTCTTTTTTAAAAAGTTGTTTTGCTGAGTTGCATACATTTGCATAAATTACAACATTTATGGAATATTTTTTTGGCCCCCATTCTTCTTCATTCTTTATTGTTACACATGATGTCAAATGTTGAATTAAGACATTTCATCTGAACCACAATGTATTTGTCATTATTCAATGAGAATTGTGGTTTATATAAAAGGATGCAATGCAATCTCTTCTCCCCTTATTTTCCTGACTATTAAAAAGGTAGCTTACTCAAAAGGTAAGACACAGCAGTAACAGAGACTCACCATGAAAATTAAGGAAGGCTTCAAATGAAAACTAATTGCAGGTGATGAACAGAGAACTAACATTTCCCCTCTATCTATTCAATATAAATTTGAAACTTTAACTTAAAACCAACCAGGGGTGGGTTCCTCCCGGTTCGGACTGGTTCGCCCGAACCATTAGCGATCCGCTGGTGATGTCACATTACTGGATCAGCCGGTGCTGGTCTGTGCGCGCCGCCATCTTTTTTTTCATTTAGCAGCTCAAAAAAGGGCCCTCTGACCTTTATTTCTTCGCCCGAAAAAACAATTGCTACCAACCTGCCTTCCATTGAGGATTATTGCAGTGATTATTGCCTGCTATATGTATATGCAGGGAGCTGCATCCCCATCTAATATAATGGTTTATTCCTGAGCACGTGATTGATATGTTCCTAGTACGCATGTGTACATTCCATTCTCTCCGTCCATTCTCTTCTGTTCCCAGCTTCTGTGGAAGCAAGACGTGTTTTTATAGCAGAGATGTAATTAATTAGAATTTATTGTTTTTGTACCGAAATAAATATTTCTACTTAGAACTTTAAACTGCGGTTTCATTTCTAATGTCAGAGTGCCAGGAAAAGATCTATTTTAACCTCTAATGAGAGTTATTCTCATCCTGACAGAGGACCTGTATACTGCACGAGTCAAAAAAAGGGCTGTGAAAATATTTACAGACCCCTCACATCCTGGACATAAATTGCTTCAATTTCTACCCTCAAAACAACGCTATAGGGCACTGCACACCAGAACAACTACATACACACAAGGACAGTTTTTCCCCTAATGCCATCACTCTGCTAAACAATTAATTCCCACAATACTGTCAAATTATCTACTAAGACTGTATTACTATTATTCTCCTCATCCTTACTAGTACCTATCTCTTCCCACTTATGACTATATCCATGTTGCTTGTATCTTTACATTGTTTTTATTGTTTCCTAGTATGATTTGATTGCTTATTAGTATCTATGACTATCACTAAGTGTTGTATCTTATGATTCTTAAGGAATATATTTTATTTTTTCTTTATGTACACTGAGAGCATATGCACCAAAGACAAATTCCTTGTGTGTCCAATCACACTTGGCCAATAAATTATTCTATTCTATTCTATTCTATTCTATTCTATTCTATTCTATTCTATTCTATTCTATTCTATTCTATTCTATTCTATTTAAACACTGTATCTTTTTCTTTCTTTATTCATTTTTCTTTCTATTTTACCTTTGATGGGGCTGGCCTTTAACCAATGGTTGAGCCAGCATTATTTCCTCATATAAAACTCTTTCCCTTTTAAAAGAAAGATTGAAGGTTGCATTTCTCCTTTTTTTAAAAAAAACCCAGAATGAAAACACCTTCTATTTATTTCTGCTCTAACTTTGGTTGGAAACTGTCCAGGGTGAAAAGGAAAATTGACTGACAGCTGCATTGTGCCCCATGAGACCTTAAGAAGCACCATCAAACTGTTGTCTGGAAATGAAAGGGAATTTTTTGACCTAACAAACACCCACCCCTCCACCCCGGCAAATCTAATTCTGCAATCTAGGGTGCACTGACTTATACTGAAGTCAACATCTATGCAAATCTAAATACCTTCATGATGAAAATGCATTTTAAAAATTTGAAATAAGTATTTCCAAATAACATTGTAAAAAAGATGTTGAGACTCTAGAAAGAGTGCAGTAAGACTGGAGGCTGAAGTATGAATGATGGCTACAGGAACTGGGCATGTCTAGTCTAGTGAAGAGAAGAGAAGGACCAGGGGAGACATGATAGCAGTGTTCCAATATTTGAGGGGCTGCCACAAAGAGGAGGGGCTCAAGCTATTCTCCAAAGCACCCGAAGGCCAGACAAGGAATAATGGACGGAAACTGAACAAGGAGAGATTTAACCTGGAAACAAGGAGGAACTTTCTGACAGTGAGAACCATCAACCAATGGAACAGAAGTTGCCTTCAGATGTTGTGGGAGCTTCATCACTGGAGGCTTTCAAGAAGAGAATGGACTGCCATTTGTCAGATATAGTGTAAGGTCTCCTGTTTGGGTGGGGCGGGGGTTGGACTAGATGACCTCCAAGGTTCCTTCCAACTCTGTTAATCTGTTAATTAACAGTTATCAAGGAAATCCTTCGGGTATTGCTCTGAGGGCTTCAAGGGCTGGTATAACAGTGGATTTCTGAGACCTGTTTTCTTGCACTCCATTTGTTGCAAGACAATTACATTCAAAGGTGTGACAATTTGTTCCAAGAAAAGAGAGGTGAGAAAATTGAAACATTTATTTTTTTTTAAGTGTGGCACTTGATTTAGTACTCAGTAGAACTTGGAATTATATGGGACCTTGGCAGTCTTCTCATCCAATCCCCTGCACAGGCAGGAAACCCTATACCACTTCAGACAAATGGTCGTCTATTTCTGATCACCTGCAATCAGAGGTGGGTTCCTGCCGGAGCTGTCTGATACACAGCTCCGGCAGGGAGCGGTGGATTTTGCAACCGCTCCCGAGCCCTCTCTGCCAGTCAACCCGGCACGTCGCCATTTTTCCCCCGTGATTTTCGGGCGATTTTGCTCCTGCGCATACGCGGAAGCAAAATCGTGCCGAAATCTCGCGAGCGGATGCGCATGCGAGAGAGATTTCGGTGAGATTTTGCCTCCATGCATAAGCGGAAGCAAAATCGCGCCAAAATCTCGCGCGCGCGTGCCCCCTCGTGATATTTTGGTGCGATTTTGCTTCCGTGCATGTGCAGAAGAAAAATCACGTGAGGGGGCGCACGCACATAGCGAGGCCCCCCCCACGAAGCATGGAGATGTACGCGCATGGCTCCGGCAGCAAGGTAAGTGAGCAACCCGCCCCTGCCTGCAATGATGGAGCTCCTGCAACTTCAGGAGGCAAACTGTTCCAGTGATTAATTGTTCACACTGTTAGGAAATTCTTCCTTAGTTCCAGTTTGGATCTCCCTCTCATGAGCTTCCACCCATTGCTCTTGTTGTACCCTTTGGAAAAGAAATCAACCCTCTCTTCTCTGGGACAGCCCTTCAAGTACTGGAAGACAATCAGGGGTGGGGTTCCAAAATTTTAGCAACCGGTTCTCTGCCCGATTGCGGGGTGGCGTGGCCATGGTGGGTGTGGCCTACTTGGCCTCCTGCACCACGGCAGGGTGGCGTTGTCGCCCTCCCCAGGCTCCGGAGGCTTTTCTCAAGCCTCCGGGAGGGTGAAAATGGCCTCCCCGGGCTCCGGAGGCCCTCCAGAGACCGGAAATGGGGCTGTTTCCAGACTTCTGAAACATCCGGGAGGCCCGTTTTTGCCCTTCTCAGGCTCTGGAGGCTGTCTCGAGCCTCTGGGAGGGAAAAACGGCCTTCCCCGGGTTCCAGAGGCCCTCCGGAGGCCAGAAATGGGCCAGACTTCCGGAACTTCCGGGAGGCCCATTTTCCACCCTCCCAGAGCAGGTCCTGCACTTACCTGGCATCCAAAACAGGCTGTGTGGAGACTCCAGTTCGGCGAACCAGATGTAAAATTAGCATCCTGTTCGCCGGAACCGGTCCAAATCGGCTGAATACCACCCCTGAATACAATTGTCATATCTTCCCTAGTCCTTTTCTTCATTAGGCTAAACATTCCCAGTTCCTGCAAGCAGTCATTGTATGGTTTAGCTTCCAGATCCATCATCATCTTTGTTGCTCGTCTCTGCACTTGTTCTCTCCACCCCCAATTTTATTGATTTTCTATTAAATGCATTTGTTGGTGCTTAATAAACATTGTGTTGTCTGGGTATATAATTTGCTTAACCATACGAATTACTTAGTCTCCACCCCTTTTTTCCAACCATTGGAAAATTGTTGGAAATTCCTTGTTCGATAATATTCTACGTCTGTTGAATTTTCAATGTCAATCTATCCATTGCTGCACAACCTAGTATCTAGTCCTTGACTATTTCTTCATCTTCATTTTTCCAATGTTGTGGAAAAATAATCCTCGCTGCTCTTAGGACATGTAATACATGTAATACATACTTTTTAAAAAAATAATCTACATGTTTTCCTATCATCTTTTCTAACCACTTGTGTATCTTTGCCCCAATTTTTTTTTTCTCTGCACTCTTTTTAACATCTTTTTAATATCATGTTCTCCAGAACTGAATGCAGTATTCCAATGCTAATTTGTGTTTTCAGGCTCCCGGTATTTATCCAGTTTCTTTTATCTTATCAACTCTGAGCTCTCTATAGCCTTCCAAAATGTAAATTGGCTTGGCAATGATAATCAACCACCAAATTAACTCTCGGTGATGTTGTTCATTTTAAAACTGGTAAATAAGAAGATCTTACTAAAACACAGCATGGTTTGCCACAATCTTTTGTTCCAAAGGCAGCTGCATCCGTGTGAGCTGGAGTCTTGGAGATGTTGCATGTCATCGCTTATTGAAAAAACTAGTGATCTTCCATACCTCAGGAATGTGTTTGTGTGTTTGTTTAAAATATGAATATCTAGCTTGGAAATGCCTTTGATCAAGTCTCGAGAGGTACTGTGTAAATCTACGGTCTGATGTCAAATTAATAGGAAATTTGTGTTTGCTCTTTTTTGAAAATGATCTGTCCAAATTGTCTAGCTGCAGTGCAGAAACATCAATGACCTTTCATTTATTTATTAAGCAAATGCATTTATGCAGCCATCCACATTAGCATGCAACTCAGTGCTAGGTGCACAAATAAAAACAATGCATGACAACCATCAGGAGTAAATAAAAAACCATCAAAGGCAATAAAGTGCACTGTGCTAGAGGCAACTTCATCCAAGCAAAATAGGTAGGGTAGGGTAGGGTAGGGTAGGGTAGGGTAGGGTAGGGTAGGATAGGATAGGATAGGATAGGATAGGATAGGATAGGATAGGATAGGATTGGATTGGATTGGATTGGATTGGATTGGATTGGATTGGATTGGATTGGATTGGATTGGATTGGATTGGATTGGATTGGATTGGATTGGATTGGATAGACAGTCAGACAGACAGAATAGTAGGATGGACAGACAGATGGTCGGAGAGAGAGAGAGAGAGAGAGAGAGAGAGAGAGAGAGAGAGAGAGAGAGAGAGAGAGAGAGAGAGAGAATAGATAGATAGATAGATAGATAGATAAATAGATAGATAGATAGATAGATAGATAGATAGATAGATAGATAGATAGATAGATAGATAGATAGATAGATAGATGACAGATAAATGATATAGATAGATAGATAGATAGATAGATAGATAGATAGATAGATAGATAGATAGATAGATAGATAGATAGATAGATAGATGATTGATAGATGATTGATAGATGATAGATAGATAGATAGATAGATAGATAGATAGATAGATAGATAGATAGATAGATAGATAGATAGATGATAGATAGATAGATAGATAGATAGATAGATAGATAGATGATGATGATGATGATAGATAGATAGATAGATAGATAGATAGATAGATAGATGATGATGATGATAGATAGATAGATAGATAGATAGATAGATAGATAGATGATAGATAGATAGATAGATAGATAGATAGATAGATAGATAGATAGATAGATAGATAGATAGATAGATAGATAGATAGATAGATAGATAGATAGATAGATAGATAGAGTGGTGGGTTGCTACTGGTTCGCACCAGTTCGACAAACCGGTAGTGTGGTGGCGGGAGGTTCCGCCCACCCACCCGGACATCATCAAAAATGCTTTGTCCGCGCCCGCACGCTCCCATTCCTGAACAGGTAGGATGGATGGACAGATAGGCAGGCAGGCAGGCAGACAGACATCATTTCTACTTCATGGTGAGAATGCCTGTTCTAATCTAATCTTACGTAGTTTCTTCTCCGGTAATATCACACTACTAACCAGAGCATACAAAACATTCGCCAGACCAATCCTTGAATACAGATCATCTGTCTGGAACCCACACCGCATATCGGACATAAATACATTAGAAAGTGTCCAGAGATACTTTACAAGAAGAGTCCTCCACTCCTCTACTCACAACAGAATACCTTACGCAACCAGACTTGAAATCCTGGGCTTAGAAAACTTAGAACTACGTCGCCTTCGGCACGACCTAAGCATGGCTCATAAAATTATCTGCTACAATGTCCTTCCTGTCAACGACTACTTCAGCTTCAACCACAACAATACATTGAGCACACAACAGATACAAAGTGAACCGCTCCAAACTTGACTGTAGAAAATAGACTTTAGCAACAGTGGTAAATGCCTGGAACTCACTACCTGACATTGTGATTTTGTCACCAAATCCCCAAAACTTTACCCTTAGACTGTCCACTGTTGACCTCACACAATTCCTAAGACGTCAGTAAGGGGCGTGCATAAATGCACCAGTGTGCCTACCGTCCCTGTCCTAATGTTCCCTCTTATCAGTACCCATCTTATGTATATAAACAATGTTATATCTATGTATATTTGTATAAATATGTATGTATAAAAGAGTAAGCAGTACAGTATTTTAGCTTCAAAAACACAATCTGCTGTTGTTTGTTGTACAATGTTGATTTTTTTAAAAACGTAGTATATATAAATAAACCTATGAATTAATACTAGAAATAAATATTAATGCTTAACCTCCTTTCCATCCCTCTCAAAAGGAAGGAAGGAAGGAAGGAAGGAAGGAAGGAAGGAAGGAAGGAAGGAAGGAAGGAAAGAAAGAAGGAAGGAAGGAAGGAAGGAAGGTAGTGAGTGAGAGAGAGAAAGAGAAAGAAAGAGAAAGAAAGAGAAAGAAAGAAAGAAAGAAAGAAAGAAAGAAAGAAAAAAGAAAGAAAGAAAGAAAGAAAGAAAGAAAGAAAGAAAGAAAGAAAGAAAGAAAGAAAGAAAGAAAGAAAGAAAGAAAGAAAGACAGACTGACAGACAGACTGACAGACTGACAGTATGGAAAATGTGTGAGGAATTGGAAAAAAATTAAGGTAATTGACATTTGAACCCCTATTGATTTTCTCAATGGAATTAACATAATACATGAAAATATATTTTAAATGTCTATCTGCTTCTTACATTTAGTTTAAAACAACAACAACACCTGGCTTATATATTCAGTGACTGGCTTTTCCCCCAGGTACCATTTTCAACAAAGAAAACAAGCAATGAAATAAAATTTCTTCTTTTTGTCTCAGTGGAGCTTACAGTACATAGCTTTTTTCCTTCCCTGCTCCATCTGTTTGCCTGGCTCAACTTATTTAAAAATATTCTAGACTTTGCCCACGAGAACCCTGCAGCCTTCTATTTTCATCAGTTAGAACTACAAGGAGAAAAAAAATACATATTAGAGGATAAAGTTTCATCTTTTCTTCTACCATAATGCAATGTTGCTATGCTGATATTGTGGTCTGCCAGACTTCCTGGCAAGCAGTCGTAAGCTGAAGATGGTGCCACTGAAAATAGAGATGAAGAGAGGTGGTTTTCATCCGGTTTGGTCCGGTTCGCCTGAACCGGTAGCAGAAATCACGGGCGGCCCTGCCCACACATCCCGGCTCTATGCTATCCTATTTGTGCACATTTTTGAGGCCGTGCGCATGCGCAGAAGGCTCACGTGTGAGTAAAGCACATGCGCAGGGTGCCCGTGCGCATGTGCGGCAGTGGTTCACATTTGCAAACCGGTAGGGAAGGTAAATGAAAACCATCCCTGGAGATGGAGACTAGATTGAAGGAAGAATCAGCAAAAGGATTGGCTTCACGGAATTCATCTCCAGACAAGGAAGAGGACTTGAGATTACCCATAAGCGCTCCGTACAGTAGATCCCTGTGAGGAGACTGTAATATAGTCTTGACTGTAATATAGTCTAATCTTGATTGCAGAAAATACGACTTCTGCAATAGAGTAGTAAATGTCTGGAACACTTTACCTGATCCTGTTGTTAGTTTCTCTAACCCCCATACCTTTTACCTTAAACTGTCCACTGTGGACCTTACACGTTTCTTAAGAGGTCCCTAAGGGGGCGTGCATAAGCGCACCAACGTGCCTACTGTCCCTGTCCTACTATACCCATTTGTATGTACTCGTCTTATGTGTTTATGGCTATATTTTGCTTCTTTATATCCATTTATTTGTGCCATTTTTTCATGTGTCCTGTTTCCTTGCACTTGTTGACCAATAAATAAATAAATATAGCAATCTTAACTGGTTTTAATGCTCTGGCAGGCAAGGGATCATCATCTTGGTCCAAGCCATAGTCAGAGCCTTTACAAAGTCAGTGGGTTTACATACTCCCTTTCTTAATCACTCCTGAAAACTGCTTGTTAACAGTTTTTAGGATATGACAGAATGGGAAGTCTAATTACGTTGCCTGGGTTTCTTTCAATCTTGAAA
>JALIGW010000006.1:3197348-3254848 GCA_023053685.1 Diadophis punctatus similis
GTCGCCGCATGAGGCATAAACCTCTCTCTCACCCACACACCCTTATCTTGATTAGGTATATAGGTAAAGGTTCCCCTCGCACATATGTGCTAGTCATTCCCAACTCTAGGGGGTGGTGCTCATCTCTGTTTCAAAGCCGAAGAGTCGGCGCTGTCCGAAGACGTCTCCGTGGTCATGTGGCCGTCATGACTAAATGCCATGAAGTTTTAGAAATTTCCATGTAGCAGACAATAATAAAAATATATGACTCTGGTGGGTTTTACCTCAAAATAGCAAAATATATAATATTTTCTCTTCCTCTCTACACTTGGTAAGGAGGCTAGATCCGTGCTGCCGAACCTATGGCACCCGTGCCAGAGGTGGCACACAGAGCCCTCTCTATGGGCACGCAAGCCGTTGTCCCAGCTCAGCTCCGCCATGCATACTTGTGTGCCGCCCGCTGGCCACCTGGTCTTGGGGTCTCTGCCGCGCATGCGCGAGGGCTGCATGTGGGGTGGCACGCATGTGGGGGTGCATGCATGCAATGGGTAGGCATGCGGGGTGGGTTGGGGGCATACAGGGAGCCGTGCGCACATGCACAGGGGGTGGGGCACATGTGGGGGCCATGCATGTATGCACAGGGGGGCAGGGCACATGCGCAGAGGCTGCACACACTGCATTTTGGGGGTTTGGGCACTCAGTCCAGAAAAGGTTAGCCATCACTGGGCTAGATGGATATCAAAACACCATGTATAAATGATCTGCGGTACAAAAAGGCCCATAATTAGTCCTATGAACTGAAAACCTAGAGTTATATTAATTAAGTAATTGGCTTATTGCCATAGCATGGCATCTGCAAGTTTAAAAAAAATGAAGTATTTGAACTTTCATTCATTCCCTCCCTCCAATATTTAGTGCCCATATAAACATCAGCAATCCAGGGCAGAGTTCCCCAATATCAACATTCCCAGAAAATCTTTACAAACTGAACTTCAAAAGAGTCATTTTCCCTGGAGGAAAGTGCTAATAGAGAGAGAGAGAGAGAGAGATCAAGTGCTATGTAAAGACTGCCAATGTATGCCAAGAAGGTGTACATTTTGATCACCTGCTCAGGGGAGAGAGAATTTGGAAGGAGATCAAAGAAGCCTGCATGGTTATTAAGTACCCTGGAGACTCAAACTGCCTTCCACCATCAGTAAGATATTGGGGATGATGTTTGGAATAAAAAAAACTGTTAAATGAACAGAGGTTCGTGGCCCCATTTTGGCTGCAGATGAGTTGCTTTTGCTGGTACCAGATTGTAACAGCCTGATTCAAGGTTCTCTTAGCCGTAGCGAATCAAGCAATGGAAATTAATATAATATTAATTGGGAAATGAGTTTGTCCTTTCTTCAAATGGTAGGTAGGGTAGGGTAGGGTAGGGTAGGGTAGGGTAGGGTAGGGTAGGGTAGGGTAGAATAGAATAGAATAGAATAGAATAGAATAGAATAGAATAGAATAGAATAGAATAGAATAGAATAGAATAGAATAGAATAGAATAGAATAGAATAGAATAGAATAGAATAGAATAGAATGTAGGGTAGGGTAGGGTAGGGTAGGGTAGGGTAGGGTAGGGTAGAGTAGAGTAGAGTAGAGTAGAGTAGAGTAGAGTAGAGTAGAGTAGAATAGAATAGAATAGAATAGAATAGAATAGAATAGAATAGAATAGAATAGAATAGAATAGAATAGAATAGAATAGAATAGAATAGAATAGAATAGGAATAGAATAGAGTAGAGTAGAGTAGAGTAGAGTAGAGTAGAGTAGAGTAGAGTAGAGTAGAGTAGAGTAGAGTAGAGTAGAGTAGAATAGAATAGAATAGAATAGAATAGAATAGAATAGAATAGAATAGAATAGAATAGAATAGAATAGAATAGAATAGAATAGAATAGAATAGGAATAGGAATAGGAATAGGAATAGAATAGAATAGAATAGAATAGAATAGAATAGAATAGAATAGAATAGAATAGAATAGAATAGAACAGAATGTAGGGTAGGGTAGGGTTGGGTAGGGTTGGGTAGGGTAGGGTAGGGTAGGGTAGGGTAGGGTAGGGTAGGGTAGGGTAGGGTAGGGTAGAGTAGAGTAGAGTAGAATAGAATAGAATAGAATAGAATAGAATAGAATAGAATAGAATAGAATAGAATAGAATAGAATAGAATAGAATAGAATAGAATAGAATAGAATTTGTATCCTTTTTGTATCGTGATGATTATTGATCACCACACTCAATGATCTTTTACCTTTGTGAGAACTAGGGAGGGTCTTGTCTGAGATATTTCTCAGTTTGCAATCCCGGTCTTGATTTCTTTTATCATAGTTGTTTTGATTGAGGCACTTCCTACTGTTCTCCTTAAGGTTATTCCTTCTGTTACTGTACATACAGTGTGTTTGTGCGTATAAATGTTTTTCTTTTTGGGGGGGAGGGATAAGAGAGAGGCAATTCAACTGTGCCACAATTTCCATTTCAATTCATTTCAAATCACAGGAGCTATGGGAAAGAAAGGGGTTCAAATGAAATGTGTATTGTGATGCAGGACCGATGTGAAGAGGTAGCTGGACTCGATTTAGAAAAAAAAAAACCACAGGAGAAGATGTTCTCTATACAGTATAGGGAAACATCTGGACCAATGACACAAGGGTCACTCAAATAGCAAGAGGCATCAATGCAGAAAGGAAATTTCTGTCTACACTGTGCATCAGCATAACGGTGTAGATCTGTTGAAGGTATCCAAAAGAATTAATCACCTCCCATAGAGATGCCTGAAAAGAGATATTTTGTTCATTCCTAAACCAAATGTCAACTCATAAAGCATTCCTGGCCTGCTCTCGAGTTGCCATAGGCGGGGGGGGGAAGCTGACAGAGTAACACAGCAGCAACCAGAAGCATATTACACGCATACCTTCCTCAAGGTCGCAGCCTAGGTTACAGAGCCAGTTGGAGAGGCGTATTCTCTACAGCCCATGAAAGTGCTTCGTTGGAGAATGGGATTTATGACTCACCCTGGGAAGAGGGGGGAAACAGGGTTATAGTTGGGATGTAAATTACGTGGGGCAGAGCTGATTCCACTTGGGTATGTGCCGACATGTTGCTCCTAATAAATAACTGGATTTCTTTTGAAACTTGGCTTGAGGCTCATGAATTAATTAGGGTATTCGGAATCCTGACACCTATCTTTTCTAAAATAATTGAATACTTTAGGTGGGATGTGAAGGAGACTTCTCTCTCTCTCTCTCTCTCTCTCTCTCTCTCTCTCTCTCTCTCTCTCTCTCTCTCTCTCTCTCTCTCTCTCTCTCTCTCTCTCTCTCCATCCCTCCCTCTCCCTCCCTCCCTCTCCCTCCCTCTCCCCTCTCCCCTCTCCCCTCTCCCCTCTCCCCTCTCTCCTCTCTCCTCTCTCTTCTCCCTTCTCCCCCCTCTCTCTTGCAAAAGATAGAAAGTCTATAAACTTACTTTGTGAATAGCCTCAATTCAGAGAGAAAAAAATGCCAGGAAAAAAGGCTATATTAATTTGCCTCTTTTTAAAACAAACCAAAACTCAGGTTGAATTTCAAGATCTAATCAAAGCCACCATGGATGAGATTTCTCAAGAAAATAATGATCAAGGGCAAGGGCCAGTCTCTTTCATATATTAGTTATAAATAACAGAAGAACAGAGTTGGAAGGGACCTTGGAGGTCTTCTAGTCCAACCCCCTGCTCAAGCAGGAAACCCTATGTCATTTCAGAAAAACAGTTGTCCAATCTTTTCATAAAAACTTCAGTGTTGGGGCATTTACAACTTCTGGAGGCAAGTTGTTCCATTGATTAATTGTTCTAACTGTCACAAATTAGGTGAAATGATTCTCCTTATTATTTGATGAATGAGAACGAGAAAGAGTTTGAGACAGATGGAGGTAGGATGAAATTGAAGGAAGTTAATGAAACAGATTATTTATTTATTTATTTATTTATTATGGTGTTCTTATATGCCGCCCAATTCCCGAAGGACTCAGGGCGGCGTGATGTTCCATGGGTGTTAATGATTCATATGTATGTTTGTTTGTTTACGTTAGAGGTCTTCAAACTTGGCAACTTTAAGACTTGTGGACTTCAACTCCCATAATTCTCCAGCCATTCTGGGAGTTGAAGTCCACAAGTCTTAAAGTTGCCAAGTTTGAGGACCCCTGGTTCACATGATATCACCATAATACTGTTAAGATTTGTAGAGTTTTCGAAAATGCGGACAGGCTAACAAAATTACCACACAAAATCGTCGCACAATTTGAAAAGAAAATTGCATACTTGTTTTGCTTAAAAAAATGTTGTTGCTTGCTCTGTATTGAAACTGTATTCTTTGAACAGATTACGCCATGCAAAAAACAACAACAACACATCAGTAATAATTAGATAAGTAAAAAAAAAGAAATGTTTAAATAATAGGATGTGGAATCCTGTACTTTTAGTCAAGTAAACTAAGGACCTTGTATAAATGTTCATCAAAATTGGACAGCCTCAACCTCTATAAATACATATGCAGAATTCCAAACCAAGATGTCCGAGGCTTACTGCTATAATTAAGTTTGCACTCTTTCTATCCACGTTGGATGAAAAAATCACTGCAGCTGACGCAATTTCTTATCTGTAAACATTTCCTACCCTTTCATTTCTTCTGTATCAAGGTTTGCTTTCATAATCCAATCAACTTTGACAGCTTCAATGCAAACAGGAGTGATTGGCAAGGTGGGTGTTTATTACTCAAATTCTGCAAAGGGTGTTGTGAATTTTTTTTTCATGCCGTCAGTCCTTTCTGGAACGTGAATATTTTTCACTTTTCTAATGTTTCTCCGCCATCTTAAGTATTTTGCTGTAAGAGATGACCTGGCTGAGCCTGAGGGAGAGGTCAAACACATCATAAATCATGAGTCCTGAGTACCTGCAAGAGATCTAAGTCCAGTCCACCTTGAATGCCTTTCTTATCTCCCGCTCATTTCCCTTGACCATTAGTTGGCCAGATTCAGAGGTGGTATTCAGCCGGTTCGGACCGGTTCAGGTGAACTGGTAGTGGCGACTGCGGGTGAGCCCGCCCGGATGTAATGCCGTCCTATTTAAGCCATGTTTTGGAGGCCAGGTGTATGCGGGGAAGTCACGCGTGCAAGCAAAGCACATGCGCGGAAGGTCGGACGCATGCGCAGAAGATGTACATGCATGTAGCAAGCATGCAAAAGGCCAGGTGCATGCATGGAAGGTGCATGCATATGAGCAAAGCAAGCATATGTGTGGCGAACCGGTGGCAAGAATATGTGAAACCCACCACTGGTCAGATTCTTGTAGAGAGCCTATGCTTGCAATACATCCTTATACTCATTTGACCTGCCTGAATCTCCTGATTTGCCCATTACTTGATATTTGACAGGTGGTATTCAACTGGTTCTATCCGGTTCGGGCGAACCAGTAGTGGAGACTCGGGTGGCCCCGCTCCCCCACCCGGACGTAATGTCGTCCCATTTATCCACATTCTCAGGGCTCTGTGCATGTGCAGAAAGCCGTGCGCATGCACATTCTCATTTGCGAACCAGTAGCGAAGGTAAGGTAAGTCACAGAAGTTGGCTGGATGACTCTGGACCCAGTTTTGATGGCCCCAGGAATCAAAGCTTAAGGTTTAAGGAAAGAGACATTACCAAGGTGATAAAGATGCTATAAATATGTATGCATAGCCCGAACATTGTAGGGTTTATTGAAATACTGACATTCCTCAGCGGTGAGAGAGATTCAGAGTTGCAAAGCACAGTTTGAACATGAAGATATTTATTCCCTGGCATCCAGCTGATGGATCAAAAGAAATCTATATTCAGTGTTCTTTTTTCTTTGCAACCCTCCAGCTATTCTTCCAAAGTCAGCGTCCATGATGAAGATCCGTTCTTTCATATCATGCTCGGCTAAGATTTATCGGGTTTTGGAGGCTGCTAACAAAAAATAAATAAATCTCATTCCGTTCCCGAATCTTGCTCTTCTTGCTGTTGAGAAAGGTGGAACAAGGGGATACTTTCTTGTCTGATTCAGTCATTCTGGCTACAGGTTAAAGAAACCTTTGTCATCACTTCAAAGAACAAGAAGGTCAGGTAATTGTCTACTGATGACAGATGAGATATGCACCATTGATGTCTGTAATCCAATCTTTCTCCCAGCGGTAAAGAGCTGTAGGGCACTGAACTGAGGGATCCTTGTCCACTCTATGCAAAAATGCGGTATGCCTCAGCAAAGCTATGACATTTATTTTTATTTATTTTATTTATTTATTTTTGTCAAGTACGTGTTGGTAATATACATAGATATAACATTGTTTATATACATAAGATGGGTACTGATAAGAGGGAACATTAGGACAGGGATGGTAGGCACGCTGGTGCACTTATGCACGCCCCTTACTGACCTCTTAGGAATCGGGTGAGGTCAACAGTGGACAGTCTTAGGGTAAAGTTTGGGGGTTTAGTGATGATACCACAAAGTCAGGTAGTGAGTTCCAGGCATTAACCACTCTGTTGCTAAAGTTGTATTTTCTACAATCAAGTTTGGAGCGGTTCACTTTGATTTTATATCTGTTGTGTGCTCAGTGTATTGTTGTGGTTGAAGCTGAAGTAGTCGTCAACAGGAAGGACGTTGTAGCAGATAATTTTATGAGCTATGCTTTGGTCGTGCCGAAGGCGACGTAGTTCTAAGCTTTCTAAGCCCAGGATTTCAAGTCTGGTTGCGTAAGGTATTCTGTTGCGAGTAGAGGAGTGGAGGACTCTTCTCGTAAAGCATCTCTGGACACTTTCTAATGTATTTATGTCTGATATGCTGTGTGGGTTCCAGACAGATGAGCTGCATTCAAGGATTGGTCTGGCGAATGTTTTGTATGCTCTGGTTAGTAGTGTGATATTACCGGAGAAGAAGCTACGTAAGATTAGGTTAACAGTTCTTGAAGCCTTTTTGGCGATGTTGTTGCAGTGGGCTTTGGCACTTAGGTCATTTGATATGAGTATTCTAAGGTCTTTGACGGGGTGAGGGTCGTCTGCAAGGTCTTGTCTGTTCAGCTTGTTTAATCTAGTTGGATGCCTCGAACTCCCTCCCTCCCACATGACTGCAAAAAGTACCTCCAAGGACAGTTGATATTTTCGGGGGTGGGTGGGAGAGAAAAATAACGGCAATCACTAGATAAGGCTGTTCATGAATATCTTTATTGTTTCTCTTCTCCTGAATGCAGATTTTCCCACCCCTTAGCTTCCCACATTTGGCGTGCTTGAAATACTTCTGACGAGACCCCGGCATGATGCTGAACAAAGTATGGAGTTAGTTTCAGATAATACAATAATGCCTCCTTGCATAGAATTCCGTAGCGATAACTGTTGAAAGTTGATCTCAAAGGACTCATTTATAATGCATCCATGCATCCGACTCTTTGCGGCACAGCTATCCTTTTCTTGGCAATTTGGAACAAATGGGCTTTTCGTCTGCCTGGGAGTCATTCACGAAAAAAAAGGGGAGGGGAACAGATCCAGGGAAACACTCTGTTCAAAAGACTACCTTGAATCTCCTTGGGAAAAAAATATATTTGCTATGTCAGCGCCTTGTTAGAACACCCCCCTAGGGCCCGAAGAAGCAAAGCTGCACAGACTCGCCTACCCAATTAAGCACCAGAAATAAAAAGAGAACAATTAAACCACGTTTCCCCTTTTCCTTCCTGTTTTCCCCATCCCTCGTTACTGGCAAAAGTTATTTCTCTGCTTGCAAAGTGCATCTTAAACCTGCAGTCGCTGATAATTAAAACGTGAAATATATCAGCTTGAGGTTACTGCTGGGATAAATATTAAAATTGTTTTAGGACAGATGGTTTTTCAGATACAGATGAAGGGGAACACTCAAACAAGAACATAATTAATACATAACATAAACCAGAGAAACAGTTTTTGCAGGTCTCTGCAAAAAAAATAATAAAAAACAATAAAACGTGAAATGAAGGGACTGATTAGATTCTTCTCCCAGTTTAATGTGATTATATAATCTTTCTTTCTTTCTTTTTGGCTTGTTTGCTGCCCCCTTCATGCTACAGGTGGGGAATCATAGATCTAAATAGCTGCAGGAAAAGAAAATGTACTCCTTCTGTAGAGGAGATAGACTGAGAGCTTGAGCCAGTCTTCTTCCCAGATATGAAATTTGAATAGGCATTTCCCCCCCACCCCATGAATGAAGGCAAATATATGTCCCAGGATAATAATTGCAGGATCCAATCTGGGTCAGTCACTGGGACAGAGGTTTAGTCTTCCAATCTTTTGGGACAATGAACAAGGACATACATTCAATTTTGCAGCTACTAAGATTGTTGGACGAGCAGGTACAAAAACAGACAGCAGCTGTATGCTCATATGTAGACCATGGCCATATAAGCAGCACCCCATTGTATCATTGCCTACACCGTCTTCCCACTTTAATTTAGATGGCAAGTGCCGGCATGGAAAGCCAAAGCAAAGATGGCAAGACATAATAAACGGGGACATGAAAAATTCCCAGATGCTACAATTTTATCACACAAGATGGCACTTGTTGAACTGAAAAGTGGACCCTGCACCTGCGAGAATAATGCTAGGGGGAGGAGGAAGGAGGAGGATGTTGAGAATGATGATAGTAGTGGTGATGACAATGATGAAGATGATAATGATAATGATGGTGATGAGTAGTTGAGAAAGCCAAGGAATACCACTAAAGAAATCAGCACATGTGTTCTGTCCCCATGGGTATGCCCCCAAAATAAGATGCACAAGAAGGAATTGGAAACAATATTGTTTTACTGCAAATAAGTTCTTAGCCAGAGTTAAGTTTTTTGAAAAGAATATCATTCATTCACAAAGTCTTTCCAGTATTTGGCTAGAGCCTGAAAGTACAATTAAGGAGTCTTATCTCACCTCATGGAGGTTTTGGCGGAAATCCAAGCTCTCATTAATCACAGGAAAAATGTTAACTGTTAATAATCCGAGCCGTAGATACAAGAGCAAAATGCTGAAACCATAGAACGGAGTTGTTCTCTGCAACGAAGCCCCTCGTGACAGACCCTTAAATACCCTCAGGGCGTGGTCAAGCCCTGCATTACTACTCGCGAGGAAGCCTCCTCCTGATTAGCCACTCATGTCTTTTTGAGAACCTGCGTGCTCTGGCATCCAGAAGAGCCTCCTCCTCTTCTCCTGAGTCACTAATTTCAGGAGATGCATCAGGTTCTAATTGTTCGCCAGCCTCTGACCCCACGTCCTTTTCACTCTCCGTCTCTGGTGCCAGGAACACCGGTCTTCTGTACTGCACCCTCACTACCTCCGAATCCTCGGGATCGGCTACTAATTGCCCTGGACTCAACCTGGCCACAACACCATCCTATCCAAGCCTCATATTTTTACCAATGGTGGTCTCATTTATTTTACATTTCTTAACCTCCCCCAAAAATTAAATACTATTTTCAGCATGAGACTGTCACCTTTCTTTGCTCGAAAGCACATATCACCTTAGAAAGAAGGGGAACATTTTCCCCAATTAAAGAAAATAATTCCCATATACCAAATGCATAGTTATTTATGGACAGTGTTCACTACTAGCCTCCTGAATGTGAAAGAAGATTTATGGGTGAAAAATTAACATTTATGGAAATGAGGTGGGGAATTTTAAATTAAAATCACTGAGTTTTCTAACTTACATTTGGCTTATCGCATAAAATATGCTCTTGCAAGCTGTTCTCAAATGTTGTTGGTGAATTTCATACTCGGAATTCTCATTAACTCGCCGGAAAGCAATAGGTAAATTACCATGGTGGGTCTATTTTATTTTATTTTTATTCTTTTCTAATACTATTATAGCTCAAACTGATGCAATTTAATAGAGAGAGCGAAATATCATATTTTATTACTTGCCATATTTTTAATCTGGGACGTAGATGGCAACTGTAAATGCATATCTCTGGACCAATTATGTAAATACTCCAAATAGTAGAATTTTATCTGGGAAGAGTTTGAAGTTGGTGGGAATATTCTATGGCAAACAGTTTAGAACACTCTGGTTATTAATCAAAGTAAGGTGCCTAATTTTAGCCTTGATGATTTGAGTATAACTTTTTTAAAATCATGTAGTGTAATAATATAGTATCATGTTTCCCCGAAAATAAGACCGGGTCTTATTTTCTTTTGGGCCCCAAAATAAGCGCTAGGGCTTATTTTGGGGGGTGTCTTAACTCCCCCCCCCCATGTACAGGAGGCACACTTCTGCTTGCTCGCGGTGGGGCAGGAGGCTGCATGGCGCATGCGTGCCACTGCCGCGAGGCAGGGAAGGATGAATCTGCCCCATGTACCCTGCACCGGCTTACCTCAAAGGCCTCTGCAGCCAGGCCACCTGTTGTGGTCTGCCAGCGGACTGTGCAGCTGGCAGCAGAGCCGGACAGCAAGGAGGCTGGTGTGATTCGCCAGTGGCCTGTGCAGCTGGCAACAGAGTCGGACGGCGAGGAGGATGGGGAGGCACCTGGGCAAGGCCTGGAATCTGGAGAGGGCTCAGTGCCAGAGGCAGGGATTCAGAACCTCCAGAGGCTGATATGAGTGAAGAAGAGGAACAGGAGGAGCTTTTGGCATGCGCAGAGCTGCCAAAAGACAAGAGCGGTTTCAGAGGAGAAGGTCTACTCGGGAGTAAGGCTTGGGGCTATTTTGCCACTCCCATAGCCTATTTAAGTGATGAAAACGTAGGAGGAATTTGCAGGAAGCAACTTCGTTCATTTCAAGTCCTTGTCTTTGAATTCAAGCCTCTGTTTTGCTCCTGTTTGAAATCATCAAGTTTGCCTGCCAAGTGTTCCTGGGCCGTTTGCCAACGAACAGCAAGGTTCGTGTATGTTATCTGCTGTTATCTGAAAGACACTTCATCAGACTCTTCATCAGAAAGACTCTTCATCAGACATAGCCTTTTTCCTGGTGCCTATCTATCCTGTACTTTGATTTACCTTCTTGGGAATGTAAAGGGGGGAGGGCCATCTGTTTTGTCTCAGCTCTGGAGCTTCCAGCAAGCGATGCCTGAGAACAACTTCTTATCACCTTCTCAGCCTGCAATTCTCAAAACAACTTTGCACCTGTGGATTGGCCTATTCAACACCGGACTGAGGGGAGGGGTTTCCAACTGCTTTAACCTAATGGAATTGCGCGGGAATCCTCAGATCCTGCTTTCTTTGTCTTGCTATCACCTTCCTTTCAATATAAGTTTCCTTTTGAAAGGCTAAGCATTTGAAGAGTTCTACTTTCTTGTGCAGAGGGGAGAAGCAAGTCCTTACATTTCCTTTTGCCTTCCACCTTTCCCAACATCAGGATCTTTTCCAAGGAGTCCTCTCTTCTCATAAGGTGTGTTTGAGCTTCACCTTGAGTCTCTGTCCTTCCAAAAAACAGTCAAGGGTTGGTTTCCTTTAGGATGGACTGATTTGATCTCCTTGCAGCCCAAAGGACATTTAAGAGACTTCTCCAACACCACAATTAGAAAACATACATTTCTCTGCACTCAGCCTTCCTTATGGTCCAACTCTCACAAGTATACATTACTATAAGGAATAGTTTCTTTCTTTCATGGAATTGTAGCAAATGAATGGAGAGCACAATGCAAAATTTAATAGACTGTATCAGAGTTTGTTGCATAAATCAAAACCAGAAGCATACACAGATAACTGATTCAGCTGGATTCATTAACTTCTTTATAAACATAAACATAATAAACATAATAAACATAATAAACATAATAAACATAATAAACATAATAAACATAATAAACATAATAATAATAAACATAATAATAAACATAATAAACATAATAAACATAAACATAAACATAAACATAAACATAAACATAAACATAAACATAAACATAAACATAAACATAAACATAAACATAAACATAAACATAAACATAAACATAAACATAAACATAAACATAAACATAAACATAAACATAAACATAAACATAAACATAATAATAATAATAATAATAATAATAATAATAATAATAATAATAATAATAATAAAATTTTATATATATACACACACACACACACACACAATACCACAAGTAGATTATTTCTTCAATGTAGCAACGGTTACAAGCAGTTTCATTTCCAGCAGCAGACAAGCTTTCAGTTCAGAGTTCAGAGAGAGAGACAGAGAGTACAGAATGGGCTGAGCCACGCCCAGCCTTCTAGCTTAAGTTTTGATTCTCTGCACAGACTCAGATGTGTTTAGCTCCCATTGGCTGACTTAGTTGCTATACCTATTCATTGGCTGACCTTGTTACCATTGGCTCTCCCAGTGATGAATATTCCGACAGACTGGCAATGTCTTTTAAACAATAATTTATAAGGATGTCCACTAGAGTCTAATTGGAGATTTACATTACCGTAAGCCTGTTAAGAAGAAGAGAAACAATTTGCTCTCGAATATACAACATATTCCATGACTATCACCTGTATTCCTTTTACTTTTATTTTATTTTTCTTAAACTGATAAGATCTAGTAGAGACCCATTTAGTTTTCTTGGCAAACATATGGAAGAGTTTTGTCATTTGGAAATTGGAAAGAAAAATACAATCTAAGGTAGGCATATGGAATTTCATTGTGCTCTCCTACATTGTGAGATGCACAGTACAATAGAGGTATTTAATGCACTGGAATACAATTGTGAAATGACATCATGGGGTACATTGTATTACTTTTCCAAAATGTCACGTCTAGAGAGATGGTAACTAAAAGAGATTCAATGAAGGAAAGTTGATGAATCTCCATTCTGCTATTGAACTGCTGTCTTACACTCTTTTCCTACATACATTCATTATCTCATGCCCTCTCTTCTAAATCAATACATAATTTAAATTTAAATAGCCAGTTTGTAAAAACTATTTAAACTGTTACACCATGTTGACACGTTCCTGGTTTGTTCCAACAAAATGAACTAATATTTAATCGCTAAAAAAAATAAAAATCCATTATATTCAGAAGTCCCTAGCAGTCTTCCATACTACTTGGTCCTTTTCTTTCTCCTTAGTTTAAAGGTCACCCATGGTCATCCTGAATAGCCAACACCTCCGAAGATAGGATCAAGATCCAGATGGATTTCGACAGACTTAAACACTGGGTCCTACCTAACAAACTAGATGAGTCCATGAGACTCTGGAAAGAGTGCAGAGAAGAGCAACAAACATGATTGGGAGGCTACAACGTATAAAGAATGGACATGTCTAGTCTAGTGAAAAGAAGGACTTAGGAGTGACATGATAGCACTGTTAAAATATTTGAAGGGCTGCCACAAAGAAGAGGGGGGGGGTCATCAGATCACCTCAGAAAAATAACTGAGATCTAGGTTGCCAGAGCTCAGCATTAAATTGCAGTCACATTAATCAAGTGGCAATTTCAGAGAACTCATCGGGACAATGTTCTTCTGCAGAGTTGACACTCACACAAGCACATATCTATCCAGTGCTAACGATGCATTTTTCTTAACGCATCATCGGGAATTCAAACGGCATCAAATTATGTGCAACTTTGGAACGGCTTTCAAAAGCGCAAACAATATCCGGAGAGGAGATGGAGAAACTTTACGAGGCTGGAGCGAAGTTCTGAAGTTTTTTTTGGATTTTTAAACTGCGTTTTGCTCCCACAAAGTAGCAGCCTTTTGAAATCACAGTGTTCGATCTCAGCCTGCTGAGTTATATCCCTTAGTGATCGAATTGGAGAAGGCTGACCCTTTTTCTTACATTTTGTGCTCGTTTAGGCTGGCATGCAACTCGAGTATCCCCGAATTGAACTGAGCCCATCTATCTCCTCTTTCCAATAATTTAATTTATAGGGTTTTTGTTTTTTTTTATTTCCCTGGAGTGATTCAATTTCAAAGGCAACTGCACAAATGTTTTCCTAGCTGGAGAGTAGCGCCTGCTGCATAGGAAGGAAAGGAATGGCATGTTTGTTTTCTCCGCACAGTGTGCATGGGTACCATGACATTTGCTGCCTTTTCTATCAGTCCCTCTGCTCTGTCACTTGTTATTCAGCCTCTCCGATGCAAAGTACTAAGTCAACAGCACCTCTCTCAGGCTCCAAACTTTTCAATTCGCTGTCAGAAATTAAATCCTGGAAAATGGTCATCTAAAGTTGTCGTGCTTTAAACACAGATTTTACCAAATTTTAATTGTATTAAATCACGGCCACATCGAATATTTTATTTTAATTGTATATATATTTTAATGTTTATATTGTGTTTTTTACTTGGCTGTTCACCGCCCTGAGTCCCCTGGAGAAGGGCAGTATATAAATCTAATTAAACTAAACTAAACTAAACATGCATGCGTACAATACCATTAAATTACAATCAGAATAGAGCTGGAAGGAACTTTGGACCAGAGGTGGGTTTGCCCAGCACTGATAATATGAACGCGCCTTCCGCGCTTGCGTGCAGCCTTCCACGCATGCACTTTGCTCACACGTGCAGCTTGCACACATATGCACGGCTTCAAAACGTCCCTAAATAGGACGGCATAGCGCTGGGGCAGGGGAGGGGGCAGGGAGACGGGCCCACCCGCAAGGTCGCTATTACCGGTTCACCCGAACCTGTCCGAACCGGCAGAATAGGGTTAGGGTGCCTGGCCTCTCCTTGCCTCAAAGGCCTCAATGAGATACAATTTCCCTGTCTATTTACTACTACTGAACATCCAAAATATACTATTTAATCCTATATATATATATATACCATATGTGTACATACATATTACACACAGGCACACAAAAAGATACATTATCTACTATATATATACTGTATGTTTATGTACACACACACACACACCTCCGAATAAAAGGAATAGGAAATGACCAGGTAGCTGCTTGACACACCTCCTCTATGGATGCCTGGGTGGACCAGGCGGCAGTGGTGGCAGCGCTGCAGATAGAGTGGGCCGTCAGTCTGGATGGGCGCTGAAGAGAAAGCTGGTCATACACAGTTGCAATCACGTTGCGTAACCAATGCCCTATCGTGGCGGATGAAACCTTGTGCCCCAGGGAATTGGGTTGGAATGAGATAAAGAGCACCCGGGTGACCACCAGCCAGAGTAGCGAAAGCTACGTTAACCGCTATATAGGAGAGAGACAGAACATCATCAAAAGAGATGGATGGAGGAAAGACTCCATCCCTTTAGCCAATAAGGACTGAATCTGACTTTTGATATATCTGCCCGGTTACCTCGATTCCCCCTCTTTACCATGGACCGGTTCGGGAGCGTGGACAGCCGATCATTGCTGCCGGTTTGGCGAGCAGCGCCAAATTTCCGTTACCGGTTCTAAAGAACCAGTCCGAACCAGAAGCAACCCACCACTGATTCCTATGTGTAGGCATGACTGGCAATAAATCTGTTTAATTGGACCTTCACAATGTGGACCTGATTTCTTGGGTCAGACAAACACTCACCAAAATTTGTATTCTTGCTTTTTTGAGAACACACTGGCAATAAAATTGATATTAATAAAAATATAAGGTAGGGGATAAAAGGAAGGGAAATGTATGCAAATTAATAAACATTGGTCGGAAATGTTTGGGTCAGCACTGTGTTATAATTTTACCATATTTGATATAAGTTTAGCGTTTATATTACACACTGCATCCTGACCTCACTTATGGATGTTAGTTAAATTGTTTTATAAATGTGTTTTAACTTTATTTTAAATGTTATTTTGTTTGCCATCTATTAAGATAATTATGCACTCATGCACGTGCACACACACTCACACTTACACTCACACATATATACATATACATATATTCATTATTTTATTTATTCAATGTATGCTTCCAATTTTGTCTACAGCAGCCATAAGTATTACCGCAAAGATAAAACTCTTCAAGAACATTGTTACACTCACTGTAATATATGCTTGTGAAACATGGAAGTGTAAAACCAAGATGATTAAATGGTTAAATGTTTTCCAACAATGCTGCTTGAGAATAATCCTCCCCATCTCATATCGTGTCCACATCAGGGGTGGGTTCCACTTACCTTCGCCACCGGTTCGCATCGCGACATTTCACACACGTCCCCTCATGCGATTTCATTTCTGTGCATGCTCAGAAGCAGGAATGAGCCTGAAACACAGCTGAGGAGCTCACCAACTGTGCTTTGGGTGGAGAAATAAAGCTCAGAATTCACCCGCGGGTGGGCAGGAGGGCCCTTTTTCAAGCCACAGAAGGGAAAAAAATTAGCAAAAAATCCTTTAAAAAGATGGCCGCGCACATGGAACAGCACCGACAGTGACGTCAGCAGTGGGTTGCTACCAGTTCGGGAGATCCGGTCCGAACTGGGAGGAGCCCACCCCTGGTCCTCATGACTAAGGAAGAGGTACTACAAAGATCAGATTTAGGACACCTACGGAGAACAGTGAATGAACTTCGAATGTGGCTTGTTGGCCAGTATCTTACGTATGCCAAAAGACTAGTATACAAAAATTGCACCATGTTGGATACCTTCTGGAGGAAGGTATCTGGAGGAAAGAGAAAAATGAAAACCGACCTCAGAAAACTTGGCACCAAACACTTAAGGAAGATCTTAAGATTACTAATGCCCTTTGGGATAAGGCCAATGTTACTGCAAATGATCAAAACCGCTGGAAAACACTTGTTGTCCAATGTGCTCTGCACAGGACCTAATGATGATGATGATGATGAGGGTATTTATTTATTTATTTATTTAATATGCATCCCATCTCAGTATCCAGAGTGACGTTATCTTTAGTGAAGCATGCAAACCAGTGTCTGCATTTCCTGCATCGGATGAGGAGAGCGCATTTTTCTCCTTCTGTTCTGGCCACTTTTTTTTAACAGAGGCATGACTGAGAGCGTTTTAACAAATTGCATCCCTGTTTGGTTTGGTGGCAGCCGTGCCTCAGATAGAAAGCCCATACAGAGAGTGGTGAGGACAGTGGAGAAGATTCTAATTTAATTAAATTAAAAGTTCTAGGAAGTTCCACCCTCTCCACGGTCTGTTTCTGTTGCTCCCCTCTGGGAGGACGTTTCGAAGTATCTATAGCAGGACTTCTGGATTCTGTAACAGCTTTGTTCCTTACGCCATCCATCTTGTAAATTTGTAGGATTCTTTTTTTTTTGCCATGTATATGTATACATTTGAACTAGACTGTGATGTTTTTCTGTGTCATATGTGTGTGTATGTGGGTATATGCATAATGGTTATTTTTCGAGAGCTGAATGCAGCGAAATTTCATTTTAATGTATGCTGATTAGTGTACATTTAAAACGACAATAATGTTTTTATTCTATTCTACTCTAGATGGGTTACAATGGCATAAAAGTGTGCTTATGTAGGTAGTCCTTGACTTAGAACAGTTCATTTAGTGACATTTCAAAGTTACAATGGCATTGAAAAAAAATGACTTATGACTGTTTTATGACCGTTGCAGCATATCCATGGCCACGTGATCAAAATTCAGACGCTTGGCAACTGATTCATATTTATGACGGTCATTTGAACACATTTTGTAAACCTTCTGACAAGCAAAGTCAATGGAGAAGTCAGATTTGCCTGTTAATAACTTAACAACTGCAGTGATTCACTTAACAACTATGGCAAGAAAGGTCATAAAATGGGGCAAAGTTCACTTAACAAATGTCTCACTTAGCAGCAGAAATTTTGGGCTCAATTGTGGTTGCAAGGTGAGGACTATCTTAAAAGCATCAACGCTAACAACAGTTCGATAAAGTTTATTTAGATGTTGTATTTTCACAGAGCACTCTGCTTGTACAGCTCTACAATTGCAATAAACTGAGTTGATAATTGATCGAAATGTTTGGATCTAAATTATATTGTCGTCTTAGCCACAAACCTTTAGATGTAGCAGGATTGAACTCACCTAATCAACCAGAACAAATCTGGCAGGAAGTCTTCCCTGTTAAATATTATGGAAGCCTTTCCAAAACTTCCATTGATTTTTTTTAAAAAAAGCTCCACATCTAGTCATTTATTTAAAATAATATCTTGAAGAGAGTCCTGAACTATTGTCACTCACCCTATTCCACCTCTTGTGATTCAAGCTTTCCAACTAATCTTGTTTGCCACTGAAGGGGTCATACATAGACTTGAAAATTGCCACCTTTGATTGTTAAGATAAAAAAGGATTCCAAACTTCCTATAAGGTTCCATTATAGACAAATCCACTGACCTTTCACCATTGCCACAGTTTAATTCAGCCCAAGGAATTAAATGGTAGGGTGAGGCAATGAAAAGAAGAAGAAACGCAATTTTACCATTAGAATTGGTAAAACAAACAAGAGTTCAAGGAATTTGAAAAAGGACTTTTATGTCTAATTTTAATTTAATAGATTTGTATGCCGCCCAACTCCCGGGGGACTCTGGGCGGCTCACAGCATGTCAAATCCATTACAATAAAACATAACAATTAAAAAATATAAGAATTAAAAGAAGATCTACAACATTCATAACTAAAGGGGGGAGACCCCGGGATAATCTACTCGGTCTCACTTTCACCCCGCCTGCCGGAAGAGCCAAGTTTTTATTGCTTTACGGAAGGCCAGCAGGGTGGGGATGGCCCTGATCTCCGGAGGGAGTTGGTTCCATAGGGAGGGAGCTCCCACAGAGAAGGCTCTCCCCCTAGGCCCCGCCAACCGACATTGTTTGGTCGATGGGACCTGGAGGAGACCAACTCTGTGGGACCTAACCGGTCGTAGGGAGGTATGCGGCAGGATGCGGTCCCGAAGGTAGCCTGGCCCTGAGCCATGTAGACATTAGATGTCTATAATTAAACTGTTAAGCCAACTGAAGAAAACATTTACTAGATAGGTATTAGAAAATAGGTCAACATTTCAGTCAAGGCAAGCATGCAAAACTAGGGCCCTGCCTCAAAAGTTCTTCAGATAGTTCAAATTTTCAATGTGTTCATCTTTCGGCTAGCTGGCTCCTTGTATCCGTCACACCATACCTCAATTGTCTTGTTCCGGCTCCTGTTCCTCCTTATTTTCCTACTTCAACTTTCTCTTTTATTCTTGCTTTAGATAGATTAACAGAGTTGGAAGGGACCTTGCAGGTCATCTAGTCCAACCCCCTGCCCAAGCAGGAGACCCTATATCTGCCTCTACCTAGGATCGAACTCACAACCTCATGATTGTGAGGCAAGAGCTCCACCTCTAGGCCAGTTCAACCAGGGTAACCATCCAGTGATTCCTGAATTCCTCATTTCATTTTTTTTAAAAAGTTTTTTATTATTTTTCCACAATCTCCATGTACGCATCCATGCAAATACCATAAGTCATATCAAAACATACATAAGTATACATTTCTGTCCAATATATCATAAATCAATATCCTAGTTTTACACCTATTTATACTGCTATTTATCAGTCTGTTTTCCCCTTATTTCATATCACTCCCCTCCCTCTATCTCCATGAAGAAGTAGGCATTTTCTGGAGAAATGTTTACTCTAATTCAGTGGTCACCAACCAGTGGTCCACGGACCACTGGTGGTCCATGAGAAAATTTTGGTGGTCCACAAAAAAATTATTTGCATTTTTTATATTGCACTAAATACTATTTATCTTTTTAAAAAAATTCATATTAGCGGTCCACGGGATTAAGAGCCGAGGTGGCGCAGTGGTTAGAGTGGGGTACTGCAGGCCACTTTAGCTGACTGTGATCCGCAGGTCAGCGGTTCAAATCTCACCGGCTCAAGGTTGACTCAGCCTTCCATCCTTCCGAGGTAGGTAAAATGAGGACCCAGATTGTTGGGGGCAATATAAATATACATTGCTTACTGGTGTAAACCGCTTAGAGAGTGCTTGCACTGTGAGGTGGTATATAAATGTCACAAATAAATAAATAAATAAATAAATTTAAAATTATGAAATATAAAAAAAGTAGAAGGTAGAAATATAGTACACTACTATATGTTGTACACAATAGAATTGTGAAATATATGTATATTCAATAATATAAGATAAGTGATTCTACTACTAAGAGACAGTGGATAAAAACACTCAATAGTTAATAGAAAGATAAGTAAACCAAGAGGAAGGGGCGGTTCAAAAAGGTTGAAATAATGGTGTAATTTATATTATTTATTATACTTAATATTTAAGAAATTATAGTGACACAGATTATAAAGACAGAACGGAGAAAAAAATTATATTATTGGTTTTTCGATGAGACCAATGCATGAAAGTAGACAATGGAGGTATCGGGTGGTATGAAATATAAAAAAAAGTAGAAGGGAAATAGAGTATAAGGCAGAAATAGAGTATGCTACTATATGTTGTACACAAATAGAAATGTGAAATATATCCATGAAATGAAGGGAAAATTGAAGGGAAAAATAGAATAGAATAGAATAGAATTCTTTATTGGCCAAGTGTGATTGGACACACAAGGAATTTGTCTTTGGTGCGTATGCTCTCAGTGTACATAAAAGAAAAGATACATTTGTCAAGAATGGTTGTCATAGGGTTCAAGTAAGCAATCAGGAAACAATCAATATGAATATAAATTGTAAGGATATAAGCAACAAGTTACAGTCATACAGTCATAAGTGGGAGGAGATGGGTGATAGGAATGATGAGAAAAACTAATAGTAATAGTAATGCAGCCTAGCGAATAGTTTGAAAGAGGTGAGGGAATTATTTGTTTAGCAGAGTGATGGCGTTCGGGAAAAAACTGTTCTTGTGTTTAGGTGTCTTGGTGTGCAGTGCTCTATAGTGACGTTTTGAGGGTAGGAGTTGAAGCAATTTATATCCAGGATGTGAGGGGGTCAGTAAATATTTTCACAGCCCTCTTTTTGACTTGTGCAGTATACAAGTCCTCAATGGAAGGCAGTTGGCAGTAATTGTTTTTTCTGCAGTTCTGATTATCCTCTGAAGTCTGTGTCTGTCTTGTTGGGTTGCAGATAAATTGTTAAATTCAAAATGTCTAGCAACGTGAAATTGTTGAAAAGAAGGAAATTGTAAAAATTCCTGTGTTTGTCTGTAACTTAAAAAATGTTCGATAAAAATTATTTTTTTAAAAAAATAAAATAAAAATAAAATTATGAATTCAATGGTCCCTGAGGCCCAAAAGGTTGGTGACCCCTGCTTGTAATTCAAGGAATTCGTGAGTTACTTGAGATGGGAGCTATTTAAGCTTTCAACCAACCAGTCTCAGTAGCCTCACTAATAACAAAGCGCAGTATAGATAAGGATGCATTATTCAGCTCACCCAAAGCCGAAGTGACAATGCAATATTTGTGCTCACATTTTGATTGGCAGAGTATTATTAAGGCTGCGAGATGAACAAACAGGGTTGAATTTTGGAGGATTTCGAGGTGTCTTGAAACAAAACCAAATAAACCTTTGCTTAAAATCCAGCTCCATCGCAGCCTGATGTCACTGTGCTAGGATAATCCCCTGGAAATGATTACGATAATAACTGCCAAGGTGAGGGAGATGCAGAGGCTGCAAAGCAACGTTCTGCAGCATTTTATATAATCTGATCGTTCTTTTGGCAGATAATTCTCCAAACCAAACCAAAAAAAAAAACCTAACACTGTGTCAAAGTCTCCCTCGCAATTTCTCAAGTTTTCTTCTTCTTGTTGTCTGTCTTATTCTCAAGGTACCAGAATCTTTCTTTAAAACATTTTTTTGGGGGATGGAGTTTTTAAGTGGGTTGCACTGCAGTGATGCTCCCTAGAGTTTTCTTGGTTGTTGTTGTTGCTGTTACACATCTATCCGTCACTCAAAAATCTCCCTGGTTGTCCACAGACTTACCCAATCCATCCATCCGTCCATCACTATGTCTCCAAATACCAGTTAAAGGAGGAAAAATGAGCAAGCCCCCATCTCTTGCTTAAGGGAAACCCTGGAGCCCACTGTGAAAAACAAAAGATGGGATAAGTTGAACATTGGTCCATTCCAGCAGGGCAATTACCGTATTTTTCGGAGTATAAGATGCACCTTCCCCCCTGTAAAAGAGGGCGAAAATTTGGGTGCGTCTTATACACCGGATGTAGCCCTGCCCAGCCTCTCAAATGGAGGTTTAAGAGGCTGGAAAGAGCCTGTGAAACCTCTGTTTCACAGACTTTTTTTCAGCCTCTGAAACATCTGTTTGAGAGGCTGGGCGGGGTTACAACGCAGGTTTCAGGGGCTGAAAAAAAGCCTCTGAAACGGAGGTTTCACAGGCTGGAAATGTTGGGGTGAGAATAAATATCTCATAGAGGTGATTTGGATCTTTACTTGGAATTCAGGCAGTTAGAAATAAAGCCGAGATTAAAAGTCTAATAGAAAATATTTATTTCGGTACAGAAACAATAAATCCTGAATAATTACATTTTTGCTAAGAAAACGCAACCGTTCCGGTCAAGAGGCCAAGGCAAAAGTGATTAATGGTGGATCAGGAATGTGGACATGCATACAAGATCATATCACGTGTTCTGCTTGTATTGGGATATACCATAATATTAGAATAGGGGTACATCACCCTACATAGACATACAACTGACAATATTCACACCGTGACAGGAAAAATGCCTCTGAAACAGAGGTTTCACAGGCTGGTGGCTATTAAAAACGACTGAGTCTGCTTTCTGTCTTTAAGAGCATGTTTCTCCATTTCTCGCTTTGGGGAAATATACTATTCTGCCTTTTCAATATTTCCCAAAATATTTCCTTCTTCTAGGGCAGTGATGGCGAACCTTTTTTGGTTCGTGTGCCAAAAGGGGGGGGAATGCGGGGGATCATGTGTGTGCGTGCCCACACTCATAATTCCATGCACCCCCGCACATGCACACATGACCCCCCTGCTCCCAGCATGCAATGGCACACCCATTTTTCACTCTCCCCAGGCTCCAGAGCCTTTCTAGGAGCCTGGGGAGGGCGAAAACGACCTTCCCCACCCCCTCTGGAGGCTGGAAACAGCCTGTTTCCCGACTCCCAGTGGGCCCAGAAGGCCCGAAAATCAGCCGGCTGGTGCACACATGCACGCCAGACCTGAGCTCGTGTGCCCACCAATATGGCTCCACGTGCCACTTGTGGCACCCGTGCCATAGGTTCGCCATCACGGTTCTAGGGGGAGGGGGCTTCCCACAGTACCATTAGTTCATCATCCTCATTGTCCTTGTTTATTGCTCCTTATTTCCAGGTTGAATCTCCCTCCGAGGGGCTTCCATTTGTTGCTTTGTGTCATGCCATCAGGTGCTACAGAGAGTAAATCGAGGCCCCCTGCAAGTATTGGAAAATGCTACCAGGTCTCTTCATAAGGCTAAACCAGGGGTGGCATTCACTTGCCTTCCCTATGCACGTGGCTTCAAAACATGCAGAAATAGAACGGCATAGCGCCGGGTCGCATTGGCAGGCCATCCCACAGATCGCCACCCGCAGGTCGCAACTACCGGTTCACCCGAACCAGTCTGAACTGGCTGGGCTGAACATACCTAGCTCCCTTAGCCATTCATCATAATATTTCATCTCCAGTTCCCCTTATCGTCTTTGTTGCTCTTCTTTCTTTCTTTCTTTCTTTCTTTCTTTCTTTCTTTCTTTCTTTCTTTCTTTCTTTCTTTCTTTCTTTCTTTCTTTCTTTCTTTCTTTCTTTCTTTCTTTCTTTCTTTCTTTCTTTCTCTCTCTCTCTTTCTCTCTCTCTCTCTTCCTTTCTTCCTTTCTTATTTCTTTTCCCTCTCTCCCTTCCTTCTTCCTTCCTTCCTTCCTTCCTTCCTTCTTCCTCCTTTCTTTCTTTCTTTCTTTCTTTTTCTTTCTCTGTCTCTCTCTCTTTTTTCCTGAGCCGAGGTGGTGCAGTGGTTAAAAGCAGCACTGCGACCTTCAGCTGATTGCTAGTTCAGCAGTTCAGCTGTTCAAATCTCGCCAGGCTCCAGGTTGACTCAGCCTTCCATCCTTCCGAGGTCAGTAAAATGAGAACCCAGATTGTTGGGGGCAATATGCTGAACTCTGTAAACCGCTTAGAGAGGGCTAGAAAGCACTATGAAGCGGTATATAAGTCTAAGTGCTATTGCTATTGCTATTCCTTTCTTCCTTTCTTACTTCCTTTCCCACTCTCCTTCCTTTCCCTCTCTCACTCCTTCCTTTCTTCCTTCCCTCCCTTCCTCCCTCCCTCCCTCCCCCCCTCTCTCTTTTTCTTTCTTTCTTTCTTTCTTTCTTTCTTTCTTTCTTTCTTTCTTTCTTTCTTTCTTTCTTTCTTTCTTTCTTTCTTTCTTTCTTTCTTTCTTTCTTTCTTTCTTTCTTTCTTTCTTTCTTTCTTTCTTTCTTTCTTTCTTTCTTTCTTTCTTTCTTTCTTTCTTTCTTTCTTTCTTTCTTTCTTTCTTTCTTTCTTTCTTTCTTTCTTTCTTTCTTTCTCTTCCCTGAAATTGAAGCAGCCCTACTGTGTTAAAAAAAACACCCTTTCAGACCTACAGGCAGCTGCTGAAACTCTATATATTTCCTCCATAATTTTTTGGCCTTCCAATATAATAAGGTTTATATGCTCCTTTCCTTCCAAACTATTCATTTTCTACCAATTCAAACGATTCCCTTAGGGAGTAAAAGCAAGCTTTCCATTAACCTGCCTTCTTTTTCACGTTGGGAAATCCTGCCAAATGTTTATTGAAATTTGGATAGAGGTGGCAAATTTAGACTTGGACAAACAAAGTGATTTTGCCTTATGAAAAAAAAAAGGGGCACTTTAGCTTCTGAACTGCTTCCAAAATTACCATGTGATTGAAGCTTTTCAACTTCTTAATTTTTCCAGCCAAAATGACCATATGTCAACTGCAACAGTCTAGCTGAGCCAATATGATTGGCAGGATGTGGGGGAAAGATAATTTAAAAAGCCAAAGACCTCCAGCAGTGATGTACCTGGTTTGAATATTTCCCACACAAACAGGTTCTCTGTGGCGAAGTTAAAATGAAATCCAAGGACGGCTTTTTAGCTACTCCAGACTTTCAAGTCTCCATCTCAAAAGTTGTGTAACAGTCCCGAGGAGAGGCAGGGACTACAATGCCTTTTAAGCATGAAGTACTTCAGATTGAAGTGAAAAAGCAGCTCAGATGGGACCCTATCAGGGGCGGGTTCTAACTTATCTCGCTGCCGGTTCGCTTCCTCCCACGCTGCGTGGCCGCACCTCGAAAATCCAAAAAATAAAAAATAAAAAAGCCAAAAACAAGACGGTGACACATGTGCAGTGCCGGAAACTCATCTTCTGCACATGTGCAGAAGAAGAAAAAAAACCAGAAAAAAATTCAAAAAAAAATTCCCCCAAAAAGATGGCGGTGCCCACGGACCAGCACCGACGAACTGGTTCCATGACATCATCATGACATCACCAGTGGTTTGCTACCAGTTTGGGTGAACTGTTGCAAACCAGAAGAAACCCACCTCTGGACCAACTTACCTCGCTGCTGGTGCCCTCCCTCCCTCCCTCGCCGCGTGGGCGTGCCTTGTGGGCATGCACAGAAATGAAAAAAAATTTTTAAAAAACCTAAACAGAAAAAAAGATGGCGACCACATGCAGCGTGCCGGAACTCGGCTTCTGCGCATGCTCAGAATGAAAAAATTAAATAAAAAATAAAAAAAGATGGCGGCACCCACGGACTGGCACCGACTGATCCAGTTCGGTGACGTCATTGGGCCCACGGACTGGCACCGACTGATCTGGTTCGGTGACGTCATCGTGACTGTTAATGTATTAGCAGAGTATTCCTTGTGTTACCAAGGTTGTGCATACAGAAACGTTTAGATTGAGATCAGTTGTGAATAAGTACTCAGCCACACACAGATATACTAACTTGAATTAAAGTTTACTTTAAGAAATAGCATGTTCCTATAAACAGTCCAAAGTCATACACTTAATAGTCATAATGACAATCCAAGTATTATCCAGTACAAATACATTTCAGCTATAATACATAACTACAACACAGAGAGAAATGCAGAGCATACATACTCTAGGCCTTGCTCTAATGAGTAGCAGAGAACACACTCTGAGTAGCAGAGACCAAAGACAAACAGAGAGGGACTCCCATAGAAATAAGCTGTGAACTCTAGCTCCCTCTTGTGGCAGTCTGCAACACCTAAGCTAAACAGACTTATAGCTGTTAAAAACTAGACATATATTATCTATCCAATCAGTTATGGTCAGAGACCTAACATTCTCCCCTTTGGGTAGATCAATATATAATACCTTACATCTTTAAACCATAGTTTTCACAACACTCTTTGTGTTTAATTGCACCTTGCGCTTTAGTAAAATGATCTGCAATATTCTGTTCAGTCATGCAGTATTCCAACTTAACCATTTTATTTTGAACACATTGTCTAACATTCAGATATCTCAAATCAGTATGTTTCGACCTTGTTTTCACAGCTAAACTATTAGCCATACTAATGGCAGATTGATTGTCTTCATACACAATAAATGGCTCCTGTACAGTAATTCCTATATCCTTTAACAATTGTTTATAATACACCAATTCTGTACACATTAATGATAAACTCGAGAATTCTGCTTCCATAGTGGATAAACTAATATGTTGTTGCCTAATAGATTTCCACCCTATTAAAGCATTACCCAACATTACCACTATACCTGATGTTGATTTGCGAGTCATTGCATCAGTAGCAAAACTTGCATCAGCATATGCAGTTAACACTAATTCATTTCTCGGTTCTAAATACAAAGAATAATGTATTGTGTGCTTTAGGTATCTAAGTATTCGTTTAGCTGCTTGCCAATGCCTTTCATTTGGTTCAGCATTATATCTAGCCAGTTGATTTACGCTGTAAGATATATCTGGTCTAGACCAATTACTCAAATATGAGAGACTACCAATTAGAGACTGATATATCTCCTTATCAAACACAGGACATTTAGTATCACTATTTGTAAATCCCTGATCCATTGGTGTCTTAGCAGTTTTACAATTCTCCAGGTTATATCTTTTTAACAATTGGCTAATCTTCTTAGCTTGCGAAATTTTGAATCCTCTATTTGTCTTCATTATATCAAGACCCAAATAATGTTTAATTTCTCCTAAATTTCTAATCTTGAACTTTCTTTGTAATTCAGAAACAATATCATTTGCTTCTTGTTCAGTCTTTGTTATAATCGCTATATCATCTGTAAATAATAGCAACAGAGAAATCAAACCATCTTTCTCTCTCCTAAATAAACAAGGATCAGCTATACCAGCTTTAAAATCCATGGAAACTAATTCTTTTACAATGCATTTATTCCATTCATAACCTGATTGCTTTAAACCATAAAGACTTTTCTTTAATTTCCAATAATCATTTTTTCCATCATCTTTTAAACCTAATGGCTTTTTCATATAAATGGTATGTTGTAAAGGTGCATGTAGATATGCAGTTTCGACATCTACATGATTAATTATGCATTTATTCTTAGCTGCCCAAACTAATGCTCCTCTCAATGTATTTGCTCTCAGACTAGGTGCAAATACCTCATCATAATCCTTATCTGATTGAGCAAATCCCTGAGCAACTAATCTTGCTTTATGGGTAACAGTGCCATCCACACCAGTCTTTAATTTATACACCCATCTGCAACCTATTGCACGCTCACCTGGTGGTAACTTTACATCTTCATATACCTCAAGATCCTTTAAAGATTTTAATTCCTTATTCATAGCTTCCTGCCAAGCTACCTGTTCCTTTGTTGGATACAGCTTAAGTTCATTATAATTAGACGGTTCCACATTAATCTGGCATACAATACTTGCCTGATATCTATCAGGTGGACGTCTCTCCCTAGTTGACCTCCTAGGCAATTTAGTACAAGTTGTTGGAATTTCCTCTACCTTTTCCTCCCCTATCGAAGTATCTTCTACATCATCCATAGATGGTTCCTCTATTGAGGATTCTTTCACTATCCTATCATCAGTACTATTCTTATCAGAATCATCCGGAAACAATGGATCCTCAACAACGATACTATCTTGTTCCTTGTATTCCTGTTCCAGTTTACTCCATCCAACATGCTCAAGGAATTTAGCACTTGCACTACAATATACTCTAGTAGTACCTGGCTCCCAGAATCTAAATGATCTATGATTAGATTCATACCCTACAAAACATAATTTCCGTGCTCTATGTTGTCCCTTTCGCCTTACTTGAGTGGGAATATGCACCCATGCTGGTGCACCAAATGTAAGCAAATAACTAAGATTTGGTTTCCTACCATACCAGCGAGTAAATGGCAATTCACCAGTTGTTGCATTCACTACATTATTCAAAACATGGTTAGCACACATTATAGCTTCACCCCAGAGTCTTTCTGGTAAACCAGAATCTGAAATCATGGTTCTAGACATAGCCTGTAATGTCTGACCTCTTCTTTCAATATGCGCATTATGTTGCGGCCGAAAAGGAGCAGAACGCTTATGTTCAATACCAGCTCTCTTTAGCATATCTTCAAATCTCTTATTGGTAAACTCAGTACCATTATCTGTTACTAAACTAACCAGTTTCTTTTTCATTTTTCGTTCAACAAACCTTAACCAGTTTACAAAATGCTGATATGTTTCTGTTTTTGTTTTCATCAGATAACAGAAACCATATCTAGAAAAATGATCAACTATGCTCAATATATAACAGGCTCCACCTAAACTGGGTTTCTTAGGGCCAATGAGATCAGCAAATACAACCTCTAATGGTTCCTTGGTTTTAAATCCATTTAACCTGTTTGCAGGAATTACCTTGCTCTTTTCCTGATTGCAAGCATTACAATTTAAATATCTAGCACAAGGTTTTAATTTTATACCATTAGATAACTCAACAGTTTTCTTTAAAATTTTGAAATTTAAATGTCCCATACGTCTATGGAGCAAATGAATACATTCGTCATGAGGCTTTCTATTTTCATAAACTGAATTAGCCTTATTTAATGGACTATCATGGATAATGTATAAGCCATCATGCAATCTTGCAGTAACTCTTTTACCTTGTTTTTCAATTAAACATTTATCTCCCTGAAAAGTTACCACAAACCCTGCTTTTACCAATTCTCTCACAGATAGTAAGTTATTTTTAAGGTTAGGTACATATAACATTGGTAAACTTTCATTAATACATGAACAATATGCATTACCTTCTCCAGATACTCTCAATTTCCAGCCATTTGCTAATGATACATGCTGGTTACTTTTAGTCATATTAACAAATCTCTCTTTACTTTTAGTTATACACTGAGATGCTCCACTGTCTATTATCCAGATATCATGGCTTACAGTTTTATTTGTACTTGATATAGCTACACTGACATCATTATAATCTCTCTGCATATTACTAGCATTCTGCTTTTTACCCCTTTTACAGAATCTGGCTATATGACCTTTAGCCCCACAAGAATAACATTTCCTAACAATATAGGCAGTTGAAGACCGTTGTTCTTCCTGTGGTGGTTTCTCTCTCAGTTGTTTTCTATCTTGCCTTCTTCTAGACTCTTCTAACAGTCTTCCTATTATGCCAGTCAATGTCAGTTCATCTCTGGTCAAAACTTCCAGTGAAGACACATAATCATCATAAGAGTCATCCAAAGAAGAAAGAATAATATAAACTTGATGCAACTCTGAGAAAATCAGTTCTTTTTCATGTAGCTCTTGTAATGTTCTCTTCATAAACTCCAAATGAGCTAACATGTCACCACCTTTTAACAAACGTGCTCTGAACAGTTTACGTGTAAGGTGTATGTGCGCACCAACACTATCTCGAACATAAAGTCTCTTTAAGGTACTCCAACACTTGGCAGCAGAATCTTCACCATGAATATGGACCAGTTGCTGATCACTCAGTGTCAGTCCAATAATACTAAGAGCCTTTTCATTATCCCGGTTAAAGGCAGCTATTTTCTTCTTATCTTCATCATTTGTTGGATCCCAAGCTGTTATATCAGGTGGATTATTAACCACAGTCCATAATCCTTCTTTACGCAAAAGTAAGCTGCACTTCATAGACCAGGAAACATAGTTAGTTCCATCTAACCTGGTTATCAGGGATAAGCTAGTTGACTGTTCTTGTGCCATTGTTAATTTAACAGTAAACCACAAGTTAGCTGTCTGAGTATGAAACTGAATATTCACACTAACTCTCAATATCTCTCTGGGCCCATAACCAGTGTTAATGTATTAGCAGAGTATTCCTTGTGTTACCAAGGTTGTGCATACAGAAACGTTTAGATTGAGATCAGTTGTGAATAAGTACTCAGCCACACACAGATATACTAACTTGAATTAAAGTTTACTTTAAGAAATAGCATGTTCCTATAAACAGTCCAAAGTCATACACTTAATAGTCATAATGACAATCCAAGTATTATCCAGTACAAATACATTTCAGCTATAATACATAACTACAACACAGAGAGAAATGCAGAGCATACATACTCTAGGCCTTGCTCTAATGAGTAGCAGAGAACACACTCTGAGTAGCAGAGACCAAAGACAAACAGAGAGGGACTCCCATAGAAATAAGCTGTGAACTCTAGCTCCCTCTTGTGGCAGTCTGCAACACCTAAGCTAAACAGACTTATAGCTGTTAAAAACTAGACATATATTATCTATCCAATCAGTTATGGTCAGAGACCTAACAGTGACATCACCAGCAGGTCACTACCAGTACAGGCGAATCGGTCCGAACCGGGAGGAACCCACCTCTGGACCCTATCATACATCTGACTGCAGCCATGTTTAGTCAAACAACTTTGAATCGTTTTGAATCGATTGTGTACAAAAAGTGACTTACAGCTGTTTTCTTCACTTACAACTGTTCTCGCATCTCCATGGGCATGTGACAAAAATTCGAACACTTGGCAACTGGCATGTATTTAAGATGGTTGCAATGTCCTGGGATCGTGTGATTCCCCTTTTCCCACCTCTGACAAGCAATGTGCTGCAGAAAAATCAATTTCCAGAAGCACACACAGATGAACTGATTTAGCTGGATTCATTAACTTCTTTATATACAAGAATATAGATGAAATAAATCTTACAATGCCAATATAAATTCTTCTTCAAGCAGTTACAGGTAGCAGAGAAGTTACTTCCATTTCAGCAGCAGGCAAGCACAGAGAAGACAAGAGAGCAGAGTGGACTGAGCCACGCCCAGCCTTAAGCTTAAGCTTTCAGTTTCGATTCTCTGCACAGACTCAGAAGTGGTTAGCTCCCATTGGCTGACTTAGTTGCTATGCCTATTCATTGGCTAACCTTGTTAACATGGCTCTCAGGGGCGGGTTCCTAATTTTTTTACTACCACTCTGTGGGTGTGGCTTATTTTGTGGGTGTGGCTTGCCAGCCATGTGACCGGGTGAACGTTCCCCCTTCCCTCAGCAGCTCGAGAAGCCTCGAATGTGCAAAAATGCCTAGGATCATCACCGCACGTTCGTGGCTTCTCGGACTGCTGAAGGGAGGGGAATGGAGATAGCTCCTGCCACCTGTTCTTTCAGCATCTCACACGCTCCCTCAGCCATCCTCCCCTGCTTGGACTCACTGTGGGGTACAAAGGCAGTGCATGTGCAGTGCTGGAAGCTCGGCTTCTGGGCATGCGCAGAAGAAATTTTAAAAAAATAATTAATTTTTTTTTTAAAAAAATGGTGGCGCCCAGGCACCGGCAACCAACCGCACCGGTACTGTGACGTCACCAGCGGGCCGCTACCGGTGCTATAGAATGGACCGCACCTGTAGGAACCCACCACTGAATTGGCTCTCCCAGTTCATGAATATCTTAACACAATGCCAGTGGAGAAGCCAGATTCACTTAACAACCATATTACTAACTCAATAACAGCAGTCATTCACTTAACAACAGTGTCAATAAAGGTTGTAAAATGGGGCAAAGCTCACTTAACAATTGTCTTGCTTAGCAACAGAAAACAAAAAAGAAAACAAAAAAGCCAACGCAATCCTAAATTGCATTAACATTGGGATACAATCAAGATCAAGTGAGGTACTAATACCACTCTATAAAGGCTTAGTAAGACCACACCTAGAGTACTGAATCCAGTTTTGGTCACCACATTCTAAAAAAGATGTTGTGACTCTAGAAAAAGTGCAGAGGAGAGCAACCAGGATGATTAGGGGACTGGAGGCTAAAACATACAATGAACGGTTGCAGGAACTGGGCATGGCTGGTCTAGTGAAGAGAAGGACCAGGGGTGACATGATAGCAGTCTTCCAATATTTGAGCGGCTACCACAAAGAGGAGAGGGTCAAGCTATTCTCCAAAGCACCCAAAAGACAGACAAGAAATAATGGATGGAAGCTGAACAAGGAGAGATTCAACCTAGAAATAAGGAGGAACTTTCTGACAGTGAGAACAATCAACCAATGGAACAGAAGTTGCCTTTGGAAGTTGTGGGAGCTTCATCACTTGAGACTTTCAAGAAGAGACTGGACTGCCATTGGTGAGAAATGGTGTAGGGTCTCCTGCTTGAGCTAGTTGGACTAGATGACCTATAAGGTCCCTTCCAACTCTGTTAATCTGTAATCTGTAATAAAACTTGGGCTCAACTGTGGTTGTAAATCAAGAACTACCTGTATTAGAGAGAAATTACACTAGTAGAATAGCATGAAGAAAGACCTACTCAAATGTCTGTAGAGGTATCAAATTCACCCTAACCTACTCTCAACATTACAGAAGTTAACAGAATAACAGAGTTGGAAGGGATCTTGAAGGTCTTCTAGTCCAACCCCCTGCTCAAGCAGGAAACCCCATACCATTTCACACAAATGGTTCAATCTCTACTTTAAAACTTCCAGTGTTGGAGCATTCACAACTTCTGGAGGCAAGTTGTTCCACTGATTAATTGTTCTGACTGTCAGGAAATTCCTCCTTAGTTCTAGGTTGCTTCTCTCCTCGATTAGTTTCCATCCATAACTTCTTGTCCTGCCCTCAGGTGCTTTGGAGAATACGTTGACCCTCCTCTTCTTTGTGGCAGCCCCTTAAATACTTCAATCGATTTTTGTGAAGATGGAAACAGAAAAAAAAAACTATGGATGTTGTCCTGAGTTCTTTTAGGGAATGAAATATGCAGTAACTACTGATATATATGCAGGTTTCATCCAGCTTCTTGCCATCTACTACACAAGATAATATAACCTTCATTTAATTATTTGACCTCACAGGTCCTTCTTGAAATTTTAGCAAGAAGATGACTCAGATGAAGTGCTGTGAGATCTTTTTAGGTCTCCCATCCCTCCTACCTGTGAAATATGTTTCTTAATTGCTTCCTTGAGTTTTATATGGAACTTAATAAGCTATTTATTTTTATATGCTCCTAGCTGCATTGGCTTAGCTGCATTGGCTTAGCTTAGTCATTTTATAGATTATATTACTGTTAATGTCCTTAACATTTATTTTAGTATGGCTACTTCCCTGTGTTTATTTTTGGATTGCCAGTTCGCAATTTATTGTAATGATTAGATTTTTTTTTAAAAAAGTACTATTGTTGATCAGCAAGTATATCTACACAGCGACAAACAATTCAACATAACAGCCCAACCCATCACAACCCAGCTTAAATTTTCTATAGTGATTAAACCAAATTAACCTCCCTCATCTGCTGAGAGCGCTTCTTCGCAAAACAATGATAATTAGGGGATAATTAGGGGATGTTGGTCAGCTAGTAAATACTTCATTTGTGCTTCCTTTGTCTAATACTGGAGGTAAGGTACTTATTACCTGTCTCCCCATTGTCTAGTCTTCATTAGCATGTTTTCTGGACTTTCTTTCTGATAGCTAGCACAGATGGCATGGTATCAGACATGAGGCCAGCCAGAACTAATATATTTCTCAGGTTCTAAGTTACAACATTCTGCTGAAACCAACTTTTGTTCTCCTTCCCTACCAACATGGCTTAATTCAAATTTCCTTGCCTATTGGAACTAGGGCTGGCAGATCTGCAACCATCAGGTGCTAGATGGTAGCAAAGAAGTATCAAGCATACACCAACTCTTTGCTGCCTGCTAGTGATCCTTGGTGATGATGATCGCCAACATGATCGGCAATGTCTGATGATGGATATGGAAAAAGGAGGAGGAGGAGGAGGAGGAGGAGGAGGAGGAGGAGGAGGAGGAGATTCTTTGCTTAATGAAACTTTCCCAGGGATAGCAAACAACCTACCTAGAATTTTAATTTCAGCCAATAAATGATCTAATAGATTTGCAGTTGCTTCGATTTAGTCTTTTTTTTCACTTCAGATTTTAACCCCATGACTACATTCAGTATATAAAATCAATCAATCAATGGCCCTTCAGTATTTCAGTTGAATAGAATAGACTAGACTAGACTAGACTAGACTCAACTCAACTTGACTCGACTTGACTCGACTAGACTAAAATACTTTATTGACCAAGTGTGTTTATACACACAAGGAATCTGTGTCTTGGGCATAAGCTCTCAGGGTAAATACAAAACAATGAAGTAATAATAATCATAATAATGGTGCCAATAATGGAAGATATATATATATATATATATATATATATATATATATATATATATATATATATATATATATATATATATATATATATATATATATATATATATATATATATATATATATATATATATAGCAATTTTTTGCTGATAAATGAAAATAAAGGGAGACTATTATAGATCTATTTCGAGCTATTTAGCTCTTGTCAGATAGCCATACCCTTACTGGGATTTGAACCTGGGCCACTTGCCATATATCTTCTATGGGAGGGAGGCTGGTTGCAATTATTATTTCCCCCTGTGGACCTAATTATCCATTGAAGTCTGTACCTCTCCTGTTTGGTTGCAGTGCCAAACCAGACATTTATAGAAATATGAATGACAGACTCCGTAATTCCTCTCCATAATTCCTCTGTATCAAAAGCTCCTGAATGGTGGTTGCAATGTTAGGTTTCCATTTCAAATCCTCAGGGATTATACAGCCCCAAAAACTTGAAGAGAATGTATGGAGCTCAGGGTTGAACCGTGGAGTCCTTGGTATTGTGAGAGTTTGGTTGCTCACTTACAGACCTTTCATTACCAGACAAGGTAACATCTTCAGTGCAGTGCGGCAAGGAGACATCTGCAGGCCAATAACCAAGTTCAGAGAGGTGAAAGGTGAGTTACCACAAGAAGAAAAAAAGCTAAGACATCTTCAAATTATTTACACACTATTACCAGGGATGTATTTAACTAAAGAGTATGAAGAAGCTCTTTGGGTATCTTTGGGTTGTAGAAAAAAAAATGGAGAAAGGGACTATTTTCTATGCCCAGTTGAGATCTTGGGAGGGAAAAAGATGAGATATAAATCTAATATATAAATAATTTTGTCAAAACCTTTTATTCTATCTAGAAGGTGGAAAAACCCAAAGTATTTGAAGGATTATTGTTCTTTATTATATAAACAAGAAGATAGACCCATTTTAATGAGAAATTAACAGTTTTCATTCATCAATTATTGGCGATATACAATAGCAGGCCTATCTGTTCCTATGGCCAGTTTGCTTCTATGGGATTCCAGCAAGGAATCATCATTATTATTATTATTATTATTATTATTATTATTATTATTATTATTATTATTATTATTATTATTATTATTATTATTATTATTATTATTATTATTATTATTATTATTATTATTATTATTATTATTACCATATTTTTCGGAGTATAAGATGCACCGGAGTATAAGACACACCTTAGTTTTTGGGGAGGAAAATAGGGGAAAACAATCTGCCTACCAGGTATTCATCTGGCTAGCGTCCTTAGTCTAGTCAGCTTCAGCACATTATTTTACACCTGGTTAGGACTTAAAAAAATCTTTTTCAGAGAGAGTAATAATAAGAGCTGGGAAGATAGCTAGCACCTGGTTAGGGCTAGAAAAAACCTTATTCGGAGCAAGTAGAGCAATGGAAAAAACCCTGCAAAGACTTAGGGCTGGAAAAACATTCTTTGGAGAGAGTAACACTGAAAGATCCTGCAAGGTAAGAGCTGGGAAGATTGTTAGCACCTAGGTAGGGCTGGAAAAAAAGCTTCGAAAAAGCTACATTCAGGGTATAAGACACACCCAAATTTTCAGCCATTTTTAGGGAGGAAAAAGGTGCGTCTTATACTCAGAAAAATACGGTATTTTGTTTGCTTCTTACTTTGTATTTTTACTTTGTATTTGTTTTTAAAGTTGGTAATAAGCTTAATACCAAAGTCGAAGTTATTCTGGCCTCATAAAGGCCTCTATTTTAACGAGTGAGGTTTTAAGCTCGCCTTCCAAATTTGCACTTAAAACATTTATACTAAATTCTAACCCCTGTGAGCCTTATTTCCTAAGCGGCTTGGGAAAGAAACGCAACATGCTTCCAAAATACATGTTGTGGGAAGCGACTGCCAATTGCACATTAGATGATTATTCTTTTGTGGAGGCAGTCATTAGTTTTGCTATTTCTCAAGTTCCTAAGTAAAGTGACATTTTCGAAATCTATAGATTTTTTTTCCTATGTGCCTTGTATGTACGGTGTTTATTTTTAAGAGCTATTGAAAAGGAAAATAGCTGGGTGTTTTCTGGAGCCTTTGACTGCAAAAACAGCCAAATGACAAACATTAGTCCAGGTTCTGCCTTTTTTTCTCTCCCAAGAGGTGTGCATTTTATAATGGGGGTTTGGTTGCTTGGGAAATATTATAGCAAGGTTACCGTGGATTCTATTGTTCCATCATTTGTGGCATTTGGTCCTTCTTGATTCTGTTTCGTTGCGGGAGACTTTGAAGTCTTGTCAGATCCTGTTTGGACTTCTGGACATTTTTATTAAAATGCGATGAAGTTCAATTTATTTATTTATTTTTAAAATTAAATAGATGCATCACCCACCTTGTTGTTGGGGGTGACTATGCTAGTTCTGTTAAGATATTCATGAACTGGGAGAGCCATGTTAACAAGGTTAGCCAATGAATAGGCATAGCAACTGAATCAGCCAATGGGAGCTAATCACTTCTGAATCTGTGCAGAGAATCGAAACTGAAAACTTAAGCTTAAGGCTGGGCGTGGCTCAGTCCCCACTCTGCTCTGTGTCTACTCTGTACTCTCTGAACTCTGAACTAGAAGCTGCTTGTGTTTTACTTTTAAGTGTTGCTACATGGAAGAAGAACTCTGCTAATTGTATTGTAAATTCATCTGTTACTATGTTTATAAAGACATTTATGAATCCAGCTAAATCAGTCATCTGTGTGTGCTTCTGGTTTTGGTTTTTACAACAAATTTCAATAAGTTCCTACTGCAGATTTGTTTTTTATTTATTTATGCATTGCATTTTTATATATTTTTTATTTTGAGAATAACGCTTTATTACTTTTTATATTTATTTTTTTAAAAATAACTCTAGGTGACAAACAAATCTAGTACTTTTTCTTCCTCCTATTTTCCCCAACCGCTACAATCCTCTGTCGTGAATTGGGCCAAGAGAGAGTGACTGGTCAAAGAGCTGTCTTTCATGGCTAAGGCAAGACTAGAATTCATGGTCTCCTAGTGATTGCCCCAAAATCACCCAGCTGGTTTGCATACCTGGGCAGGACTAGAACTCACAGTATGCTAGTGATTGGACCAAAGTCACACAGGCAGGGGTGGGATTGAAAAATTTTAGCAGCTGGTTCGCTGCCCGGTTGCTGGGTGGGCGTGACCATGGAGGTGTGGCCTACCCGGCCTCCTGCACCATGGTGGGAGGGTGTTTTTGCCCTCCTCAGGCTCCGGAGGCTTTCCTCAAGCCTCCGGGAGGGCAAAAATGGCCTCTCAAGATGCCCTCCGGAAGCCAGAAACAGGCCCATTTCTGGACTTCTGGTAGGCCCATTTTTTGCCCTCCCAGAGCCTCTGTGCGGGCCCTGCACTTACCTGGCATCCAAAACGGGCCAGGTGGAGATTCCTGGGAGGGGAGGGGCAGAGTGGGCATGGTCAGCCAGTCCTTGGAACAACCGGTTCGGCGAACCAGATTAAAATTAACATCCGGTTCGCCCGAACTGGTCCGAACCAGCTGAATCCCACCCCTGCACACAGGCATCTCTCAGGCCTAAGGCAGGATTAGAGCTCACAGTATCCTAGTAATTGGACCAAAGTCACACAGGTGACTTTCATGCCTAAAGCAGGATTAGAGCTCACAGTATCCTAGTGATTGGACCAATTTTACAAGAAGAGTACTCAACTCCTCTGCTTGCAATAAAATTCCTTATTCCAGTAGACTTGAAATTTTAGGCCTGGATAACCTTGAACTACGCCGTCTACGTTCCGACCTAAGCTTAGTACACAAGATCATCTACCTTAATGTCCTACCTGTTAATGACTACTTTAATTTCAATCGCAATAACACTAGGGCTATCAATAGATACAAGCTAAATGTATTCCGCTCTAATCTTGATTGCAGAAAATATGACTTCTGCAATAGAGTAGTAAATGCCTGGAACACTTTACTTGATCCTGTTGTTAGTTTCTCTAACCCCCATACCTTTTACCTTAAACTGTTCTACTGTGGACCTTACACGTTTCTTAAGAGGTCCCTAAGGGGGCGTGCATAAGCCCACCAGCGTGCCTACTGTCCCTGTCCTACTGTCCCCATTTGTATGTACTCGTTTTATGTGTTTATGGCTATGTTTTGCTTCTTTATATCCATTTATTTGTGCCATTTTTTCATGTGTCCTGTTTCCTTGCACTTGTTGACAAATAAAATAAAGGAAGGAAGGAAGGAAGGAAGGAAGGAAGGAAGGAAGGAAGGAAGGAAGGAAGGAAGGAAGGAAGGAAGGAAGAAAGAGAAAGAAAGAAAGAAAGAAAGAAAGAAAGAAAGAAAGAAAGAAAGAAAGAAAGAAAGAAAGAAAGAAAGAAAGTGTTAGAACCCTGTTCAAACGATTGGGTGTGTTAATATATGATTAAGCCACAAATCAATGTTATGTGTATATTGCTTTAAATGCATTGTGGATGATTACTATATAAGCAAGCAAGAGAGCATGCTCAATGTGGTTTATGGTTTATGGTTGGTGGTTGTGTTTGATGGTGTGTTCCAGATTGAAGACTCTCTGCTGATTTACTGATGAGTAGATTACTTTATGACTGTGTGGAATTGCTGTGAAGAGAAGAGTAACTATCTGTGATAGCATAGAATTGAGTGATAGCTGTAATCTTTGTGAGTTAAAACAAAGATAGGCAAGAAGAAGAAACTTCACATTGACTGAATAACTGTGTATGACTTGGACTTACTATTTAACTTTGCTACTATTCAGGTAAAACTATTTTGTACATACTAAAGATATTCTGTTTATTGACTGAATAGCATTCATATCAAAGTGCAACACCATTACTACAACACATTTCGCTGTGTATGTGCTTAACAGCACAATAACTCCTTAACAGAAAGAAAGAAAGAAAGAAAGAAAGAAAGAAAGAAAGAAAGAAAGAAAGAAAGAAAGAAAGAAAGAAAGAAAGAAAGAAAGAAAGAAAGAAAGAAACAAACAAACAAACAAACAAACAAACAAACAAACAAACAAACAAACAAACTCACCCAGACAGCTTTCCTTCCCAAGCATGACTAGAACACATGCTTTCTTGGTTTCTAGCCTGATCACTTTATCACTAGACCAAACTGGCTCTCCTTATTTTGAAAGACTCTGACTGTAAAAAAAGAGAGAAAGGGTGTAGAAAAGACGGGAGAACTGAGCTGCTAGTTGTCTCCTTGAGATGTTCGATTGTTCATCAACAAAAACTTCACCGTGTTGGTAGGTTAGTGCTCAACACTGACCCTCTTAGCAACCACACAGACAGATTTTCTCACTGAACACCCTGTCCCTAGCTTGATTTTCGGATCTTCCAATGATGCCACAAACATGACCTCAATGTAAAGGAAAGGCACATGGGTGCTACTTTCTGCAGGGTTTTTCTTTTCCTTTGCCAGTCTAGAGAGATGGTGATGAGAGAGAGAGAAATGGCTTTGAAGGGAATCTTCAGAAGCCTTTAGGGAAACAACCAGAGCAGAGATATTCCTTAAGTCTTAGGAAAGACGGTAGTCTTAGAAAGAGTCTCAGGATGGCTTCTGCCTGGTTCAGAGGGATATGAGGAGGAGGGAAGGGCAGACTTGCAAGATTAGCCTACCTACATAAAGTCCTGCTCTAGTGTCTTATTGTCCAGGAGGCTTCCTCATCCGATCCACCTCTTACAACAAGCAGATACAGAGAAACTGAATACTTTCTAATGTTAACTGTAGTGGTATCTACAAATAAAGGAAAGTACATCCCCCCTTTTTTTGGTGGTAAATATTGTGACTGAGTATTGGTGATATAAATGGGATTGGGGGGAAATGATCCATCCTTCCTTCCTTCCTTCCTTCCTCCCTTCCTTCCCTCCCTCTCTCCCTCCCTTACCTTTCCCTTCCTTTCCTTCCTTCCTTCCTTTCCTTCCTTCCCTCCCTCCCTCCCTTCCTTACCTTTCCCTTCCTTTCCTTTCTTCCTTCCTTCCCTTCCTTCCTTCCCTCACTCCCTCACTCCCTCACTCCCTCACTCCTTCCTTCCTCTCTCTCTCCCTTTTTCCTTTCCTTTCCTTCCTTCCCTCCCTCCCTCCTTCCTTCCTCTCTCCCTTCCTCCCTTTTTCCTTTCCTTTCCTTTCCCTCCTTTCCTTTCCTCCTTTCCTTTCCTTCTTTCCTTTCCTTTCCTTTCCTTTCCCTCCCTCCCTCCTTCCTTCCTTCCTTCCTCTCTCTCTTCCTCCCCTTTTCCTCTCCTCCCCTTCCTTCCTTCCCTTCCTTCCTTCCCTTCCTTCCTTCCTTCCCTCACTCACTCACTCCTTCCTTCCTTCCTCCCACTCCCCCTCCCTTTTTCCTTTCCTTTCCTTCCCTCCCTCCCTTCCTTACCTTTCCCTTCCTTTCCTTCCTTCCCTCCCTCCTTCCTTCCTCTCTCTTCCTCCCTCTTTCCTTTCCTTTCCCTCCTTTCCTTCTTTCCTTTCCTCCTTTCCTTTCCTCCTTTCCTTTCCTTCTTTCCTTTCCTTTCCTTTCCTTCCCTCCCTTCCCTCCTTCCCTCCCTCCTTCCTTCCTTCCTTCCTCTCTCTCTTCCTCCCCTTTTCCTTTCCTTCCTTTCCTTCCTTCCTTCCTTCCTTCCTTCCTTCCTTCCCTCACTCACTCACTCACTCCTTCCTTCCTCCCACTCTCCCTCCCTTTTTCCTTTCCTTTCCTTTCCTTTCCTTCCTTCCCTCCCTCCCTTCCTTACCTTTTCCTTCCTTCCCTCCCTCCCTCCCTCCTTCCTCTCTCTCTTCCTCCCTTTTTCCTTTCCTTTCCTTTCCCTCCTTTCCTTTCCTTCTTTCCTTTCCTCCTTTCCTTTCCTCCTTTCCTTTCCTTTCCTTTCCTTTCCCTCCCTCCCTCCCTCCTTCCTCTCTCTCTTCCTCCCTTTTCCCTTTCCTTCCTTCCTTCCTTTCCTTCCTTCCCTCCCTCCCTCACTCACTCACTCCTTCTTTCCTCTCACTCTCCCTCCCACTCTCCCTCCCCTTTTCCTTTCCTTTCCTTTCCTTTCCTTTCCTTTTTCTTTCTTTCTTTCCTTCCTTCCTTCCTTCCCTCCCTCCCTCCCTCCCCCTCCTTCCCTCCCTCCCTTTCATGACACTTCAACCATTTGAGTCCAAATGCAAAAAAATGATTATTAGAGTGCTAAATTAACAATTATGAATAGAGCAAGCAGTGAAATGCAGTCAAGAATTAGACTCAGAAAATCATGGTTCTGCATCAAACAATTGGATGTGTATGACATGTTCGGGTACCTCCAAGCACTCTCGGAACTGTCTCAAATGTTGCGGGGGGGGGGGGGGAAACATTGAAAAAAGTTGTGTTTAAAAACATCCTAAATATATACTGCATTAGAACTGAAGGTGCAACTCTCAGATCCAGTGGAAGAGGGTTCCGTAGGAAAGGTATTGCCCTGTTGCACTTGCTGAAGAATAGTGGAAGTTCTCCTTACAAATTTGCTCAGCAAGTTCTCCTTGCAAGTTTGCTTGGAATGGACAATTTGTATTTCGTCTAAATGGAAGTAATCCTGGCCACATGCAGGGCTTGAAGGAAGTGAACTAAAATATAGCATGAGTATACAGGAGTATACATCCATGAGTATACATGGATGAAGGGACGCAGTGGCTCAGTGGCTAAGACGCTGAGCTTGTCGATCAGAAAGGTCGGCAGTTCGGCGGTTCGAATCCCTAGTGCCGCGTAACGGGGTGAGCTCCTGTTACTTGTCCCAGCTTCTGCCAACCTAGCAGTTCGAAAGCACGTAAAAAATACGAGTAGAAAAATAGGGACCACCTTTGGTGGGAAGGTAACAGCGTTCCATGCGCCTTTGGCATTTAGTCATGCCAGCCACATGACCACGAAGACGTATTCGGACAGCGCTGGCTCTTCGGCTTTCAAACGGAGATGAGCACTGCCCCCTAGAGTCGGGAACGACTAGCATGTATGTGCAAGGGGAGCCTTTACCTTTACCTTTATACATGGATGATGATGATCATCCATCCATCCATCATCAGAATAACAGGTTTGGAAGGAACCTTGGAGGTCTTCTAGTCCAACCCTCTGCTTCAGCAGGAAACCCTACACAACTTCAGACAAATGGTGGTTCAATCTTTTCTTTAAAACTTCCAGTGTTGGAGCACCCACAACTTCTGGAGGCAAGCCATTCCACTGATTAATTATTCTCACTGTCAGGAAATTTCTCCTTAGTTCTACGTTGGTTCTCTTCTTGATTTTCCATCTATTGCTTCTTGGTCTACTTCCAGTGCTTTGGAGACTAAGTTGAGTCTTGCTTGAATAGGTTGACTGCATCCTGTGTCACAATGTGAATATTGTCAGTTTGTGCATCTCTATGTTTTCTACTGTTTCTTGTATTTATGGTCAAGCAGACGTATGATATATTCTACTACGCATGTCTGCATTCCAGAGGTTTCCTCCTTCCTTTTTCTCTTCGCCATTTTCTACCAAGGTAGAAGTGATTTATTCCTTAGCCGATAAGATGTAGTCTAATAAGAATTCTTTTTATTACTTTTCTACTGAAATAAATATTTTGTTAATTAGATTTGAAGCTCGGTTTTATTTTCTAAGTAAGTATGTTTTCAAAGGGAAGCAACGATCCATCGACCTCCGGAGTGATCTCTGCTAACATCCTGGTCCTCCTCCTCCTCCTCCTCCTCATCTATGCCTTTCTTGCAATGCAATTCTCAGTTCAAAGATGCAGCAAAACACATTTAAAACACATTTTCAAACTGATGTTCTTTTTGAAGGCCATTTAAAATAAGAAATAAGAACCACAAGGTTTTCGACTAAACCATTCACACAAGCCACTTTAGATATATTTGTCACTGCTACATGTAAACAAACTGATATGGAAGAAATTCTCCCGCAAGGACTATTAATGGTTTGGAGTTAATAATCATTTTTGTCACCTTTTGTTACCATCTGAAGCACTGATATCTTTATTTATAGTAAGTTTCACCCCTCGTTCAACCCTTGAGGTGCTGTTCTGTTTTTAGCAAGTTGCTCAATGCACAATCATACTAATGTATGCTGTGTATCAAAAAAGTGCTTACATTATTAGGAACAGAAGGAAATCTTTTTTTATATAAACCCCAACGACTGTCACTTTAAATTAGAACAAATTCCATTCCAGCATGCATATTCCGTTGCTGTGACCGAATTATATATGAAAATCAAGCAGAGGTGGTATTCTGGTGGTTCATACTGGTTTGGGCGATCCGGTAGTAGCAACCTGCGGGTGGGGTGGGCCTACCCACCCACCCCGGTGCTATGCTGTCCTATTTAGGTTCATTTTGTAGCTGCACACATGTGTGCAATCTGCACGTGACCGAAGCGCATGCACGGAAGGCCATTTACGAACTGGTAGGGAAGGTAAGTGAATACCGCCTCTAAAATCCATATAAGGTATGGTTAAGGTACTGGAACAGGAATGGGAAAACCCAAGTTTGTAATCTGCTTTTAGGCACAAAAAAATGGCAAAAACTTTGGGACAGAAATTATGAATTGACAATGGCAACTACCTACAAGGAAAACCTGTATAAAATGTTTTACAGGTGGCATTTGCCACTGGCAAGGCTAGCAAAGATGTTTAAAGACCTGTCTGCCAAATGTTGGAAATGCAATCAAATGCCAGGTTCATATTACCATATATGGTGGACATGCCCAAAGGCAAAAAAAATTTTTTTGGGGGGGGACGAAAATACACATATGGTTAGAGACAATGATAAAGCAACACATAGATTTAAAGCCAGAAATTATCTATCTATCTATCTATCTATCTATCTATCTATCTATCTATCTATCTATCTATCTATCTATCTATCTATCTATCTATCTATCTATCTATCTAGCTATCTATCTATCTATCTATCTATCTATCTAGCTAGCTAGCTAGCTAGCTAGCTAGCTATCTAGTTATTTATTTGGTTATTTTTTGGTTATTTATTTGGTTATTTGGTTAGTTGTTTAGTTAGTTAGTTAGTTAGTTAGTTAGTTAGTTAGTTAGTTAGTTAGTTAGTTAGTTAGTTAGTTTGTCAAACATGTACCAGATAACAGGTATAAGTATAAACATGGACATGAACAAGGAATGAGTACAAATACATTCGGACAGTAGGACAGGGATGGTAGGCACGCTGGTGCGCTTATGCACGCCCCCTTTACAGACCTCTTAGGAATGGGGTGAGGTCCACGGTAGACAGTTTAAGGTTGAAGCTGTGGAGGTTTGAGGATGTAACAACAGAGTCAGGTAGAGCATTCCAGGCATTGACCACTCTGTTGCTGAAGTTGTATTTTCTGCAATCAAGTTTGGAGCTGTCTACTTTGAGTTTGTATCTATTGTGTATTGTTGAGGTTGAAGCTGAAGTAGTCATTGACAGGTAGGACATTGTAGCAGACAATTTTGTGTACTATGCTTAGGTATAGTACCAGAAAAAACATGATAAAGGGAACATATATTTAATATTACATGTTTTGACAGCAGTGAGAATTGTATTTGCACAATACTGGAAAAATGAGGAAACCCCTACAGATGAAAATATAATTTTTAAAAAAATTAGATTGTGCAGAAATGGATAGACTAACATTAAAGATAAAGGACAAAGAAGATACAGAATATTTCTTAACATGGGATTTGTTTTACCAATGGTTAAATAGAGCTAGAAATTAGAAGTTGGAAGAATATCACTATATACAAGTAAATTATGTATAACTAATTTGACCCAGACAGTACACTGTTTACTAAGCACTTATATATGTTAAAGGAAAAGGCATAAATAAAATTTAAAAACAACAACAACACATAGGTGACTTAGTCCAGCCATCCTCTTTTAGCTACCCTGTTTTCTCCCAAAATAAGACATCCCCTGATAATAAGCCCAATCGGGCTTTTGAGTGCATGGCAAGAAGGCCAAGCGCTTATTTCAGGGTTCAAAAAAATATAAGACAGGGTCTTATTTTCGGGGAAACATAGTATAGGCGGGGAAAAGATCTGTCTACTATGCACTAATACCACCATTATAGGTGACATCCATAACCTTCAATGGACAGACCTTCACCCTCTCAGAGAATTGATTAAGGCTGATTATATATTGCCTTTTTTAACATTTTAACTTTCAGTGCCCAATGTTTCAGTGTTTTTAATAATGTAAACGTTGCATTCAGTTATTTATGGCATCGTAAGCCAAACCGGTGTGAACTGGCTGAATATCACCTCTGCAGCTAATCTAAGGTGTGGCAGACAAATCCTACTTCATCCCACTGCGTCTTCTAAAGCAGCAGTCACCAACTGGTGGTCTGTGGACCACTGGTGGTCCACGAGAAAATGTTGGTGGTCCGCAGAAAAAATATTTGCATTTTTTAAATCAGAGGTCCTCAAACTACGGCCCCTGGGCAGGATACATGCAGTGAACACTTGTGTTGCTGCAGAGAGTCTCCCCCTTCAGGGTCTTTTTGTGCGGGTCAGAGGGGGCAGAAATTTCGACTTGGGGTCTGCTTTGGCCTCCTGGTGCGGGGCTTTGGGCGAAGGCTGGAGGGAAGCGCCGCTGGTGGCAAAGAGCCAAAGGACCTTGTTCCAGTGGGACTGCATCATGGCCTGGAACTTGCTGACCATCTTAGCCTGCTGAGCCTCCAGGCGCTGGTACCTGGCCTTGCACTCCCGCAGATCTTCCCTCTGCTTGGAAAGCCTATGCTCTTAGTCCTCAGTGAGGTGCTTCTACTGAGCCTCCTCCTCGGCCAGATCCAATTTGAACTGAGCTAGCTGTTTTGCCAACTCTTTCTCATGGTGGCTGCTTAACTCCAACAACTGCTTCCTGTTGGGGCCCTAAGGAGCCCGGGCGGGCAGGGGAGGAGTGGCTGGGAGGGGAGGGGCAAGTAGAGGCCGGTGAGGTGCCCCTTGATGTGAGGACATTGAGTTGGCCACACCCACACAGTCACATGATCCTCTAGCCACGCCCAGGCAGCTGGTCATTAGGCAGATCCTATTAGGGGTCCGCGGGATTTCACATTATGAATTTAGTGGTCCCTGAGGTCCGAAAGGTTGGGGACCCCTGTTCTAAAAGCATCTGCTGCAGATCATCAAAGTACAGCACAGTCGTAACCAATTGCCAGCGCTAGAAAAATCTTTCTCCCCCCCCTCCCCAATATGCTTCTATTTTATTGGGATAATGTAAGCACTGGGATAACCAAATTAGATCTGGTGATACTGTTTTCAAGGCCTCCTTTCACAGAAGCTGAGAATGAAGAAGCGAAGAATTCTATTCTATTATTTATTTATTTATTTTATATTTATTTATAGTTAAGTTTATATACCGCCCTTCTCCGGGGACTCAGGGCGGTGAACAGCCAAGTAAAAATACAATATAAACATTAAAATATATATACATTTAAAAGAAAATATTAGATGTGGCCCTGATTTAAGACAATATAATTAAAATTTGGTAAAATTTGGTAAAATCTTAAAAAACCCCAAAACTTTTTCACGCCAGCCCGGCTTGATAAAAATAGTACGTCTTGAGGGCACGGCGGAAGGTGGCCAGGTCATGAATGGTTCTTAAATCTGGAGAGAGCTGGTTCCAGAGGGTGGGTGCTCCCACAGAGAAGGCCCTCCCCCTGGGTGTCACCAGCCTACACTGCTTGGTTGATGGCACCCCGAGGAGGCCCTCTCTGTGGGAGCGCACTGGTCGATGGGAGGCAGTTTGTGGCAGCAGGCGGTCTCGGGGATACCTAGGTCCAATGCCATGGAGCGCTTTAAAGGTAGTAACAAGCACCTTGAAGCGCACCCGGTAGACCACCGGAAGCCAGGGCAGCTCGCGCAGGAGGGGTGTTATATGGGAGCGCCAATTAGCCCCCGAAACCACCCGCGCAGCTGCATTCTGGACCAGCTGGAGCTTCCGGGTGCTCTTCATGGGGAGCCCCATGTAGAGAGCATTACAGTAGTCCAGACTACTAATAGAACTAGTAATCTAGTTCTATTAAATAGAACCAGTGCACCAGGCTGATTTTAAAAAAATGCTAAAAAAAATTGGATGCTTTTTCTTGGAAGATACTAAGAATCTCACAGTAGGAGAATCCCTCCTGGGCTCTGGATGTGTGAGCACACAAGTGCATCTGAAGGGCACATTACTGAGCTAATTAACTGTGGGCTACATGGCATGACAATTATGTGGATTCATAGCCGGCTCATTCTTCCTCAAATTGAACAAAAGCATTAGAAGGCTGTCACAAGAATTGGTCCCAGGCCCTCTGCTCTTCAATATTTTATTTAATGCTTTGGATTAAGAGAATGCTTATCAGACATACTTAGCTTTCAGCAGAGCTGACTGAAAAAGGCGCTCATGGAATACTTTAAAGCAGCGGTTCTCAACCTCGGGGTCGCGACCCCTTTGGGGGGGTCGAACGACCCTTTTACAGGGGTCGGGAGACTTCGCCTGGACACCGCCATTTGGGTTCTTTTACCCTCTGCGCATGCGCAGAACGCTTTAACAGATTAACAGAGTCGGAAGGGACCTTGCAGGTCATCTAGTCCGACCCCCTGCCCAAGCAGGAGATCCTACATCTGCCTCTACCTAGGATCGAACTCACAACCTGCTGATTTTGAGGCAAGAGCTCTACCTCTAGGCCACCGCAGCTTTGCGCATGCACAGAGGGTAAAAGAACCCAAATGGCGGTGGGGTGCGGGGGTCACGGTGGCGGGCATGGGGGTGGGGTGAGTCATGGTGGGGTCACGGGGGCGGGTCACGGGTCGCGGCATTAGGAAGGTTGAGAACCACTGCTTTAAAGGATATCCAAATACAAGAAGATTAAGACCTGTTTCCTGTAATATTAGAAAGCACCACAGAGAACAACGTTGATATAAGAGAGATTCTGGTTGAATATCAGAAATGACTCCCTAGGCATAACAGAGGTTTGAAAATAAGACCAGCCATCCAAAATAGAGATAAGTCCCCGTTCTCTGGATGTGTTCATGAAGAAAATGGACTGTGGGATCCTTGGTGCTCTCTGAGCTTGGTTGCTTTCTTGTCAGCGTTTCATTACCCAACTAGGTAGCATCATCAGTGATAGAATATTCTCCTCTATTGGAGAAAATGGACAATCAGACCTCTGGAATGCTTAATATTGACTCCAACGTTGAGCAATGGCATAGACTGTGACTGAAAAGGAGACCATGAGAACAGCCACTATTTTAGGGTGAACATCCTAGAGCCGTGGTGGCGAACCTATGGCACGCGTGCCACAGGTGGCACGCGGAGCCATTTCGGCTGGCACGCCACGGGTCCGGCACATTCTACTTCCGGGTTTCTGGCGCGCATGTGCAGAGCTGCTAGAGCTACCCGAAGCAGAAGGAGGAGGGGCGGTTGCGCAGGCTGGGCGGCTCGCGTAACCGCTCCCTCCTCCTTCTGCTGCCAGCCTCATGTTCCTGCTTCTGCCCGGAGTGCCAGGCTTGGAGCAGAAGGAGGAGGGGGCAGTTGCGCGAGCCGCCCAGACTGCGCAACCGCCCCCTTCTCCTGCTCCAAGCCTCGCACTCCGGGCACCAGCCGGAACGTGAGGCTGGCAGGAGAAGGAGGAGGGAGCGGTTACGCGAGCCGCCCAGCCTGCGCAACCGCCCCTCCTCCTTCTCCTGCCAGTCTCACGTTCCGGCTGGTGCCCGGAATGCGAGGCTTGGAGCAGGAGAAGTGGGCGGTTGTGCAGGCTGCATCCCTGCCATTCTCCCTGCCATTCAAGCGGCCGAAGGAGCCCCGGAGCGCCGACGTTGCCCTCCGTCTCGGTCTCCTGCCGCCACCGCCAGCTGCAGCCTTCCCAGCAGGTGGGCGCACGTGGAAGGGGTCGCGGAGCAGAGGCGCCCGGCGGTTTAAGGCAAGAGGCGGGCGGGAGATGCAGGCAGGAGCTTGCTTCCGCCGATGCCACTTCTGGCATCCCTGCGCCTCTCGCACCGCTCGCCGGGTGTCTCTGCTCCGCGATCCCTCCCCTGCGCGCCCACCTGCTGGGAAGGCTGCAGCTGGCGGTGGCGGCAGGAGACCAAGAAGGAGGGCAGCTGCAGCCTTCCCAGCAGGTGGGCGCGCAGGGGAGGGATCGCGGAGCAGAGACACCCGGCGAGCGGTGCGAGAGGCGCAGGGATGCCAGAAGTGGCATCGGCGGAAGCAAGCTCCTGCCCGCATCTCCCGCCCGCCTCTTGCCTTAAACCGCCGGGCGCCTCTGCTCCGCGACCCCTTCCACGTGCGCCCACCTGCTGGGAAGGCTGCAGCTGGCGGTGGCGGCAGGAGACCGAGACGGAGGGCAACGTCGGCGCTCCGGGGCTCCTTCGGCCGCTTGAATGGCAGGGAGAATGGCAGGGATGCAGCAGCGGGCGTTTTTGAGCTCCCGCCCGGCTTGGAAGTTTCAGCGGTGGCAGTAGCGCGCTCTCCTTCCCTCCCATGCACGTTAATCCTGCCAGCGCCTGCCTCGCAGGTGAGCCCTGACCGCCGCCGCCGCCTCGCCCGCAGGGCAGCAGCGGCGTGTCCAGCCATGGCGAAGGCGGCGGTGCCGGACAATGCTGGTGCCCGGAGTGTGAGGCTTGGAGCAGGAGAAGGGGGCGGTTGCGCAGGCTGGGCGGCTCGCGTAACCGCTCCCTCCTCCTTCTGCTGTCAGCCTCACGTTCCGGCTGGTGCCCGGAGTGCGAGGCTTGGAGCAGGAGGAGGAGGGGGCGGTTACACGTGCGCAGTAGATGTGCGCATGCGCGGTGCGGGCGCGGGCGTGGTGCAGGCGCGTGCATGTAGGTGTGGGTGCGCATGCGCAGGGGGGGTGCGCATTGCATTTTGGGTAGTGGCACGCGGGAGTGCTGGTGGGTGTGCGCGCGCCTATTTTTGGCACGCCGAGAGAAAAAGGTTCGCCACCGCTGTCCTAGAGTTTCAATTAGAGCTGAGGTGGCGCAGTGGTTAAAAGCAGCACTGCAACCTACTTCAGCTGACTGCTAGTTCAGCAGTTCAGCTGTTCAAATCTCACCGGCTCAAGGTTGACTCAGCCTTCCATCCTTCTGAGGTCAGTAAAATGAGGACCCAGATTGTTGGGGGCAATATGCTGAACTCTGTAAACCACTTAGAGAGGGCTGTAAAGCACTATGAAGCGGTATATAAGTCTAAGTGCTATTGCTATCCCAAAGGGCATTAGTAATCTTAAGATCTTCCTTAAGTGTTTGGTGCCAAGTTTTCTGAGGTCAGTTTTCATTTTTCTCTTTCCTCCAGATACCAGTATGGCAATGATTGGCCTTGGTGAATGGATGGGTGGATGGATGGATGGAAGGAAGGAAGAGTAGATCAGTGAAAGAAAGAAAGAAAGAAAGAAAGAAAGAAAGAAAGAAAGAAAGAAAGAAAGAAAGAAAGAAAGAAAGAAAGAAAGAAAGAAAGAAGAAGGAAAGAAAGAGAGAGAGGGGGGGAGAGAGAGAAATGAAGGAAGGAAGGAAGGAAGGAGGGAAGGGAAGGGAGGGAAGGAAGGGAAGGAAGGAAGGAAGGAAGGAAGGAAGGAAGGAAGGAAGGAAGGAAGGAAGGAAAGAAAGAAAGAAAGAAAGAAAGAAAGAAAGAAAGAAAGAAAGGAAGGAAGGAAGGAAGGAAGGAAGGAAGGAAGGAAGGAAGGAAGGAAGGAAGGAAGGAAGGAAGGGGAGGGGAGGGGAGAGGAGGGGAGGAAGAAAGAAAGAAAGAAAGAAAGAAAGAAAGAAAGAAAGAAAGAAAGAAAGAAAGAAAGAAAGAAAGAAAGAAAGAAAGAAAGAAATGGGTATGGCTAGTCTAGAGAAAAGAAGGACTAGGAGTGACCTGATAGCAGTCTTCTAATATTTGAGGGGCTGCCACAAAGAAGAGGGGGTCAACTTATTTTCCAAAGCACCTGGAGGCAGGACAAGAAACAATGGATGGAAACTAATCAAGGAGAGAAGCAACCTGGAATTAAGGAGCAACTTCCTAACAGTGAGAACAATTAACCAGTGGAACAACTTGCATCCAGAAGTTGTGGGTGTTCCAACACTGGAGGCTTTTAAGAAAAGACTGGACATACACTTGTCTGAAATGGTACAGGGTTTCCTGCTTGAGCAGGGGGTTGGACTAGATGACCTCCACAGTCCCTTCCAGCTCTATTCTGATTGCTGGATAGCTATCCTAAGGTATAGATATACACAATATACTTAACTCTCGAGGATGAATTAATATTCACTATCTTTCTTTCACTGAAATCTGTTTAACACAGCTAGCTTTCTAGAATGTTTTTCATGGTTGTTAAAGCATGGGAAGAGAACTTGGAAAAAATTCACTGATATTTATTTATTTATTTATTTATTAGATGTGTATGCCGCCCAACTCCCAAAGGGACTCTGGGCGGCTCACAGCATATTGAATACAAAATCTAAAAAACAGTTAAAAGATTTAAAAGAAAAATTAAAACAATGTAAAAAAATTAAAACATTAAAAAGCATTTCTAAAGGGGAGATGTTCCTTTCAAATCAATCTTGACAAGTTATCAAGAAAATATCATAAAAAAAGAACTCATAGATGGTACTATTCTTCCTTAAAACTGCATTCAATTAATTAGACTTTATGGAGTGTGTAGGAGGCATTGTAATCAGATTGTTACATATTATTAACTCCAGTAGGAATGCTCATTTAATTACTGACTTTGGTAAAAAGCTTTTGAGGAAATTGTAAAAACACAACAGCTTTTCTTAGTTATAGTGTGGAGGAGTTTTTTTTTTTTTTTGCTGTGTCCATTATTCCCATGCCTTGAAAATGGATATTTGAAATTGGATATCATTGATTAATAATTGAAAATATATGCTTTTATATACTCTCAATGTGTATAAGTCAGATGCGTAGCTTTTGTTCATTGTTTGCATTTGTTCATTAGTGTGCTGTTTAAAAAATGCAATATTAGCATCTTTTTAAATTAAAAATTTAAAACATTCTCTGAAGTTTAAAGTAGGAGGGAATTATTCATTCAATATGCAACTTAGAACTTTGCTGAGGCAAAAATCTGTTGACCGTCTCCAGAAGGTTTCAAAAGTCCTCCGGAGGAATGTATCCCAACTCTTAAACTTTCCCTCAAAGTTTCCTCACATAGGATCCAATCTGGATCGGTCACTGAGGCCAAAGGTTCTGTTTTCCGAACTCCATACCTCCATATCTTTTGGAGTATAAGACGCACCTTTTTCCTCACTAAAAGTGGCTGAAAATTTGGGTACGTCTTATACTCTGAATGTAGCTTTTTCGGAGCTTTTTTTCCAGCCCTAACTAGGTGCTAACTATCTTCCCAGCTCTTACCTTGCAGGCTTTTTCATTGTTACTCTCTCCGAAGAATGTTTTTCCAGCCCTAAGTCTTTGCAGGGTTTTTTTCATTGCTCTACTTGCTCAGAATAAGTTTTTTTCTAGCCGTAACCAGATGCTAATGATCATCCCAGCTCTTACCGGCTTGCAGGCTCTTTCATTGTTACTCTCTCCGAAGAAGGTTTTTTTAAATCCTAACCAGGGGATAAAATATTGTGCTGAAGCTGACCAGACTAAGGACGCTAGCCAGATGAATACCTGGTAGGCAGATTTTCCCCCCTATTTTCCTCCCCCAAAACTAAGGTGCGTCTTATACTCCAGTGCGTCTTATACTCCGAAAAATATGGTATCTATCTATCTATCTATCTATCTATCTATCTATCTATCTATCTATCTATCTATCTATCTATCTATCTATCTATCTATCTATCTATCTATCTATCTATCTATCATCTACTATCTATCATCTATCTATCTATCAATCTATCTATCAATCTATCATATATCTATCTATCTATCTATCATCTATCTATCATCTATCTATCATCTATCTATCTATCTATCTATCTATCCTCTCTCTCTCTCTCTCTCTCTCTCTCTCTCTCTCTCTCTCTCTCTCTCTCTCTCTCTCTCTCTCTCTCTCTCCCCCACTATCTATCTATCTATCTATCTATCTATCTATCTATCTATCTATCTATCTATCTATACTCCAAAAAATATGGTATCTATCTATCTATCTATCTATCTATCTATCTATCTATCTATCTATCTATCTATCTATCTATCTATCTATCTATCTATCAATCTATCTATCTATCATCTATCTATCATCTATCTATCTATCTATCTATCTATCTATCTATCTATCTATCTATCTATCTATCTATCTATCTATCTATCTATCTATCTATCTATCTATCTATCATCATTTGATATGGTGAGCCTATAATGGGAAAGAATTTCATTCAGAAACAGAGCCATCAATTTATCCTCTCCTTTCTACGCCATGTCAAATACGATGCATAGTCAGTAAGCTGAAGATGACTTTTTTTAAAATTGCATTGACTTTTAAAAGAAACCTTAGAAGCACCCCTTTAGGATAGATTGATGTAGATCCGCCCCTGTTACATTCTCAGACTGAAGCACGTAGGCTTCAGTCAGGTCCTCCATTCTGGAGAGAAAACACTGACTGCTGATTGGCTAGAGCTAGACTGTCTGGCAGCTCCCTATAAAAGGGCTGGCTGTCAGACAGAGCTTTTGCTGGGTTGTAAATAGTTGCCAAATAAAGAGCTGTTGTTTTGAAGCCACTTCTGTCTGCCTCTTCCACTCACCCTATCTAACAGCACCAGAGGTTGAAATTTTAATCCAGAACATATTAAAGATACTGTTGCATGCATCAAATGTAATTTGCTCTTGAAACCGTGGTCCATCCAATTATCAACCAGGTGTTAGTACAGCCTGAGTAATCTTCACTCAGATCACATGGCTGATGAGATCTCACTAGGTAGTCAGAAGAAAGCCACGGTTTCTAAGTCCTCCAATCAGAGCAATCAGGTGTGTGAGAATTGCTAAAATAAAGCATTAATCTGCAGACCTTTGGTTTCACATTTTTGTGCAGCCTGAAAAACAGTAGCCTGCTTTAATGAGCAGCCGAGAGGCTGAGGTAAGATCTCTTAAGCATATGTTCCAAATCATTCTCAAAACAGGCAGAATTTTAAATATATATATATATATGATATACATTAGTCACACCAACTGTAAGTCTGCACCAGTAATTCTTCCATTCTGATTTGTGGATTGAGAATTTTGCTTTTGAAAATCCTATAACGAATGTCTTCTGCCACCACCTCTCAAAAAAACCCTCCCCTCATCTATAATTATGAAAATGTTCACCTTTTAAAAAATGCCAATTTCACCTTTGCCTTTTCCAAATACGTTGATGGCCTGGCACTATTTGAACAATGCGTGATTCTTTCTCCTTTCTTGATTTGTTTACCAAGGGTGAAGCAAAGCAGCTAGGGATCTTAGTGGATGACATCATGGCTTTATAGATTTATTTTTACAGGATAGAATACAGAACAATAGAGTAGGAAGGGACCTCAGAGGTCTTCTAGTCCAACCCCTTGCTTTAGCAGGAGACCCTATACCAGTGATGGCAAACCTGCTTTTGCTCGGGTACCAAAAGGGTGCGCGCGCGTGAGATAGTGTGTGCGCATGTGCCCATACCCATAATGCAATGCCCACTCCCTGTGCATGTCACGCAGTGATTTATTGCCTGTTATATGTATATGCAGGGAGCTGCATCCCTATTCATTATAATGGTTTATTCCTGAGCACGTGATTGATGTGTTCTTGTACGCATGTGTGCATTCCATTCTCTGTTCCTTCTTTCTGTTCCTGGCTTCCATTGAAGGAAGACCTACTTTTATATCAGGCATGTAGTTAATGAGATTTATTGTTTTTGTACTGAAATAAATATTTTTACTTAGACTTTAAACTGCAGTTTCTTTTCTAATGTTTGATGTCAGGGGAAAAGATCTATTTTGCCTCTGTGAGGATTTATTCTCATGTCGTCAGTGCATGTGTGCTGCCCCCCCGCATGCGCACAATCCCCCTTGCGCTCCTCCCCACACACATGCGCACAGGCCTCACTGAAGCCTCTGGACTTCCAGTAGGCCCGTTGGGCTGTTTTCAGCTCTCCCCAGGGTTCAGGAAAGCCTCCAGAAGCCGGGGGAGAGTGAAAAATGGCAAATGGGCCAACCGTAAGTTGGGAAATGAACTTCCGGTTGGGCCGTTGGGCCATTTTTCACCATCCCCAGGCTTCAGGAGGCTTTCCTGAACCCTGGGAATGGCGAAAAACAGCCAAAAAGAAGGCTGAAAATCAGCTGGCCAGCACACATGTGCGCTGGAGCTGACATAGGGCAATGCCTTGCGTGCCCTCAGATATGGCTCTGCGTGCCATCTGTCGCACATGTGCCATAGGTTCGCCATCACTGCCCTATACCATTTCAGACAAATGGCTATCCAGTCTCTTCTTGAAAGCCTCCAATAATGGAGCACCCACAACTTCTGAAGGCAAGCCGTTCTACAGGTGAATTGTTCTCCTTGTTAGGAAGTTTCTCCTTAGTTCTAGGTTGCTTCTCTCCTTGATTAGTTTTCATCCATTGTCTCTTGTCTTGCCTCTGATGCTTTGGAGAATAGATTGACCGCCTCTTCTTCGTGGCAGCTCCTCAAATATTGAAACACCACTATCATATCACCCCTAGTCCTTCTTTTCACTAGACTAGACAAACCCAGTTCCTGCAACTGTTCTTCATATGTTTTAGCCTCCAGTCCCCTAATCATCTTGGTTGCTCTTCTCTGCACTCTTTCCAAAATCTCAACATCTTTTTTTATAACGTGATGACCAAAACTGGATTCTATTTGTTATTTATTGGCTAAGCACCTTTATATTCTACTTGAACTAAAAGACTGGCCCACCAGACGCAAGTACTAATTTCAGTGAGGGCAACGTGTCTGGAAAGAAAACAGTTCTTGTATCACTGTTAATCAGTTTGAGATTTTTGGGGGGGTAAGTGAGTGAACATTATGATATGACACAGCCAATCAAATGTTGCTATGTGATGACATCACTGAATGAAAATAAAGCTATTTGAAGTAGCCATCCAGAAGGTAAACTCAAATCAACAAGTATATTTCTGATGTCCTTATTCCTACTTAGATTTCATAAACATCTCCTTGTCAGGGGCAATTAAGACAATGCAAAAGAAATGAACATCATTATAAGGTGAAAGAAAGTTTCTCAAAGTCCCGAATCTTATATTTAGTTGTTGTTTTAATACACATTTTCCCAATTTTTCAAATGGGAGCAAAAAGAATAATCAAACTCGGGTTCACCTTTCAAACCCTCATGTTTTCCAGTTCAAAAACTTGTAATAAATAAATTAAATACTGCTTAAAAGAAAGCATTGTATTAAAAAAAACATCGCTGGAGAAGATGGATTGCAAGCAAAATGGAAATCTTAAAGAATTTTTCACTATAGATGAAGAGAAAGAGAGAGGGAGAGAGGGGCAGAGGGAGGGAGGGATCGAGGGAGAGAGAGAGAGAGAGGGAGGGAGGGAGGGAGGGAGGGAGGGAGGGAGAGAGAGAGAGAGAGAGAGAGAGAGAGAGAGAGAGAGAGAGAGAGAGAGAGAGAGAGAGAGAGAGAGAGAGAGAGAGAGAGAGAGAGAGAGAGAGATGAATTGGCAATTGGACTAACCAAATTTATGTTTGGCAAGAAATTAAATGCATAGATTTGTTAGTGGGAATTTCTATGGCAATTGCTACATCAATTTACTAAAATTATCTTCTGTCTTTTGACAGCCAGCTTGGTGTCATAATTAAGGTGCCAGGCTAGAACCTGGGAAACCATGAGTTCGAGTCTCACCTTAGGCACAAAGCCAGCTGGTGACCTTGGGCCAGTCACTCTCTTTCAGCCCTAGCTAGCAGGCAATAGCAAACTTCTTCCAAACACCTTGCCAAGAAAACTGCAGAGACCAGCACAGGCTTCTGTTAGAATATTCATGAACTGTGAGAGCCCATGTTAACAAGGTCAGCCAATGAATAGGCATAGCAACTGAATCAGCCAATAGGAGCCAACCACTTCTGAGTCTGTGCAGAGAAGTGAAACTGAAACTTAA